>JAMXBD010000025.1:0-682500 GCA_024138025.1 Combretum micranthum | reverse complement strand
ACATAAAGTTTTCCCTGAATTTGTTAACACCAACAAATAGAATCATTAAGTTCTCTGACCACACTTTATATACTAGTTCATTAGCTATAAATTAAAAGTAGTGTATTCAATGATAGATGACATTGCTAATAATATGTTATAGGTAATTACGTACCAAACATAATTTTTTCATTATAGAAAACTTCTAATATTGACACACATTTTAATTTAGTCATGTTTTAAAAGTAATTGCAAAAAAAAAAAAAGGACAAGGAAATTCATCATTTACACTCCTCATGATCGGCTATTATTGTTGACATATAATATATAAAAATAATAAGGGTAAATTACACTAGAAGATCTCTATATTGAGGATAAGTTCATTTAAGATCCCAATGTTTGGAAAAGTACTTTTAAGTTTTAGTTAAATATTTATCCTATTGATACAAATCAATATAGACCTTAAAAGAAAGATTTTCTAAGTTTTAATTAAATATTTTTGTGGCACATGTCAGTGGAGATTTCAACCGACTCATTTCTCTAAATGTTGGGACCTCTTTTTGAACTACTAAAAAACATTGATACCTCAATTGATCCACTTCTCCAAATGTTGGGACCTTTTTTAAGCTCTTTGAAACATTAAAACCTCAAATGAATTTACCTCCAAATGTTGGGATCTTCTGGTGTAATTTACCCAAAATACTAATGAGATAAATGATATATGAATGCCATATAAGTTTAACAAAATCAATATAAAAAAGAAAAGATGGAAGCATACATATTGCTATGAATAATAGGTAAATTACACCAAAAGTCCAACGTTTGAGGTAAGTTTATTTGAGATCACAACATTTTGAATGGTTTATTTGATATCATAACGTTTAAGAATGGTGGGTCAATTAAGGTCACTATTAAAATGTGTCAAAACGTGGCAATCTGCTTACTTTTAATTAATTTTTCTCTTTGACATATATCAATGATGACATCAACTGACCAACTTCTATAAATATTGTGACCCTAAACGAACTATTCGAAATATTGTGACCTTAAATGAACTTACTCCAAACGTTGTGACTTTCCGATATAATTCACCATGGGGATAATTAATAGCTATGTCCTTGGAAGAAGAAGAAGAGATGGAAAAGGAGGATAATCATGGTAGTGGTTTTCATGCTCTCCTTGAAATTATTGCCCTTGATTAGGATTTTAAATGAGTCAAGTCAAGTCAATACATAACCAAACTTGAAATTGACTCGAATGAGAAACTTAAAGCTCAAACTCGACTCGGTTTAATACTCTATAAGCTCGAACTCGACTCTCATAGATTTAATACTAGTTTAGCTCAATTAAGCTCGTGAGCTCACTGATCCGAGTATTTTAAAGCTTAACTCGAGCTCAATAACTACTTGAGTAGCTCAAACTCGAGCTTGACTTGATTATAAGAGAGTCGAATTTGAGTATTCGCTAAGTCAAACTCGAGTAGCTCTCAAGTTGTCTCGATTCACTTATAGCCCTACCCTTGGTGTATATAGGATTGATTATTAAGCAGCCCTCTTAACATCATAGGTAAAAAGCCAGCCTAAGCAGATTTGAAAACTTGAACAATAAACAACTTCTATAGGCTTAGGTACAGGATTGAGCAAGCTCTGGTAGCATAAGAGCGGTGCACCATGCATTAAAAGTGAAGGCATGATCATGCTTCGGTTCTATGTATGCAACACATGGAGACATGCAAATGCTTTTTTTTTTTTATGAAAAGAAATTAGTATATAAAATAAAACCTAAATATTTTAACTTGTTGGGTAAGATATTTAATTAATTTAATTAGTTTTTCTATTACATAAACCTCAATAATAAGAAATTTAATTATTTTAACATGATCATTATTTAATAAATGGGAATGCTTAAATTAATTTAACTGGAAACTTTGATTATTAAATTATTAAGCAAATTTTAATATATTTTTGTGTTAATTTAATTATTAATATGTTTTGTCAGACTCATAAATCATATACTTTGATTTTCAAATTTTACCATTCAAAATAATCTACACGAACTTAGATTGAAAAAGAAAAAAGGAAAAACAAGGATAAGAATTCATGTTATCTTTACATGAATCTAGAAAAGACACTCATCACAATTTTCTCTCTTATTTAATTGTCAACCTCCACCTTTCACCTTAAATTAGGTGATTTGGAGCTCCTGTCCTCAAGGCAGTTATATATGGTAAAAAGAGAAATGATTCCCTCAACATAATTGTCAACATTACTATGTGACATATTCACCGCCACTAAGGAAAGTTGTATTTTAGTTGACCACTAAGCAAGGATATCATATATATATATATATATATATATTCTTTTTCCCAATGCAATTTGATTACCCTACATTACACAACTAACATCATTAATTTATGTTATGTTGTTGCTGGTGTTAATAGACCATCAAAATGGCAATCTATTTTTGCTGTTAGAAAGATTTTGAAAGGTTAAGATGTGTTGTATTATCATTGGGGGTAATGAGGAATATAAAAGTCAGATTTGATACAAATTATTTAGGACTTTTGAGCATGATATGTGATTTGTTAGGAATTGATACTAGGATAAGCATGTTGACATATATCATAGACAGTATTAGTTTATGGACTCCTTAAAAGAACTCAAATCGAAAGATATCATAAATGATGAAGATGTGCAAAAGCTATTATAGATATTGCTAAGGCATTTGGAAAGACATGCCTTCAACATAACACGTTGAAGCAAAAGATAGCTCTATGATGCTAAGGAGCACACTAGCAGGGTTGGATGACTACACCCCAAGCACAAGAATATGTGAATACTCTAAAAAACATAGAAAAGAGTGATAACTTGTTGTCAAAAAATGGAGACAATGTGCATATTGGCGATGATCTTGAGAGGAAGATGAGGGAGACCCTTCATGACACTGATTCTCATGATGGATTAATACATGATGAGGATTCATATGATGACCACCAAATGGAATTTGAGGTTGATACATCTAATGATGAAGATAAGCCTCATATTCAATAGAAAATCCTAAGGAACACAATTTTTATGCCAAGTCCTCTAGCAGAGCAACAGACTAGTAGCATGTCATTCTAGAATCATGTTCCATTCATTAGTAGAGTGGATGTTGGTAAAGGTTATGTGTCATATGAGCAAGACTTCCTTTCTTTTGAAGACCTCTTCTTAAGTAATGAATTCAAGGTAGGAATAAGATTTAAAAGTAAAGAAAATTTGGTTTATGTAGTGAAAATGTGGCATTTAAAGAATCGCTAAACTTTATAGTAACCAGATAAGAAGGTGTGGAATAATGTTTGTGAAGAGAGGAATAAGTGTAATTGTAAATGGAGACTTCACACATGCCAAAAGTGTTGAGTTATTGACTTTGTACTCACAACTACTAAGGGCCACACACACACCCCGATAGGAGCCTTAAACAAGATCATCCATAGCTCAACTAGACATTCATAAGTCAATCTTTCCTAGGTTAAGTAAAGAATAACCCCCATGTGAAGATCACTTCCCTCAAACAACAAAATAAACACAAATGGGTATGTCATGGCAATTGAAATTGTATATGATAGTTGGGATGAATCATATATACAATAAACTACTGAAATTGATGAGCACTATCAAGAAAACTAACCTAGGTACACATGCACCTTGAAGAATACAATCAATTGAAAAAGAAAACAAGGTGATCTTAGGAAAATTGTTTTAGGCATTTAGGCTTGCTTATATATTGTAAGCCTATCATCAGTATTCCCCATAAGCTGCTGATTATATGTAGCATAGATGCTACAAATCTCATAGTCCCATAGCATTCACATTAGTTGATAAGAAATCAACTGCAACATGGTCATGGTTCCTGATGAAGATGAAATGCTACTTAAAGGACTTTGTAATGATGGTCAAACCATGTGCCTTATATTAAACCGACACATATGTATATAAAAGCACTAAAAAGATAAAAGTGTTAGATGGCAGCCTCCCTTTGTACAATAAAGATTATGTATAAGATACAATGCTAGCAACTTCAACACGAAATATAAAAAATCACTATCTAAAGAGGTTGGTAATAACAACGGGTTTACAAGCATAAGAAAGAAAGTTTGTATTTTATATGGAAGAGATAAGGAAAAGACATAGAACTGCTCCAAAATACTTTGTAAACATCCCAAGCAAGTAATGGAAAAGGTATGATGGCAGTATCATACATGGTCAAATGACTACAAACCTTAATGAGAATGATAATGCGATTTTGAAAGGTGCAAGATAATTGCTCTATTAGCCTTAATTCTAAAATTCTTCTACAATTGCGTGGAATATTTGCAAGAAAGGAAATATGAGAAAGCAAGCATGTGAGCTATTGTATAATTAAATCATTAAAACTCTCACATAATAGAACGCTTAAAATGAAATAATTAAAGTCTCATAATAAAAAAAGTCAAAATAATTATGTTAATTGTTCAACTAATATCTAAATCTCCACTATTCATCTTCATTAAGAGAAAATGTGCTATCCTCATTCCTATTGTGAAAAGCATGGATCACATCTCAAATAGTTATATTAGTTAGTATTTTAGAATTATCCTCTAAAGTGTTAAACCCAAAATGGGTTAGTGGTAAAGTTGAGTAGAAAATTATTACATGTAAATACATATGATGCTATACAAGACATAACTTAATATTTCTTTATGCAATATCAAAACAATGATTTCCATTGGTTCTATTTTAATATGTTATTTAAAAAACCACATTAAATCACACCTCTAAACTTGGTTTTGAAAGTAAACTATCATATATGCTTTCAAGAGACCTTGATTCATTTAAAAATGTACATCGAAACCATTAAAGTCTTTTTGAAAATGAAGAGCAAGATTTTTAGATTCATTTTTAGAAGTGCATGTCTTAGTGGTTTCAATTTACAGAAAAATAGTTTTATCTAACACAAATAATAGAAAATACCTCTAAGAGTCAATCTATCATTAATTCATTTGTTAAATCTTGGCAACTCAAGAAGTTCTAGAGTTATTTTAAAGATGTAAGCAGGTTTTTAGAGTTATTTTTGAACATCTGTCTATGTGGGTTCAAATTAAAAAAAAAAAAAGGATGATGTCAAAAATGGTATTTGAACTTTAACAAAAAGTATAATTAGGTACTTTAGCTTTGGTTTTGAAAAATAAGCAAGTTTTAGCGTATATTTTTCCTAGCTGAAGTTTGGTTTTGACAACTTGGTACTTGAAATAAGTTTTCCATTTTCCTACATAAAGCAAGTTCAATCAAATACAAAAAAAAAAAAGTGAAAACTTCTTCGGATATAAAAAATGTTAAAACCACACTTCAGGTAAGTGATTGAGCATTTTACAAAAGTTCAGGTATCAAATTATTCAAATCTAATTTTAAATATGTTATTAAACTTTTTGTGAAAGTTTAGGTACTACTTTTTATATTAAGCCTTTAAAATATTAGTCTTGGTTGTAATTGAGCCAAGAACCCATGATATAAATAGCTAAACTTATTTGTGATTCTTGCCTTATGTTATAATTAGCTAAATCATAATTAACTTTTAAACTCACTTTGTATTAGCTAAACAATAAGGAAATGGTGATTATCAGTACTCACAGATCCCTGAGAAAATAATACTTTATACTATAGTTTCTATAGATGCACTTATCTTTGCAATCATAATTTAGAATTGAGACGTGATTGGTAACTTGCTATTGAATGTTATTGTTATTGTGATCGCCCTATATTACATGGATTCTTATTTAGATTTATAGTCTTTAGGCCATTTTTAGATTCAAGCAAAGGATTGCTTTATCACATGCATTTACACCAACCTCTATGGTGACAAGCAACCATATCATGCCTTATAGTAGAGAGAAATGACTTAGAATAATTATACAAAAACACTTGTTCTAATCTACTCATATAACCATGTTGTTTTTAAGCAATCCATTATGTTAGGGTGCAAGTGCAGGGTTGGAAAATTCCCACATGGAAATATGGGATTATGTGAAGGATTTATAAAAGGAAGACTTGTTAACCTAGTACCTTAAGGTTTTAGGTTATAGATAGTGTTAAGCCCATTAATGCACTCCTTTAGGCTCGTTTGAAGAATTTCTCCTCATTAAAGGCTTCCTCCTCTCTAACAATTGGTATCAATTGCTGAAGGGGAATAAGATCTAAGTCTATTGTGGAGGTTCACACTTGAGAGAGAGATTTGTTAAGGTGCAAGTGTGAGGTTAAAAAGTTTCACATGAGAAATATGGAATTTATGTGAAGGATTTATAAGAGGGAAGACCCATTAACCTAATACCTTAAGGTTTTGGTTATAAATGGTGTCAAACCCATTAATGTATTCCTTCATAAGATTCGTTTAAAGAATTTCTCTAGGCTTTCTGCTCTCCTAACACATTAATTATTTTATTTGAGTATTTATTATTATTTCTTAGCATTCGAATTGTAGTATAAGTGCAGTGCACGACATACATACATACATACATACATACACACACACACACACATATATTTTTATATATAAATGTATGTTTTATCAAGACACTACAATGAGTCGAGACTCATCCTAACCTAATACAGTCCTATCAAATCCTAGGACCAAATTTATTGACTCGAAACCTAACTCGTGAACCACAAAATCAATAGGGAGATCTTAGACTCTGGTCTCAGACTCAACATTCATTAATTTATTTTCTTTTTATATTAAATTTAATAAAAATAAAAAATTAATTTCAAATAAAATAAATTTAAAATTTAAACTTAAAATAAAAGTTGGGTCTAAGTAATATAGTCATTAGCTTATTTTCCAAATAAATTATTTAGAGGCTGGATTACAAGATAAAAAATTAGTTTCGTATTGTCCTAAAAGGGGATTTTCTTTTGGTAAAATTCCATATGAAACTAAACTAGAAATATGTTTAGATCTATCTATTTCTTCATCTTTTAATTGTGGTGAATAGATAATAAATTTATACAACTCATATAGAAATAATTGAATTATTAAATGTAACTCCCATGATTTTTTTTTTCAGTTTTTCCTTTCATTTTTTTTATATATGTCCTCTAATATCTTATTTTTATATTTAATGATAAGGAAGATTATACAGATTGAGGTTACGGGTGGTTAATAAAGGGCAAACAATTGAATGAATAAATTATTTGGAAAAAAAATTATATTATATATAATTTTTTTGGGAAAAGAAGTAAAAAATATTTACCTCATCAACTACAAGATTTAGCAAAAAGGAGGAATTAGAAGCAAATGGAAAAGCTAAAAAGAAGCTCCAATTACTAATTTCCCTAAAATAAAGGCGGGGTAAGAATGGTGTATAAAGAGAAGAGATAAGAAAAAGCCTTTGTTAATAATTAGATCCACCATACATAGCTTTTCTTATTATTATTATCAGCTCTATCTTATCTGTAACCATCATTTCTGTTTACGTTTCCACGTCCTTTTAATCTCCAAATTCTCATCATCATCACCGATCTCTAATTTTCTTAGGGAAGACCAAAGAGAGAGAAGAGAGGGGGGGGAAAAAAACTGCTGAATAAACAACTTAGTAATTAGACAGAATGTCGTGGCAATCTTACGTTGACGATCACCTTATGTGCGACATCGACGGCACTGGCCACCACCTCGCTGCCGCTGCCATTGTTGGTCACGATGGAACTGTTTGGGCTCAGAGCTCCTCCTTCCCTCAGGCACTTATTCCCTCTCCTCTCTCTCTCTCTCTCTTTCTCATGATGAAATCACCATTAATATTAATTTATAATTTTTCTATGATCTTTTCGAGATCGTTAAATTCATCATCTAACCATTGGAATTATTATTGCATTAATTCTTATAATTTGATCATTTTATCTTATTTACATGGATGTGGGTATGGGCAGAGATTGGTGATTTACTAGACGATTTTTCATGAATTAATTTTTGGATATATGAAAACGAGATTGATTTGTTCACTATAATAAGTATAATGAAGAATTGCATTCTTATTGTGGATTTTATGTGAATAAACGATTCCTATTCTGATAAACAAGCAAGTATGGATATGATTTATAATATTACAGTTCTGTTTTCTCTTATAAATTGCAAAAAAATATTTTATTGGAAGTGCTCTTAAACTCTATATGATTATTATTTTTTTAATGCATTGTCTTTTTGATTTAGTATGTTTTCTCCTTTTATTCAATGGAATATGATTATTTAATGATTTATAACTTATGAATTATAATATTCTGATCTTAATCAAGTATTGATATTATTGATAATTCTTTTTTATAACTTAAATTCACTGCCCGCTCTGGTAGTTATAACATACAGCTTTCATTACCTAAAATTTTGAAGATATTATTAAACAAAAAATTTTACCATATGTATGTGAGTTTTATTGTAATGCTTAGATCTCTGTTCATAATTGCATAAATATTCACTGTACGTATTGCCATCAGTATATCTGATAAGAGCCTCCATTGGGCAAACTAAACATATATATACACACACACATACGCACACGTATAAACAAATAAATTTTCTTGTAATGAACCATCTTTTTCTTTTTTTTTTTTTTTTTTTTTTTTTGCTAATTACAAGCAAATTGAGAAAGGATTTCAAACCTTTGAGAAATAATGAAAGATACCACTAAACTATAAAATTACTGACCCCATCTTGTGCTCTCAAATTATATAACAAATGAGATGTCAAACCCTATAATAATTTTCATCAATACATGGATGTAATATCAATTTGTTCATTTCATATTAGATCTATGATGCAGCTTATTTCTTTTCTATATTATTCTTGTCTCCATTTTTCACCTCATACCCCATTTTCTCCATTATAAATTTTGTAACAATGCATAGAATTATTTGTTTCATGGAAATTCTGATTTTTATTTATTGATATGATTGTTTTGATTTGCTATATATATGTATATATATATATTATATCCCTCACAAATATATTGATATTTCCTCTTAACCTGTAATTTCCAGTTTAAGCAGCCTGAAATCACTGCTATAATGAAAGATTTTGATGAGCCGGGCCACCTTGCTCCGACTGGTTTGCACCTTGGAGGCACAAAGTACATGGTTATTCAAGGAGAGCCTGGAGCTGTGATTCGTGGAAAAAAGGTTATATATACTATTTTTGTTTTACTTAATCCAACTTTAATTTACCCAAATCTTGTACCAAGTACTAAAAAGAGGAATTGGTCTGTCCTGGTATATTCCTTCATCATAGCAATGTAAAGTTAAGCGCATTAATTTCATTACATGGAAAATCAACCACAAGAAATATTAGTAGATAATTGATTTTGAGCTCTGGAGTACATTGCTTAGCATTTAGCACACCCATGGATTTAGAATGCCCAAAACCTATTGAACAATTCTGAATGGTAACTTGGGCTTGAAGAATGTCTGCTAGGGCTTGGTTTAATGGGCCGAACCACCACTTGATCGACTGAATGGAGCCACTTTGAAACTTCATTTTTGTTCTAAGCACTCTACATATATATCTCCCATGAAAATTCTATCAATAGCCTCAACAATGACGTAAATTTTGCACAAATCAACTAGCGTATTCACTTCAGCTTTACTCCATATACCTTTACTATCTAATCTTCTCAACCTTTTGGTTATTCTGTATGTCACATGAAACTATCCAATCACTCCAAAAACTCTAGAAAACCATCAATTGACACGATATACTTTACTCATACAACACATCTGATTTTTCCTTTAGAAGTTGAAACTCTACATTAAATAGTACCTCTTTCGCACATTTCTTGCAATATCGTCATGATCAATCTTTGACTCTATTAACTAGTGGTCAAGGATCAAATGTTCAACAAATAAATTTCTTAGACGTTAACTAGAAAACATAGGAAATGTACATGTAGTTTCATAATAAATTGACCACTTGGTCTAAAAAAACCAGTGAAATCAACTACTATGTTCATGAGGCAAGCCTTTACAACAATACCTAAGCCTCATCCTAGTCCAACAACCCCAACATATTCACTTAGGGTTGCATAAAGATTATATGGTCATCCAATCGAAAGATGAAGTTGGACATTAGTGATGTGGGATAAAAGGCAATATAAGATGAGGCTGTGAAGGCACTAGTGTGCTTTACAGTAGTAAAAGAGACTCATTGGTCACTCATTGCTAATACTTAACAACTTTCCTTTAGTGATTGGTTATAAATAGCCAAGCTTGTTTGGCCTGTGGGTGCATATTTTTTAGTGCACTCTTTGCGATGATTATTATAGACTTAAATGACTTAAATTAAGGTACGTCAATCTATAGTATTGGTTGAGGCTCTAATATACTGATTAGTTGTGCCTAAGTCAATCACACATAGCTAAGGTCCCCTATTCTAGGTGACACCCAAATAAAATCAAAGTATACGAAGTGAAACACAACATTTTAGGCATTTTATCTTGAATCCGATAGCATGAACATCCAATAATTGCGATTTCAACACATACCTTTAAGTAGAAATGAAAAATATTGAAATCCACCCGTATAAGCAATTTAAATTTTCGTTTCTCTAATTGCCTCTATTTCAAGGCAAATTAATAAGACACCATTACATATAACTATTAAAGAAATCTATTATTTTGGTATTAGTAAAAACAAAAGCTCCTTCAAATCTCAACCATTTCGCCTTAACGACTTAGTTGTTCAAAGATTAAATTGACGTATATATCCTTGACAATACAATTGCTTGTTTGTTAGGGATCTGGTGGAGTTACAGTTAAGAAGACTGGTCAAGCTCTTGTTTTTGGAATATACGAGGAACCGGTGACTCCAGGACAATGCAATATGGTTGTTGAGAGGTTGGGCGATTACCTTGTCGATCAAGGGCTGTAGATGCAATGGTTCTTCCAACTTGATATTAATCAATTTGATGCTTAATTTTTTCTTTTCCTCATGTTTTTCATCTTGAATTTACATCTTTTCAACATGGAATTTTGAGTTTCAATGAACTTGTTTTTGGTAAATTGCCCCGTGAGGGCTAAGGTCTTATTTTTTATTATGGAATGAAACTTATACATGGTTTATTGATAATACTATAACATGAATGGGCTCTACTATTGATCTTCATTCTTATAACATTATATATATGAAATATCTTCTATTATCTCTCTTTTGAATGCTTTTATGCTTAAATATTCATCTTGAGTTTGGTTTAGTAATTTAAAAAGGGTGAATAAGGGAATGGAAAGCATTTGAATTTCAATAATTTGTTGCAAGGATAAATTAATTTCAACTGAAAGTCCATGGAATTAAATTCTTTAATTTTTAGAACTTGTATGACCATCAATATCTAATTGATGATAATAGATGTTCTAATCTTTTATTGAACACTTACAATAAGTAGAACTTTCTACAGCATTCTACGTGGGATTTTTTTTTTTTTTATATTTTATAGTATTATTCTATGCAAATATGCATACTTGAATCACAGTGTCTTTTGCAAAGTAATAGAATGAGAAATAAACCATATTATGCAAATAAAATTTATTGCATTTATGTCATTTACCATTAATCAAGTTATATATATATATATATATATATATATATATATGTATTTTAATTCACATCAAGTGCACCATACTATAGAAAAGGACTTTGAATGCTCATATAAAAAGTTTGGGAACTAAACCAATATATTTTATAAAATGTAGGAAACATTAAAGACTATCTTGTTACACATTGAGACAAAAGGTGCCATGACTAGCAAATATTTCTACTGTTCTACTAATAGTAATAGTAGACCATAGACATATGTAAAGCTCTCAAAGACTAAATACTTCTTATATAATTTTACTTCAAATTATCCAAGCATCTCTCGAAGGTTGTCATCAAGAAAGTAATTCATCTATGTTAAATTTAAGTTGGGAAAACGAAATATTAAATCTATTAATATTACCTAAACTTTCAAATGAATGTGTTTATACCTTCAAGTCATAGTCACACTATTTCATACCCCTCATCAACAAAAAAGAAACCGAATTAATAAGCTATAAGACCTAGCACACAATCCTTGCACTACATACACAAAAATGTCATTTCGTAATAGAGCCAAGAGTACTAAATGTGCAAACAAAATTTCCGTAAGTTATACTTTGCACATAAGATACAACACAAATATAGCATAGCCATGACACCTTGAAGTTTAGAGTAATTTAGATTTGAAACTCAATCACATAAAACCTTATGCATAACGTAAGCCTAGAGATCCCTATGTGAAGAAGCCTAAATACTAAATTGTATTAATATTAGATGCTTAGCAATATGGTTATAGTTCCCCATATATATGTCCCATGCCATTTTTGTAGCATTACTACAGCTTTTCTTTCGGAACTAAACTCGAATCACAATAGTTCATTACTTTACATGGTACCTACCCACATGTGGTAGTTCAATACCTAAATCTTTTGACAACTTCATTTCAAATGAACTGTCCACCAATAAGCCTCCATTACCTAGTTATTCAAAACGCCTATCTCCTCAGCTTAAGCATAAACATACAAGCTTTATTTAGGCCAACTAGTTATTAGTCCATTCAAATTCATCCTATACGCATATGCATCATACAACAATAGCCACATATTTTGAATGAACTCAAGTTCTCTTAAATCAATTTAACTCAAAAATGAATCCTATGACTCGATTTAAACACAAATGATCAATGTCTAGTTATGCTATGAGATTTTATTTTTTAGGACTATACAGTTCATGTATAATAAGTCTTTATAAACTCAATTTAAAAGTTAACTAGATCCACTTAGATTAGAATATGATTGAACAAGAATACTTTAGAAATATATGGTTGGTAAGGTTGGTTATTTGATTGACCATTTTTTTAAATTAAGTTAACCATTACATAAATAATTTAATTTTGTTTGGCCAAATTATAAATTTAATCAATTGATTTTTTTTAATTTATGAACCCATGAAGTCTATACTCTAAACTGGTCAAATTCATCCACTACATGCTTTTGCCTTTTAAATTCTTGGTTGTTTCTTCCACTAATCACTTTTAGAAAAAATCTTAAGACATAAATTCCTCTTAATTACATAAATTGAATAAGTCAGTGGGTGTATACATGGGTAGGGGCTTGAACTAGCCTAAATCCATGGGTCATAAGTTCAATCATGGATGGTCCCAAACCAGCCTAACCTAAACCAGGCTAAGTTGATTCTAACTCGGTTCATGACTCATTAAACTACCAATTTTTTTTATTTAAAATAATTCTAAAAGAATTAAGATTTAGAGAAAAAATTATATTTGATTAACAAATTTGTATAAATTTGAGAGTAAAGACTTATAGAGGTCGGCACGAGAATGTTCTGAACCGTGAACCACCTTGAATTGTCCTCGGTGGTTCCGTACCCGGGAACCGTCCCATAGGGGACTGTTATGAACTACCGGAGGACCCGCCGGTTAGTCCGCAATGAACCGGTGGTTCTATCGGATCGGAAACTGCTATTCCAGACTTGGAACCGATGGTTCCGACCTAGCTCGTATAAAAAAAAAAAAAAACACATACATTACGAAATCTGATTAGCTTACTTTCCACCAACCTCTTCAACTATTCATATGAAAGTGTTTTTTAGCTATCCTATGCTCTTATCTGTAGTTGATCTTGATTCAAAGCCAGTGAAATATATGTATAGATGTAGTGAAACTGTGGTCACTTTGATGACATGGATCTGCTCCATGCTTGTGGTACTGTTTGGATGTCTCTTCCTGACATATTAATATATGATCCAGTATAATGTGAAATTATAAAAAAATATGGAAATAGTGATGTGCCTATTTGCTTCACAATCCTCGATTTAGCAAAATTCAGCTGCAAGTTATTAATATTACATTTACTTTGTCATTCAAAATTGAAATGGCAAACTATGTGGTGAGTAGAGAATAAATAAATAAATAAATATTTATGCGAGAGGTCTTAAGTTTGAATCTTTTTAATTGTAATTGATAAAATAAATAAATAAATATTGTATGCATGTGTGTGTATATATGTATGTAAGACTCCCATGTCCCTTGCTAACTAGCAGATCTTTTGATAGAAGTTGTAAATTTTGTGATATAAAACTCTCTTAAATTCTCTGATCTCTTTCCTTACTAAATGTGTTTCATGGATGTGTTGCAATAATCGTTTACCAAAATTTTTCTACATAGCTGAATTTTCCTTCTTCTGGTGTCTACAGTGTTTTTTTTTTTTTTTAAAAGTAATAAACGCTCCAATGCTATTTCTCAAATTTCCTACACAGTAAGTAAGGTCTTTAAATTTTTTCCGATTATTTATAATTAAATACAATAGATATATCTTCTGACGTAACAGGAATAAAAGATGGATCCCAACAAAACAGGCACATTCGATCTCGATCCAATCTTGTACCCTAAGCATAATCGAAACTCGTCAAAGAAATAATTGATTGGCCAACTTTACATTTTACTTGGACAAGATATGAGGAATAATTAGTATTAATAATTGAAACACATCATAGAATCGCCACTCCGTTTTTGGTTGTCATAAAGCTTTTGTTCCCCAATGATAAAGCTTGTTTGAACAGAGACCCTTTCTAAAGGAAGGAACGAGAATACCACGTTTCATATAGTTGTGGTGCACAATGGTAGGATCGCAAGGTCCCCTTCAAAAGATAGGTCGATCGAAATAAAAAACGAGAGTCCCTTTAAAAACATAAAAAATTGCAAACTAGCCGCTTGTAGAGAAAGTGTAATCATGGTTTAGGCATAATTCAATTAAGAGAATTAAGTGTTTGTCAAAATTCATGGACGATTTAATAGAGTTGGCGATAGTGATTGAGACGTCAGTTAGATTGAATAGCAGCTGCACTTATCATACATTAGTGGTGTAGTTAGATCTAAATAGCTACTGCACGTATCAATATCAGTGGTGTGTTGCTAAAGCCTGATCCGCTGTGCTCGTGTAGGTTTCATATGGTGGTGGTCATGGGTTCACCTGGTTAGTTTTTAGTCATGTTAGGATTTGGGTTTCTAAGGTAAAGGTGGAGGAGAAGGCAGCTGTGATCGAATTTGTTGAAGTTCCCTAGTAGTGTGAATGCTAGATTATAGACACAAGTGACAAGTGAATAGTGTTGGTTGCGGGTATTCGACATGGTTGCAACTTGTGATGGCTCTGTCTCGAAGAAGAGGGCATTGCAAATAGCTGGTGTTGAGTTGTGTTGGGGTCATTTGTGGTCGTTTTCATGGAGTTGCACTGTGATATTTACATATTGTAGGAACCATGATGGATGTACATCAATTTGTCATTCTTTGTTATAATTAACATATAAGTTTAAGTTTAAATATAAAAGTCTACTAACAAATGCATCAATAGTTATTTCCCCTATAATTTTTATTTATTTATTTTTATATAAGCGGACTAGTGGACCAATCCACTTAACTTTAGTTAGCCTACTTTGGCCCATGGTTAAACGAATTGGATAAAATTAACCCTTTTTTAAATAGGCTGTAAAAAGTTGTCTTACGCATTTTAAAACGGATTAAATAGGTCGGCCCACCGGCTAAAGCCCATTTGCACAACTCTAGTCATAATTTGAAGCATTTTATTATTTTCTTTATAATAGAAGCAAGTTATATCCGTGTTACCAATGTTTAAAAATGGAAGATACTTAAGCAAATAAGTAATATATGAGATTTAAAATATATATATAGTTTATAGGGTAATTATAGTTTAATAAAAGTAACTTGCATCTCTAATTGTAATAAATATATAGTCTATTCATTTGATTTGAATTGCTATTTATTCTCTTCTCATTCTAGTATATTATATTACCATGTTCACTTTAGGGTAATGGTAATTCATATTAAATTGTTATTACGTAAAATGATGAATAGCAAATCATGTCTCAACACTATAGATTGTCATTTATTTTCCAGCTTTGTCATAAATACCTTTATTTACATTTTTCCTCTCTCTATAATAAAGACAGAGGTATTATAGATATTTATGTTTTACTCTATAATTACTTGTTTTATTCTTCACACCAAACATTTCAATAGCTATTATAATTTATTATATTCCTATTGAATTAAAATTTGATCCGCCCCATATTCATTATAGTGAAGTGAACTGGCAGTTATTTCTTTATAATCACTTCTCTTCAAATATAATAATATTTCAATTCTTAATTTTTTTACTAACACAATATATATATATATATATATATATATTGATTTGATAAGGCAGGACTCAAATTTTTTTCTCTGTGACTTAATGTCTAGTTAGATAAATATTTGTATGACTAAGGTAACTTGGTTTAAAAATAAGTCCCTAACCGAAAAATAAGTTAAAATAATAGACTGGTGTAATATATATTACGATTATTTTTATTTTTTTTATTTAATTTTCGTGATAATCATTATCATTTACACCATTTCGAATAAAAGAGAAAAGATATTTCAATGTAGAAAACAACGTTTTTCTCTTTGGGTAAAATAGAAAATATTGTTTGTTTAAAATATGATCTTACAAATTACAAACGCAGGTGGACTTGAATTTGCTGCAAGTTGAGGTCTTCTAATTAAGGAGGAACATCCACACAAGTTGTGGTTGTCCATCTTCTGGAAAGTGATGGATTGCCAGGGGTATCCTTACCTAAAAGTAAAGTCTAATTATTTAATCACAAAAGGGGTCGGAAAGAGAAGGAGAAACAAAATAAGTTTTGCTTGTGTAGATTTGCTAGATTTAGCCTTCGATGGATCGAATCAACTAAAGATAAAAGGCAAAATTAGACATTATTTCTAAGACCTGTCTTGTCAGCAAAAGGGATGTCTGGCTTTTGGCATGTCGCAATCGTCGAATCCATCCACGGATTATTGTATAAATTGCGTTGCTTAATTCATCATTTAAGTATTTTACATTAATATTCATAAAAAAAGTATTAAAATTATGGGGAAAATCCCAAATTATTAAATATAAAATTTTGAAGTTAAAAAATAAGTATTGATATAAGAATTTCTAATTCAATGTCATAGCAAATAAATCTGTCTTTACCATTGTATATAATTTTAGTGAACTTTTGAAGCTGATTTATTGCTTGATTATCTCCTATATTGGTGAAATATCAATTGCATTATTATGAAAATACTTAAAACGGATATCCTATCTGTATAAAATATATGTATATATTTCTGTGGTTTTTATTAGATCGGATGAAAAAAAATTTCAATCCTAAAATTTTTAAAAGAGGTCTAAAGGTGGTATTTTGAAAATTTTGAAAATTTTATAATTTTAACTGTCCTAGCGGTATTGCTATAATTTATCCAAATGGGTGTAAGTTTATGTTCTCCGATTAGTAAATATATTGTTAATATCTTCCAACACTCCAAACGATATGCAATGCTCAGTTGATGTATTCTAACTTATAACCAAGTTCGCAAAACGTATTTTCTACAAATCTTCCTTTGAATACATATTGGAAATAATGATGATTATTTGATACATTGGGAAGGAACTTAGGATGAATATTTGCTGTATTGGATTTGCTATCTCATTGCTATCTCTATAATAACAACATGCCACGAGTTATTTATTATTATTTATGAAAAAAATATAAAATAACTAAAATCAAATTAATAACACGTGGTATGTTTTTATTTGTTACGAAAATAATGAAACGATAAGTTAGGTACACCAAACTTTCATTTAGTCACTATGAATATTTGAAATGTAATGTTAGAACTAGATTTTTCTTATATTTGTGGTAGCTTTTAATAAGAAGATTAAACATGTAGAGGGTCTACAATACCCATATATTTCCTTTTCTAGGGCTCATGACTATTGACTAAGCTTTGTGAGATTCGTGTAAGGTCTTACACAAACCTCTTTTATACAAATGATTCTCACTGCAAAAGTCATTTTCTGCTGCCACGTAGCAAAATTATTGGAATTGAATGGTTTTTGCCATCGCGGGTTTCATAGCAACTAAAGTTCACCCAAAGGAGTCGTTGATGTTGCCTTACCAAGGAGCACGCCCAAGTTAAGTTATCAAAATATACTTCGTGTAGCAACCGGTAAGGTTGTTGCTAATTAACCCGCTGCTTGAACATTCCGTGGTTTGTTAGTAGGAATTAGTATTGGACGATGGCATGTTTTGTACAGGAGTAAATCGATAAAATTGTGATTTCGGTTTTCATTTCCCTTTTCAATATTTGAAAACGTTTTTAAAAATCGAAATCACGATTCTTTGAAATTGACAATTTTACCTTTTAAGGAAAATTTGATTTCGCCTTTTCAAAGATAGAATCACGATTCCATTCTATTATTAATTATATGTAGTATAATTACTTTTTTATCCTATCATATATTTATATTTTGCATTTATTACTAAGATATTTTCGATAATTATACATTTTATTCCATGTAATCTTCCAATGGATTTGTTATTCCTGAACTCTATTCCAATCCACCAATAGGATTGATGTCTAGTTGGAGAAGTTTACAATGAAGAAGTTGATTGTTTGTGTGAGAGCTTTTCTGATGGGTGTTCACTTAATTGTGGGATTGTGGGACAATGCGCTTTGAAAAGTATTTTTCTATTCAAAATAAAACAATAAAAATGCTAATTGGATAGTAAAACAAAGTTAGCTAGGAAGTATATGCTAAGTTGGGTTAGTTAATTACACATTTGATAAAGTAAATTTAAGCATTATGCATTTATTCCTTATTCCTGGGGGAATGGTTTGGTCCTTCAAGAGATGGATATACACTACAGGGTTTTCACTTTTCTTTATTCCAAGGAATAAGTCATTTGGGAGCATTATCTTGTATGTTCTTTCACATAAACAAACCTAGAGTTTAAAGTCTTAGATGTATGTAGATTTTTTAAAGATTGCCTATGAAATTACTACTAAAAGTCAATGAATTAGCACTGTACTCAACAGAACAAAAATGTTTTTTTTTTTAATTGGAATAAGCATTGATATTAACTAAAGCAAATTACACATGAAACTTTGCCTCCTTATGAAATACTCCATGAAAATTGTTTGACCTCCATAAAAATTATCCTCAAATATGAAACTACAATAAAGACTACATAGTAAATTGGCTTCATTTGGAATTTTTATGTGTTAAGAAATGATAATAAAAAATTTTGATTACCAAAAATTCTAAAAGTAATATATGTAAAAGTTTTAACTATCGTAAAAACTACAAAGTATTTCTCTCTAGGAAAAACAAAAATAACTACAAATTTAGGTAGAACATAAATATAATTAAAAAAATAAGTTTGAATAAACTAGGAGTAGTTCAGACTAATTATTGAATAATTCTAATTAGTTTATTCATTACATGTAGTTTTGACTACCATCTTTGAAAACAGTTGAGAAACTCTTTTCTAAGACAAACAATCTTATTCTGTGGATTATGATTGCTTTTCTTATACAAGAAATGCAAATTGATTGTATCTATCCAAAAAGAGCACTCTTTTAATCCTATGTAGGCTTAGTGTGCAATTATTGGAAATAAGTATTATATAATCTTTAATATTTGCAATAATAGAGAAGTTTTTTATTGTTAGTTATACAATTGCTACACGTAATCATATATGCCCAAGTTTCCTTTATCTTGTGGGTTTAACCTAGGAAGACACACATGTACACATAGAAAGATTATATTATGTAATTCTCAATCTCATTTTAATATTTCTCTTTTGTTGTTCTACTAGCAAAAATTACAGATTTTTACGAACTTTTTTTTTATCATTACAATGGATATGAGATAATCAAATCTAGTACCCTCGCTTGTAAGACCATAAGATATACCATTAGGCTATAAAGTTATTAGTTGTTTTACAAACCTTTACAAATGGTCAAATGGTTGTTATCTATAGTATATCAATGTTGCTTTATGATACTCTAAATTGACATAATTTTTTAGCTTCTTATTTGTTTTACTAAACATCATTACTAATGAATTTAACAAAAAAAAATCTTGATTGCTGCCATTTTGTGCAATAATGTTGCTTTAGTTATCAATTCAAACTCCATTTTTTTAACACATTTTGTTGCTGTGGGATACATTTATGCTAATTAAATGACTGTTATTAGTAGTTTCATAAAGGGATCTATAAAGAATCTCTATGCATTTAAATTTAAGCTCTAGGTTTTTGTTTGATTGAAAGTTCTAATATCCCTTTCTTTTGTTCGTAGGAGCTTTCTTATGCTATTGTAGAGGTAGTGACATGCTCCTTATTAAAGGATTCTACTTGATAAGATCATCGTTAGTCCATTGCCCTTAAGAGCTACCCTCAGCCTGTCCATCCACTTCCATGTAAGTGCCATTGGATTAAGCCCTTCTTTCTCTATGGAATCACTAAAATTGTGTAATAATGGTGATCTCCTTGGTGGTTGGCCATGTGCATGAAACTTAATGCCGTACCTTAGACAACGTTCGAGAAGTTTTGAATCAATCACGCATGAAGATATGTCGTTAGAAAGAGGCATTGGAGGAAGAACAATAACTTAGTATTGCCAAAGATATGAGTGGTTATGATACTAAATATTTAAAGTTTTTATAAGCTCATTAAAATGGATTATAATTTATTTTTGAACTGCCATTATTAATTCAAATATATATATGATGCCAAAAAAAAAAAAAAAAAGGAGAATTAAACATGGTGAATATTAACAGAGAAATTTAATATATATTCCAACATAAATCTTTTAAAATGGCTTTAGATAAATAAGATGTAAGCTTCGTGTAACAGGACCTTGGACTTTCACTTTGAATAATAATACTTGAAATATCTTGATATGTGGTGTCAGTTTTTTTTTTTTCTTTTTCTAAAGTAAGTAGATCAAGACCTTGTGTGGGCTGTAGCTTTGTGATAGCTTTTGTTATAAATCAGGGACGCATCATCAGAGTTATCATGGCGGCTTTTATTAAAAATATGTGATTTGACTGTATGTGACTAAATTGCTAGAAGATTTGAGGGTTGTTAAATAATTTATACAAAAAAAATTTATATTGTAAAAATGTAATAGAAGTTTTCCCAACTTCTATGTCTCATATTGAACCTAGTTTTAACTTAAGATAACTTATATGTGATGTTATGTTTAGTACATGGGAATGGTCTGCACTGAAATTGTGATTTGGGTTGTGTTCTCATTTGTATGTTCGGTTGTGTTTTTAAATTAAGAAGTCGGAATCGTAATTTCATTCCTTTTCTATAAATAATTAACATTAAATTACCTTTTTATCCTTTTAGCTATTTATTATTCACATTAATTATTAAGTTATTTTTGATAAATTTTTATTTCAAAATGTATTCAAACAAATAAATGAATTTATCATTTCATCTTTTATTCTATTTCATTCCATTCCTCTCATTTTAACCATTTAATTCCGAATGCTCTAATCAAACTTTTGGGAACTGATAGGCATATAACCGGAATGGATAGGACATTAGATCCCACCCACTCTGTATTGACGGCCCCTAATTAACATAACATGAGGGAAACCAAGCAATTAAATATATGTTAGATTAAGATATTCTTTGCTTTTTTTTTTTTTAACTTTACTTTTGTTGATATATCTATAATTTTATTATAAGTTCCATCTATTCCCAATTCCTTTCTCTACAAGGGGTAGCACTAATTAACAATAAAAGTAAAAACGTTTCTAATTACTTGTCTCCATTTCCAATTTCAATTTTTGAAATTCCATATATAACATTTCGATTAATTTTAAAAACGCGTAGCAACTTACAGTTTCTGGTGTTCTTCATTATAAGAGAGTGAAAAATAAGTTATAAAAACAAAAACAAAAGCATAAAACCTTAAAAAGCCGGAATAATTTAAATATTTCATGCATTTCATTTGATGAATTATACTATTTTTTTTTTTTTCAATTTAAGACATTTATATATTCATTAATTCTAGGACTTGATTGTTAATGATACTTGCAATGGAGGTCATGAAATGAAAAAAAAAAAAAAACATAAATCCTAAGGAAAAAAATTTATGAAAACTTAGATCTATCTAATGTATTTTATCAAATGAAAATTTATCGTCCTCAATATATGCTATCACATTCCTAACTTTATACGAAATAGGGTCTAAAGCACTAACAGTCCTGCCATGTGTAACACTTAAATGTTATATGTAAATACTATCCTTAATTAAGTGATTTTCTAACCAATTTTAAACCAAGAAATTCTTACTTAAGTTTTGTAAGTAACAATAAATAACCCCTTAGTAATACATAAGAAACCTTACAATAAAAATATTAAACACTTAAATAAATAACAAAACAATATCCAACGTAATTGAACGTCTAGCTCGTCTAATCTTTCATCAACATTCAACTCATAACTCAAGTAGTCATAGTATCCATACCAGAATCATTATCATCACCTGAAAAGGAAAGGAATGAGCCGAAACCTAGTATATAGCAATATAAGCACACATGATATAATAACACACACATGTTATAACACAAATGCAACAACCAACTATTAAATCTTTAATTTAGGTGTAGTAAATCAACATAGAGCACTTACACTTGAGAATCTAGAGATCCTAAATAATAGTAACTGCTCGGGGAGTTAATATAGGCAATTTGGATACCTATAACTCCTAAAGAAATTCTACTAAGTAGTCTCGTGTAGGGTCACAACCATTACTAATCTCTAACAATCATATTTCATAATATAATGTGGCTTAACCAGTCTCATTAATATGAATCACACTATATTATTTCTCTCCGATCTATATAGACGTTGCCCCGATACCATTTGCCTTATTAGCTACCCGTTAATCCACCACTAGTAATCTAAGCACCTAACCGTCATGCTAGCACCACCATACAAGGTTGTTACTTCCAAGATTAGATTAAATGACATAAGCATACTCAAGCAATTAATTAAGTCGTTTTAAGTATTAATTCGTTTTAGGATCTTCTTCCAACAAGTGACACCAAAATCACTACGTACATGAATTTAAGTAAGAATCGTGTCTCAAAATGGATGATAGGTAATCCTGAGAATAAGAATATGTATAAGGAATTGATCTTAAATAAGATTTAGGTTATTAATTCAATCATTCATTCTCATTAGATTAATTATAAATAAATTGAAGTTATTTGTATATATTACCTATTCAAATTGAGGTTTCACTTAATTAATTCCTTTTTAAATATCAATTCATAGATTAATGTCAAGTAAGTTTAGTTTTAAACCATTTTTTATGTACTTATGTTCATTCTGTAGTTAGCCTAATTGCATATACTCATCATGTAGTAATTAAGTCCTTTATGTGATATCTCGAGTAACATAACTTATAATTAAACTAATAAATTTTATTATGTAAAATAATTCATTTTAGGTGTAATTGTCCCATTCATAAAAGTATGTTAAGGAATCTAAACTAGCTCTGCAATATATTTTATATTTAATGCATTATTTATACTTATTTTATTAAATAATAATTATTCATCTTAAAAATCATATTATAATATGAAAAATATTATTTAATTTATTTTATATTTGTTGATAAGATTGTCGAGCCTAGCCCAACACGTCAATCAGCCAGACCAGCTTGCTAGACCTAAACCCCATCAACACTTACTATAATGGGTAACACAACCCTAAAATTAGTCTCAACAATTGCTCAATTGCCTTTGCCTTACTAATTGCATGGCACAAGTAGCTCGGTTGGCTTTATCTTTGAATAATGGAGATGTAGGCTTGCCCCACGATCTACATGACTACCACTAACCATCTACTTGCCCACTATGGCCATAACCGTTAGGTCAATTGCCTATAAATACGCATCTATCTTTTCATAGATAAGTAATGTCACGCTCAACTACTCTCCATTTGAATCACAGGCTGACTATGACAAATTTTAACTTAAGTATTGGAGTGGCTATGTTAGGCTCATGCCGGAGATGTCGTTAACTGGTTTCCAGTTTTGTAAGCCTAATATCTAGCTTTGATCCAAGCTTAGATTCTTGATGTTCAACATCTATGCCTCTATCAGATTCGTGTAAGTGACAATATTTATTTGATTATAATTAATTTATTTTTAATTTCTTTATTTCATTTCCTAATGAGCACTAGTGTGCACCTTAACTTAGTTGGACCGGTTTATTAACTTTTTGACTAATTCTTGAGCCTAAATTTTTATGTAAACTACCTAACACATTATCTACACGTTCACTAATTTATTTGGCCTAAAATAACTACTTAATCTTTTAATTCAATTACATCTAATTTGGCTGAGAATAAGGGACAACGCTGGTGATCAACTAATTTTTGCTACATTAAGGATGATCCTTACCAATTCCTTACGTCATATTAAAATAGGCTTCTTAAACTTTCAAACCATTATACTCTCACCTCAAAAGAAAAAAGAGAAAGTGACCAGTTCATCCCTTTACATTCATGACACCACTATTGGTCCAAACATTGCTTTACTATTTTGTAATTTAATCTTTGAAAGTAGCAAATGTATTTTAAAAATCACAAAAATTAGCATTATAAATTTCTTCTTCAAAAATTGACATTATCTATATTATTTAAATGGGAGTAATGGGTTTGATGTTTTTTCTTTCCAATCATTTCCCTTGAATTAAATTTTTTTATTTCATTAAAGTTAAAAACATATTTTTCACAACATTCAAGATCTTTTTAGTAATTTTTGCTCACACAATTTTCTTTCCCACTCATTCTCTATCTACAGTCTGACTCCTTTGCTTTGTGCCTACTAGTTTTTCCTCCTTAATGTTCTCTTTCCTCTTTCTTTCCCAAAATAATAACTGCTATTTCAAATTAATAACCTCTCACCTCTCCCTCATGCAATAAACTCCAATTTTAACATAATTACTCTCTCATTCCCTTTCTCTTCTAAAAACTTTAGGAAAATTCTATAATTCGTCATTAATTTTCATGGGACTAGTCTTGTCATTGCTCACACCATATCTAAAACCGTGATTGAATAGTTGACTAGACAGTCCCATCAATGGGACTGTAAAAGCTCCCAAAACTTATATTAGAAAATTTAATAATAAAATGCAACTATTTAAATCAAAATTATACAAAACATTTTTTTTATAAAACACATTAATATTATATATTAAAGAATTAATGTTTTGGTGGTTTAATTGTATAATATGAAGAATTCAATACTATATTTATTGTATTATAATTAGAACTAGAAACATAGGCCCGGCCGGTGGGCCGACCGGCTAACCCTCTTAACAAAGAGGATTATGGCCACAAATTTTTTTGACCTTTTAAAAGCGGGCCAAATTGGCCCAGCCCGTTTAACCCACTGGCTAAAGCGGGTAGCCAACCCACAAAGAAAAAAAAAAAAGAAAAGAAAACACACAACAACAACAACAATAAGAGGAGAAGTTTAAAAACAAGAATAGTATAACATCTTAGTGATTATTTATGTATGTTATGGAAAAAATACATTGATACATGAATCACAAGTATTCTAATATTTTCTAAAATATATTTATTGATTTAAACATAATATGATATTTAATAAATCATTTTAAAAACTTATTTTTATATATAAGTAATCAAAATAGCAATAAAATTAGTCGTTAATATATATTAAATCTTAAAATATATAAATATTCTAATTTTTACATAAACTAACATTAAAAAAAAAATTAAAACTTATAAAAAAATTAATTTTGGCTTGTGGGCTAGCTCGTTTAACCCGTGGGCCAATATAAGCCGAATATGGGCTAAGAAAACTGACCTATTTAAAAGCGGGCGAAACGGATAAAGCTGGGTCGATCGTTTATCCACTATTTTCAACTCTAATTATAATAGCTATTTTATTATATTTTTATTTTTTTTACATATGCAGCACGTGTGTTTTCTAGTGCTAGTAAATTCAAAAATGCATTTGTGCCAATGGATTTTTTTAAGAAAAAAAAAGAGAAAGAGAAATAATTACACGTGGTTTACAAAAACAGAAAAAATAGATATTACATCCGACACAAATGTCGTAAAAACGGTTGGTGTTGGATTGGAGACATGTGGAATCGTCTGGATTCAATTCTACTGTTACAATTGCAACGCTATTATTGTACCCAATGCGACCACTGTGCGTGTACCGTCGTAGTTAAGTTTCATTGGTCAATTTAGTAGAACTACTATTACCGTAACCCGACTCGTCTGGACTCCCACTCAACTCAAACTCAAACCCAAGCCGACTCAGCTCAACTCGAGCTAAAAAGGCCTCTTTCTAAACCCACTATATATTTATATATCATTTATAACTTCCATCTTCATCTCTCCCACAGCTCACAAGCACACACATACGCCAAACGCCACTCAAAGCAAAAACCTTAAACTTCAATTAGATTCCAAAACATCGCAAACCAAATCAAATCAAAGAACGATGTCGTGGCAAACTTACGTTGACGAGCACTTGATGTGCGATATCGAAGGTAATGTTCTCACTGCTGCTGCTATTATCGGCCAAGACGGCAGCGTTTGGGCTCAAAGCTCCACTTTCCCTCAGGTCCAACACACACTCTCTCTATTGTTCATTTGCATGCGTAGATCAAGGATATGCTGAATCAGTGATGGTTTGATATGATAGATCTGATTGGAAGTGCTTTGATTTAGTGTTGATTTAAGTTTGATTAGTGTGTGGTTATGGTTTGATTTGTTGTTAATTTCGTTTTCGAGTTGCTGATCCAGTTCGTTTTGTGGTTGTTTACTGTTTTGACTTAATTTTTTTTGTAAGATTCTGCTTTTATTTATTGATTGATGAGGATAAATAGTGAGTTTTGTTTCTGAGAAGATCTTTGTGTGAGTTGGAGCTTCAAAAAATGATGATTTAGTGGAAGATCGAAGATTTAGAATCGATGCTTAGCAACGAAGGGTTATCTATGTGAAAATCTCCAACTTTGTGTATGAGTTAGGTTCATTTATGTTATTTGATTGTTGCAAATATTGTAAAAAGTTACCATTTTTGTTGTAAGCAATTGAATTTCGTGTTTCAAATGAGCTGAAGGAACATCAGATGGCCCTTAATGGGAATTAGCTAACTTAGATGCGTGCATATGGTTATACAAGATATTGGATTCAATGAAGCTTTTATTACAGTTGAAACGTTCATGTATCATTTGCATTAGTACTTGATAATATTCTACTGCTTGAGAAGGTTGCGGGTTTTGTGTAATACAATCATGTGTGTGCTAGAATTTTACACCTTTTCGAGCCAATTGGCATTATGTGATTTAGGGCCTGTTTGGATTGTTGGACTTTTATCTGTATCAGATCTATATCGGTTTAGTATTGATTTGGCTTGATCAGTTTATGAGTAAAACTGTTAGTTTTTCATCGGTATCGTATTTGTATTGGCTCTATTTACTCCTTTAGATAAAGGGATCGATAATTCTAATTTGTTATGTCTTGCTTTGCCTAAGCTGTTTCTGTGCCCTCCTTCTCTTTTCTATAATTTCTCTTGGATGTGCTTATTCCTTCTGCATGACTTACATTTGTTAGTAAGCATCTTAAAATTTTAGGCTAAGCAAGTCTCAAGAGTTCAGACCTGTCAAATATATGCTCTCTTTGTGTGTGCAGATAGCCGTTTTGAGTTTCATTGCAGATCTATTATTGAAATGCTAATCACTTATAGTAAGAAATATACTGATAACAGATATCTATAGATTAGGTCGATAAGATCTCTATTTGAAAGATCATGTGCATGCATTTGAATGATGGAACGAATCACTGTCTGGCTCCAGTTATATGTTAATCCTATACGCCTGTACCGTTTGTTGTTGTTACCACCAAATCTAAACTCTACTTTCTTGTCTTTGTTATTTCAGTTCAAGCCTGAAGAAATCACTGCTATAATGAATGACTTCAATGAGCCTGGTTCTCTTGCTCCACCGGACTCTACCTTGGTGGTACAAAGTATATGGTTATCCAAGGTGAGCCCGGAGCTGTCATTCGTGGAAAAAAGGTACAAAGCACCACCTTGTCTAGCATCAAACAAGAAAAATTTTTACATCTGTGACTTTAGAAACCATCAGTTCCAACTCTTATGTATGGACATGGCAACTGGTAATTCATTGGTATGCTACATTATTTCTCTAGCAATGGTACTGTAGGGTGGGATGATTGATATGGCTTTAAAGAATCAGGCATTAAGTCTGTACTAGCTTTTATTCTGTTTAATGTGTTAATTTATACTAAATGGTTTCATGAACATATACTAGGATGCCTTTTATTATTGATTTTGAGCAAATCACGTAGATGTAATCAGTTTCTTATCCTTTTGCTTTGTGCAATTTGCCTCCCTTAGTCCCAAGTGGGGACTTCCTAGCTTTTTAATAAGGTGTCATTACCTCCTAGACCTCCACTAAAGCTCCTAGAAGATAGCCTTTTGGAGGTGGTTTTTGGAAGCAAGATCCTGATGTGAATTAACAAAAGTTTGATACACCCTAGTTTCCTTAAGGCTGTTTGAAATAAAAATTTGGAATTTTTTATTTCCTAGCAGAAAAATTTTGGATAAAATCAAACCCAAACCCATGCAAAGAAAGCCCATAACATGGCAGCCCCCAAAGTTAACATTTGGATAAATATCAAGACCAACTTTTAGCAAAATTTGTATGAAAATCAAACATCCAAGACAACCCACTAGAAAAGAGAAAAACACCATTTTTCATCTTCTAAAACTAATTCTTTGGAATATGTGGCTGCACATTAAGTAGGAAGTGCTAATTTTTTCTTTGGATGCAACGGCACAGTTATCTCATAGATTGCTTCATCATGATTGGTGGTCTAATTAAGAATGTGTATAACTGGATTACTTTTGAAAGAATCTGTACCATTGATGTCATGTTCTTTGGATTATGTTTGTTCATCCATCTGCCTATTACATCCTTTACCAGTGCTCTTCATTTGGTCTAATGCATGAAACTAATCTTTTCTACTTGTCTTACTCAGATGGTTTTACCTGTATTTTATGTCTTTATTCTTCACTGAGCAGGGCCCTGGTGGTGTTACTGTTAAGAAGACCAATCAGGCCTTGATAATTGGCATTTACGACGAGCCAATGACTCCTGGCCAGTGCAATATGATTGTCGAAAGGCTTGGTGATTACCTCATCGATCAGGGCCTGTAGGCACTTAGGTAAGAACAATAATTTTTGCATTGCTCTTTCTAACTCCATTAGCAGAAGCAATTAATGGACAGCTGCTTGTATTTGTACTTTTGCAGGTTATGATGTTCAGTATTTGAAGTTGTGGGCTTTCTGTGTGGATTCCGAAGGTTTGGTGCTTGAGATTCAAATTTGGTTATCTTACCTTATATTTGTACTCTGATGTTTTTCAAGTCTTGAGTTACTGTTGACATCAAAAGAGTTTTATCTATGGATGTCTGAATCGATTGAAAAAGATATACATTTATGAATAACCTAATCTGTCTATGTAATTATTGAAATTGGGTATTTTATCTCTCCCCCAAGCCCTCTTTCCTGTTGGTCCTGCCATATAATACCATAAGAAAGATTCTTGAGACGTAAGTGATGGTTTTCCAGACATATATGCCCTCCAGCTATATCGATGCTAAGGAGCTGTTGATTTCTAAATTATGGGTGGACTCGATCCCAATTACATGGTTCGGGGAAAGCCAATTCCCTTAGATTTAACCGAGGACAGCCTTCGTGATGGATTTGGGTTCCTTGTCGATCTTTCTCCTTACTACTTTCTTGAAATACCTTATAATATTATTACGATGTTATCCTCTTTTTGATATGCTCGATCAACGAGCATGGTATTTTTATAGTACATTAGCTGGGATGATTGGTGTGGTTATTTAAAAATAAGTTCATGTGTCGTGTCCCATTCCCAGGATTCTTTTGTTCGTCGTGGTTTGATAGATTCGGTCCTACCCGGTTTAATGTTTTAGAACTGAGTTGGGCTGTGATCTGAATAAGGTTGAGGGGTAAAGGATACGAAGTTTCAATGGAGTTAAATGGAATGGAACCAATAAATTTATTAAATCTTATGTACTTTAATAATTGTGCTAGATGACTATATCCAAGTACGATGTAATTCTCAACATTGCTTAAATTATTAAAAACCCTTTTGTTAGTTCAAGAATAATTCAAAAGCAAACGCATGAATTTGTAACTCTTCAATTGTTTCATAAAAGAGAAGTTCAAGATATCTAAAAAGAACCACTCCATCAACTACATAATACGCCAAGTGAGATTTCAGTGGCATTAATATGGAGAGGTAGGCTTTAAGCAGGAAAAAGATAACTTCCATGTTAGTCCTAGCGAAGGTAAACTTAGGTTTTGATCATTGCCCTATATAAAAGGTTTATATAGCATTGTGTGTGTGTGTGTTTTTTGTTTTTAAATTACAATTTGACTGAAACTGTCAGGTCTAGGATTAGGGGAAAGTTTTTGGGGGCAATTTTTGACTTTAGTAGTGAAGCTAGAGCTCGCAACTTGACATTTTTTGAATCTTGGGTGTGAAAAGAAAACGTGCCGTAGCAAGATTGACAAGGCAAAAAAATTGATACCAATACATCTCATGCTTGGATAGGGAAAATTTCATTATTTTATTAATAAATAGTAATAGTAGAAATTAGTTTTTAAAAAGAAAAAACTATTTATAAATTACAATTCTATTGCTAATTGATTTATATGCAATATTAATATTGCTAAAAACTTATTTGATTTAAATAGAATTACAAGACAACTTGTGAACAAGGTCCTTCATCCCCGAGACCTTAAGGACTAGATCAACAGGCTTTTCAAAAACCTTGCACACTGGAAGACTATTAATTAAACCAGGCTTAGTCGGCCGCTCGAGTGAATTGAAATTTACAAGGTCATATATTTTATAGAAATGCTAAAAGCTCATAATAAAGACTGAATACTAACTTATTATTAGAAGCGGTAGGGTGGATTTGCCGTTGAGGTAATTTATTTTGTAGATTCTTCCCCCCACCACCCACAAAATTAGATGCCATTTAGAACTAGCCAAGCCTTATTAGTGAGATAAGATGTTCAATGAGTAAAACTCTTTGTCTATTTATCCTCTATCACAAATTTATTTATGCGAAAACCAATTATATAAAAAGAATTATATTAATACCGTCATAGAATCACATATTCAACATGTGATTTTTACTTTTCTACTTTGCATATGTTATATGCTCAACATGTTGATGTTGCATGCTCAACATGCCATTTTGCTAAATCGCATGAGATATATACTATATTCTTTTATTTTCAGTAAATCACATCTTTTAGATGCAATTTTGTGATGTCGTTTAGATAATTAAATTATGCGATTTGTATTTACATAAATTTAGTTTGTAGGACTAGTAGACATGTGATACATCAGGGTAAACATCTTTCATGAATTAAGAAACTTGGGTAATGGTGAATATATTTTTTTATGAAAAAAAAGATTGGCTAGATTTTTTTTTAATTTCTTAGTGGTATTATTATAATGTCACCGTCTTAAACTCTAAAGATTAGAGAAATGATGTTCTGCTACTGTCAAGGATCAAATAAATAATTCAAGTAATATTAGGCTTAATCAATTTTGAACTATAAGAATGACACCTAAGGTTCCCTAAACTCCCTTATCATTTGTGTATTCAAAACAAAAACGATCTATTTTTCTTTCATGTTATTTTCTCTAAATCATCATATTAGGTGCTATTTATTCATTGCTACTCTAAGGCCACATATAGTACAAAACTTGTATAACATCTACACGTTCACTTTGGTTGGATCTCAAAACCATATATGCATGTGGCACCTAACTTATAAGGCAACAATTTTTTTTTTTTTTAAATGCTTGTCGGCTATATACTTCATACAATTATGTGGAAGAATTAAATTCTCTTTAGGATCCCTATTCTCTCATAGTAATATATTGTTAAAATGAACTCGAATGATAGAAGTGTTGAATGGGGTTTCCGTCTTAAATAGAATCTTCAACCAACGTGTAGAATGATTGGTAATATAACATCTCAAATATTTCTCTAAGCAATGATTTACCACCTCAATGTGCCCATTTGAGAGAAAATAGTAAGCTCGATTCTTTCCCTACACACACACACACACACACACACACACACACATATATATATATATATCTGTTGTGGCTTTTCATATTAATAATGAAAAAGATATGAAAAGATAGCATTACAATGACATCACAAGTTATTACAATTCCAAACAATTCCAATCATCGATATGAAGATTGAGAGGATGAAAATGAGAATCCATTTCCTTCGATGTTATCTATATATCCCTACGTCGGACTTTTATCATCTTGTCAATCTTGTGTTGTTGGAAAAATCCAAAAAATGAGAAGGAAAAATACTTGAGGCGTGCTAGCACTGTCCTTAAGGATATTTCGCCAATATTATTGAAGAATGGCGTATCCCCCAGGATTCAACAAGTCCTCTAGAAAATCTAGGACACAGGAATAGCAGGAAGAAGCAAAGATAACCCAGCAGGAAGAGGAACAAGGCAGGAAAGGAAAAGTAAAGTATTTAATATTAAAACAGATAAATATATATAAAACGAATTTGTATTTTTAACGGGTGTTGAGAAGAAATGTCTTTTCAAAATGAAAAGATACAACGGTTCGAAAAAAACACAACGATTGGTTTGACAGTACCCGAAAAACACAACGATTGGTAATTAAAATTTGAAACGCTCAAAAGACCCATATGGATAAGATTTAATTAATTATTATTATTAATTTTATTTAAAAATAATAATATACACGAAAATAAAATATTCCTTTGAACCGGGCAAACATATAACTACACGCGCAGGGGGGGGGGGGGGCAAATCGATGAATTTACACTAGCTTGGTCTAGCCTTTGTGCGCGCGAGCCCATGCCTTTCCACCAACTCTTTACAAGCCCACTAAGAGAATGAGGTTTATAAACAAGGACAATGAGTAAAATCTAAGGAATGTGGGACTTGTTCCTTTTGAAATATATATAATACACAACAATCCCCCACATATTTCAAAAGGATAAAAGACAACGAGATAAAAAGAAATGCTGGGTTTTCTCAAATGAGTATCATGCCTCGAATCTGGTGTCCTTAAGACTATGAACCAGACCTAGAAAAATGAGATATAACTTACAAAATAAATGGTGAAGCTTAAGGCTTCTATGAACCAAGAATTTTATAGTAAGCCAAAATTCTCATTAATCACATCATACTCCACATTTTTTCTGCTATTCATCGCGGTTTTGCGCTAATAGGCCATGCGCGTGCCTGGTAATTCATGAGTGCTTTAGAGATTTTGCCACAATCTCATAGAAGCGGCCTCACTTCACACTCATATAGGTCATTCCATCAAGCGTATACTGCAGAATACACTACCTTTAAAAGGATATGGTATTTGATTAAGAGCTTTACTCAACCTCCCATTCTTTGCAGTTTAGCACTATGCACATCATAGGAGGGACATCATTTATTAGTGTTACACAGATCAAGCAACGACTTGTTATTACCCATATGAACCTATTTCATGGGATCTCCAATCACATAGGTTGGGTTACCATCATTGTTGATAATTCAACATGGCTTTAGTCCCATACCCCTCGATGTTTCATTTATTAATTTTCTCCCCAAAGGTTTAGTCAGAGGATCGGCCAAGTTCACTTCTGACTTCACATAATCTATTGATATAATTCCATCTTTCAGCAGCTGCTTCACTACTTCATGTCTCAAACGAATATGTCTATTCTTTCCATTGAAGGTCTTATTCTTGGCAATAGATATTGCCGCTTGACAATCACAGTGCATAGACACAGATGGTGTAGGTTTTAAACCTAATGGAATATTTGCTAAGAAGTTTCTTAACCACTCAGCCTCATTACCAGCCAATTCCAGAGCAATAAACTCTGACTCCATAGTAGACTTAGCTATGATAGTCTGTTTGGCTGATTTCCATGAAATTGCTCCACCTCCAAGGGTGAATATATAACCACTAGTGGATTTTGTCTCATCTGAATCAGATATCCAGTTGGCATCACTGTATCCTTCTAATACAGCGGGAAATCCACTATATAGAATACCATAGTTCATAGTACCTCTGAGATATTTCATCAATCTGACCAATGCAGTCCAATGATCATAACCGGGATTATGTGTATACCTACTCAATCTACACACAGCATATGCTATGTCAGGTCTTGAGAAATTCATTAAATGCATCAGACTTCCAATTATTTGTGCATACTCAGATTGAGCAACAATATCACCTCTATTTTTCTTTAATTGAGTATTAGCATCGTAAGGGGTACTCACAGGATTGACATCAAAGTGTCCAAACTTCTTAAGAAGTTTCTCAACATAATGTTCTTGTGATAACATAATACTATCATTCTTCCTTATGATTTTAACACCCAAAATAACACTTGCTTCACCCATATCTTTCATATCAAATTTGGAAGCAAGAAAAGATTTAGTTTTAAGCACTATATCAAGACTGGTACCGAATATAAGCATATCATCTACATATAGGCATATGATAACACAATCATTATTAATAAGTTTTATGTAAACACATTTATCAACTTCAACAGTAGAGAATCCATCATTTAATAAAACTTGATCAAATTTTTCATGCCATTGTTTAGGAGCTTGTTTTAAACCATACAATGATTTAAGAAGTTTACAAACTTTATTTTCTTGTCCTGGAACAACACAACCTTCAGGTTGTACCATATAAATTTCTTCCTCTAAATCGCCATTTAGAAAGGCTGTTTTTACATCCATTTGATGAATAACAAGTTTATATATTGAAGCCAAGGCAATCAAAACTCGAATAGAAGAAATTCTAGTTACAGGAGCAAAAGTGTCAAAATAATCAATATTTTGCTTTTGAGTAAATCCTTTAGCAACTAATCTAGCTTTAAACTTATCAACTGAACCATCAGGATTTAATTTCCTTTTAAAGATCCATTTACAACCAATAGGTTTAGCTCCAGGAGGTAAATCTACCAATTCCCATGTTTTATTTTGTAAAATAGAATCAATTTCAACTTTAATAGCTTCTTTCCAAAAAGGTGCATCACACGAGGAAATTGCATCCGAGAAGGTTAATGGATCATTTTCAACAAGATAAGATATAAAAATCATTTCCAAAAGAATTTTCTTTTCTTTGTCTCTTACTTCTTCTTAAATCATCATTTTCAAAATATTTCTAGAGACATTTTCAGAAGATGATGTATTAGGAATAATTTTTGATTTTAAAGGAAACACATGTTCAAAAAACTCTGCATTTTTTGTCTCAACAATTGTATTGCAATCTAACACATCACTTTTTAATACAAGAAATCTATATGCTATACTATGTTCAGCATAACCAATAAACATACAATCTGAAGTTTTAGAACCTAATTTTCTTTTCTTAGGATCAGGAAGCATAACTTTAGCAAGACACCCCCACACTTTCAAATATTTCAAATTAGGAGAATAACCTTTCCAAAGTTCATAAGGTGTTTTCCCTGTTTTCTTATAAGGTATCTATTTTGTAAGTGACATGCAGTTAATATAGCTTCACCCCAAAGATTTTCAGGCGCATTAGAACTTACAAGCATACAATTCATCATTTCTTTTAATGTCCTATTTTTCCTTTCGGCTACTCCATTAGATTCTGGAGAATAAGGTGGAGTTATTTCATGAATTATTCCTTCTTTTTCACAATATTCATTTAGTAAAATATACTCACCACCTCTGTCTGATCTAATTCTTTTAATTTTCTTGTTTAATTGATTCTCTACTTCTGCTTTGTATATTAAAAACATGTCAAATGCCTCATCTTTATTTCTAAGCAAGTAGACTTTAGTATATCTAGAAAAATCATCTATAAAAGTTACATAATATCTTTTACCTCCTCTAGTCATAGTTTGCTTTAAATCACCTAGATCAGTGTGAATTAAACTTAGTAATTCAGATTCTCTAAAGACAGATGCACATGTTTTCTTAGCTTGTTTAGATTCAGCACAAATTTCACATTTACTCATACTTAAAGAATTAATATTAGAAATTAATCCAACGGATTGCATTTTCTTGATATAAGGTAAACTAACATGTCCTAATCTACCATGCCATAAATCACAAGAATCAATCAAGTAAGCAGAAGAAGAAACATTTTTATTCATAACTTCAGAAACATTGAGTACAAATAAACCATGACTACAATAGCCCTTGCCAACTAAAACATTATTTTTTGTCATTACAACTTTGTCAGACTCAAATGACACTTTCACTCCCACTTTTCCCAACAATGCCACTGAAATCAGATTGGTTCTAATGTCGGGAACATGCAACACCTCGTTCAGAGCCAAAGTTTTTCCAGATGTGAGTTTGAGAAGAACCTTTCCTTTCCCAAGAACTTGGGTAGTTCGAGAATCACCAAGATGCACAGACTCTTCTCCTTCATCAACTTTTGTATAGGTCACGAATGCATCCTTATTTGCACAAATGTGCCTAGTAGCACCAGAATCTATGACCCATTCTTTCACACTGGTTACTATGTTCACAGAAATGATGACTGCAGCGATAATATCATCTGCTTGAACCAAATTTGCCTTTGGTTTAGCAGGATTGTCATTTCTTCCCATCCTCTTTCTGCACTGAGGTGCATGATGGCCAGGTTTGCCACATACGAAGCAATTGCCTCGCTTCTTAAAAGTGGGATTACTAGCTCTGGGCTTGTAATCATGTTTCTTTTCATACCTTTTATATGGCTTGTGCGGTTTGTAATCCACCAAATTCGCCTTACTTGCAATCTCCTTTCCTTTGGCGGCCATGAATTCCTTTCTGTTGGTGTTCTCGATGATGATGTGGGTGATGAGATCAGCAAGGAAAGTTGCTTGTGCTTATGTTTAAGTTGTTGTTTATAATCACTCCATGATTGGGTAGTTTCTCGATCAGCAAACCAGCAACGAACTCCTCCTGCAAATTAATGCCTTCTGATTTGAGGTCTTCTATCAACTTGTGGTACTCATTGATCTGCATTTTGATATCTTTGTCCTCAACCATCTCCCACCTATAATACTTTCCAATAACAAACTTCTGTTTTCCTGCATCTTCAGCCGTGTACTTGCAACCATAGATTCCCAAATATCTTTTGCATCCTTGTAAGAACAGTAGACATCGAACAACTCATTAGATAAGGTACTAATAATAGTGTGGCGGCATACCTTGTTCGCATGAACCCATAGTTCCATTTGTTTGGATGGTATCAACTGGTTTAGTATCTGTAAGGGCATACGCAACACCGTGCATATCCAAAACAGAGAATATACGTTCTTGCCATCTTTTAAAGTTATCTCCATCAAAAATTTCGATCTTTGATATATCTGGAAATGGCTTGGCAAATGGAACAGTGGGCAACACAGGGACAGGGCCATTTGAAGCAGTTTCATGAACAGATGCAGTAGCGACGGCAGTAGGCGGAGGGGTAGGATCAGAGGCCATAAGGAAATATCCTTAAGATTGTTGGAAAAATCCGAAAAAATGAGAAGGAAAAATACTTGAGGCGTGCTAGGCACTGTCCTTAAGGATATTTCGCCAATATTATTGAAGAATGGCGTATCCCCCAGAATTCAACAAGTCCTCTAGAAAATCTAGGACACAAGAATAGTAGGGAAGAAGTAATAACCCAGCGAGGTACAACGGTTCGGAAAAAACACAATGACTGGTTTGACAGTACCCGAAAAAACACAACGATTGGTAATTAAAATTTGAAATGCTCAAAAGACACGTATCCGGATAAGATTTAATTAATTAATATTATTAATTTTATTTAAAATTAATATTCCTTTGAATCAGACAAACACATATAACTACACGCGCAGGGGGGGGGGGCAAATCGACGAATTTACACTAGCTTGGTCTAGGCTTTGTGCGCGTGAGCCCATGCCTTTCCACCAACTCTTTACAAGCCCACTAAGAGAAGGAGGTTTATAAACAAGGACAATGAGTAAAATCTAAGGAATGTGGGACTTGTTCCTTTTGAAATATATATAATACACAACAGTGTTTTCGATCAATAGACCATATCAAAAATTCATAATGTCTCCTTTGATTTTGCGTTTTGAATAACACGATTGGACAGCATTTTAAATCTCTTTCGATAATACATATTTGAAGCAATTTTTACGATCTCCAATATATATTGATGTTCTTCATACATGATGGGCTGAATCTAACGGTAGGAGCAAGAAAGCCACTCCGTTAATGGTGTTTCTTGTGGAAAACTGATCATAATCAATTAGCAATTACAAGACCAAACAAATGAAATAAGGGAAAAAAAAAAAAAATCTACGGTTTTAATCCTTTGCACAAAATACAAAGACTTTAGGCGCAAAGGAAAGCTAATATATAGTTATTTCTCCTATGCTTAAGCTTTGAACTTCTGTTCATGAATTCTTCTGTGATCTTAAGACGTCAGATGCCCTAATTTGTTATTGAGACATGTATATAGAGGTTGAGATGAATCTCTCAAAGATTATTCACAATTCACTTTCTCCAAGATCTTCAACATATTGCAATCGTCATGGCTTTGGATGGATTTGCTCTAACATTCTTGCCCTTCTAAATCCCACAAAGTTGGTTATGTATAATTACTTAAGATCTTCTATTATGTATGGTACACACGATTGTCTAAAATGAAATAAATCGGAATACAAGGAATAAAGAAATGGAAAATCCATTCCTATATTTGGGCTTATCCACCAAATGAAATAAAATAAAATGTCTATTTACATATAAATATCTTTAGTAATAAATGTAGATGGTGTATATGAAATTGGATAAAAAGGTATTCACAATAATTAACTTTAATGAAGGTGGAATATAATAATTTCCCCTATAGAGCAAGAATTGCATATCTCATGAATCATAGTTCCAATTTTTAAGATGCTTCCAAATATAAAAGTGGTAATAAAAGCTGAAATTGATTTCTGGTCTATTGTCACATGCCAAACTAAACATTAGGGTTTTCTAAAAGCAATCTATATTTATCTTTGATCATTCTCTATGATCTTCATCATAAATTTTATCTCTTAAAGTATATAGTAGTGTCATATCGTGCTAGTGTGATTTATTATATACTTTATGATTTTTGTTTTTATTCATTTTTTATTTTTTCTTTTTGGTGGGTGGGGTGGTGGGTGCGTGTGCTGGGATTTTTGTGTTCTTTTAACATTATTGTTTTCCAACAATCTATCAATTTTTTTTATTTTTTTGGCCATTCAACAATCTATCATCTATGTGGTCTCCATGTCTAGCCATATTTCACCATGATCTGAGGTTTCATTTTACCCACAAAGCAATGAACTTGGTGATTTTCTTGCATCCATTTGAACCATTTAAATTTTTGCTAAGAATTGTGCTTTTTGTTTAGAGGATTCGTGCTCCACGCTTGGATGTTTTGTGAGTGAAGAGGTCTATGGGCCTAGGTGTGTCTCGAGAATCGAGACGCAGTTTAGGCATATTTGTAACATGTGTGGTTTTGAATTTTGGTTATTAGGATTGTATTGTATGTTTAAACTAAATAACATCATCTTACTGAATTTGTTTAATACATTAATAAATTATTGTAAATCTATGCAGCAATGTTTTATATGTGTGTTTGTACAGCAATTATGTACTAGTTTAATATCTTACTCTCTTTTGGGATCTTTATGATTCCATTTCATAATGATGAATGATGGGCACAGTTATGACCTTCATGATGGGGCATGGGATTGCTAGCTACTACGATGGTCATGGATTTGGAAGATATATGAGACGATAGCTATGAGTTGTGATATGGAAGACTATGAAATTTTATGTTTTGTTTAAATTATGTAATTGAAGTTTTTAATATGAAAGTTTATGGAGGTTTTATATCATTGTTTATACTGGTGAGTATTTTTTACTTTTTCTTGTTTATTTTGGGAAAAATGACATCATAAGGGATTACATTTCGGGTAATTCAAATAGAATACTAATGTTTAAGTACTTGAAAAAAATGAATCAATATTATATAACATCATGTAAATATCATATTAATGTTTTAAGTGATTTAAAAAAAAAAAATCTATCAATGTTATATAAAATAGAGCAATTACAGAATCTAATTTTTGTGCTCTTTTTCCATCTGCTTAAAATGTCAATTCCTTGATCTTTGTAACAATTTAGAAAATTGATTTCATTGTTTGCACCACTTTATATAATGTTGATATGTTTTTTTCAACCATTTAAAAGTTGATCCCTAGTTGAACTTAATATAAAGCATTGATCTTCTAATGTAATTTTTTAATATATTACAACATTTATATGTAGTAAGGCTAAGTCTCTCAAGCTTGCTACATGAAAATAGGAAAAAAAAGAAGAAGAAAGTTATAAGATAATATGCTAAACAATTTATTTTGAAATCATCAATATATTATAGATCAATTAGCCTAATTATTGTCTTTTTGTAGTACAACATATTTTCTTTCCCGTTTCTCCAAATTTTATTAAATATATTATCAGAAAATAATTAAGGAGGAAAAAAGACTCAAAGCTTCCCACTTTTAGTAGGGTTACAAACAAACTAACTTGTGTTAAAATTGATAAACTCAATTAACTCCTTTATTTAAAGAAGCCAACCTTGAGCTCTTGCTTAGACTTATGAGTTTGTTTAATTTAACTTGTGAGTGGATTCATGAGTTTTATATTAGGGTTAATGTCATATTTACTATCTCAACTTTAATAGTTAATTTAATACGTAATTAAACTATTCGTGTACGCTAACACTATCCAATTTGATTTTGTTTGCTCCACTAGATACTCTCTAATCAAAGAATGACATGTATATGTGTCTGCATATTAATATTAATATTATTATCTTATTTTAATTTTCTTATGGTTAAAATTTCATTAATTATTATTGAATTTTTTTCTTAGAAAGCAAACACTATAAACCCTTTTTCTTTTTTACCAAAAGAGGGGCTAAAGAATACCCAAAATTACACAGTATAATTGGAAGGAAAACTAACACCAATAATATCTTTCATACAAATCTTAGCAATATCAGGAGTAATGAAATATGGAATATGATAATCAATAGGCATAGAAAGAGCTATATTTGTTAAAGCATTTGCTGCTTAATTTCCCTCTCTATAGACATGCATTATCAAGACGTCCAACATTTGTGAAGAAGATCTTTAATAAGAAGGAGAACATTTTGAAATCTTGGATGAATCATATCATCCTTTGCTAGCCAATCAGCCACAGTTTGATTGTCAAGTTCAAGGAGTACTTTCCTATAATCGAGATTTCATGCTCACTCCAAAACCTCAAAACACTCCAATGCTCTACCACAAAGAACGAGAATCTAGGTAAGTAAAGAACCCAACTAGCCATCACCCTTAGAATCACAAATTAGACCACTTGCCGAAGATAAGGACTAATTTTGCTTTGCTGCACTATCAATATTTAACTTAACAAAGTCAACTAAAGGAGCTTGCTAACTAATAAGGCAATTGATTCTCCTTATATCCCTCCCACCATTCTCTTCATCTCCATATTAGCAGTGTATGCTTCCTTTGCTTTTTATTCGATTTGGCATAAAAGAGATTCTACATTCACATCAAGCCCTTTAAACAACATTTTGTTTCTACAATTCTATAGCATCCAACATGCAATGCTAAAAATCATTGACCAAGGGTAATCCTTAAAAAAATCTTCATTAATTAAGTTATTCACCTATCAATCTGTAAGAGGAGAGCAAAGGAAATTGGAAAGCAAATCTAGAGGGATGATTTGACACCAAAGAGCAAAAGCTTTAGCGGACATGATCAATTTCCTGACATTTGTTACTATAAATTTGGCATTTGTTGCTCTCTGTCATGTGTCTCCTTTCCATCACTTCCCTAACAAAAGAACATTATGAAACGATAACTAGAGAAAAAGCCTAGCTCCTTCTAGCTCATCTATCTTGAAACAATTTTCCATTTCTCCTCTTTGTCATTCCACCTATCCCCTCCAACTATCCCATAAGCCATAGAAACGCTGAAGCGGCTAGAGGAAGATAATCCCTAAAAAATGGAATCATTTGGACCAGTAGAATTAGGAGACCTAATACCCGTAATGAGCAAAAGCATAGAATTATCAACAAAACCTTAAAGAGTAGACCGGTTTCAATCACTAATAGAATCAGCAAAATCATAAACGTGCTACATTTTGAAATCTAAAAATAAGTTTTGACAAATTTGATAAAGAGGAGGGATAGATGAGGAAATCCACCAATCCAGCCAAAATCGAATACGTCGTCCATTCTCCACTAATTAGCAAGTCCACTACATAAAGGATTTCCAGATTTTACGTAGGTTTCTTCACAGATGAGAAGCCATCTTAAACTTAAGATTATCAGGAATGTCCCCATCAGCAAACATTTATTTAGCTCAAAGAACCCTCACCCACGATGACTATAGTGTAGTTACAAGGCCCCAAGCAATTTTTATAAGCAAATGATTCACTGAAGTATGCATTTGTCTAATAGCTAGCCTCTAATTCAATTTTAGCTTACATACTCACAAGATTAGTTTTCTTTGAAGATGTAGAGGATCCTTAAATGGATTGCCTTCTAATGCTATCCAATATGCTATGCACACCTTTGATAATGCATGAAGATTGCCTCGTATATAGAGGAATCATTGACAACGTGGATTGATATAAGGTAACACTTCTAGTAAGAGAAAAATGATGAGGCTTCCAATCTATTGCTCTTTTTTTTTTTTTAACTTTATTCTCCATATGACCATAAGTTTTCTCTAACTCTTTTGTGAAGTAAAGGAATGCCAGAATACTTCCCTGAATAATTGGTCCTCTTGAAACCTAATTATTACTTAGTTACAACACTACCTCTTCTTTAACACTAGGCAAAAAAAAAAAAAAAAAAGGACTTAGGTCTTCTCCCTGCTGACTAAATGATTAGAGAAAGAACAAATTCTCTCAAATCATCAGATGTATCGTTATTGAAATGACCTAACCCTTAGGTTGCTTAAAGGCATGGTTGTTTTGCTACATACACCACCTTCAAGTGATATGGGCAAGGCTTTCGTTAACTAGGTAAGTTGCTAATCAAGTTTTAGTTGTGAACTTGTAATTAGGTTATTTAGTCAGACCATAATGCATCGGTTAACAATTGCCAATGATTTATAAACTATAATACCAACACGTAGAAAAGCACTTTAAGAGAGAGCAAACGAAAATTTAAATTCCAAAATAGTTTAAGATGGCAGCCATAAAGGAAGCTAGGCTCAACTCTATCATAAAGTTTGGCACTCAGCCTAAAAGTAGTAAAATAATTTAAGGTTTATAATCATCCATTAGAAATAAGAAACATAAGCATTCAAATAGTTTTTCTCAAAGTCCACATGGCCAACTACTCATCTAAGTCACTCTCTAAACTCATTAGTCCCGAAACCCATAGAGTCATAGTGAAAGTCCATGAAGTGATCATTCTTGATACTTGAAAAAGTACAAAAAAAGAGTGGTGAAGCCCAATACACAGTAATCAAACACATACATGCATGTCATGCATGCCTAAGCTAATGCAACAAGCACAAATTAAAACTGATCAAGTTTTAGGTTAACAGACAAGCATTCTTAATGTACCAAAAATACAAACATGCACAAGAGCACTTAAGACTCCTGCAAAACAAAAGAGGTAGGATTCCCTCAGTGGATTAGGCACTGAAGAGGGAGGTTTGATAAGCCTCCATAACTTATTACAAAAGATAAAGAAGAATAGTCTCGTACAGATTAATTCCACACAAACATCCATCAATAATCACAGTCTATTGCAACGTTTTATACAAGAGCCCATACCCCCACATAACTCCATTGCAACTTCATACTAGCTTCTAAGTGATCGTCCCCTATTGACTACCCACATGTCATTACCATGCACTCCATGGTGATCCAGACGTCTATAACTACCAGATCATCCCGAAGTTGTGATCAGGCTCGGAACCTAGTCTGGGAAAGTCAATCCTATAGTAAGTGGTTAAGTAGCAACCAACATCCAATTAAGCCGGGTTTTAAATTCTTAGTCGGTTGTTAATGTTGTCTTAGCAAGAAACATGCAATTACTGCATATCTATCAATTGGTTTGAGCTTTCAAATATCTTTCAAGCTCGATATCCATAGTGATTCATGATTGAAATTATAATCACTTAATGGGTAATTATCTTCAATCCTCTTGTATTTTTTTGTTATATCTAGGTCTCCTTGACTTAACCATTTTACTTAGAGATCATATTTAGAGGGTTATTTAAGCTTAAGGAAGAAGTAGGTCAAGTTCATGCAATTTAAATAAAGATTGATGAAGAAATAAGGGTCTAAGAAAGAACACAACTAATATATGGGGGGACGTAACACCCCGTATACTGGTACATGATTAAATAGGTTAGTTGTGTTTGAAGGTATTCCTTCTTTGTTTAAGGTCATAGAAAAGTCGGGGGGAGACATGGATGCATGTATCTTCTCGTGTTCTTCAAGGTTTCAAAATTTTTTAGAGCAGAGAGAAGTACAAGGGGAACACGGTTGCATGTCTCTCCCCGTGTTCTTCTAGGCTTCAAAGTATTTTTAAAATAGAGAGAAACAAGAAAAGAATACGACTACATGCATCTCCTATGTTCTTCTAGACTTCAAAACATTTTTAAAGTAGAGAGAAGTAAGAGGGGAACATAGCTGCATGCATCTCCCCATGTTCTTCTGGGTTTCAAAGCTTCTTTAAAACAGAGAGAATCATAGGCAGAACACAACCTCGTGCTCAGGCTGTGTTTTTCTGGGTTCGTGTGATATCATGCTCAAACTTTATATTTTTGTCAAAAACATGTTTTTGGACAAATTTTGGTGATTTTAATTTATTAGATGGTCATGTTTATGCCTATTTTTATGTCTCATTTGTTAAAATATGATCAATCAAAGTTGAAAGCCTAAAACATCTATTTTTTATAGCAACCACTAAGTTCATCATGGTTTCCTACAATTTTCAAAGCTTATAAGAATAAGCCTTTTATTTTAGCAGCTTTAACATTAAAAACATCATACTCCATGTTTGTTTCATCTCTCTTTCCATAAATTAGGCACATTGATCACTTCTTCACCTCAAAATAAATTTCTAGAAGAACTCCAACTCAACACATGTACATTTCTTTATCTTTTACTTTACTAGAACTGTTATATTCCTCTATTATTGCATTTTTATAACTCTAAGAATTGATTTTAAGTCTTACCTTTTTATTGCAATTGTAAGGTGGTACTCTAAGGCTCAAAACACCCCCAAAATCAATTTTCTTGCTACCTTCACTTCCTACTAGCACCCCCATGTTAAAATATTTACACCTAAAATACCATAAACTTTGCATTTCAATGCTTGAAAATCTCAAACTGACCTTTTTACGAATTTCTCTGAGTTTGTTGCTCTTCCCCTTCTCTTAATACGCCTCCATTGTCATCATTTCATAACATGAAATAGATAACCTTAGCTTATTAGTGTTAATCCTCAATTAATCTTACTTAATTAATATTAAGTAGAGGCTAGGGCCTAAGGATTCTCATTTTAGGTTTGTAGTAGGTTTCCTAAAGAAGAAAATGCAAAAAAATAATGGAGTATTTATATGAAGCTAGTAGAATTAATTAAACTAACCTCAAATTTTTGTTTTCAACTAACCCACTATTAATTTGTCCAGTCCTTTGGTTTAAATTCCTAATTATTTTTCTAGCTATTATATTTAAATTTATGAGTGGTATCTAGGTCATTTCAATTACTTTGGCACAATGGGCTCTTCAATTTCATCTTATATATAAGACTACATCTTAAAGAATTAATCATGTGGGACAAGGAAAGATTAGAACCTTCCTCTCTCTCTCTAAGCCAACAATATGAACATAATCTTCACTAAGTCCCTTAATTCTAACCACCTACCCAAATCTTCACCGAATCAACCTATCTAAGGATGCATAAAGACATAGCACATCTAACAAAATAAGATAGAAGAATCAACCAAGTCATGGCAAACAGAACATGTCAGCTTTTTAGTCTAAGCACTTAGAGCGAGATGCTCTAGTAGCCTTTTGTTCTTTATGAGAAATGAAGTAAGGAGGCAACATCCTTAAAATTGAAGCTAACATAAAAAATATAAAGCTTGAGACCCTTTTCTGTAAACAAAAGCTTTTGGTATGTTTATAAGCTGCTCAAATATGTACTGAAAATGTTCATTTCTTATTCCTTTTTATTTCTTAAATTGCAAAATATATGACAATGGTTTTTATGCTTTTACAATTTACTGATTTATGTTTTTTTTTTCCTATTTTTTTAATTGCCAATTGCATAATTTGCAGTTTCCTCCATGAAGCAATTATTAGCCTTCTTGTTATTTTGCCTGATATAGCAATAAATATTTCTAAAAAGTATACATAATTTAGAATTCCATTAGAGGACACAATTGGAAAGGCTAAATGTTGGGCTTGTACCTTGGTTTAGGAGTTGTGGTTCCTTTAGGCATCTCACCTTCATCTAGCTCGTTGATTGTTGGTTCTCTTGATTTGAGTTCCTGTTTTGGTGAAATATATCATGAGTCTGACTAATGATTGCTACACCAACACACTCTATTTTGAAAAAGCAAAACAAAGGTGGAAGTGTCTTAATGTAAAAGGGATGTAGAGTCACCAGTATTGCATGAGGCGATGACATATCAAATTCTACATGACCAAGTTTAGATGTTGTGTTCTGCATAATCCATACTAATGAGACATTGTTGAAAACAAAAGACTAAAAGTATAACATTTTAAACAAAGGAATATCCTATAAAAAGAAAAAGTTTTGATCTTTATCTAAAATAAGACATCTAAGAGAGAAACACTGAACTTTAGTGGATGTGATTGTTGAAAGGCATTGTCATATGGACAAACTTCATAAATAGGTTTGTGAAAATGGGACATTTTGAGGAAGCTATGGAGGTTTATGAGATGGTGGTAGGTTTACCTTTTAGAGCAAAGGTTGTAGGTTGTAGTCAATTTGGATGATGGTTATTGAGATGTGGCGGCAGTGGTGATGTTGATTTATTGAGGTAGGGTGAAGTAAAGATGTTGATAAAGTTGAGAAGAAATGAAGGAGCTCTTGTTGAAGCATAAATACACCAAGCTATCATGCATTCTCTATTTGAATAAAGACTTGTTTGGTTTATTCAGTATTATAATACGGTTATCAATTGTCCCACATTGCTAAAACATTAAAATTGAACCTTCCATATAACATCAACTAAAGGAAACACGTTTGAGTTGGTAAAAGGATTGAAGATATGTGGTGCCCACAATAAGTTGAGTTAGATAATAAATTAAATAGCTCAAAGTTTAAGTAATTAGTGCACCTGACATTATCTATTGAACTTAGCTCAACTCGAGTTTATGGGTTGAGTTTGATTCATAAACAAATTGAGTTCAAACTTGAAATAAAACTTGTTTAATTATAAACAAAACTTAAACTTATCATTTTCAAACGGTGTAAAAACTCTCGTTGATAATTTTGTTAACAATCCTATTTCTTAAGGGAAAATTCTACAATGCAAAGGGACTTCATCCTTTTAAAATCCATCTTTTCTTTAATTTTGGTAAAAATTCATACCCAGTCATAGCTTTTCATCGAAATAGAAACACCTCACTATTGCACTCATAATAGGCAACCACCAAAATCAAAAGCCAATCCAAACTAAGACCAAACCACATGTATATCTCCAAGTGCACCCTTGTCATTACACTAAGCCAACAAACATTGACCTTATCATCTACATGGAAACAATCAACACGTTAGCAAATGGAGTTAATGGAGTTAGCCGGGATAGTGATTATGATTGCGAAAAGTTTGTTCAGAATATCAAGTAGTTTATTGCTCTTTTTGGTAAACTTCATGTATCATTTGTGACATTAAGCCATTTGGTACTCGATAAAAATCTCATTGTGGTGTTGAACAATATCCAAATAATTTTTTCCTTATTTTTTATGTTACAAAATTATTAGAATATAATAAAAATAAAATTTGTTAAAACACTAAACTAGTATGACTACTACTATCTTATTTTTACCACATAGCATTATTATACTACCATCACCACCACCACTATTGCTAATGTTATTGTCATTGAATTGCTGCCATTATTGCCATCACCGCTGCTATTACCACTGCTACTACTGTCATCACTATCAAAACAATACTAGCAATAAGTCTCTATAACAATCATTACAAAATTACCACTAAATGATCCTTATCGTCACTAACTATAATATGCACAGCGAATAACATAAAACTTAAAGAGAAAAAAAAGAAAGAAAGGTAGACTCTATGGGACTTATATAGATATTTTAAAACTAGAATGGAAATTCATTCATTTGATTTATATAATAGGGAATATAACACAACTCGAAAGGTTTCATTATGATCCTAAATGCATTTATTAGTTCTAGATAAAATTATTTTCATAATAAATACTAGTCACTAGGCTATTTGTTTTATTTTATTTTAATTTTCATTTAGGAAGTTAATTAGGTAACTAGCGACATTATTCCATTGCTTAAGAATGTTATTCTACCTTTATGTTTCTTTAGTTTAGTTTTTGTCATTGTAATCATTGGTTTTCTATATATTTCAATACTCGTGGGCATCCAAAGCTTCAATGAATATAATCCAACTAGATGGATTTTCAAACTAGAAGATCCTTATCTATTTTAAAGCTCGTGATATTGGCTCCGCACCGGAATTTCGGTTGGAACTACCAGGGCCGAGTCTGTGGGTGCAGGATCCAATCTGCGGGCAGTGGGGCCGTCAAAAGCAATGATTATGGTGTTAAGATATTAAGAGGAGATCTAAGCTTGTAATTAGAGTTGGAAGTAAGTCGAGCTTATCCATAAATTATTCATATTTGATTAGATAATAATTAAAATTTTTTATAGTTATTGAGGTAAGTTTCAAAATACTGATTTCTGTTAATTGGTGGTTTATTCGAGCATTTTAAATATTATATCAAACTCGAACTTAAAATTAAAGGTTAATTAAATTTGAATAGTGCTAAAAGTTTGAATTTTTCATTCTAACCATGTTTAAATTGAGGATTTTATCATCTCAACCCAAATGTGCAGTATGACTATTCCGATGCCTATCAACTATCAATATATCGATTGGCATCACATTTATTTAATTATTGAAAAGCCACAAGGCCCAATAATTGGAATAAGAGATGCTGTATGATTAGGTTAGGTAGCAATCCATTGATATTGAGATCTGCTGGCGTAAATTCAATCTAGGAAAAGTAGAACTTTTTGAGCTCGAAATTTTGGTGAAAGGACAGAAAGGCAGGGTACGATTAAAAACTTATATTATAAATATATTGTTTAATCAAGCTATGCAATTATTTGATCTCTGATCTTAGGCAATTTTTATCTTCGGCACAACACCCTGTGACTGAGTTTGGGTTTCTCCAAAATAAAGATACGATGCTTATTTTGTAATTGCATAAATTATATGATATAGTGTTAATTGTAAAAACATTATTTGTGTTTTAATCAATTTGAAGAAAAATTACCTATATTAATGTTTTTGACACTGGAGTTTCATATAGATATAATTAATTACTATTAGAAAAATATGTGTTAGAGTTTTATTGAACTAAAAAATTAATAAAAAATATTACTAAATAAAATAAAATATTAAAAATTATTTTTTTAAATGAGAAAAATAAAAGAAATTGTAAAATTAATTTTTATGAAAAATAAAATATTATCATGTGTCATTCTAAAATTATGAAATAATATCAAAACTTTTGCATGAAACTTAGGTTACCTATTTGTTAAAAAAATTAATATATGTTATATGTTCCCAAATTGATAAAAAACATTTTTGTTATTAGCCCTATTATATATTGTTTTTACAGTGAGATAAAAAATAACACCAAAGAAGATTAACAAGCAATCAATATTTTAAATGATAAAATAATAATTTTTTATTTGCAATTTCTTTATTTTTTTAAGATTTCCTATATTGAAATATTTTAATCTTATACCTAGTTTAGCCTCTTTTATAATAAGCCAACTCATAATATTTATTTTGGCTAAAAACTAACCCGATAAAAGTTTTTATATTATGTTAAAAAAGCCGTTACTTGGAGGCACACATGCTAGTCAAATCCTAACTTTCCAAAATTCTTCTTTTCTATAAAAAAGAACCATAACCCAAGACACATCATGCGCATTCTTCTATATAAACTAATCGATTCTCATATGAAGATCTCAATTTTTCTCCACACCATTCAATCAATCACACAATTATCAATTAAAATCTCAACCACACGAATTGCAAAATAAACATAAAAATTGAAATGAAATGGAGGTATAAGAGGAGTGATTCTTAGCAAAAACATGGAGAAAAAGATGATGATTGAAGTAATTAGTATAAATGGTGATTTTAGTGGCTCTAATGAGTCTTTCACCTTATTTCAAAACATCGTGAAAACGTAACAACTTGTCATTGGATCATACCATCACCACTATTCTTCACGTTCAATGTCCATAGTTTCATCTTTTTCTTTTTAATTCTTTTTCCTTTTTCTATAGAAAAAAAAAAAAGGTGTTGAAAATTGGAATTTAGATTAGGGTGTTATTTGGTTTTGATAAAATAAGGCACGGAGAAAATTGAGATAATGCAAATAATGTATTTTGGGTTAGATTTTTTTTTTTTTTTAAACAGGAGAAGAATTTGGGAAAGTTGGGATTTGAAAGAAATAATGTTGGTCTGTCCTCTTACACGTGGCTCACCAAGTAATGGCTTTTTTGCAGAGCATAACAGAGCATTTCTCAGGTTAAGTTTTTTGTCAAAATAAAAATCACATTAAACTTTTCAGAGATGTAAAATACAAATTAGTTTTTTGTAATTAATAATCCTATCACTTGTTTAAATAAAATTTATTGGAAAATTTTATAAATATGTCATTATGGACCAATTAACTAACATATATATCTTAACTAATATTAATGGATTATGGATATTGATAAAAATACAATTATACGTTGGTCAAAAGATAAAATATAGATTATGAGCGTATAAAAGACCAAACTTTTGTTTTATTTTATTTTTTTTATTTTTCCCACATATTATGGAGATAATTACTGCTCCTTAAAAGTTAAAATTCGACAAGTACCCTCCTAAATATTATCTTCTAAATTATTTTCCAACTTTCTAAAGGTATGGATATGAATGACAAAAAGTAAGAATATGCCATTCATAGTATGGTATGGCCGTGGTCCAAGACTCACCGAAATTCATGGGATCAGGACTTCTTTAATCGATTCATATCCATGTCACGTCTTTTTTTTTTTTTTTTTTTAAATCTTGCGTCCTCATCCGACTCGGAAAATTACTGAATCAACTCATACGTAATTGGGTACTTATTTTATTTCTCTTTCAAGTGTATGATGAGGAAAACGTTCACGCAGTGCTCGGAGCATTTGTTGAGGGCCAAAGCCAATGAAGATTTTTTAGCAGCTTCTATTTATTTGTTTCTTAGTAGAATGTTTAATTAATCAAAGCTAACAAAAACAAAATAAAGTAATGTTTCTTGTTTTGAACTTATAATCCAGTGGTTCTTTATTTAATCGGATTTTCCTCATAATAAAGAAAAATAAATGAATATTTGTTGTACCAAATTTCTGTCACATTACTGTCTCGGTAAATAAAAATATGTCGTGCTATTAATTTTGATTTTACTTATTTTATATATTTTTTTTCTATATGTAATAATTAATGACATATGCATGTTTTTACTCACGAAGATATTAATGTGATGGCTAGTATGATACAACAAATTTCCTTCCAAGGAAAAAGTAGCAGTACATTTATATAATTTTAGTTAAAGTCAGTTAGTTTAAAGTATATATTTTCCTATAAAAATAATAGAGTTATCTTAAAATATTATTGCAATTAGTATATTGCTAGTATATGATTATGGATTTTTTTGTATAAATAATAATTTCTATCATTTAAATTGAACTATTGGGTTTCTATAATTGTTGGTGCTCATATATCTGTATATTATGTTATGTTATTTATAAAGATTTACTCCTTTTTGAAAAGTTATGCAAAGTGTTGCAACTCCTTTCATTCTATAGGCAAAAAGGTTAAATCAAATGACATAAACTTTCAAAATTATATATTATAATAGAAAAATTTTATGGTCTCCTTAGTGGTTATAATAGCAAATGTTATCACATCAATGATGATTCAAAATTCTTATCCTCTAATTATAATAATATACCGTAATAAATCCAAAAAATTAAAAAAATAATTATAAAAATTACCCAATAAAATGATAGATTGGCCTCTTTCCAAATCATCAATAAAAGTATCAGCGAAAAAAAAAAATCTCACTGTGGAAAGTTTAAAATTAGAATATAAAATTCCAAAACTTCATCTAAGTAATACTAATTCAGAAAACGATAATTGATGTTCTAGACTATTCGTTAAAAATAACGTCATATCGTTGCATCCAAAATTGATATTTCTACATTTTCGTTCGTATTTATCCTTTATTATTCGATATGACATGTAATACAATAAAAAAACAAAATCTTTTTTCATTTGCCCTTTCAATCATTAGACAGCGTGAAACCAAGGCAGGAATATGATAGAAGGTGAAAAATTGTGTCTACAAAAGCGAACATTAGTCAATAAGTGTTGATGATAATGACAGTTTCTGCTGAGAGAAATAAAATATTTTAGTATTCGTTGCGTACGCGGTTGGTGCCAAGGCTGAGTAGACATGGATGAGGATAAGCCACAATTGACTACATCACGAAAGAAATGTGTTCTTAAGATGTGTTGCCGAAAGAAGTTGATAATTGAAAGTTGTCCACCATTAAATAAAATTCTTCTAATTATTAAGATGTTTGCTTCCTTAAGAGGGACATTCCCAAGTCAAATAAAACTTGAATGAAAATAGTAAGATTGTCGAGAAACAAGCTAATGGCAATGGTTGTACCCGATATTTATTAAGATACTATGTATGGTAATAGGGAAAAAAATTAATGGAACAACGTCCAACCAATCATAAATAAACTAAATCAAATAAAAGATATGATCATTTAAAAAATTTAGTTTAGAAAATTTTTAATTTGAATCAATATGTAAATTTATGGTTGTTTTGAAAGGGTAGATCGAACCAATCCGTAAAACTACGCCAAACTGTTTTAGACAAAACCGATTGTGTCACTTTTACCCAAATAACTCAATAAATCTAGTAATGCTAGAAGCAAATTATACATAAATTTCGTCAATCAATGTGAAGCTCACCTCTATATCAATGAAACTTTCCCTTCTTTAACATTCGATATTTTGACGTTGCAAACAAGCTGATAAAACATGCTTGACAATTGAAATCCCACTTCATAACTACTTGAGGCATAAGCTACTTGCAAGAATGAAACTTTTTGGTAAAATATAGTGACACCTCTATGAACTACTAAAATCAAAGGTCTCATATTCTTAAGAAATGCAACATTTAGGCACCTTTATAAAGTTGAGATGGGAAAATTTTTCCATCTAATATAATAGTTGTTGATAGGTATAACTTGGCCAACGGCCTAATAGGTCCAATACTAATGGAGTAGGCCGCCCATAAAGTCTTAAAAGCCCATTAAGTGCTCTTGGTCTATTGACCCAAGGATCCTAACTACTCATTTGTGTAGAGTTCTTGGCACACTTGGAGACCTAATCTAAGATTTCATCCATCTAGATTTCCCCCCTTCTACTGAGTTCTCTTGTTGAATGTCTCTTAATTTTTTACACCACTTTGGAGGTACACCAGACCACTCTGGTTCTCTACATATCTAAGAGGATAACTTAAACCTCCTCGAGAGAATGACAAAGGGATTTTTCACTACCCTTGTTCGGCCACCTTCCACGAAACATTACACTTACCACCTTGAGTCCAGGTTAGCTATTATCTAGGAACCACCTCAATAAGAGAAGAATATTTGTGGGGCCCATTCTAGTATGACTATATCTATAAATAGCGTACGAGAGCTCTATGCTAGAGGATCCAATCTAATGTGATTTAATTTAGTCTAAGCAATCTAATCGAATCTCATTTTGCTCCTATTTCTCTTACGACCCCACATTAGCTTAAGCATCAAAGTGGCTAGGTCGAACAATAATGCAGCAAGATGCAGACCCAACCAAATCTAGCTCAAGGCTACCTGCATTGAAGACTAAAGCTGCCGGCATTGAAGGAGAGGCCACAGGCCTTACATTAGTGTAACAATTTTTGTTGAATGCAACACAAATCCAAAGCTAGTCCAAAGGCTGCCAGCATAGGACTGGTGTAACACATACGCCACTGGCCTACTTTGCCAAGGATAGCAGCTTTACACCAGCATACACTCAATGAGATTTTTAGTTTGTTTGTGTTGTATTTTCCTTTTGTTGAGACTATAAATGGTGTATATTAGGGCTTTTGTTAAATATCTCTTATTTTATACACTTTTGAAACCTATTGAGAAAATTTTCTCTTAGAGATTTCTTGTTTGCAATTGTTGCTTGGAAATCATCCGGTGATTTGATTTTTGTTTTTACACTTTCACGTTGCGTCAAATTGGTATTAGAGCAAGATAAACTCATGTGACAATGGCAACTAACGATAGTGTTGACGACGGTCATATCCTTGACAGTGATTAGGATACGGGAGTCTGAGGAACTGAATAGGTGTTTCTTAAAGTGGTAATCGAAGCCATGGATCAAAAAATCTGACGAGTAGAACAACATCTTGAGGATTTGATTGGTGCGATGGTGGTAGATACCAATAGAGACAGGGATATTAGTGGGAGTGACCAAGCGCAAGAGATGCTTACGGCAATCTAATCAATCGACCTATAGCTACAAATCAATGGACACAGATTTCTCATGAAGACTCTACTAAGGAGGATGAAATTTTGTATGAAGATAAACAACCAAGGAGACGAGGCGATGAAGGAAGAGGTAGGTACCGAAGGGATTATCATGGGTATGACTAGCTCAACGACGATGATTTTCGCCTAAAGGTAGATATCCCCAGTTTCAATGGCAATCTTAATATTGAGGAATTCCTAGACTGGCTAATGGAGGTAGGTTCATTGATTATATGGAGATTCTAGACGAACGTAGAGTAAGGTTGATTGCATGTAGGTTGAAGGAAGGGTCCTCTACTTAGTGGGAGAGGTTACATAATAGAAAGTAGAGAGAGGGTAGACAGTCTATACAGACATCGTTTCGTATGAAACAACTGCTACAAAGGGATTTCTTGTCACCATATTATGAACGAATCCTTTTCTAGCAGTACCAGCGATGTCTACAAGGAACACGTTTAGTCCATGATTATACTGCTGAGTTCATAAAACTAGCTAAGTGTAATGATCTTAGAGAAAGTGAAGGCCAATAGGTAGCACGATATGTGGATGGTTTGAAGTTGCAGAAGAGATAGGATTGAGGTCAATGTGTTAAGGACTATAAATGAAGCGAAGAACATGGCCCTAATGGCTGAGCTGATGTTGCAGGAGCACAATACTAGATTTGTAGGCAGTAGAAATGGGTATGGAGTTGAAGGTGTTGGTAATAGTAGAGTAGTGGTTGAAAAAAATAAAGGCGTTGTAGAAAAAGCCTAATGAGAGTATTGAGAAGAAGGTTGACAAGACAGTTGGCAAGAAGCCCATAGAGGCTAGAGAACCTTAGAGGCAGAATAACCCTTATGCTAAACCTATCCTGGGTAAGTACTATCATTTCAATCAACCAAGGCACAGGTCTAATTTGTATCCAAATAGAAACAGTGTGCATACAGTCAAGTAGGATGAAGGTAAAGAGGTTTATTGTGAACTTGATGGAGAAGAGGATTATTCTAATGAGGGTGATGAGAATATTAAATAGACCTATGTTATAACAAAATTGATGTTAGCGCCCAAACAAGAAGATAATACCCAATGACACCAACTGTTTTGCACTAGGTGCACTATTGGGGAGGGAGTATATGATCTGATTATTGATAATGGGAGTTGTGAGAATATTATTAAGCGAGAGATTGTTAATCAAATACAATTGCTAGTAGAGAAACATCTTAATCCTTACACTATAGGGTAGATTAAAGTTATTGAATGAATAGAGGTTAAGGAGAGATATACTAATGTTTTCCATTGGTAAATATCAGGATGATGTCTACCGTGACATTGTAGACATGGATGACTATCACCTGTTGTTTAGGAGACCCTAGCAATATGATGTGAATACTTAACATACGGGGTAGGAAAATGTGTATAGGTTAGAGAAAGGTGTTGTGAAGTACACTTTGTTGCCTTTGAAGATAGAGAATCGCACAAAAGCCCAGAAGGTAAAGGGATGCTCTTTCCTAACAATCACTCATTCAAAGAAAGAGCTGGAAAAAGATATGAAGGAGTCCAAAATTATGCATGCGCTGATAGTGAAGAATGTCATGATAGTGGAAGAGAAGATTAGTAGTGGAGTGCCAGAGGGTATGAAAGAGGTGCTAGAGGAATTCAAAGATTAGGTGCCTAAAGTAATTCTGTCAAACTTGCCACATTACAGGGTGAGTCCTAAGGAGACTGAGATTTTACAAGAGAAGGTTTAGGAGCTATTGCAGATGGGGTTTATCAGAGATAGCATAAGCCCATGTGTTGTACCTGCTTTGTTGACTCCAAAGAAAGATGACAACTGGAGAATATGTGTTGATAGTAGAGCTATCAACAAGATTACTATTAGGTATAAATCCCTAATACTTTGCATGAAAGACATGTTGGACAGACTACATAGGGCTATTGTGTTTTCTAAGGTTGACCTGAGGAGTGGATATCACCATATCATAATTAAACTTGGAGATTAGTGGAAGACCGCATTCAAGACGAAGGAGGGGTTATATAAATGGCTAGTAATGCCTTTTGGCCTTAGCAATATGCCCAATACATTTATGTGTGTCATGAACCAGGTATTAAAACTTTTTATTGGTAGATTTGTGGTAGTCTACTTTAATGAGATATTAATATATAGTAGATCTGAAGATGAGCATATAGATTATTTGATGAGAGTTTTATCTGTGCTGAAAGAAAATAAATTATATGCTAATATGAAGAAATGCATTTTCATGTCAAAGAGACTGTTGTTTTTGGGATTTGTTATTAGTATTGAAGGAATAACAGTTGATGATGAGAAGGCGGGGGCTATCGGAGAATAGCCTATTCCAAAAACTGTGATTGAATTGAGAAGTTTCCTTGGGTTAGCTAGTTTCTATAGGCGATTCATCAATCACTTCAGTACTATTGCTACCTTTTAACTAAGTGCCTGAAGAAAGGGAAGTTTTAATGGGGAGAGGAGGCCAAAACTAGGTTTGTTGTTTTAAAGGAGAAGTTATGTAGTGCTCCTGTGTTAGCACTTTTTGACTTTGATAAATTATTTGAAGTCGAATGTGATGCAAGTGGAGTTGTCATTGGTGGTGTATTATCCTAGGAGAAAAGGCCAGTAGCTTTTTATAGTGAGAAATTGTGTGATGCTGGGAAGAATTGGTCAACTTGTGACTAGGAATTCTACTATGTAGTGAGAGCATTGAAATTTTTGGAGATTATTTGGTTGGTAAAGAGTTTATGTTGTACTTTGACTGTGAGGCTTTAAAGCATCTGAGTAATCGGACCAGAATCAGTAAGGATATGCATACCAATGGATTCAGTTTTATTTTCTTTTAAACTGGTGCATAAGTCTGGAGTGAAGAATAAAGTAGTTGATGCCTTAAGCAAGAGAGCTTATTTGCTTGTTACCATGAGCACTGAAGTTGTGAGGTTTGAGTAATTGAAGGAGTTCTATGGAGATGATGTTGCTTTTTGGAATTTATGGGGAAAGTGCATTACAAAAGAACCTTGTGGTGATTACTACATACTTGAAGGGTACTTAATGAAAGGGAACCAACTATGTATCCCTAAGTCTTCTTTGAAAGAGAATTTGATTAGAGACCTGCATGAGGGAGGATTAGCAGGACATTTGGGCCGAGATAAGACTATTGCAGTAATGGCTGACAAGGTACTATTAGCCTTAGTTGAGCAGAGATGTCAATAGGATTGTGCAGAGGTGTTATATAGCTGTCAGACATCTAAGGTTTAGTTTTAGAATACTAGCTATACACACCACTACTAGTACCTAAGAATATATGGGAGAACCTATACATGACTTTGTGCTAGATTTGCCCTATATCCAATAGGTGCTACTCTGTATTTGTTGTTGTAGACAAGTTCTCTAAGATGGCCCACTTTATTCCATGCAGGAAGACTGCATATACCCATACTATTGCCAAGTTGTTTTTTAGGGAAGTCATGCGATTACATGGAGTCCCCAAATCCATTACATTAGATAGGGACAACAAATTCTTTAGCTACTTCTGAAGACTTTTTGGCATATGTTTGACTCGTCGTTGAACTTCAGTAATACAACTCATCCTCAGACTAATGGGTAGATAGAGGTAACCAACAAGACTCTTAGCAATCTAATTAGGAGTATATGTAGTGAGAAGCCAAAGTAGTGGGATCTATCATTAGCTCAGACGGAGTTTGCTTACAATAGTTTATCCACAAAACTAGAGGAAAATCTCATTTCTCTATAGTCTATACCAAACACCATAGCATGAAATGGAGGTCAACTTGCCTAAGTGAGTTGAGTTCAGTACAATGCGAAGCATATGGCTTAACAGTGTTAGGCTATCACAGCTGAAGTCAGGAAAAGATCAAGAAGGCTAATGCAAAGTATAAGAACGATGACGATAAGCACAAAAAGAAGCGGTTGTTTGAAGTAGGGGATCAAGTGATAGTCTTTTTAAGGAAGGAACGGTTTCTAGTGGATAAGTATAACAAGTTGAGCCCAAAAGTATGGTCCTAAGAGATTATAAGGAAGATCAACGATATGCTTATGTGGTTAGACTTCTTGATAGCTTAAACATTTCCAGACTTTCAATGTTACTGATCTATTCTTGTTCCATCTTAATGATACACCTTTGTATCTAGATGAGAACTTGAGATCGAGTTCTTTATAGGTAGGAGAGAACAATGCAGCAGGACGTAACCCAGCCAAAGCCGACCCAAGGCCGTTGGCTTTGAAGGAAAGGTTGTTAACCTTGCACCAATGTAACAATTTTTGCTAATGCAACGCAAATCTAAAGTTAGCCCAAAGACCACCAGCATAGGACTGCATAACATATACGCCGACTACTTTGCTAAGGCTGGTAGCTTTGTGCCAGCATACACTCCATGTGACTTTCAGTTTGTTTGTATCCTCTTGTTGAGATTATAAATAGTGTATTTTATGGCTTTTGTTAGACAACTCATATTTTGCACACTTTTGAAACCTATTGAGAGAATTTTCTTGGAGATTGCTTGTTTGCAATCATTGTGTATGTTTTAAAAATCATCCAGTGAATTGATTTCTATTTTTACACTTTCATGCTGCATCAAACAACTGCTCGGTACACCACTAATGAGTTTTCTTTGGCTGCAATCCCATTAATTATCTACCAGCAAAATATCATCTACAACAATAATATATTGGTCTTTTATGATAGTACATAATAGCAATAATTTTTTTAAGCTAATTTTTTTTAAGCTATTATTGCCTTGCTTGACCCATATTGACTAATAAAATGTCAACTATATTAAGAAAGTCTCAAATTCGGTTTGGAAGTAGCCAAAATATATAGTTATATTTATATTATTATGTAAAAGAACAATTTAAATTTCATTGGATGAAAAATTTTCCAATCTTAAAATCATTGAATGGATCTAAGTTTAATAGTTTAGAAATTTAGTCTCTTTCCTTTTCTTTTTTAATTCTACTACCTATTAATTTTTACCTCTATCTGGCTCCTCCACTTCCATATGGTACGCCAAGTTATTGAACAAAATTGGCCAGCTCTATGATATTGCTCTTCGAATATGATTGCAATTGGATGCTAACATGAATTGCTAGCTCTACATGTAACGTGGCTTTCCATAGGTATTAGGGAAAAACATAAAAGGAAAAAAAAAAAAAAAAATCCAACACCTACATGTATTAATATATTTAAACCTGTCTACCTTTTTCTATGATGCCTATTTTTTTGTAACTCACATAGTTACTTATGCAAACACGTGGCATATTAATGCTAATTATTTCTTTTCCATGATTTAGTATATTTTTGGCAACATATATGCGTCAATCGAATCTTTCTTGACACGTTCGTGCGTTAGTGGTTGACCATGTCGCAATTTGAATCTCAAACTTATTTTCCACCATATTTTAGGATTCATTAACGATTAGTAAGGTTTTTCAATGGTTGTAGGAGTGACTTAGTTTCCATTTTTTTTTTTCATTAAATCGATGCACAAGGTCCATTATAATTAACTAAGGGCAAAACACACGGCTTGCAATTGCCCAACTTTATTCTTATGCTAAACGGCGAAAGTTGGAATTTCTAAATTAAACCACAATAAACTCTAAAACAATGATATAAAACATGTATGCATTATTTTATATATTTGTATGTATATTTTATTTTACATACTATATTTTCGCTATTTATCATTTTATATATTCGTATACTTTTTATTGACAGTTTATATAGATTTTTTTTTTGTCGCTCTTATCAATATTAGTTAAAGGTATGTATGAGGTTTCCATTGATTCTCCATAATTAATTTAATAAAATTATATAATTAAATATATTAATCAAATTGTATTATAAAAAATTTACTAAAAATAAGAAATATCTACACCATGGTAACACAAACTTGGCTAAATACCCCAAGGCTGGGGGTGATCATCTAGTCCATCTTTTTTTCCTAAGTTTTTTTTTTTTTGGAATTAAATGAAAAAAATATTATATTACTAAAGTATTAATTAGCTTAGGCCAATAGAAAATCGATACATAAATATTCTAAAACAATGATGAAAAAGGATAAAAGATAAGTGTACATACATACATATATATATAAATAAATTAACAAAGTGAACTCGTTTGTACTAAATTTTATTGATAAGGTATTTCTTACACAAGTTTATATATATGGGACTATCTATCTATGGGAATTCTATGGTCTTATTATTTATTTTGATAGGATAGTCATGTCATTATCCAAAGACTGACACCATATCCAAGATTAAACCACTAAAATAGTTAATATTCTAATTACTATATTTATTTTAACGGTTAAATAATTGATTTTACAGTATAGTCAACAGAACATAAAAGCTTCCATCTATTTATTATATATATTTCCTACTAAGTAATAAGTTTGCAAGTTGCTTTATTCTTCTAATTCCCTAGTTAAAGTATTTTCTTTAACGTCCTAATATATATATATCATCGTGATTAGGGCTTAGGCATAAACCAGTAACTTATTCTATAAATATTAAATCGTTATGCCTAACCGACTGCTAAGTAAAATGGCATTATCATTTGCACTTTTTTGGTTTGCTTTGCTTTTCGTCCATCTTCAATGTAAATTACTTTACACTGCAAAGGAATTCTCGATTTGGCGTTTACTTAAACCCTCCAAGCAGAACAGCAAGCTAACTCTGAACTGAATTCCAGATCAAGTCAATGGGAAAGAAGGGGAAATTACACAAGGAAAAAAAAAAAAAAGAAGAAAGAAAGAAAACATTTTTATTCGATTTGGCGAGGATATACCGTCCTTATCATGTAAAAACAAAAGAAAAGTCATTGAATGTAATTTATTACTTTATGTTTTGCCAAGCATTAAATATATACGTTATAAGCGGTTAAACGTATATATATATACATATATATATGTATTTATTATGGGCAAAAGTATTGTGTGTGAACCCCCCGTGAGGCCATAATATAAAAAGGGAAAAGAAAAATAATTAATTAATCCGCAAGCTGACTAAATAAAATATTAGATAGTGAAGCATTAGCATTGTGCGTTGGAATAATCCGTTTTCAAATGTTTTTTCAAATAATTTCTGGCATCCCACTTCTCCAAGATCCCTTACATTTTCTTTAGCTTTCCCAAATTATTCTTGTGGAATATGTGAGTTTATATATATAATTTATTTATAATACTACAAAGATACTATAATCTCACAATCTTTATAATAGATGACGATAATTGTTTTGCAGGGGAAACAAAATTCAGTTAATTAAAAGACAATCAACTTCGCATTAGTACTAAACATTCATTTTGGACAAAAGTAGAAGAGTTTTAGGCATTTTATTTTTAGTGGGTGGAGAAAAAGATAAATAATTTATTGGGTGGAAGAGAATATTATATATGTAGATTAAGAGTAATTTAAGATATACATATATATATATATATATATTGTCGTCATTCATCAAAGGTTCTTTTCTTACTATTAGTATTAGGGTTAATTATGAAAATATGACATTTATTTTCATACTTTTACAAATAATTGATATAAGTTTTCATTTTTAACAAATATATTACCTGTATTTTGATATTTTGACAATCAAGTGACTTGATTTTTATTTTTTTAAAATATATGATGTTTTGTGCTTTTACATATAAGTGATTTAAGTTTTATTTTTGACAAATACATTATATGTACTTTTTTATGTCTTTTATTTATTATCAATATAAAGTGAAAAAATAGTGGTAATGTATTTGTCAAAAAATAAAAATCAAGTCACTTTTTTGTAAAAGCACAAAACACATGTAATATATTTGTAAAAAATATAATCCATGTCACTTGTTTGACAAAATGTCAAAATATAAATTATGCATTTGTTAAAAATCAATGTTTATGTAGTTTTCTCTTAATATTTTTAGTAGATACCTAATTTACCACTTACAAATACCTATTAAATATTATTCATAGTAGATTATTTATGGGAAAGTGAATAAGTGAAGAAAACCTGTAACAGCCAGTTGACTAGATATGAATGGTAATTTATTTCTTCTTTGTCCTACTTAAAACTGATGGTGTCCACTTAAGGAATAGCAATTCATGATGAATTGATATTATGTAAAGTAATGAATAGTAATTTATATCGATTTTTATTTCTAATTTTGTCATAAATATTCATGTCTTTGAAAATATCGCATATACAATTATTATTTTTCTATAATAAAAACAAAAAACATTATAGATATTTTATCTTTTATTCCAATAATTACTTATTTTATTGTTTTACACTTAGACGTAGGCACAGTTTGGTTTCAAACTAGGAACCAAACCAAAATCATGATAGGTGGTTCTAGAACCAAAATCGGATTGGTTGGCTGGTTCCAAGACCGACTATGGAACCACCGATTTCACGGTTTCTAGGTGGTTCTTGGACCTAAAATCAGTAGAACCACCATTGAAAAGAATAAGAAAAACAATATTAAATATATAATTATTAATATTTGAATTATTTCATATAAATAGTAAAATTTATTACTTAGTTACAATATTTGATATATTATTATCAACAACACAAATAAACATAGCTTAAAAAATCATATATAATTAGTTTGAATAAACTTCTTCTAAAAACAAAATTCATTTCCTTAATAATGTAAGACTATTTTTTACATTATAATTTTTTTTACTTTCTAGAGTATTTTGTACTCTCATATTACTAATTACAATTGATATTGGATGTGTTTGTATACAAATAAATATGTATTCTAAATATTTTTTTTAAATTAGTTAAATAATCGAATACCTTTAGATCAATAATTATTTTGAATTGAAAATTTATTTTATTAGAAACTAAAATTTATTTATTAATTTATTTTAATTTTTATCTGAAAAAAAAAAAGACGATTCTACGATTTCAAAACCAGAACCGAGAACCAGCAGTTTCATGATTAGATCAGAATCATAAGAGACAGTTTCGATTCCAGTTCCTCAATTTCAAGACCTAAAACCAACGATTCCAATTCGATTCAATTTTGAAACCATAACTATATCTATTTATACCTATGATATAATAACTATTATAATTTATCACATTCCTATTAAACCAATTTTTTTTTTTTTTAATATGGTAAGTGAATCAGCCATAAAGGTGTGGATGTGACAGTAAATATTAGAAAATTAAATTGGGGAACGGTTATAAAATATATAATATTAAATATTAAATTAAAAACTTTAACGGCATCAAATTTTAGTAGTATGGATAAACACAAATATTGAAAAGGTTAACTTGAAAAATGAAAAGAGGGATTCGGAATCTTCTTTTCCAGAGAGGCAAGATAAATGCAGTTTATCGTGCACACGTAACTTGTAATAACCATGACTTGATCAGAGACACGAAAAAACATGGTAAATGTGTCTCGTTTTTGTGAGGCAAGTACCCAAAGATGCCTTGAAAAGGACCTAAGTTTCCGGCCCTCCAATAGCTAAGATCGTGACTCGGATATGGATGCCTTCAAAACTTAGGTCTTATCCACTTACCCCTCGAAGTAAGCAAAAAGCTAATTTAATATGAGCCATAAGAGGAAGATGTGATAATGACATTGATGACCAATCAAGATAAAGCTAAATAATAAATAGAATAAAATAAAAAATAAAATTGGCAAGGTAACATTAGAATATAGAGTCAATGCCATTAATGCATTATTCATTATTTTATTTATATATATTATCCCTCCGGGCCATATATTACATACACATATATATATATATCATCTTCCCAATTCCTATTTGTATATATTCCTTGGGTTGCCTCCTTCAAAAGTTACCTCGCTAGAAGAAGATAACGTGCCAGTTTCATTATAGATATACGTTGCGTTTCTAATCTGAATCCGATCTCTTTCGGGATTATTGCTATGGATAAAGAAAAGCAATCTAATGGAAGTATGAATTCAGAGTTTCACGATGATGGTGGTAATGATTTATTCGAGTTCTCTTCAGATGAATCCTCCATAGGAGATTCTTCAAATTCTGGGGCTTCTATTTCTTCATCAGACTGCGTAGAAGATGCGTCGTCTTCAAGCACATCTTCATCTTTTTCGGCTTCTCTTTCAAATGGTCATGGACCTTTGTATGAATTATCAGATTTAATGGCTCATCTTCCAATCAAGTGAGTACAATCTGAATCACGATCATAATTTGCATGCTCCCATCAATTTTAATTTAGTTTTTTCCCCCCCTTTGGATGTGTTATTGAATATTAATTTGTATTTTAATCTTTGCAGGAGGGGTTTATCAAAATTTTATGATGGAAAATCACAATCCTTTACATCTCTTGCGAGTGTGATGAGCATAGATGATCTTGCAAAAAAGGAAATTCCATTTGGAAGAAAGTTGAAGCTTTGTAAAAGTTATGGTGGGAATTTAAATGCGCATAAATCATCATATAGTCCTAAAGCTACTATATCGAAGAAATCCTCGAAGGCCTCTTTCTTTTCTAATTCCTTAGTAAAGAAAGGATCCTCACCTAGTGGTTGCCGGCATCAATAAATTCAACCCGAATCCGAATCCGAACCCGAACTTGAACCCAGTGTTCCAAGACCTCATGATGCTCAATCAATCAGAATAGGGTTTTGTTTTTGCTTTCCCCCTTTTTGCTCCCCCTTTCTATTGTATATTTTTTAAATGTTTTGAAGGGGATGAGGATGTTGATATCGAAAAAATCATAGGCCATCTTGTTGCTAGGATCACTATGAGAAAAAGAATATATATATCCCGGTGTCGCTATTATTTTCTAGCTCTTTTACTGGTGATGATTCTCCATTAGCTTGTAAATTACATGACTAATTTTGAGAACTTTTTAATTGAATGCTCATAGCCCTCCAATTATCTACATTAAACCGTCCTTTATGAACATTATTAATAGACATATTTCTGTTACTATGATTTGTTTGCAAAATTCTAGAAAAAGTTAAAAGTAGTTACCATTGGAGTCGATCACGAGTCTTGTTATTTCAGGAACTGATCAGATTAAGGTTCCTTTAGGTTTTATTTGGGTTGTTTAATATCAGTATCTTTATCTAAATTTTTTATATTTATATTATATGTGCATATTTATTTTCCAGTAAACATTTATTTAAAAACATGAATTGCTTTGCTGTATACTTCTGATTAAGAATCAAATCAGAGCGGATGCACTTTTGGATTTGGATTTGGATTTGGATTTGGATTAGATTTGGGAGACTGATAAAGCAGACCTTACCATCAAAAACTTAATTACGGGATTGTGACATGAGATGATTAGTAACGCAAAAATTGATTTGGGTGCTCCACGCGTCATCCCTATTTATGATTATGAGATCTCCATGGTCTATGGTCTAGGCTTTAGACCTGCTGAGTTTCAAAAGTGAAACCAACCCGGCCAGGATTGTACCATTCTCTCCATCTTTATCTTCTCAAATATTAATAATAATAATTTTTAAATTATTAAGAGTCCATAACTATTTCATAACGTTACTAAAAAAATTATATGTTTTGATTTTAACATTTTGAATTTTTTTTTTTTTGGGCCAGAATTGAATATAGGTTGTAGTAATAGTATTTGGAGAGGGTCGATCAAGGTATATTGGTTCATAAGTTTAATACCAATTTAATATTTATTTTATATATATTTTAATTAGACTATTTATTCATACAATTATTAATTTATTCGTACTTCTGAACTTTCAAGATTTATACGAACCGTAACATGCTCCAGGAGGCTTAAATAAAGGGGATTTGTCTTGGGAGTTGATGTTTATTTTTATTTTTTATTTTGATGTTTGATCCAAATAAGACCGAATGAAAATGCAATTAACCGTTCCGATTGTTTCATAGGGTAGTGGTATGATATGTGAAAATAACGATAATGTTTAATAAAAATTATCTATTTTTTTATGCCTAATATGAGTTTAATACTTGGTTCACGTTTTTTATACAGCTGTACAAAAATTACGATAACCTTGTACATGTAGTAAGAGATAATATATTTAATTAAAAGTGACAACAACAAAACACGGATTTAAATAGTCTCACTAGAAAATAATATCTAGGTGACATGAACCTGTTCAAAGTTCAGTAGATGATTCCATTACCTGCCAATAGGATCGTGTGGACAAGTCAATAATTTATTACCCATACGTTTGTTACTACCTCCAAAGATACTAATTTCACAATTACAATATATATTAAATGCAAACGGTTAGAGATATATGGATGGATATGTAGTTGCATAAAAGATTATTATATGTTTATTATAAATAAATCATATTATTTTATCTTATATTGGTGATTAATTAATAATATTATAGGAAGATCATATCATTTTATGTTAGTGTGTGGTTATAATATATACATATTTTATATGTGTAGATATGTTAGGACTAGTATTGAAATAGATGATCTCATTTAGTAACTTAGTCCATAAGTTTTATGATAGGGTTATGATCTTAATTACATGTGCACTACATAAACATATTTATGAGAGCCTTGAGATATAACTTTTTTTGTTCTCCTTCACTCTCTCTTTTTATAGAGTTTTCTCATCGCTCATAGAAAGAGTAATGCACACAATAGCCAAAAATCATCTATCCCTTTTGGAATTATTGTGATTCGATAGAACAAGGTACACTTTTGCTTTATTTTTTGCCCTAATTTTTACATATATGGACCTATTATTTCCTAAGTAGGGATTTAGTTTTGATTAAAATCTCAACAAGTGTACCAAGGTTAATATATGTGAAATTGAGCTTGGTTTGGTAATGAATTTGTTGTTATATACACTATCATGATTTGGTGATATTAAAGTTTTATGTTTAAAGATTAAAAGCAATTAGCCTAAGATCTATTTATTCCTAATTTCAAGAATTAGGATTTCAAGGAGTAAGTATAAAAGGTATATTGACTTCTGTGAATCTAATCCTTTTAGTTAGAATTTTGTTAGATTTAGAATTTAATCCGAATGAGAAAGGATAGATGTTCATCTTTTGAATGGGTTTTAAATTTTCGTTGGACTTGAAAAAAAATTCAAATTGTATAGAGTAAAATTTGTCCTTTAGTCGATAGTTTGGATTCATTTCATTGAATGTTGTCTTTTTATCATGCTCAATATAGTGTAGGATTGTAAAATTACATTATAAATTGGATTTAATCTATTTGTTGATGTAATCTACACACGAACTCCAAAACAATTATGTGATTACTCTGGATCTTGTTGGTTTCTTCAATATGGATTTTGATGATAACAAAAAGAGTTAAGTGTTTACTAACAAAGTTCTTTACGTGTGCAGTAATTAAGTTTTATGAAAATATTTTTGCAAAAGAATACAACTCATGAAGTATTTCAGAAGGTGTTTAGGAAAGGTTTTTAAGAGCATTTGAATATTCAAAGACTTATTCAGAAGGAAATCAGTGTATTATAAAGGTTTGTTTCTCAATCAAAAAGGCATTTCAGAAACTAATTTACAAAACTTGAAATATGCAAAAATCACGACCAAGACTGAAGAACGGATGTTTTCCGAATCAATTCGTATTTTTGAAGACCCAGAACAAAGTGAATGTATTTGGGTATACATTCAATTATGTTTCACAAAGTTGGTCCACTTATCCAAAGGGGATTCAAGTCATTCGAATTTAAAGTTTGATTAATTTAAATTAAACAATAGCGTTTGAAGCTTCACGACAGCAAAATTCAATTCGATTTTGACATAGCTATTTTCTCTGATATTACAAGAAGCATCTGATGGAGATAATCATCAAGGACAAGCTTATCCAAGATCAAGAGAATTCAAATTTTAAATGAGTCAAATTCGAAATTTTGAAAGCTGCTACTTTCGTGGTTATATTTTCCAATCAGAGACGTTGTGATCATATATTATTTTTAAGGTTCATCTACAACTAAGGCTTATTCAAATTATAACGTTTGAAGAAAATTCATATCGGATTACAAGCTAAAGACCAGAACCAGCAAGAAAAAAGGAAGTCATGTTTATCTAAAGCTGTTGAAATAGAAGGACGAACAGTAGCCTATCCGAATTAATTGCAAAATATATGGAACTAATCTTTTACTAGTCGTTGAAGAAAGAAGGATAAATATGGCAAATTCAAAAGAAAGAAAAACGATCTGAAACGTGAAAAAGAATACATGCAATCAAAGCTCTCAAATATTCCTCAAGCGAAAATTGTCATTTATATTTTCATTGTATTAAAATTAGAGGATACATTATACTTATTTCCTCAAATTGATTTGTGATTACTTCTTAAAGATTAAGAGTTACAAGTAGGCTCAGTAGATTGATTGTAGCTTGTGGAAGCTAGAGGATCAAGCTAAGTGCATATTGTAGCCAAGTGCTTTGGTAAAAGACAACTTGTAACTTGATTTGTTTTTAGATAGTGGAACATACGGGTAAAGACAACCGAATCCCCGGCTTGGTGCTAGAAGAGAGGATTAACGCTCAAGGCGGAACCTCTATAAATCGCTTTGCACTCTTCTAAACTCTATCTCTTTAATTTTCATGCATAATTATTTGTTTATTTGAGCTGCAATTCGTATTCAAAAACCATTTCAGAAAGTGACTGAAAGTATTTTTTACTGATCGAACTAAATCAGAGACTAAAGTCTGGAAGTTCATTTTTGTTTTAAGCTTAACGTATTGTGATATTTTCGAATATGTTTTCATCCGAATTTCAACTAAAGATATTGTTTATTAGTTTGTTGTTTTTCAAGTAAGTTAAGAAGCATTTTTTATTGATTAACCTAGTTTGCGAATTTGGTAAAGATTTTCAAAGGATTAAATTTTAACTTGGAAAACCAATTCACACACTCCCCCCCCCCCCCCCGGTTATCTTTTGGGACCAACAGATCCAATAATTGACGATGTGGTTGTTATATTTATATTGTCCATTAGTGTTAATTTTAATTAATAAAGAAGATTTAGATTTTGTTCATTTGTGATAATGTATGTGTGTGTGTTAATAAGCTTCTTTAAGAAGCTACATAATAAATTGTTAGATGCAATTTTCAATAAGAACAGTCAAGTTGTCGCTCTTTTCCATAAAAGGCAAGAACAAGGTTTGGTGATTAATTTGATAATTGACTTGTTTGCTCTTGTAGCTATATGAATAATTTAGGTAACCCTACTATTTATTTTAGGTGGTTTCCTATATCATTTCAAGATATGAATTTAATTAAATAAAATTGCTCATAATATTGTGCGATATTATATTAAAAGGATTTGAATATTGCTTACAATATTGTGTTGTTATTTTTAAGGAATATATATAAACTTATAATGGCATAAAGGTGCTCTTGTGAATGTGTTTTGACAATTTCAAATTGGTTGAAGTGGATATTTTTATAGATATTATATGGTGAAAGTGTCCAAGTAAAAAATTCTATAGAGCATGTTTGGTAGTATATCACCAAAGTAGCTCTCCTATGGAAACCATTAGGTGGAAACTATCGAGATGTTGTGATTGCAAGTTTCATCTGAGTGGTAATTGGCCTAAAAGAAGGTTCCTACCGTTAGGCTAAGGCTTGTAATCACATGTGGTGATGAGCATTAGCGATTGTTAGGTGTCTATTATGAGTGCTAGTTGGCTTAAAAGAAGGCTAACACTTAACTAGAACTTATCATTTAAGCTTGATCGCTACAACAGAAAAATCAATGTAAACTGACTTTTATCCAAAGACTAGAATTAATGTTATGCTAGTTTTCTTGCATGGGGTAGTCATTATAAGTTTTGGCCCTTTTTTCCCATTTGTTATGTCCGTGAGCATGTGATTGATTATGTGTTTATTTTATTTCTGTTATTACATACCCTACTTTATATTCTTCCAATAACATCTCGAAACTTAATGGTTCCAACTTTAAGCTTTGGAAACAAAAGGTCACAATTCATTTTGGTTGTATTGATTTGGACTTAGCACTTAGGGAGCCATTTCTACTAAGCTTATAAAGGATTTAATCATGTGGAGATTACAATCTTGTTTGGATGTGAAAATGTATTGCACATACACTCCATAACTTAATTAAGTTGCATTTAATAAGTAAAAAAATTTTGTGATATGTTTGGGCTTTCTTATGTTTGTGTTTCTGTTTTTTGCTTGTTGTTGTTGGTAGCTTCAAGCACATTTTAGGTTTAATTCATTTAGAATCTCTCAAAGCTCAAAACACAAAAGTTGTAGAGCTCTCTTTAGGATTTTCATAAGAGTTTGATGAGAAAGTTATGACCAAGATACGAAACAGTGTCAAAATGGCCATAGGAAATTGAGGGGTAGATCCAGCCCTTGACTTTAGGCTTGACTGGACCAGCTCACCGATATACTGTTAGGGCCAAAATGTAGTCGTTACAAACTTTCTTATTCGACCATTGGTGATTGTTTTAGGGGCAATGGTAGGATTACTTTCAGAGCTTATAAATAGAGTGTTTTGAGTGTTTTTATGTAAGAGAGTAAAGCTTAATAGATGATATTATATGAAAATACTCTCTCGAATTGTATTTGTTTTTGTTAAGTAGATAGTGCATAGTGAGATTAGTGAGCTGATATTATAAGGTACTATTCACATGTTTTATTTGAGTGTTTTGTGAAGTCCTCATATGTTGAGGATTTAAGTGAAGTCCTACGTGTTTAGGCATTTGTGAAGTCCTCTTTGTGATGTTAAAGTCTTCGAATGTGAGGTATTATTGTGAAGTCCTCTTTGTGAGACATTGTTTGAATTGAATGAAGTGTGAAGTCTTCCTTGAGTAAAGGCAATTTGTGGACCGTGGAGACTAGGGAACGAGCTGAACTCCACGTCATATCACGGTGTAATCTTCTCCTTTCTTATCCTTTATTATTATTTTTATAATTGCATGATTTTGGTAAAATTGATAAATGAGATAATGGTTGGTTAATTAAGCTTAAATTAGTTTAGAAACTTACCTTGTAGCTTCCACTTTTGCATGTATGTAATAGCCTAGGGTGCATGGATTTTTAACAATATCACACATCTATTAAGGAGCAAATATGTAGGGTTTTGCTACGAACTCACCCTGTTCAAGTTCCTGCTTTCTCTTTCAATACTATTAGTTCAAGGACCTAGAAAAGGTAAGATGGAGGATGGGTACGTAAGAAGTCTTTAGAACCTTTGGTTGGTGTTGTGCTTTGTTTCCTAATTCAAGTTTAGATACAATTCTAATGATTATGAGCCTCTAGCTTTACCTTCTGGTTCTTCAACTCCCAGTTCCTCTATATCCTCTCTTTAGGAGTTTCGACATCATATGGACTCCAAATTTGATACCATAGAAAACCTTATTTTTATCTTCGGTCTGATTTCCAGTGTTTTAATTCTGATATTCAAGGATTCATGGATCACTTTTACAACATTCATCCTCATCCACCCCCCATAATCCCAACAAATTTTCCTTTTTTGGATTTGAAAATTGTTATAATAAGATCCTTTCAATTTCTAATGATCCTTCTGCTTAACCCTTTACCTATTCTAATTTTCTTGTCTTTCTTAATTGCACAGTTGTGTTTGTTTTATGCTTGGAACTCTATGTTTGGACATCTTTGTAACTTTTGGTACTGATATTTTATGAAGATCTTTGTGCTGAATGTCTTACATGACTAATTATTATGGATGGCACTCTTACTTATATGCACTCTTGGTTTATGCTTCTCTATGCATTCTAATATGCCTCCTTTTGCTTGTTATCTCGTATAAATCTTTTTGATGAGGTTAACATGGGGAGAAATAATGGTATGATTAACAATGTGTTTTTTAGTATTCTTGATCTACTCTTATTACAAAATTATGGGAGCATTTATTGAGGGGGATTAAATAACAAGTAGGTTTTATATTACTGTTTGCCTTGATCAAAATAGGGGAGATTGTTAAACTAAATCATCCTATATATGATTTAGATGAGAGAAAAAGTTATGTAAATCTTTTGTAAACACACTTCTCTTTAATAAGATTAATAATTTACATAAGGAAATATATATATCAAGAAATCTGTGTTGTGTGTGCATATGTGCTTTATTTTTATGCTTACAGGAGTTGCACCGGCGAGCTTGTTTAGAAGAACAAAGTACAAGCCTTAGTAGAGTCTAAATCCAGGGCACGAAGAGGCAAAATTCAAGGAGTGAAGTTTGAGCGAGTAACGATAGGAGCTTGCACCAGCAAGCCAATGAGATAATCAATCGTAGTGCGCATTTAATGGGTCTATTTGGATGGTGTTTTTTTTATCTATATCAGTATCCTTTTCAAAATAATATATGTAAATATATTCGATTTACTTTTATTTTATCTATATTTAATAGATTTGATATTTTAATGAGAATTGCTAACTTTTTTTATCCGTATTTAATTCTTTATAAATAATTTATTAGAAAAAAGTTTTAAAAAAGTGTTTATATTGTAGTCTACCAACAAACAAACAGACCTAATGTTATCGTCTATCAGATGTTATCACCAATGGACATTTTTACTTTTGAAGACTATAAATATATATATTCCTTTGGAGATTCAGACAACTTTGAAAGAGTTTTCATTTGCAAAGAACAAATAAAAAATCCTCTTATTATTACTGTTCTCTTGTTCATCACTTTGCAAATTCTAAAGTAAGAGAGAAAAAATCAATTTTAGTGCTTTGTTCTTAGTTTGTAACTTTATAAGAGAGCAATACTAAAGGGAATGAAATATTTTATTTTCTGAGTATTGTAACTTGTGTACTGCTACATTTAAGCTTTTGAGTTTAAGATCAATAAAGTATGTGAAGTCCTCTAATTAGAGGGGATTATGGGATTGTGAGAGTATAAAGTAGGTCGAACTCCACATTAAATTTGGACTTGGTTTCTCCTCCTATCTCTTTTACTTTCCTTCTTATATTTTATTATTGTTATATTAGCTGTTATCAAAGTTTAATTTAATTAATTGTTTAAAAAATTATTTAATTGCAAATTTAGGTCAAATACTCAATTTACCCCCTCCTCCTCTTAGTATTTTCTAGTGTGTTTCAAAGGAGCATACTCTAAACAATGGAAGGAAATGGCTTGGTGGAAACGCTCAAACTGCCTTAGTCTGATGATCATGAAGAGTGTAGTACCAAAAACTTTCCTTAGAACTTTGATAGAAGAGCCAAGTGTAGTTAAATTTCTTAAGTAATTAGAACAGCATTTGGAGAAAAGCGATATAATGAAAATCATTACACTTTGCGTAAATTGGTCTCTATAAAGGATAATGGCTCAAGAAATATAAGAGAATATGTTCTTGAGATATCTATTATAGTATTAAAGCTGAGAGCACTACATTTGAACGTTTCTTGATGAAGTGATAGTGTATTTTGCTTTGATGTCCATGCCTCCTCAATTTGGTCATTTTGAAGTGAATTATATTTGTCTAAAAAAACTGGACAATTGACGAGCTTATATCACATTCAGTACAAGTGGAGGAAAGGATGAGGCAAAAGAAAATCGAGAAGTTTTGCTTCTACCTCTAAGGGTTCCAAGAAAAGAAAAGGCAAATAGACTGTGGATATTTTAGAGAAGAAAAATCATAAGTTTAAAGGCATAAAGTGGTTTTTTTTTTTCTTCATAAGGATCTCTCTCATATATAGAAGGACTACCCTAGGTATTGCTCTTGGAACGTAAAGAAAAGGGTGGGAGCTGACAGAGCTAAGGAAGTCTTAGAACTAATACATATAGATTATCTAGGCTATTTTCGATGGCTTCATGGAATGGTCAACAATAATTTATCACGTTCATAAATGATTACTCTCATTATGGCTATATATATTTAATTCATGAGAGGTCATAAGCTTTAGACATGTTTAAAACTTTTAAGACCAAAGTTGAAAATCAACTAGAAAAAAGGATTAAATCCATTAGATCTGACTAAGGAGGTGAATACTACTAGAAATGACAGTTTAGGTGAACAACGTTTAGGGCCATTTTCGAAATTCCTAAAGGAGTGTGGTGTTGTTCCTCAATATACCATGCTTGGTTCTCCTAGCATGAAAGGGTTAGCTATGAGACAAAATAAGACCTTTAAAGATATGGAAAGAAGTATGAATAGTCATACAAAATTATCAAACTCACTTAGGGTGAAGCATTAAAGATTACAGCTATATTATCAATAGAGTATCAACTAAAGAGACAACTAAAACCCCATATGAGTTTATGGATGGGTAAGAAACTTGTCCTTAAGCACCTAAGGCTTTGGGGATGTCTAACTTAAGCTAGGCCTTATAGGCCTAATGAAAAGAAAATGAACTAAAAAATCATTAGCTATCACATTTGGTTATGAAAAGATCACGGGGTTATTAATTTATGATCCCCTAAGTAGAACAATCTTTGAAATGGTAAATATGCAATTCTTTAAGGACGTTGAGGTTGAGGGGGAAGATAAGGTTAAGAACTTTGTCTCTTAAGAGGAACATACTACAGTACCCATTGTTCGGGCTCTAAGTTAGAGCATAGTAACAACATTTTTCTCTTCCTTTAGTTGTTTGACACCAAATCAGAGTGTATTCTTGGTGAGTCTAAGAAAATTTTGATGACAATGTTTATATTCCCCTAACTGTTCAATAACCTCAACAACTAGTGCCTTTGGGGAGTTTATTAAAGACGGAGAAGTGCAATATCAGATTATTATATTTTATTTCTTAGTGAACATCAAGAAATCATTTGACTCATTGAAAGATGACCTTATTATTTTCTATGAATTCATTGAACATTCAAATGCTCATAAATGGATTGATGCCATAAATGAGGAGTTGAAATCCATGAAAGACAATGATGTTTGAGATCTTATTCTAATGCAAAAGTGTAAGGCCCATCTAGTGCAAATGGGTTTTCAAAACCTAAAGGGACTCAAGGTAATGTGGAAAGATATAAAGCCATCTAGTTGCAATGCAAGGCTACACACATTGCAACAACATCAATTACAAAGAGACTCTCTCTCTGCTTTTTTGGAAAACTCTTTAAGGACAATTTTGGCACTTATAGCGCATTTTGATTTAGAGCTTCATTAGATGCATGTTAAGACAACGTTTCTCAATGGAAATCTTGGTGAAACGGTATATATGGTGCAACATGAGTGTTGGAATGATGACAACTCAAACAAATGGTTTCTAAATTTGAGGAAATCCATCTATAGGCTTAAATAGGCTTCCCGTCAATGGTACCAAAGATTTCATCAAGTTGTATTATCATTTGGTTTTGAGGTAAATACAGTTGTATCATAAGATCTATGGGAGTAAATTTATTTTCTTTATTTAGGTTAATGTTAAATTTAGTATCTTAATTTTGCTGCGAAATTCAATTAAGCACATGAACTTTTGAATGTTTAATTTTAGTATACCTGAGCAGATTTTTCATAGCCATTTTCGGTACCTTGGTTAACGGTGTCAACACCATTGCACGTGGATGTATGAACCAATCACATTTTGACACATATCATCTGATGTGACATTTTATAATTTTTAAACCATATTTTAAATCTGATGTGGAATTGTTTATTTATATTTATTTTTTCATTATTATTTGTTTATTTTAGGTATAATTAGTATTATTTTATTATTTAAAAGAAATTTAAACTCACATCTAGCCAAGCCCACCCCAATGTAGTCATACTTCTCTCAAGGTCTTTTCTTCTTTAATCATGGTGGCTCTAATTTTATCTTATATATATATATTCCAAAAGAGTTTTCCATATGGGATAATAGGAAGTGTAAATGTGTAATTTTACCATGCGTTGTCATCTTCATCATCCACATCAAGAAGACTACATCAAAGATTGGTCGAACCCTCTCTCTCTCTCTCTCTCTACCCCTTTTCTCGCGACCCCAACCAACCCCCCCCCCCCCCCCCCCCACCCCCCCCCCCCCCCCCCCCCCCCCCCCCCCCCCCCCCCCCCCCCCCCCCCCCCCCCCCACCCCCCCCCCCCCCCCCCCCCCCCCCCCCCCCCCCCCCCCCCCCCCCCCCAAAAAAAAAAGAAAAATGCCGATTATTGAAGCGTAGTAATAACTTTTCTTCAAATCCTACTTCAAGGAAAACCTATGCTAACATTTTACTATTATGAGGATCTATCGTTTTACCTTGATCAAACTTTATTTATTTATTTTTACTTACTATTACTCACCAAAAAATATGGTAAATTAACAACTCTCAGGTGGGAGGTATTCATCCTTGAGATAAAGAGTCACAAAAATGAATGAAAAGAGAAAACTAGTACCACACACATTCCATCAAATAGATACAGTTCATCGAAGTAAGAAAACTGGCACCACACAACAAAGCGATTGCAAGCATCTAGTGCATTTGGGTACGGAGATGGATGGCGATAGGTTGATTCATATTGTAAGCATAAGGGTGAGTCGTGGGGTGGTATCAATTCTGGTCATGAAGTGATCATGAATTTTAGAGAGAGAGAGAGAGAGAGATCAGAGAGTAAACGATGCAGGTGAAGGTTATTGGAAGAAATAATAAAAAGAATAGAGAAGTCATTTATGATCTTCCTTAGGAACTTCGTTTTCTTCCTTCACGCATCGATCTTGGCCTAATTCATCTTCTTCCTCCATGCACAAAGTTATATGCATATAACGAGACGTTGATGGAATTAAGGCTTTCCTCTGGTCTTTCTTCGTCAAGTGTTGCAAGTCATATGAACAATTCCTCACGTATGAACAATTCTCTACGTAGAGAGAGGGAGAAGGAATTGGCTGCTTTTAAGATCAATGAAAAATAGGTATCATCCCCTTGCACATAAAAGACAATCTATTTTCAAAAGGAAAAACTGAGGTAGAGGGTCATTGAACAATTAGTTTCAAGATAGGTACTAATGATTTAGTAGGAGTGGGACATAACAAGTTTATGATGAAGAGGAACTAACAAATGGAGTCATGCAAGAAGGAGAGAGAAAATTTGGTATTTCTGTAAGGACAAGGATGGATACTTTTTTATTGAGATCATGGGAAGATTAACTTTGTAACACAAAAGAAGATTAACTCTGTCCCACATTGGCAAGATATTGAAATTGAACTTTCTATATATTATCAAGTCTAAAATTAGTGTATGAAAAGTTTTGAATAGGTGAAAGGCTCAGGAATAAGAGGCTTATGTGGGCTTTAACCTAGAAAGTTTGAATTTCTTTTTAAAAATAAGATAATAATATTGATTATAATAAAATAAAATAAATTATATAAATAAAAATTTATACTTTGCACGTCAGAAAGAAAATGTAATTAAAAAAACAAGGTATCGCATCGGATGACACATGTCACTACATGATCGGTCTATACATCCACTCAGCAGTGGTATTAATACCATTAAACGAGGTGCTTAAAATGATCTTGAAAAGTTCAATTAAGTATTGAAAATGAATTTTTGAAAGTTCAGGTGCTTAATTGAATTTTTGGACAAAGTTGAGGTATCAAATTTGATATTAACCCTCTTTATTTATATGTGGTTGACATATTGCTTACTAGTAGTGACATAGGTTATTGCTAGAGACTAAAAGCTTTCTTTCAAAAAACATTAAAATGAAGGATCTTGTCGAGACTTCGTTTGTATTGGGAATCCAAATTCATCAAGATCATTTTCATGGAATCTTGGGATCATCACAAAAGGCCTACATTGAGAAGGTGCTATGAAAGTTTAGCATGCAGAATTGTAAAGCACATCATACTCGTGTAGGTAAAGGTGATAAATTTAGTTTAAATCAATACACTAATAGTGATTTTGAGTCCAAACCTATGGAGAAAATTCCCTATGCATCGGTAATAGGGAATTTGATGTATTTGCAAGTCTATTCTCATTCGGATCTTACATTCATTTATGGGATGTTGGGAAGATACCAAAACAAACCGGGAAAGACCATTGGGTTACAACCAAAAGGGTTGTGGTATTTTCAAAAGACAAAGGATCACATGCTTACATAAAGAAATTTGGATAAAGTTGAGGTCATTGGATATTTAGATTATGACTTTAGAGAATGCCATGATAGTCAGAAGTCCAAATTGAGTTAAACTTTTTTTCTTGTAGAATCCTTGTTGCTTCTTATACTATGGAAGTAGAATTTGTAGCTTGTTATGAGGCAACTAATCAGATTGTTAGGTTTTGCAATTTTATTTTAGGACTGCATGTGGTTAATGAGATTGAGAGACCACTTAAATTATTTCGTTATAGTAGGGCAGCAGTCCTCCACTCAAATAACAATAAGAGTACATCAAAGTTAAAACACATTGGCATTAAATTTCTTGTTGTAAAAGAAAGAGTTCGTAGTAGTTTAGTTAGCATAGAGCATATAGATACAAACTCTATGATAGTGGATTTGTTGATCAAGGCATTGGTATTAAGGGCTTTTCTTGAGCATATTGCTCATACAAGTGTCATTTTATTAGATGATGCCTAGGTGTAGGGGAGTTCGTATTGTTTGCTCATTTAAGCTATTTTATTATTATCATGACATTTGTATTTGATTTATCCAGTTATATAATATTTTATTTTTCATTTTGAACGTATGTTTGGTTGATGACTTCATTTTGGAAGGACTAGTTGGATGTAGATGTGTATTGATCACAATTGACACGTAACTTCCATACCACACATCCACACTCAATCCATGTCATTTAATTGATTTGGTATATGTGACCATTATGGGTCTAGCTAAAGATTAGTTTTGGAAAAAACCCCTTTGATCCATGTGTTAAAGAAACTAATGGACAAGATTGGTTAAGATGACGATTCTTTGATAGCTAGCCATTTAATGAGTTGTGTATTCATACAACATTGGCAGATCCACTTGAGCACATGAATGTACAATCCAAGTGGGAGATGTTAGAATTTGGACGTAATTCATATGCACCTATTGGATTAATGTATATGGGCATGTGGACGTACATGCAATTGCATAAAAAGGTTGTTGTATGTTTATTACAAGTAAATTATATTATTTGGACCTTATATTGATGATCAATTAATAATATTATAGTGGGGCAATGTCATCTTATATTACTGTGGGTTATAACATATACATATTTTATATGTGTAGATCCCCTAAGGATAGTAATTAAATAGATGGGCTCTTTTAGTAGCTTTGTCCATAAGTTTCATACTAGGATTATAGTCCCTAACTGCATGTGCACTATATAAACATATTTGCAATAGCCTGCAGATATAAATTTTTTTTATTGTCTCTCACTCTCTCTTTCTATAGAGTTTTCCTATCACTCATAGAAAGAAGTTTGTGCATACAACAGCTAGAAGATCATCTATCCCTTTTGGAATTGCTGTGATTCATTGGAACAAGGTATGTTTTCACTTTATTCTATGCCCTAATTTTCATGCATGTTGATCTTGTTGTTTCCAATGTAGGAACTTAGTTTTGATTAAAATCCTAACACATACATCTAACATGTAGTACTCAGTAAATATTTCCTCACATGGATATATCTAAAAATCTATCATGCTATATAAAAAAGTTAGCTTAGCTTTCTCTAGTGTTTTAGTGAATTTTATTAGGAAAAATATCAAATTCAATATCTAAATTCAGAAGTAATTAATATCAAATACTTAAATGCAAGTGTTGTTGCATTTTATTACAAAAGGCATGTATGATGTATGATAGAATTAAATAGCAGAAAGGGCATTTCTTTCTAAATTCACAATTTATGCGAGGCTTTCATTTTCGATGAATATGTATTTCTTTCACAATCTTTTAAGAGATTTTGTAAAATAAATGGAGAGAATTTTTAAATTTAGAAAAACATTTAGAAGTAAAAGGGGATATAGAATAGTTATAGTCAATGCATGAACATTTCAGTATAAGTACAAACTTCATTGGAAATTATGAAAAAAAAGTATGCTTTTGTTTTTGCCATGAAAAAAGATACCATCATTCATTAGCCCATAGGTAAAGAAAACATATATACAAAGGTAGACAGAACACCAAAACTATATAAAAGGAGTAGCCTAAAAAGAGTCGATGGGGTTTTTTACCACCAATCTATAGGGCATACCCCTCTCCTAGTAAAACAGGCTACCTAATTTGCAGCATAATTTGCTTTCCTAGAAATATTTACAAAAGAAATATTTGAGATAGAAGATAACTCAAGCTTGATATCATCAACAAGAGGTTTACTGCTCCATTTAAGTTTAGCCAACTCTAGGCCTTTTTGGACTGCAACCCATTCTAACATCTCTGAGTCTAAGCCACAAACTTTTTTAGAAAAAATAGCTAAGACATTACCACTGTAGTCACTTGTTACCCCATTGACACCTCCAAAAGTACTATCTTCTCGCCACATTAATTTTAATTGTACCTTCAATAGGAGTCTCCCAGCTTTTAGCCACACAAACCTTTTCACAAACCCTAACTTTTTCAATTTCAAATTGAGCTCACATCACTCACTCCAATCTCTAGAAAATTGAGCAACACAAGGTTCTAGGTCCAAGGTTCTGCCATCATAAACACAGCTACACGACTCCAACTAAATAGGCCAAAGCAACATGACACATTTAACCAATATCGAAGCTTTATCCCTAACACCGCCCAAACATGAAAGCTCTTGTAACCAATCCACAAAGATCGCACCTTTTCCTTCTTTATCAAACAACCTAGAGCCCCAAACCACACACCCAATCCCAAGACATAAGACAAAAGCATGCTCTTCAGTTTCCATCTCCCTACAAAACATATAGTAAGGTTGAGGAAAAACTTTTCTATGATGCAAATTGGCTATTATCGATAAGAAATTTGACATTGCTCTCTAAATAAAATGTTTAAGCTTCGATTGAACATCGATAGTCCATAACATGTTCCATTATGCAATGGAAAGGACTAATGATGATGAAGCTAGGTTGACATCCATGTAAAACTGAGAGGAGGCTAGATCTATCATAAAGCCACACTAGAGCATCCTCTTTATGTCTAGTAGGTAAGGGAATTTCTTTAATTTTTGCACATTCATGTTATCAGATATAGGCTTCCAAAGATCATAGATCTTAGAAATTTCCATCTTTATTAATTAGATCACACACCCTCTTTTGTAGACCTTGATTCTGAGAAGTTCTTCTAAGTTTAAACCCCAGTAAGTTAGGTATCCATTTGTCTTCTCATACATGAACCTTCGCACCTCACAATTTTCCAAATAGCGCCTTCAAAAACGATATTACTTCCCTCCAAAATGCTTGATGAAGCCTAAGAAGCTCAACTCCCTTTCCTAGTTGATTTAAATCACAATAAGGTATATAGACTCTTTAAAAACTTTAACCCATAAAGCATTAGGATTATCCTAGATTCTCCATGCAAGTTTAGCTAATAAAGCTAGCTTGAACAATTTAAGGTCTCAAAATCCTAGTCCACTCTTTGCTTTAGGATAAGTAAGCTTTCTCCAATTCACCTAATGGATTTTGTCTTCACTTCTTTGTTGTCCCCACTAGAAACGAGCAATCTAACTATTAACATCATTACAACACTTTGAAGGAAAACTGAGACAGCCCATACAGTAAGTCAGGATAGCACAAGCAACAGCTTTAATCAAAACTTCTCTTCTTGTTATGCTTAAGAGATTCTTTTTTACAAGCCTGTAACCTTTTCAAGATCTTATACTTGACAAACTTTAAAGCATCAAATTTAGACTTGCCCCAAATAGTAGGTAGCCCTAAGTACTTTCTTAGGTCGCCTGAAGTTTTGACTACCATTAAAGCTGCCATTTGACCTTATACTTCATCTGGAGTATTCTTGCTAAAGAACATACTAGACTTTGAGAAATTAACCCCCTGACCTACTGCAATATAGTAGGAATTTAAAATTTCCTTCATCTTTAATAAGTTTGGTATAGAAGCCTTTGAGAAAAATAATGAATCACGAGCAAAAAGAAGATGAGAAACAATGAGACGATCTCTTTTTACTTTAACACCTTTTAAAATTCCATAATTCACCATTTTAATGATTCCCTAGATAAAACATCAACCACCATAATAAAGAGATATGGGGACAAAAGGTCCCTTGAAAAAAAATACTTTAACAATATATGTATGAACAATATGAACAAATGCTAAATATTTTAATAATTTGAAAGTAAAAATTATAGACATGAGACTCATGGTCAGTACACTATACATGTAAACATTATGTGAGTAGCACAATTAGGCATCTCATAGGTTAGGTTTCGTACATATTTATCATGTGCTTGTTAAGTTCTAGTACATATTTTATGAAACTGGAACTACTTGGCCTAAGGGTAAACCGGTTCCTGAATCATGGACCAGGTTACCTGTTGATTCACAAGGTTGGTCCAACTTACACTAACCTACGATTTGTTTTCTAATTTAAAAATAAAATAAAATTCTAAAGTCCAAATGAAAATTAGGCTAAAAAATATTAATCTTTAGCCCATTTTTCACATAAATTTATCAAGGATGTATATTTATTTATAAATAAGTGTATTTCATTTTTGTTAAAATATTAATGATGCAGGATTAGATTAACACTTTAAAAAAAAGTTTAAAAGAAATCCCACATTTTATAGGTCGGACCAGATCTTGGACCTGTCGGGCAAAGTGAGATTGGTACTCATTTGTAGGGATGTCTAAGCACAATAATTGATGGAGACATAAGATTCTTTATCATACAATAATTGATGCTGGTAAAATCCTCTAGGTAATAACAAAGCAAATGCAGACATTTACGGTGGTTTTAATATTATAGAGTGAATTCACAATGTTGTGGAAATTTATGAACTATAAGGGGCACTTATTAACAATTAAGTTAATATACAAACTATTGTGGGATTGTGTGAAGAAATCTCTTGAGATAAACTTCCGAATACATTTGAGAGATATGGTCATAAAGATGTTAAGATGACTTGCGATGTAATAAGAAATTCCAAAACAAGAGCAAAATAATACGTAAAAACGTTGAGTGTACATGTACTAATGGTAAAGACATTCTGTAAAGTTCTGGGTAAGGTATCGAATTTTTGATACTATTAAGAAGTAAAGAAGATCAATTTAGATTGTTCCTTTTTCATCTGAATCCGATAAGTATTTGTATTTAACTTTGTAACTATGTATGATCTATTTATATATATAATTAATTACATCTTTATCTTTTTCCAGTTTCTTTTCAAATATTTATATTGGAATAGACATCCAACTAATGCCATACATATATGAAATAGACCTACCAAACAGTCTTAATCGTCTGTGTGGGGGCTTTTATTAGATTTATGATCATTATAATTGAATTGTGAATCCAAGTAGCATTGGAAAGTGTGTGTCTATTTGTTATCTTTAATTTGAGTTAACTGACAAACCAAATAACAACTTCAAAAGTTATGCAAAGTAACAAGTTCAAAGGAGCCTGGGAACTTGAGGATGGTGTCAATGGCAAATTTTGAGATTTAAAGTAATCTTAATAAATTTTAGAAAAAGATTTCATGAAAACCAACAAATTTTATGAACTGTTGATCAGAAGTACAATTTTTAAGGAGAAGATACAAATTTTGATAACATGGCGAAGCATTTGCACAATTGAATATCAAATCAATAAATATTACATTTTGTAAATCTTCGATGTAATCCAATGAGGACTCTGCAAAATAGAAAGATGAGGTGTGAGTCATCTAGCTTAAGGGTATATGTTAGTGCTTGGTGAATATTCCTCCTGATTTCATCTTTCGTGCAAAATGGCTAGTAAATTTATCAAGTATATGTTGTTCAAATAAGCATGTAAACGTAACAACCGTATATTGTCCAATAACTCCAATCAATCTACAAGATAATTAACAAACTTAGGAGAACCATAGAAGAATTAAGTTAAAAAGAAAAAAGCCTCTCTATGAAAGTTTCTCTCTCCATACAGGGGCGGAAGCAAGGTCATATGTTAATCAAGGGGCGGGCGCAATATTATACGATTGGATGGACCGGATCTTAACTAAGTTAGTCTTAAAATTATTTATCAATATTCACTCGCTATAATAATTATATTACATCTTATATATATTTATGAGAATTTCACAATAATTTTAATGTGATATTTTTTTTAACTTTATAAACAAACCATTCAAACAATAATTAAGAGTATTTAGTATATTTCATAATAGATAGTATATATGTCACTTAAAAATTAATTATTAATAAAAAAATAAAGTTAATATCTATATAAATTTTTCTTTTAATAAAAATAAATCATAAGATATATCTAGATAGGATATTTATTTAATACTTCGTATTCATTTTCTTAGTATAACATGTAGAAACAATAATGTTACAAAACCAAATTATATAATTGATGTGCAATATGATTACTTTTAGCACAAATTGATAATTAAATATATATAGATAAGATAGCTATTCAATAATTTATGTACATTTAAATAACATTAATTGAAAGTTACTAAATCAAGTTATCTTATTAATGTGCAATAAGATTTAATTGTAATATGGATAATAATAATTATTACTTGTGTTATATTTTGAATATAAAATAGTTATTTACAAGAATTTATTCAGTTTGATTTCTTTATGATAAAAGAATTTAATGTTGTTAGTTATTATGAAAGAAAAAAGTTAAAAAGAATTACATATACAAAGAGAGAGAGGAGAGAGAGAGAGACTAGTGTAATAAATGTATGTTGAAAAAAGGAAAACAAAATACTCCCATAGGATTTGAAATATGGATAATAATAATTATTATCTTGTAATATATTTTGAATATAAAATAGTTATTAACAAGAATTTATTCAGTTTGATTTCTTTATGATAAAAGAATTTAATGTTATTAGTTATTATGAGAAAAAAAAGTTAAAAAGACATGCGCGCGCACACACACATATAGCTAGAGAGTTATAAATGCATGTTGAAAAAACAAAAAAAAAAAAAAAAAGAAGGTATTCTTATAGGGATTTGAAATATGGATAATAATAATTATTACCTTGCGTATATTTTGAATATAAAATAGTTATTAACAAGACAGTTTGATTTTTTTATGATAAAAGAATTTAATGTTAAAGAGAAACACACACATATGTGTATATACATATATATATATATATATATAGAGAGAGAGAGAGAGAGAGAGAGAGAGAGAGGAGAGAACCTAATGTAATAAATGCATATTGAAAAAGAAAAAAAATTTACTCCCTTGAACTCCTGACTTTATGGATGAAAAAGTAGATACTTAACCACTAAACCACACTTAGTTTTTATATCATGGTTTTCTTGTATAATATACATATAATATATAATTTTTTTAAAATTAATTTTTTTCCAAGTCTAGGAGGGTTAGGGCCCTCATTGGGTCTTTAAATCTGCCATTGTGTTAATTAAGTTAATATTGTAATTATTTATAAATATCCACTTACTATTACAATAATATCACATCTTAAATATGTATGAGCATTTCATTAGTGATTTCAATGTCATATTTTCTAAATAGATAAGTATGAAAAAAAAATCGTTGAAGAAATAACTTAGGGTATTTAGTACATTTGGTAAAATATTGCACATAAATATATTATTTAAAAATTAATTATAAAAAATAGAGTTAATACATGATATTATTATTGTTATTTAAAAATGCTTTATGTGATAAAATTAGAACATTTATAATAGGGTAAATTACAATGGAATGTCACAATGTTTGGGAGTAAGTTTATTTTAGGTCACAATATTTTGAAAAGTTTAAAAGATATCATAACATTTGAAAAAGTATCTTATGAGATTTAATGAAGTATTTCTGCTATTGATACATATCAATAAGACCTTAAAAGACGGGTTCTTTGAGTTTTAATTCAATATTTCTCCTGTTAATACGTACTAATAGTGATCTTAATTGATCTAATTCTCTAAACGTTGTGACCTAAATGATTATATCCCCAAATGTTGTGACATAAAATGAACTTACTCACTAAACTTTTTGACCTCTTTTGAACTTTATAAAACGTTGTGACCTAAAATGAACTTACCTTCAAACCTTGTAACCTTCTTGTGTAATTTACCCATTTATAATATGAATAATATAATTATTATTTGCTGTATACTACAAATAATTAAAAAAAAATTGTTTACAAGAATTTATTTAGTTAAATACGATGTTATGATAAATTAATTTAATTCCATTAGTTATTGTGACATAATGCTTTATGTGATAAAATCAAAACATTTGTAATATGAACAATATTATTATTATTTGTCGTGTATTACAAATAAAAAATAGTTGTTTATAAGAATTTATTTAGTTAAATATAATTTAATTCTATTAGTTATTATAAAAGGCAAATATTAAAAAAGTATAAAACAAATGCATGTCGAGAAAAGGAAAAATACACTTAGGAGATTTGAACCCACAATCTTATGAATGGAAAACAAAGCACCTAATCACTAAATTACTTTTTAATTTTATGTTATTATTTGCTTTTTTTTTTTTTCCAGCTTTTATTATTTTCTCTTTATATTATATATAATATATCAACTTAAAAAAAACTTTAAAATCTTAAACTTTTCAGAGTCTAGAAGACCAGGACCCTGTCGACAACCTCGATCTGCCCTTGTCCCATGCGATGTCATTAGACATCATCACGGTTCGGAATTGAATTGAACCGAACCGAACCAAAACCGCCGGTTCCGGGTCTTGAAATCGAGGAACTGGAACAAGAACCATCTCCTACGGTTTCGGTTTTGGAACCACAAAACTGTCTTTTAAAAAAATAAATTTTAATTTTTTAATAAAATAAATTTTTATAGTAAAAATAATTATTGGATCTAAAAGTATTAAATTATTTAACCAAAATTTTTAAAAGTTTATTTAGAATGCATATTTATATGTATACAAACATATTTAATATCAATTATATTTAGTATTATGATATTATAAAATACTCTAGAAGATAAAAGGAAAATTACAATGCAAAAATTAGTCTCGTATTATAAAGAAAATAAATTTTACTTTTAGGAGAAGTTTATTTAAACTGATCATATATTATTTTAAGTTATGTTTATTTGTATTATTGATAATAATATAGTAAATATTGTGAATAAATAATAAATTTTACTATTTATATAAAATAATTTAAATATTAATAATTATATATTTAATATTATTTTTTATTTTTATTTTTCAATGGAACCGGGTGGAACCGCCAATTCTAAGTGAAAGAACCGTCTAGAAACTGTGAAACCGGCAATTCCATAGCCAATTCTGGAACAGGCCAACCATTTCAGTTCTGAAACAACCGGTGATGGTTCCGGTTCGGTTTCTGATTCTGAACCGAACCATACTTATGTCTAGATATCATTATACCATTTATGGGGCTAAGGTTTTTAAGATTTGTTCGTGTAATCCTTGCGATCATATAAGATTTGTTTCCCTACATGATTTCTCTTATGTTTCTCTTAGAATATTTTTTATGGTTTTATTTCTATTTCTCAGCCCTTGAGTACCTTAGGGTCTTTTCCTTTCCCCCAATCTTATCTCTTTCCTACGATCCTCTGTCTCTCCTAATTATTTTTCTTATATATTTTACTAGTCTCTATGTTTCTCTGTCTATAGTCTTAATTTATCTAAGCAGATATAATTGTTGTCATGGTATTTAAGGGAAAAGCATAATGTCATGGACTACCATGAAGGAAATTTGTAGCTTTCCTTAATAAATCGGGTGAACACGTGAAGTGAATTTGAAAACCTAGAGGTATTTTAAAAGGGAACTTATAATGGAACCTTTTAGTTTAAATAAAAAAGTAATAATAACAACAAAAACTATCTAAAAATTAATATAACAATAGATATATTAAAAATTTCAATTACCAATTATTATAATTAGAAGTATTAATGGGCTGTTTAAATTGTTAGATTTTTACTTATATTGGATCTGTATCTGTAATTTATCAGTATAGGTTTAGTATCGGTTCGGTTTGGTTAGTTTATGAGTACAACTATCGATTTTTCATCGGTATCACATCTATATTAGTTTGATATCGGTTTAGATATTGTTCAGTTTGAAAATGATATCAAAATAATACCAAACCAGTATAAATGAATGACTAGAGTTGTGTGAAGAGATGGGAAAATAAAAAAAATAAAGAATTATGGCAATAGAATTTCCCTGCTCTTCCTTTTGCTCTAACTTGCAGATTTGATGATTCTCAACATTGGGCCAATCTGGTACCCTAATCTATGCCCCGTTTCTTAAGCCCAATTAACTTTGCCTGATGAACCCGAGACTACAGAGAGCCATTCAATTACTGTCCACCCTTGGTCTTACCTTCTCGTCTTGCTCAGACCACTTTGTCCAGTCCTTTCTTTTCGGACTTTGAAAGGCCATTTTCTATTACGTGTCATATATACTAATTGCATAAATACCAATAAAATAAACGTCCTTATTTAATCTTTTTCTTATTTTCTCTCGATTTAATCCGCAAGAAGGTAAGATGCTGGTGTAAGAAAAAATAATGAGCTTTTCAAAAAGAACAATAAAAAGAAACAGTGAGTTTGAAAGTAAATTATTTATTTCACTTTTCTCATGTTTTATATATATTTTTATTTTTTTATATGTATTTGTAAAAAATATATATATATAACTCAAAATCAGAATCACTTTTTACATTTATTGTTGATTTTAACAAAACAATATTTGATATAATTTAGACATTAATTTTGCTAAACATTGATGCTTATATTCAAATAATAGCAAATGTTATTATATAAGACCATTACATGTAACTAAAAATACTAACTAATAAATCAAACTCAAAGCCTATTAATTACTCATTAAAGCAAAACATAAATACTTTAATAAACTGCCAGTTACAAACATAAATACTATTAACATAATAACAATTATTAATGCTGGTTGTTTGTATTGATGATGACTACGATTTTTTTACAACTTGATTTAATTTTTTTCACTAACTTTCCTTAAATCAAGCTTGTATCATTTTTTTTATACTGAAGTACTTCTCTTCACATCATCTTATTGATGCATTTTCTCATTAACCTTCAATTGCAGCACCTCTCTCAAAATCTCTTGGTGCACTTTTTACTTTCTTCTTCAATCATCTCCACCATATTTACTTATTCTTCATTTTTAAATTTGTAATCTTTTTGTAGGTACCAAAACCTTTTGCATTGAAGGATTCTTTCTTTTCCTTTTAAAGATGAAACCTTGGCTAGATAAACTCCTTCAACTACTTGTTTGATTTCTTCTTGCCTCATTATTCTTCTTTGATTTTGTGCCTGCAAAGAATTAAGTACTTCCGCCAAGGTAATCTTTGATAGATCCTTGGTATTTTCCAAGATTGTAAATGTCGCTTCATACCTCTCAGGTATTGTGACAAGGATCTTCTGTACAATTCTTAAATCATTAAATTTAGACTTGAGTAGTCTGACTTTGTTTGCAATTTGAAGAAGTTTATCTGAATACTCTTTGATTGTTTCAGATTCTTCATCTTTTGCAACTTGAAATCCCTTATCAAATTTAAAACTTGCATAGCTCTGATTCTTTCGTCTCTTATATATACTTCCTTGAGCTAATCCCACATAGATTTGGCTGTCTTCTGGGACATTACTCTTGTGAGGATCATTGATGACACCACAACAAACAAGCATGCTTTGGCTTATGACTTCATTGTCTTCTTCTCCTTATGCGTTTTGATTTGTTCCATGGTGGGATTGTTGAAAGTGCAGGAACATCATAGTGGATGTTTCCTAAAGATCCAAAGCATCCAAATATGCCTCCATATGAACTACCAATATCTGATAGTTTTCTCCATCAAACACTGGTGGAGTAATTGAGGCAAAATTAGCTTAGACTTCCATGACGTTTTAGAAAAAACAAACATATACTCAGATTCCATAAGAAGAGGGCTCTGATACCATGTTGATTTTAATAAAACAACATTTGATATCATTTAGACATTAATTTTGCTAAACTCACCCATATAGAAACAAAAGAATAAGAGAGGTAAAGCTTCACACATTATTGCAATCTTAAAATTGATACTTATATTCAATAGCAAGGTCCCCATTACATGTAATTGAAAAGACTAACTAATAAATGAAAACTTAAAGCCTATTAATTGCTCATTAAAAAAAAAATTAAATACACTAATAAACTGCCAATTACAAATATAAATACTATTAACATAATAACAATTATTAATGGTGGCAAACCATGATTTCTTTATTACTTGATTTAATTCTTTTGCTAACATTTATTATCATCATCATTCTTATTATTTTTTTTATTATTGTTGGGAAAATCAAATAATCAAATGATAACAAGATTTCTTCGGGTTAGAAGTTGGGTTTTAAAAATAATGGATTGAATTTAGGATTAATCTTAACTTAAAAAATTTTGTTGTTGAAAAAGTGTGAAGAGAGCACGTAAAGGCAAAGCTTGGTAGAGGCACTCCAATAATCGTCGAGTGGTTGTGAAGCATTAGCTTGGGAAAATGAAGGTAGCTAACTCATTTGTGGCGGTAGATTACACCTAGAAGCGACAAATGATGGAGGTTGAAGTACACTCAAATAAACTGACATTTAAAGACAAATTTTGTAATTAAAAATAGGTAAAACAAGTTGTATTTTTTACAAATAGAATCAGTGACGATGGTTTTTTTAATGAAAATTTACTTTTAAAGGCAATCTCTAAAGTCCATATTTCTTACAGTGAGAAAATGGAAGCCAATCTAAGATGCCGGTGATCCGAGAGGTATCAAAGGGATTAGGTAGTGGTTTTCAAATGCTAAAGTGATGATGTAATGATAGTGGTGATCACTTTGACAAAAGCCAGGAAAATGAGGGTTTTTTTTAAAAGAAGGTTAAGAAGGGTTGGGTAAAGCTCTTAAGAAGAGAAAAATGCTATTTTAGCTGATAGAGAAAGTTTCACTTATGAGGTTCAGTTTGAATTAGTTGTACCTTACAAATGAATTTGCATACAAGAAATGAAAATTTTTAGACTGCATATATATATATTTATATATGTATATCTATGTGCTTATGTATATATGATAATTTTACTTAGTTTTAAAAATATTAAAATGAGGTTATATGAGGAAATCAAAAGTTAATTAAGAGTGTTACTCTTACCACAATTAAAGTCAAATTAGACCTAATTGATAATCAGAAAGAACGACATGGCAATTAGTGATTAAACATGCAAAAACGATGAGACAAGATGAAATATTTGCATTTAATTTGTTTGATTTGTTTATAAATAAAATTGTTTTTCATTCCTATTCTTATCTATTTATTGACAAACAGTTTAAATCAAAACAACGACATACCGTTAGACACACCAACAAATGAAATAGGTACTTAGTTATTGTTAGAAATACAAATCTCAAATAGGTTCACCATGAAACTTGGGCATATTCTTAGAAACCTTGTTTACTAAACAAGTTTGAGTGTTGTACTTTGAACCCGAGAACATGTCTATAAATGAATAAATACAAGTTTGATCCATTTATTGTCAGCTTTTATATTCATAAACCACATTTGTAATCCAAACGTGTTATATCTAGATTTTGGCTGGTCGGAAGCTAAATTACTAGTCCAATATGACATACAGTGGGTACTTAATTATCTATACAAAAAGGTTTTGGGACACATGATTGCTGAATTTGAATGTCTTAAAATTTGATTATAGAAACATGAAGGTTTTAGGACTTTTACCTTTCATGAAATCATGTTTGCAACCTCACACGTCGAAAGGGCCCAACCTAGTGTATATACACTAAATACTTATGCTCCGTCACATATACGGGAGTCATGGCAAAATATTTCAAGAAGAAAAAGACATTTTTCACTCGTTGATATATTCAAACTTGATCAAGATTAGGAGGGAATCTCCTAACTTGTAAAATTTTCCAGATCCATGTGCGACAAGACCAGCTAATGAGTACGATATATATGACAAACAAAGGTAAGAAACAAAAACGGTACAAAGCATGAAGTAAACCTTTCCATGGCATGAACTAGCCATACGTTGGTGTCTCAAAGACATATAGTACGAGGGTAGACCGTTTACATCAACAGTCAATTCTTCACATGGAAATTGAACAACAACTATACTTTCACATCTCAGAATTCACAAGTCGAAATGGATACTGGATATAACATATCGGTAGTGAAAAGATCTTATCAAGCATGCATGCTCCGTATTTGCCGGGTGGGTATCCATCCTTTTTTGACACCATTTACCTCCTATCAGAAATGTGGCCCTTACATAAAGTATTATGTTAAGATGACATGACTATCAATTTGTTGTGAAGCCTGAAAAAGTATGAAAAATGACAATGGTTATATTTTAGCACAGCTTTTGGGTTGTGTATTCTATCATTCTAGGTCAAGCACTGATATCTTTGTTTCAAGTTATGACAGATATTATCAACTACGGGGGCATATGTCGGATGGGGTAAATCTTAAGACAAGTTAGGGATATATAATTTCATAAGGTTAATTTACCCGATTTGGAACTATATAGTAACACTTTATACACTAAATAAATTGAGAGAACAATTTTCTCTTGATCAAATACACTATTATAAGCTTATACAGAGACATCCTATAATTATTATTCCCATTGAAGTAAGATCTTAATAACTATCTAGTCATCATAAATTGTTATGAGTACTTTCAAGAAAAGAAGACTTTATGCTATTGGTATCCTAATATTCATCAATTGTTCATTAAGATAGCATTGGTAGCTAAATCTAGATGACAACACACAATAAGAATATTGGATAACACGGTTTATCTGTACTACCATTGGTATGCATGAAATTGGATAAAGATTTTTATGTGATCTATTGTTTAGCATAAAAAAAATACAACACAAGATTATTAAGTGAAAAAAAGATGACCTGATGTTTAAATTTAATATTTAAAGTCAACCCAAGTTAGTTTAAATATGGGTATTAATCAAATTAAAATCGTGCTTAAATCTATAAATTATTCTTGTAGTTCCAACCAAAACTAGAGCTAAAGCTCCTATTCAACAATAATAAATATCGAGCTAAATTCAAGTAGGCTTAACACATTTACATCACATGGTGGACATTGTATAATTAAGGTGGAATTGAATTAGTTCTTCACCTTGTTAGAATATGTTATATGTTCAGCTACTAAATTAAATTGGAAAGCAAAATTATAAAAATTATCTTTTCTAAAAGCTTATGGCATTCTACAAATAAGATTATACATAATTTAGGTTGATCTCCAAAACATATATACATCACCAGAAAGAATATTGACACAAGAACAAACTTGTGATCATTAGTGTGAATAAGTATACGTAATCTACTAAACTCTATGCCATATTCTTACCAAAATCTATCCTTGTTGACACTCAAATACTCGGCCACTACTTTCCCTTCGGTGTTCCTCATTCCTCTGTTCAGTACTCTTAAGACCTATTTTCTAATACCAAAGTCTATGACAACAACTAAATAAATGATCAGGGTTTTTCTCTAGTCCAATCCCATAAATTTATATGAACCAACTACCCCTAAACATCTAACAAATTTAGGGCCTTTTTGGATTGTCAGTTTTTTATCAGTATCGGTTCGGTATCGATTCAGTATCGATATCAATTTAGTATTTGTTCGGTTTGGTCAGTTTACGAGTAAAACTGTCATTTTTTCATCGGTATCATATCAGTATCAATTTAGATCTGTTTGGCACAAAAATGATACCAAATCGATACCAAAACGATGAACCAAAAAGGCCCTTAGTAATAACATAGTATTTTCATAAGCAACACTAAGCTTCCCATATTTTCTCAAACTATTCCATACACAATTTCCAAATGTCTACGAATATTTGTTACCATAGGACAGTTCCAAATCAAAATGACCTAACCCTTTACCATTTCTTAAATCAAGAATTAACCCCTAGAATGTAGGCTAAATCAGTCAAAGACCTATTGATTCTATTGAGTTCAGTTGGGTTAGCACCCTAAACCACTTAGCACGGAAAATCATGGTTGGTTTATTCAAGAACCAACGGAATATTAGTTGAACTATCAGGTCAGGCAGTTTTGCTCTAAACATTAAAAAAAAATGAAAGAAAAAGGGGCAGGAAAAAATAGAAGAAGAAAGAATATTATTCTTAGGTCCTATTTTGTTTCAAGTCAAAATTTTGTTTTACATTTTTCTTTACTTAATTTGAAAGAAATTATTTGATTTTTTTTAAATGTTGCTATTCTTATTTCCAAAGGAACCCAAATTGAATTGTGAGAACAATTGGCTCCCTAGAACCAAGAACCGAACTAACTCCTACAGTTTTGATTCTGGTACCCCATTTTTCATACTAGAAACCAACGACTGCGATTTGATTCCAAAATTGAATTAGATCATGGTGAACTCTATCTGGGAGATCCACAAAAATACACAACATCAAAATATAACAAAATCCATTTATAAGGGTTAATATTTAATACAACTTACTCTTAAAATGCGGGTCCTAGGCTAGCAATCGATTTGTTAAGAAACTTATCATTCATTAGAAACTTATCATTCATTACAAGAAAATATAGTTTTAAAAACCGAATTTTTATTTGTAAATGTAAATTTTTATTGCAAAAGTCATCGTCACTAATTCTATTTATAGAAATGGACTTCTCTTATTGATTTTCCATCGCAAAATTTTTTGCTTTAAAAGCTAATTTTCTTGTAATAGATGACACCTTCTTAATTGTATTATAGGAGTGAGATCTCGTAATATGAATGAGTATGCAAAAGATAAAGCATAATTAGTGAGCTCAGCGAGATGGGAATATTTATTATCGATAGGTATGTGTAAGATCAAGTAATTTATCAACCATCTATAATGTATGAGCAACTGTACATGATAAAATATTATATTATCTCATAATAAACAATATAAAGTTAAGGATTAAACAACCTTTCTTTGGCTAGAGGTATAACACACGTCTACCAACTCTACAAAAAAATTTAATTAAATTTAAATCACATAAACTTAATTATCAAAATATCAACACAAAATCGCATTTGAGACATATAATTTAGGTTTTAACAAAGAAATCACATATTTAATATGCAATTTTGAAACTTTAGTACATTGCAAACTTGCATATTAAAAATATGTTTTTTTTTTTTCCATTTTTAACATATGATTTATTTCAGTAGAATGTTCTATTATTTTTGCAAAAATCACAAAAATCGCATATAAGATGTGCGATATTGGCAAAAAAGGTAAAATCGCATCTTATACATATGATTTTGTGTTAATTTTTTATAATTATTTTTATATAGTTGATGCATAAATAATTTTTCAATGGCTTGGTAAATTAATAATTATCTCCTTTAGGAAGGGCTGAAGAAGCATCTTATACATATGATTTTTGTGTTAATTTTTTATAATTATTTTTATATAGTTGATGCATAAATAATTTTCCAATGGATTGGTAAATTAACAATTATCTCCTTTAAGAAGGGCTGAGAAAGCTATGCTTGCCTAGGTGTTTGGATCTTCTAAATAGTCTCAAGTAGTTGCATAGCATGACCTCTATTATGCCTTAGTGCACCCTTAATTCTGGAAAAGATACTCAATGAATTGTACATACCACGTGTATGTATATAATAGGTAACCACTAATTATATTTTAATATATAGATGAAGTAGTAGATAGTTTTTAAAATAACTACCACTCATATAACCACGTGTTAGTAATTACATATCATATGTATATTGGGTAAATTACACTAGAAGGTCATAATTTTTGGAGAAGTTCATTTGAGGTCTTAATATTTAGAGAAGTTGGTCAATTGAGGTCATCATTGACAGTGTCATAATGTGGTGGATTGTTATAGACAAACAACATAGGAGTAAGAAAGTACCAGTTTGGATGAAAGATTACTATACTTAGTAGTTATAATTAGAGTTGAATATCTCAATAACTAAAATAATAGCTTCTAAACAAAAAGTAATATAGAGCAAATACTTGTAACAATGTAATAGAAGCTAGCATGTACAAAAAGAAGTATAAATAGTGGAAAATAAACGATGAGGGGATGCAATATTTCCCTAGAAATTAGTATGCCTCTTGATACTGGAGCAAGATCTAGCTTGAATGAGATCAAGTGTAGTATCTTGCCATTACCTTGCAGAAACATAACCATAGTTAGTATACAAAACATTGAAATATAAGGAGAGCAAATTAGGGTTCATAATACTTACATAAGAACAATAGAGATGCAAAGAGAGTACGGGAAAGAAAGTGGGAATTTTATAGTAGTGTTTAAGTGGGCCGAATTCTTTAAGCAGGTATATCATATTTAGTGCTCTCGTTGTTATGACTCCATCAATAAGATCAGGAGCAATGGAAGATTGGTTTGCTGAGCTAGCTACTCAGTTGTAGAATAATTTATTACAAGCCTTGAAGATTCAAATGGATAAGAAATTTGGGGAATTATGCAAGAATTTAAGTTAGAATCAAAATCCGGTCACTAATAAATAGATAAATCATAATTCGAGTTCATCATCTTTTGCTAATCGTAATATGTTAGAAAAATTATCAAAAGGGACTAAACTGGAAATTCCCAAATTTACCAGGGATGATGCCTTGGGGTGGATTTTAAAGGTCGATCAATCATTTGATTTTCATGCAATAATAGATGAGTAGTGGATTACAATTGCATCATTTGTAATGGAAGAACGAGGTTTGGATTCGTACATATGGATGTATAATAACAAGTAGCTTAGTTCTTAGGCGAATTTTAAGAAATCCATTGAAATTTGTTTTGGTCCATCTGAATATGAAGACATTCAAGGTACCTTATTAAAACTCACTCAAGCTAGATTAGTAGAGGAATATGAAACGCAATTTGAATCTTTATCCAATAGAGTTGCTGGTTTGCCTGAATCTCTCCTTCTTAGTTGTTTTGTATTGGGTCTTAAACCCTACATAAAATGAGACGTTTAAATTGCTAGACCACTTACTTTATGCAAGCTATTTGGCTTGCCAAAATGTATGAATGTAAGTATATGACCAATTTTCTTTTTCAAAACCACACATAACACCTTTAGTTTCCAAACATTATGAACCTTTACAATTTTCGAAAACACATTTCCTAATTATTTAACAATAAACACTAACCTAAACACAAACAATAACACATCCAAACACACAGAAACAAACCATTCTTAAGTGTTTGACACCAATAGAGATGTTAGCTAGACATGAGCAGGGATTTTGTTTTAACTATGATAAGAAATATCATCAGAATCACAAGTGCAAGACTAAAATTTCTTTTATTACTATAAGATCTTGATGAAGAATATGAAAGAATGTTAGAGCCAAATGATACAGATGAGACTGAGTTGGTAAAAGGATCTCTTAGTTACCATGCATTGGCAGGTGACACTTGTAACTCTAAAATTTAAAGGATGTATTAATAGTCATGAGGTTTTGATTTTAATTCATATTGTGAGCACTCATGATTTTGTGTAAACTAGAGTAGTTCATCACTTGGGATTGATTGTTCAACTAGAACTAAAATTTTCAAAATTGATTGGCAATGGTTTTACAATGAGTTACGAAGGGATCTATTCAGATGTTAATGTTTCTATTCAATCTTAGGATTTTAGGGACTCCTTTTATGTTCTTCCAATACAAGGTGTTGAAGTAGTGTCGGGAATTCAGTGATTGAATAAACTAGGACCGTTGACTATGGATTATTCTAAACTCACAATGGAATTTTTTTCTAATGGGAAGACTATCATGCTGATAGGCGATATGTTTAACTTGATTAAGAAAATTTCGCATCATGAATCGTGGAGATTAGTGCATACTAATGCCATTGCTACCTTTTATCACTTGACGGCTCAGAAAGTGGACAGTGATAATACATCTAGTACCACTAGCAATGATGCTATCAAAGCGATATTGAGTGGATTTTCTAGTGTGTTTGAGACACGCTCATCGTTGCCACTACTCCATAATATCCAACACCAGATTCATTTGTTTCCAAATACTTCTTTGGTCATTGTCAAACCGTATCGATATCCCCATTTTCAAAAGAATGAAATAGAAAAATAGGTGGAGTGCATGTTGGCACAAGGGGTTATTCAGAGAAGTATTAGTGCTTTTTCATCACCAGTTTCACTAGTCAAGAAAAAAGATAGGAGTTGGTGATTTTGTATTGATTATCTGCCTTGAATCAAGTCACTATTCAGGATAGTTTTACTATCAACACTGTAAGTGAATTGATTGATGAACTTATAGATGCATGTTTGTTTTCTAAATTAGATCATAGAGCGAGATACCATCAAATAAAAATGGATCCTAAGGATATGGAGAAGATAACATTTCGCACTCATCAAGGACATTAGCAATGTTGAAAATCTATGCACCGGTAGGCTTGTTTACACATATGCCGAAGCGGAAGGCACAAGACGGGTTTTTAAACCAATTTTAAACTCATTTAACCAACCATTATCTCTTTGTCAATTTATGCACAATTCATGCAATTACAACATTAATAATAAAGAAATAAGAAAGGAGGAGATTACATCGTGATATAGAGTGACGTTTAGCCCGCCCCCTAACCTCTACGGTCTATAATTACCTTACTCAATGATAACTTTACGCATTTCATTCATTTCAAACAATGCCTCATAAAGAGGACTTCACAACAATTCCTCACACATGAGGACTTCACAAATGCCTACCATAAGTAGGACTTCACATTATCTTACAAAGAGGATTTCACTCAATGCCTCAACACATGAGAACTTTACCTAATGCCCCAAACAAGAGAGAACTTTATTAAAACACTCAAATAAAATATGTGAATAGTGTATTACGATATTAGCTCACTAATCGTATAATGGCACTACTCATTTAATAAAAACAAATATAATTTGAGGAAGTATTTTCACATAATATTATCCTATTTAGCTTTACTCTCTTACATAAAAACACTCCAAACACTCTATTTATAAGCTCTCAAAACAAGCTAGCCATTGCCCCTCATAATAGCCACCAATAATCGAATTTGAAAGTCTGTAACGACTATGTTCTAGCCTAGGCAGAGCATATCGTCAAGCCAATCCAAATTGAGCCTAAAGTCGAGGGCGCGGTCTTGCCCGCGGTTGCCTTTGCCTAGTTTGATATTGTTTCGTATTTCAGCCATAACTTTCTTATCCGAACTTCGATTAAGACAATTCAAAATGCTAAGAAAAGCTTAGAGAGAGCTCTACAACTTTGCTTTTTAAGATTTAAGAGATTCTAAAAATATCAAGGCCTAAAACATGTTTGAAGCCACCTACAACAATAAGCACAAAAAAAAAACACAACCATAATAAAAGCTCAAATATATCATAAACAAGTTTTTGCTTATTAAATGTAATTTAACTAAGTTATGGAGAATCGGTGCAATACATTTTCTCATCAAAATAAGATTGTAACTTCCATATGATTCAACAATCTCTCTCCTTTTTGATGACAATAATCGTTGCATAATATTGCTCCCCCTCAACTTAGCGCTCCCCTTTAATTAAACATTCAGTTAATGCTCACTTATAAAAGATGTAATGCTCAATTAAAGGTTTCTAAGTTACATGTAATAAACAAATTATTAATACAATTAACTCCCTCAAATAAGCATTCTGGATAAAAAAGCTCATTTTATTAACATATGATGCTTAGCTAAAGGACTTAAATTATATTTAATAAAAAACTCATTTTTAACACACAAGCCTAGTGTTTTTAAAAACTATAGAAACTTTTCTCTAAGATGCAGTTAAGCATTAAACCTTAAGACCAACCTTGATACCAATTGTTGAAAGTAAAAAGACAACAATTAGGCTTGTTTATACACGTATGCAGAAATGGAAGCTACAAGACAAGTTTTTAAACCGATTTTAAGATCACTTAACAAACCATAATCATTTTTTTTTTTTATTTTATGCCCAATTCATGCAATTTCAATAATAATAATAAAGAGATGAGGAAAGAGAATATTACACCACGATATAATATAGAGTTTTGGCCTACTCTTTAGTCTCCATAGTCCATAATTGTCTCACTTAAGGAGAACTTCACGTATTTCATTCATTTCAAACAATACCTCATAGAGCAATAATGCCTCAAATACGAGGACTTCATAAATGCCTACCATAAATAGGATTCACATTGCCTCGCAAAGAGGACTTCACTCAATGCCTCAACACATGAGAACTTTACCTAATGCCTCAAATAATAGAGGACTTCACTAAAACATTCAAACAAATACATGTGAATAGTGTCTTACAATATTAGCTCACTAATTTCATAATAGCATTATTCACTTAGTTGGATTTGAAAGTCTATAACAGCTATATTTTGGGTTAAACAAAGCATACCGATGAGCCAGTCCATTTTCCACCTGTGAGCCAATCCAAATCGAGCTTAAAGTCGAAGGCATGGTCTTGCCCATGGTTGTCTCTGGCTAGTTCGATACTATTTTGTATTTCGACCATAACTTTCTCATCTGGATTTCGATTGAGGCGATATAAAATGCTACGAAAAGCTTAAGGAAAGTTCTACAATTTTTTTTCTAGGCTTTAAGAGATTCTAAAAGAATAAGAGCCTAAAATATGCTTGAAGACACCTACAACAACAAGCACAAACAAAAAACATAAACATAACAAAAGCTCAAGCATATTATAAATAAGTCTTTTCTTATTAAATATAACTTAACTATGTTATGGATCATTTATGCAATACATTTTTCAATCAAAATAAAATTATAACCTCCACATGGTTTAACAAGGAATTTTTAGTAATGCTATTTGGATTAAGCAATGCTCCTGCAACATTTTAGGCCATAATGAATATTATGTTTCAGTCATATTAGAGGAAGTTATGATCATATTTTTCAATGACATTCTGATATATAGCAAAACAATGGGAGAACACTTACAACACTTAACTGTTGTATTACAAACTCTATTAGATAATCATTTTTATCTTAAAGAAAGTAAGTGTTCATTCTCACATACTACTGTGGAATACTTGGGACATGAGGCATCTTGTAATGAAGTTTGACCAGATCCTTTTAAGGTAGAGGCAGTAGTTAATTGGGAGACCCCTAAGAGTGTGAAACAACTAAGAGCTTTTTTAGGTCTGTCTGGTTATTAAGAAGTTTATTAGGGATATGCTACCATTGCTGGCCTTTTGACAGACTTATTAAAAAATGATGGATTTAAGTGGTTAGAACTGACTGATCAAGCTTTTAATCAGCTTAAACAAGCCTTGATCCATGCACCTATGCTAGCATTGTCGGATTTCCAGTAGTCATTTATGGTCGAAACTAATGCTTTGGGATTCAGGATAAGAGCAGTTTTGTTACAAGCATCTCACCTCAATTGCATATTTTAACAAGAAACTTCCCGATCATTTAAGGAAAGCCTCTACACATATTAGGGAATAGTATGTTGTAGTTGAAGCTATGAAAAAATGGAGACAATATATGTTAGAGAATCACTTTCAAATTTGAACTGATCATAGAAGCCTAAAAAAACTCTTTTCTCAAGTTATTTAGACTCTTGAACAACAACGTTATGTGGCAAAATTTTGGGCATTATCATTAGATAGTTTATAAGAAGGGAGTGGAAAATGTGATAACTGATAGCCTATCTAGACGGTATAATGATGCTTCTTTTTTAGCATTCACTACGCCAATTTTTCATTGTATTGATGATCTCAAGAAGGAGTATCATACATTACCCGCTTTTCAAAATATTATTTCTGATTTACAAGATGGAAATTTCTCAAAGCAAAAGATTGAATGGAAATGGGTTATTACATCATGGGAATCGATTATTTTTTGTCCCTGAATCTTTGTTGATTCCACAAATTTAGGAAGAATTTCATTCTTCACTGATAGTGGGTCATTTTTGTCTACAAAGACCTTTAAATGAATTGCCAGTCAGTTTTATTAGCATAATATGAGAGCACAAATTGAAGCTTACACAAGAAATTGTCATATTTGTCAACAAATTAAGTATGTGACTAAGGCACCAGTTTGATTATTAGCCCCACTACCAATTCCTGCTCGAATTGGGAAAGATGTTGCCATGGATTGTATCACAAGTATTCTAAATTCTAAGGGCTATATAGTGATTTTTGTGGTAGTGGACAAGTTACCTAAGTATTGCCATTTAGGCACATTAGATAGCCATTTCACAGCATCTGAGGTAGCAAATTTATTCATGACAATGATTGTAACTCCATGGTTTTCCTAAAACCATTATTTCTGATAAAGATTATATATTCCTCAATAAGTTTTGGACAGAATTGTTTCAGTTGAGTGGGACAAAATTGCATATGAGTTCAACTTATCATCCACAAGTGAACGACCAGACTAAGGTAGTGAATAGCACTATTCAATAGTACCTTTACTATTTTGTAACGGATTATCCAAATCAGCAGGTTAAGTTTCTACCTTAGGCAGAGTATTTCTATAATACTTCATATCATGAAGGTGTAGCAGTGACCCTATCCATATTGTGTTTAGAAGAGAACCACCAATTATACCTTCTTATATTGGTAGATCTTCTTTAGTAGTAGCTGTGGATGTGGATTTTGCTACTCGAGATCAGGCTTTTAAACTTTTACATGCTAATTTACACTATGCACAGGACATAATGAAGTTCTAGCAGATAAACATAAAATCTGATGTAGTTTTAATGTGGGGAATAAAGTGTATTTCAGGCTCCGACCTTATAGACAATTATCATTGGCTTCTCATAAGAGCCATAAACTATCTAAAAGATATTATGGGCCTTTTACGGTACTTAGGAAGATTGGCCAGTGTGCTTATGAGCTTGAGTTACCTACTTATATGAGGATCCATAATGTCTTTCATGTTTCATTATTGAAGCAAGCACATGGCACTAAACTATAACCTTTGGAGCTACCTAAGGAGTCTTCGAATTCATGTCCACTACTTCAACCTTTGACTATTCTAGGATAGCATTATATTATTTAGCATGGTGTCTCTATTCCATAGGTTCTAGTTCAGTAGAAGGGTTTATAGTTAGAAGATTTGACATGGGAGCATCGGCATCACTTTAAGTAGACTTATGCATACTTTGACCTTGAGGACAAGGTCGTTTTTCCAGACTGTAGGAAAATTGTTATTGACAAACAACATAAGAGTAAGAAAGTACCAGTTTGGATGGAAGATTACTATACTTAATTGTTATAGTGAGAGTTGAATATCTCAATAATTGAAATTATAGCTTCTAAAGAAAAAGTAGTATAGAGCAACCAGTTGTAACAATCTAACAAAAGCTAGCATGTACAAAAAGAAGTATAAATAATGGAAACTAAACAAAGAATGGTATGCAATATTTTCCCCAGAAATTAATATGCCTCTTGGTATTGAAGCAAGATTTGGCTCGAACGAGATCAAGTGCAGTATTTTGTCATTGCCTTACAGAAACATAACCATAGTTAGTATACAAAACATAGAAACACAAAGAGAGCATGTTAAGTCTCCAAATTTGGTTTTGATGATAACAAAATATGTATAAATGATTACTAACAAATTATTAAGTGTGTAGCTTTAAGTGTAAAATGTTTAAGAAGACTAAATTGGTCACTTAAATTTACCTATAAGCTGACTAGAAGAAGTTCGTCAAAGAAAAAATTCCACTCAAAAGGTAGACCTATTCTTATGAAGAAAATAGTAACAGTCAGAGAGTAACTCAGAGACTATCTAGAAAGTTTGTCAAGAAAATCTGCAACACTCAATACTAACTCAAAGAGTAAACCTACTACAAGCACAAAACCTGTAGAATTATGAAAATCAAGTTGTAGATCGAGTTTATTTTCAACTTTTCATCAATTTAAAGGTCCAGCTCCAAATTTGAATGAATTTGAGTAATACATTCAAAATGTTCCACAAAGTTGGTTGATATACACATGGGATTTGAGTTTATGTTAGATCAAAGGTCCTTCAAGAATTAATTTTTGACAGCAAGTTCAAGTTTCTAAGTCAACCTTAAAATCCATTTCAAATTTGTCAACCAATGTTCATTCTATTAAAATTGGTTATTTGTGAAGCATCAAGGTCGTGATTTAGTAGTAGATGGAGTTCAATGTTTTAGAAGATAAAAGGAAGCAAGATAGGCTTCTATTTACTGAGGATAGATTTTTTTTTTTTTTAAACATAGCAGAAAAAAGTTTTCTCTCAAGATATTTCTCAACAGATTTTTCCCGCAAAAACGACAACAGCAAACCAAGGATTAATATTTCAATTTTACTAAGATAAATATGAAAGACATGATCTACATCATCAGATATTCTCTAACGTCCAACTTTACCAAAAGATACATACATAAAGATTATTATCTCTAGCATATGAAAATTATCTAGAACAAATACCTGTAATATTCAAGTTATCCACATATTTTGTTAACAACATGGAATTAATTGAGGAACGTTTTTGAATTTGAGATAAGCATAAAAAGATGTAATCTACATCAGGCACAAAATATCAAGAAACATTCTTATCCGTAACGGTTGACACATATCTGTCATACCCACTTTTAGTCGTTGGAAGACATGAAGATAAATACAGCTTTGAAGTTCAAAATCAAAAGATATGGGAAAAAGCTCTTAATACAGCAGTGATATTACAATCATACTTCAACTTATCTGTGCAAAATTCTGCTATTCTATTTTACTTAATACTTGAGCTAAATTTTGGGATTAACCTTTATATTCTTCTATTCCTCGATTAGCTTGTATTTTGGTGAGACAATGATAAGTGAGAGTAACAAATAGCTCTGTAGATAAGTAATTAGCTTGGTGAGCTAGATAGACCGAGAAAAGGGAATTGAGTCCATTGTATTGGTATACTATTACTCTCAATTTTGATTGGATATAATGGAACATATCGATGTGGAATACCGGATCCTTGGCTTGGAGCTGGAAGAGAGGACTGACGCTCGTGGCGGAACCTTTATAAATACTTGCTCAATTGTCTTCTTTCCCTACTCTCATTTATTTTTCATGCACTTATTATTTATCTGTTAAATATATTTGTAATTGTTAAGCGAGTTCAAGAAGCCATAACTAATTGGAGTTGTGATATATATATATTTTTTAAATAAAAGGTTTAAAATTTTAAGTAACGACCCCCTCCCCCATTACTATTTTGGGACTAACAAAGCAAATTATGGTTCATAATACTTACACGAGAAAACAGAGAGGTAAAGAAGAGTATGAAAAAGAAAGTGGGAATATTATAGTAGGGTTTAAGTGGGTCGAATTCTTTAAGTGGGCTCTATCACAGATTTTCTAATTTTTATTTAAATTTTTCTCTTATTGACATATATTAGTGACGATCTTAATTGACCTACTACCTTAAATGTTATGATTTTCAAATAAATCACTCAAAATTATACCTCAAATGAACTAATCCCAAAATATTATAACGTTTTAATATAATTTATTCCATATATTTTATACAGAGTGTGCAATATCCAGGGAAGCATTTCCCATTGAATCCATGCACAACGTCGTTAACGGTAGTGGTAGGCAATAGTTCAGGAAAACCGTACGACATTGTCCATTGTATTTTTGCTCGGAATGGCCAGGCAAGGCTATCGTGTAATAGTGATAGCCATTAGAAATGCAATGATTTATATAATGCATGTTGGCTTTATATATATATATATATATATATACACAACTAACTCTAATAGTTAATGCATGCAAGTAATTAACAAATTAAACTTCACGATAGGAATTACTCTGCAATGCATATAGGCCTTAATCATTGAGTAAAATTCTCAGTCGACACCATACGACGACTGGCGGTTCATCTGCATCTCGTATATCTTGGTTATCTACACACTAGTTATGAAATAAGTACGCACCCGACCCAAATATCAAAGTTAACAAGTGTTATTTGACTATAAAATTACATGCTATGTTGGAATCTCACTTCTATAATATATGAAATAATATAGTTCCCCAAAATGATATTTCATACCAAAATATATTTTTAAATTTTTAAATGAAAAAACTTACTAATAGACTATTTATTTAATATCAAGAGCATGAACTTTGATGAGTAATATATATCACGTGTAATATATATGTAGTGAGTAAATATCAATTAATCTTTAACACATAATCTTATTTTAATATTATGAATGATCTACTCATTATCTTTTTTTACATGTTTAGAATATTATTAGCAGTTACCTGTGGCATGTACATACATAGATAAAGATTTATTGTCTCTTTTGTATTTTTGTAAATAAGTATCTGATATATATCATGAAATGCTTTTGTTATTTTAAGAATTTTTTTAATCTTGTCAATTTATTTTGGAAAAGTAAAAGTTTTTTCGTATGTATTATTTATTCAAAATTTTTCCGCACGGGTCTCGCTGAGATACGACGGTCCAGCCCGTATGGCCGTATGTACTACACTGCCAAAGGAGAGGGTTGTACTAGTGTGAAATAATAATGACTAGTATCATTTCCGAAACGGACAGGTGACGGAAGGTCACCATTCGGATGCAGTATCTCATCTTTCCCCAATATCATCGGATAATGCCACTCCCTGCGATTTCTGTTGGAATGGAATGGACCATAGAGGAGAAGGTCCTTGGGGTGCACAATATGTTATAATATAATATAATACACTGCTCCGCATGGTCTAGTACAGGAAAGTGAGTGTCTTTTTAGCCTTATTTTCAATTTGAATTTCACCGTTTATTCTTTCTTTTGTTTTGTTTTTTTTTATTTTTTACGTCTCAAAATAAATATTTAACTCTGACGTCATTTCAATAATATCTAAATCGAGAACAGTGCCAAACTTGGGTTTTCTTAGCTTTAAAAAAATATCTGTTATCGCGTAATAGTGGATTTTACCACAATAGAACAAATAGAGTGATATAATAATTGTATTTATAAGGATAAAAAGACATATATATATATATATAACTCTCCTATAATTGAGTTCATACAAAGTGAGAGTGCTAGCAACAAACTCACCCTCACAAAATCTTTAATGCGGTCTTAATTTTTAATTATATACTCATCTACAATTGAGAAACTAGTTAGGTTTCAGCTATTTTCTAAGAAATTTAAACCTGTTTATAGGCTTCAAACTAGTATAGCATGCAAAGAGTACTATATGGAATAGGATGGGAAAAACAAAAACGGAACCACATGAAAGACAAAAGGATTGCAAAGTTTTTTTCTTCAAGAATTTTTACAGTCCATTAATATAATAATAGTTGCATTGAGTATTTTTATTATATGATTATGTTTAGGTATGAATCTAACTGTTAAATAATTAATAGAATCATTTTGTTAAAAAAATGATCGATCATAAAATTTTTCTAAATGCAAATCCCCTTTTCGAATAAACTTCTATTTTACAACATGTTAATGTTAACCGTCTAGATACTATGGATTTTCCATAAATCAATTCTAACTATACTCAAGATCATGCATATACTTTTAGCTCAAGAAACCTAATTAACAAAATCAAATCTATTTAGAGGTTGAAGTTTTAGATTTGGATCTCAATTTTTTTTTTAATTAGTTAAGATTACTTCAATAATTCTTGAAATAGGTTATTATATTATTATGATCTAATCTTATTCTTTATAATTTCAACCATTTATTATATATCTTAAAGAATAAATTTTAAAAAAAATCTAGAAAAAATATATAGAAAGGTTCTTATTTTCATTTTTCCCTAATATTACTTTTACACTGGACTTTCTTAATGTGTAATGAATACTCAAATCATAAGTGTTGTCATTTTTTTTTTTTTAAATTGAAGTGATTCAATGACATGTGGGGTTGTTTTCTTTTGAAAGTGTTTTAAGAGATAATTAATAAAATAAATAAATAGGGACAAAGACCATTGAATACCCATATCATGCAAAGATTAAGATGGGTGAAGAGAAAATACCACCAAACTTGTGATTTGAGCCTTAATTATACCTATATCATTGCACACTTCACTAAAAGGATGAAAAAGATTCCTTCTTTTAAGTGTTAAGTCTGGAGCACACATGACTAAATCAGATTTTCATAAAGTCTAGGCAAAGTTCCATCTTTTTCACCACCCTGTAATGATATTCCTAGTTTTATAGATCAACTAGGCTAACAGACCCAAAAACAACAAAAGAAGCTAGGAGGTTATGTTTTTACAACCACTAGCCCCTAAAAACACACACTTACAAAGTCATGCATATGTTCACCATCTTTTCTGATGTCTAGACCTGTCAAGCTTTCCCATTATAGCATTCTTAAAATTGATCACTTCCTGAGCCCTAGAACATGTCCTCTGCATCCCGACCCCACTTAGACTACTCCTGGACTCCATCATTTCATGAAGTGATACCCTTTTCCTGCTTAGCTCCGTTTCAGGCCTCTGTCTTGGAGCACTATATGACCTTAACTTAGCCTTGAACGATTGTGTATTAGCCATGTAATTAGGGAAACTCAAATTCTCATACCCCCTGAAGAAATTATCCGCACAGATGCTTTTGCATGGCGTAGGTGGTAAATCGCAGCCCCCGATTGAGTTCATCAACCGGGGAGTTGATTGTGCAGTTGAGCATTTGCATTCATCATCCATTAGACCCCAAGTCGGTTCACGAAGATTGCGTGCGTTGTAGAAGGATAACCTGGCTGGGGTTCGGCATCGGAGTGGAGAGGCAATTGCTGCATATTTTGGTTTTTCATAATAATCACAAACCAGAGTATTGGTTCTGCGAGACCTAGACTTCGATTTGCCAATTTTAACTTCTGCAATATTGACACTTTCATCGATGTTGTTCGAATCCGCGGTGTCAAGGGAAGTAGATAGGGATAGCCTTCGGCTATGGCTATGGATTGAAGTTGCGCAATCACTTCTCGCCTCATCGAATCGTTCCTGAAAATTAACACAGATTGCATAATCACATAGGACGACAACTACATCATAAGAATCTAATATAAATTTACACGACACAGAACAAATCTAACAGCTGAAATTGTTGGATCATTGGTCATACCATGGACCTGCGAGATTGGATTTGGTTTCTGGTACTACGATTAATGATGTTGTCGCCGCGAATTCTATTAGCCCGAGCATTGGTTTGAGCCCTCATGATGGCTTGAATACTCTGTAGAGTAGCATTGGCTTGCTTTCTCACTAAATACCCTCTAACAAGTGCTTGCAACTTCACTAGTCCCTTTAGAGCTCTCAAGGCTTTTCTAGCCTAAAATTTCGAATCAAAAGCTCGAAAAACCTCACCATTAGAAATCGAAGAAAATTATCTACTCCAATTTAAATGAAGAAACCTTCAACCATCTTTCCATACATTTCGCTATTTATGAAGTATATATTTAAAATCAAAATTTATTTTAAACCACTTAGCAAGGATCCAGGAACCAGCCCTTTCATATAATTGGAATGACAAAACTGATATCAAAGACACAACAAATTAACTAGTTATTCAAAGTTACTATAAATGATTACTTCTCCAAAACATCATTTTTGACATTTTTCCCAAGTTTAACATCTTAGACAAGAAACAGTATTAGGGAACATAATTATTTAAACCCTGGGAAATCTATCTTTCTTTTCTTTTTCCTTAAATCATAGGTTTAATATAAGACTTGTCATTAGCCTTTCTAATTATTCTATTTCAAGAGTCAAGACAGCCAGAGAAGAACAAAGCATAGAAGGAATGGATATTGATAATTTAAGAATTATTTCCATTCCCATATTAATCAAGAAAAAAAAATCTAAAGTGAAAAAACAGAAACAAATCGATTTAAGTTCCCTTCAAATTCATCGAAAAATAAAAATAAAAAAAAGAGAGAAAAATAATCACCAGATATCCTCTGAAGATGGTTTGAATCTTGAGAGCCGCTAAACACTCAGAACCACCATCAAACATGGTGCCTCTTTCGTGACTTGTAAGTCTCACAACCGCCACGGCCGCCTTAGCCGCCGCAACCGCTGCATCAGCCGCCGCAGCAGTGGCAGCTGCCACTGCTATAGCATGCTTATTCTGCTCCTTCTCTGTCTCTGAATAACAACTCCTATGCCAAGTAGCTTCATCAACAAAACTATCAAGCCTTGAATTATTATTATTATTACAACACTTCCTCCCTGAATTACCAACAGGGGACTTAGAATTGCACTCCTTTTGTTGTCTCTCCTTCTTGATACCAAACAAGGCCTTAAGCCACCTTGTTGCACGACCCATTAGACAAAAGGAAAAAAAAATGTTGAAGTACAACGTTGAAGTATCCAACAGAAGATTTAAGGAAAGGATGAGTATGTTTCAGATGATCTAGGATAGATAGTAATATTTCTTTATTTAATTTTTTTTTTTTTTTTTTTTTTTTTTATATAGTCATATAAAGTGGTAATAAAGGAAGGGTTGTATTGATATACAGCTAGCTAACATGAAAGCTTAGTTGTTGGTTTTCATGCGGTGCTAAGTGTTGAGAAAGAGGAATTAAATGAGGGAGTGGCACAAAAGAATGTGAAAAAAATTATTTATTTTTTGAAGGATGAGAAAGGGTGGAGGGAGGAAACAAAAGGGTCAGAGGGAATTTCTCTTTTTTCCAGAGGTAAGGAAAAGATCTTTGTTCATTTCCCTCGTGAAAATCTGCATAATACAACCAAAGTAATGCCGCTTAAAATTAGTTTTTAAGTGCATTTGAATTAGATAATCAAGTGACATGAATGAAACAGATTTAGTTGTATTTTTTAAAGTATGATATAAGATAATTGAAGGAGATAAAAAAGGATAAATTTAATATCCAAGATTCGTGCTAGGTTTATAGTTAACTGGTAGACTAAAATCGTATATTTTGCATGAAGTTTTGGTTTCAATCAATCCATAAATACATATGTGTCATCTGAGTAGAGAATTTTATAAGATAATCATTAATTTTCAGTGATTATAATTGAGAGTATGATTTGAATGTGGTAAGTTCTAGATCCACCCAACTATACTCACCATAAAAATTTCAAGAAATGGAAAATGAAAAAAGAGAGGGGAAAAAAAAGGCACTATATATGATGTTCCATTCATATGTAACAATTACCATAGAAACATCTAATATTACAGCACATATTCTTGAATTCATTAGTGACTATAGAAGAGTTACATAAGACTAAAAGAAAAAAAATAATAGTGATGGTTGCTACAAAGGTGCATGCAACATTCCATTAATGTAACTTGTATATAAATTTATTGGGATTTGTAATTCAGTATCTCAATGTTATGTGTTTTAAAAACGGTTATGGTAACTGAATTTTGCTAAAATATACAATCAGGTATTTGAAATTTGAAATTGATCAATTTAGTACCTAAACTTTAAAATTGACAAATTTAGTACTTAAAAGAATTTTTTTGCATACTAACAGTACCTTCATCTAGTTCTTTCAGGTATAAAATTTGTCAATTTCAAATTTTTTAGATATCAAATTGATCAAATTAAAAGTTCAGAAATTAAATTAATCATTTTCAAAGTTTAGATATCTAATTATATATTCATATACCATTTGTGACACTATATCTTTTAAAAATTTAATATGCAAAGATCTTTCAACTTTTCAATTTCATACTTAAAGTTTTGGATGATTGAACCCGTTTTCTTTTACTTGGATAAGTGTTTGAGCATGTCAAAATTAATAGATTCACACTTGCTAGCAGTCTTCATAAAGGAAGAAAACTATTTTTTTTTCCTCTTTTATATCCTGATCCATCAATCTATAGCATTGTCTAGATTGTTTGATTTGATAATTCGATATTAATGATATTCAAAATTATACATTTAAACGCATATATATGATTTCTCGTTTATGGATCCATGTAAAAAAATTTATAAAAATATCAATTAGATGAAATTAATTACATTCACATCTTAAAGATGTGATATCTAAAATCTAAGAGCGTGATGTGTTGTAAGTACAATACTAGTATGAATTACAAGATGTGTATCGAAATAATAACATGTGATAAAGTATCACAAGTATTATATGCGATATTTATATGTATCCCGTGTAGTAAATACAATGCTCTTATTATATCACACTTGTGATATGTGATACCTTTTGTAAATAGTCTATTATATTTTCAAGATGTCATACAATATTAGTATTTTGGTAATTATATATATATATATAGTATTTTGATAATTTTTTTTTAAATAGCAGTATACTCTCTATATATAGAATATTGGAAGATACATATATTTTGAGGGCAAGCAAAGCATGGAGACTAATAAATACTAAATTGTGAACTTGAAAATTCAAACGATACATTATAAAATGTAAAAGTCGAGATATTCTATAAAAAAAATGAAAAAATTCAGGTAAAACCTCGTACGGTAATAATTACATAAATCATTGAACCGTCTGATTTTTCGTGAGGTGTACGTATGTCAATTTCTTATATTAATGTGGAGAGTGAAGGGTCCACACACACGTACTAAGGTTAGCACGGAACCCACTTATCGTGAAAGTTAAATCAGCTTAAGATGTTTAAGGAAAAGTTGACATAGACTCCGACGACATCCAAGATTTTACTTGTCCTTTACAGTTAACAAACAATGCAAAATGTACGTATAGAATATAATTTTAAGTGGAACACCACATTATGTACGTAGGGAATATAATTAAGTGGAGCAGTACATATAACTAACAAAGCATTCTTGTATAAAATTTAAAAGAGAAAAATGGTTATTTTGGGGCAAAATTCCCTTTTAAAAAATTTAGGGGCTTGTGTGTGTAATTTTAAAATGAAAACCTAAATACATGTGAAACAAATATGCAATATGTATTTACAATTTACCTTAAGAGGAATGTCCATGGATATAAAATCAAAAGGAATAAACATAATTAAGAATCATAGAGAATTCTATTATTATGTCATATTTTCTAATTGGATTAGTTCCTATTGGTATGTAACGGCTTATATTTACACACAATGATCAAACAACTAAAATACTTAATATACCACTTATTAGAGTAAAGAACATATCTATCATAAATAAATAATAAAAAAAATATAGTTAAAAGAAAAATAATTACTTAAATCTCATTGTAAAATAGTATTTATGAGACAGGATATATAGTTTTACATATATATGGCGTGCTACACACGGGATATGATGTTTGACTACCGTTGCTAAATCTCGTCTTCCAATGGCAATTTATTCTTCGATCAATATCATGTTTATTAATGGCGATAATAATATGCATATATATATACAACATATGTTGATCCAATTTGCACGTGATACAATATTGACACATTTAATTTTTCAAATACGATATTAATGTTGTATTTTAAATTTTTATTTTAATTCAACCTTCTTTAAGTAGTAATTATTTTAATAAGTGTTATAAATAAAAAATGATTCCCCACTTACTATATTTTCTTTAATTATCAGTTGGTTCAGTCTTAGAATCATAAAATCTCCCCAGAATCCTATTCTTGACAAGGAAAGTGCTATAAAAGTAGAAAGGCCATAAGATAAAACGGGTACACATAAAATCTTTTTAAATTCAACCAATTAGGAACTCAAGAAAGATAAATAGCTAAAAGGTTTTACTTTGAAAAAGAAAAAGGAGTAAAGATCCCATAGTGGACCTCTTTCTCCTTCCTACTTTCTGGAGCAACGTGTACTTTAAAAAGTAAAAGAGACACCTCATGGCCCTCGGTCTCTGGCACTCTGGTGAACCTAATGGTGGCCACGGGCTGGCCTGGCCACTAACCCTTTTGCAGGGGCCTTGGCCCCGCCCTAACAGCATGATGGCCCAAGGATAAGTGTCGCAGGCAAGCCATGCCCGACATGACTTGGGCATGCAGCTCCCTGGGTCACTGGCTATTAGTTAGCTCCTTTTGTTTGGGAAATGCAAACACTCACACACACACACACACACACACATTATTTTGTGGAATAAAGGATTAATGTGTTGAATGATTAAAAAAGAGCTTCACATCATATAAAATAATACAAATAAGAGATTTACCATTAAACTACTATAAAATATGTATACATGGCACATTTTGGTAAAGTCACATTGTCTTCTATTTGTAATACTAATAATAATGTTGTTCCGTTTTTTGAACCACCTAAACTTTTAATTTCATATTCGCACCAGTTATATAATGTTGATGCATTATTTAAAGTATTTAAAACAATCATCTCTTTCCATGTAATTATCAAAATATATATTTATATACATAAAACATTGTTACTGTTCGTTTTCTTTTATCAAAGAACATTTAACTGAAAAGGAAAAAAAAAGAAAGAAGAAAAGAAAAAATGTGTTCGAAGGAAACAAATTCTTACTACAAGAAAGTCACAAGAATCCATGGAATCCGTCTTACTTTTTTTTTTTTTTAATGGGAAAGTCATTTTTTAAATTAATTAGATAAATTATAAATACATCTCTTAAAAATTACTTTGTATGCACTTAGCTCTTTTATCCTTAAAATTGAGCAATTACACTAATCGGAATTTTTAGGGGAAAAAAAAAGAAAGTGTTTCAACTTTATATGACCTTTTTTCCCCATTAATTTTATAATTTTTTATTTTCAAGCAATTTTTATTTTATTATTTAAGGGAAAGTTGTAACATAGAAAATAAAAAACATATTTATTGAAGATTTGGGGTTTTAATCGCTCAATTTTAAAGATAAGCGAGCTAAATATGTGTAAAGCAAGAATAAGGAGGATTTTATCTTTTAAGTTTTACAGATCTTTTAACTTGAATAAAATGATTTCTATTTGATTTTCGTTGTAATTGACATACAAATTCTGCTTTGAACATGAAAAGTCTTCAGTAGGTGAAAAACAATCAAAGAACTTGTTAAAAATCAAGCAATACCATTGTGACAATAGAAATTAAAATATCGAATATCATCTATAGTTTCTACTTTTACATCCATAAAAATGTTTAGCATAATGAATTGTTTAGGTTAAATTGTGAGCAACACAAAACTTGTGAGTCAAAAATAATGAAAAGGACTATTGAGCCAAATTTTATAAAAACATCCAAATATATGAAAATGTCATTTCTAACAATATATTACCCACAATTTTTTTTCTAAAATAAAAAGGAGTTTTTTTTCCATAATAGGAACTTGTTAAGAATGAAAGGGAACCCATACATTAAGAATTTCGAGGATAATATTCCTAACACACGAAGAGCAAATGAATTAGAGGGAATGGGTTCATATAAATATATATGTATATATATATATATATCCTAAAGTTGTACATTGTCATGGTTTAATCTATTGAGGGCTAAGTAGGAGTGTCCAACCCCAACATGTAATGTTACGAGTGGCATTAGTAAGGTAATTTGTCTATGGAGTAGAGTTACTCTAAACACAGGTTTTGCCTCTCTTGAACAAATTGGTTAGGAGTTGATGTTGCTCTCCGAATGAGGACATGACAGACCAAAACCAATTGAATAGTGGAGTCTCTCAAACATGTGAGGACTATGATTACACCAAGATGGTGCTCCATGTGAGAAAGTTGGGCTAGGATCAAACGTGGGAAGACATGAAAAAAGAAGGCTAGCTCCCTATCTAAAATACAAGTAAATGACAATGTAAGGGATGGTCAAGTATCACATAAAGCCTAGGAGTAGAGAACCTCCTATCCTATGACAAAGGATATTAGAGCTAATGTTCTAACCCTATCTAAGGTTATAAATAAGACGGGTCGAGCTAAGCTTTTGAAGGCTCGAGCTCAACTCATTCAATAAATTAATTAACTTGAGTTGAGATGAACTTTTGACGAACCTACGAAGTATAGGCTTGAGCTCGAGCTCTTTAAGGAATCCTGAACCTAAGCTTAATATGTTTAAATAAATAATTATATATCATTATATTTATGATATTATAATTACGTATAACATTTTATTAATATATTAATACAAATAATTATACATAATAAATTAATATTATAAAAAAATTTGTTCATGAGCTTATTTGTAAACTCTTAACGAGTTGTTTGTAAGCCCTTAACAAGCTAGCTTGCAAGCTAAAAGAAAAGCCTACACTTAACTTGTTCAACTAAATGAGCTTCATTAAAGCTTGAGCTCAACTTGTTTATTATATAAGCTCAAGCCAAGTCGGGCCTAAAATGCTCTAAGCTCCAGTAACTCATAAGTGGCTCATCTTGTTTACAACCTAGCCCCATTAGGCCTCTGAAATGCTACCTAGTATGATCAATGCATAAGTTGTTATTGTTGTTAGTTTGCCTCATGTGAATGAAGCTTGACACGAAGATTGATATCACACACATGGGATCATTGTTGCTAGAGGGGTTATTATGTTGCAAGTTAGATTTGAAACAAGAGTTTACCTAAATCTACGTAAATGTACTTTAGTGAGTAAACCCTTTTGTTAGATAACTCAATAAGAGGCAATCTCAATGGACAAAAGAAGGGTTAGGGGCGAGGAGAAGCATATAAAAACCTAAACTCCTAATAGGATTATCTTTGGTAGAGTTAACAGTGGGCAGAGTGGGATTAATGAACTTATAGATGTGGGTAATGGCATAAAATTGTAACATGACAAGGGCATCATAAATTTAAGTAGAGATTAATGTCATGGTCTAAGTATTGAGGGCTAAGTGAGAGTGTTTAACTCAAGCATGTAATATTATGAGTGGCATTAGTAGTGTAGTTTGTTCAAGAGTAGGCTTTTTCTAAAGGTAGGGTTAGCCTTTCATGAGTAAACTAATCGAGAATTGATTTCTCTATCCTAGTGAGGCCATGGCAAGTCATAGTAGTTAAAACAGTTAAGTCTACTAAACATGTGAAGGACCATGGCCACACTAAAATGGTGCTTCTCGTGAGAACGATGGGTTATGAATAAATCTAGGAAGATAGGAAGAGAGAAGATTGACTCACCATCCAAAGTACAAGTAAATGACAATGCAAAGAGAGCTTGTGTGCCACATGGGTACTCTAGGAGAAGAGAACCTCTCATTTTGTGACACATCGCAAATCATCCATAAGTCACTTGTACAGAGCACAAGAACTTCCTTGTCAACTAAAGAATTAAAAACAAAAACAATTAAAAGAGTTTTTTTCTACAATAATGTCTTCTATTTTCCTATAGTCTTCTTTACGATCTATAAAGATCAACACGACTCATATTTAAAACCAGATGTATCTACTCTCTAGCCATATGTAATCCTAAAGAATTACATGTAAAGCTGTCTTTAAAAAAGAAGTTTATATAGAATGTTTGTCTAAATATGTCAAAAGAATCAATATGTCAAAAGAATCATTACAAAAAGTACTCATTAAGAGTAGTACCATACATTGCATTACAAAGTTTGTTCTTCTAAAACATAATAAAAGACTTAATACATATATATAACAAACCAAAGACTTGAGATCAAGCTTTAACAAAAATACATAGAAATTTGAAAAGTTTTTAATAATTATTACATCATCCATAAAACATCTTTTACTACTCTATTACAAAAACATAGGTCATCATGGTTGCGATTCTTAGCTATCCACTTGTCTAGGAAAATTTGTTCCATAACCCAATGATCATAAAAGTCATCCTCATCCATACCTGTAATAGGAAAACATGAGTCAAAAGCCTAGTACACAAGTAACACAAGCAAATTCAAAGTGACAACTACCCTTAGATTAAATGTAATACAACAATCATCAAGTTAATTTAGCTATATTTGAATTTGTCAATCAACATAGAAGTATTCAAACTCTAGAGACAAGCCGTAGGAAAGCTGGTCATTCTGAGTAACACCAGCTACTCAGGAAGTTGATATAGACAGTTCAAATACTTATATCTATTATATCTAATTGAAAAGGAAAATAACTTCATCTACAATTCACAGCCGTTTCTCATCTTTACTTAACTTAGGCTATAATATTACTTAGTTCAATTGGTCCCACAAACATCAACTAAATCATATTACTTCCCTTTAGAAATAAGTAAACGTTATACCAATACCGTTAACCCTATCGACTACCCATTGAGCTACTTATAAGTTGTCATTGCATCATGACAATGATAGCTTAAGCACCTAACTACCATATTAACGTCGTCAATAGGGTTGCTACTCCTCAAACTGAATTCAACAACATACGCATAAACAATTCAAACACTTTTAAGTCGTGTTTAATTATAGTCCGTTATACAAAAATGCCTAAGTTACTATGTACCTAAAATGTTTGATAGAAGACCACTAAGTACACTTAACTGAGAAGAAGAATCTGTAGGAAAAGAATTCAATTCATATGAAATTGAATATTAATCATAATAATTTCTAAGTTATTTATCCAATATAAGACTTAAATAAAAACTCATATTAACTCATAATTTAGTATTTATACATACATATATAATACATTTCTTTACTTTAAATTTTGGAAATAAAAATATTTTTTTAAAGGAAGCATGGGCAGGTACACGGTCATGCACTTACCCATGTTTCCTAGATAAAAGAAATACTGTTGGAAACAAAATGTGTGTTTTATTTGAAATCCAACTTAAAGAAAAGCACGACTCAAAACAAGATGCCGTGCTCTAGTCATGTTTCACTTGAAGATTAAATTCCTTGAGAAATCAATGAGAAACACAATGTAATACCCTTGGCCTTGTTTTAAACAGGCTGTTACAATTTTTCCACTCGTTTTCCACATAGTAAGAAGCACGGTTGAATACAAATGGTTGTGTTCTACTCGTTCTTCTTTTCGAGTAGTGTTATTTCAAGGACTCAATGAGAAACACAACTAGAAGCATAACCCCGTGTTTCCTTCATGTTTTGCTTCGAAAAATATGGCATACTTGTTCATCACTTGAAATTTAAACTTTTGTTTTTATAAGCTTATAACACTTGCTACAACAACTTAACAACATCATACATGTATAAACTTCACATCCTACCATTAAATGACTCCCATAACTTCATATACCACATATAAAACATCACACAAACTACACTAACCTACTTATCCATCAAAACAACTTTAATCACTCTCAAAAACTCATTTGTCGCAACTTTAAGAATCTATTTAGCTTTATATACTAACTTAGTTTATCAATTTCACTTTCAACACACTAAGGAAACATTAAAACAAAAACTCATCTTCATGAAGAGAATAAATAAATAAATGATCATATAAACATGCAAAACCTCCCTTGTATGATCTTAACTTGAAAAATGAACTCTTGGAAGGGTTTTAGGTGGATTGTTTGCAAGAAACTTGATGGAGTTTTGTGTTTTGTTTTGGATTTTCCTAAGTGTCGGTTTTTGCTCTATTTTGGTTTGTAATATTTGACCAAAAGAAATTGCTTTGTTATTATCTAATATCTGGTTTGACTTTTGAGGTAGCTAAAAGAAGAAGAAAAATTGGAGGCTTATGCTTGGTTTAGGTGTTTAGGCTTGGGTTTATTAGCTAAAAATAAAAAATAAAAAATCGGCTTGGGTTTGGTTTTGTTTTATTGAAAATTTATGGACTTAACTTGTGCGCAACAAAAAATTCTAATTTATACCAACATGCACAATGTATCAACAAAATATATTCACAATAATTTAATTCATCAATCAAACTAAACACATACATGAATATTAATAACGCATAAGTAGTTTAAGGATATTTCATGATCAAAGTGAACTCCAATATATATATATATATGTATATGTATTCATATATTTCGATAATAGCTTAAGGGTCAATTCTCCTAAGGGGTAGAGTAAAAACCGGTACTTGGACTTTTGCAAAAAAGTTCAATTAAGTACCTGAAGTTTGATTTTGAACAATTTGGTGCCTAAAAAAAATTTTCATGGAATTTTTTCATGCTTGAAGTTTGGTTTTGATAATTTTGGTATTTAAATAAAGTTTTCACAGAATTTTTTCATACCTAATTGAACCTACTTTAAGTATGAAAAAAGTCCACAAAAAACATTGTTTAGATACCAAAATTGCGAAAATCAAACTTCAAGTATGAAAAAAGTCCACAAAACTTTGTTCAAGTATCAGATGATTCAAAGTGAAACTTCAGATACTTGATTAAAATGTCGCAAAAGTTCAAGTATCATTTTTGTTACTAACCCTTCTCACAACAATTTATTCCCATCGTCTTTTTTGAGTTGACACTTTCTTTCTTTCAGTCAATTCACTATAAGTAGCAACGGCCTTAATAAGAAGATTAAATGCTTCCAATAAAGGACCATTGGTGTTTCTATTGATAATTCCTTAAAACTTACCCATTAGATGCTTTAATGACTTATTCCAAATCATAGTAGAGTTATTAAAAAGATAAGCATTTCTATGATTCCATATATGCCACAAAGTAATGGCTATCTTGAGAAACAATTCCTAAGTAATAAACTTATTCAAGTTGTTAGCATTAAATAACTTGACCGATCAAGCATAAGCTTGTGAAACACTAAAGTTGTGGATACAGATATTAACAAGCAAATCAAACAAAGCGAATATGAAAGTAATGAAAATGAAGGTTTATGTTGTTTCGTAGCATTTATTAAAAGTTTGTGAGACAATTTGCTATATCTTGTGGCAAAATAACTTTAACTTTGTTGCCAAATAGTTTGTCCATAATTTCCATATGTGATTGGTTTTAACATGTAATCCAAGTTCTCTATATATTTTCGAATTTCTTGTCAATAACATATGACACTAAAGCTCTCACATCTTTTGTAAACAACATATAACGTTGGAGCTACTCTGTGATTTGACTTCATTTCTTCCACCAATAATTAGAGCTGGACAAATGGGTCATAACCCGTGGGTTGGCCTGTTTAACCCACTTTTAAAACGAGTTAGAGTTGATTTTTTTCAACCCGTTTAAAAGCGGGCTAAAAAAACCTAGCCCGTTTAACCCACGGGTTAACCCGCAACGGGCCGAGTTGGCCCACTTTCTTTTTTAGATTAAAAAAATAGAAGAATTTAATTTTTTTGTATACGTATAATGAGTCTTCAAATTATGAATAAGTATAGGTATTTGTAAGGAAACCTAAAACCTATTTTACCCTACGTAGTTGAATAGGTTTTGAAAAAGTATTAAAGTAACGAGTTAGGCTTTTAGTTTTAATTTGTCAAAACTTGTTCCTAGACCATAAAGATACCAGTTTCAATTTTATCAGATGTAAAAATATTATAAATAATTTGGTGTTTCTTCTTTTACCTATATATATATATTTTAATAAGTGAACTTAAACTTTATCATAGATTGTATTTTTAATTAAGATTGCTTTTTGTGATAAATTATTATTCAAAGTTTTATTATTAGGTTTATGATTTGTGCGTTTATGAAAATATGTAATTAAACATTATGTGATTGGATAGTTAAAATATTACAAGTTGATGATGAATGTATATATTAATTATAAATAAATGAATATATTAACAAAGTTGCGGGACAATTTACCTCAAAAATTTTATATCATACAAAACTACTACAAGATACATGAAGTATATTTAATCCTATGTATTCTATACAGTACAATTTTGTTCATACATTTTATAACTTATAAGATTGCTTCTGATAATAAAATTTAGAAATCTCATTATGTGTGTGTGGGTTTTTTTTTTCCTTTTCCTTTTTTTATTATAACTTAGTGGGCTGGCCCGTTTAACCCACTAGCCCGTGTAGGTTGGGTTAGAGTTATAAATTTTGGCCCGTTTATTAAAGTGGGTTAAAATTTGTTGGCCCGTTTAACCTACCAGCCCGCATGGGCCAGGCCGGGTTGGCCCATTTAACTCACTTGCCCAGCTCTACCAATAATTGATAGCTAGATCTTATTGCATATTTACAACTTTTCTTAGAAGCCCACAATAATATGGGGATTTTGTAAATTTTGTGTGTGTGTGTTTTAACATTGTTCAACAAGGTGATTATAGAATTTAAGTTTTACTTTACACTCTCTTTGTCAATAGTATCCATGAATTTAAGGTCATAGATATGTGGGCCAAAATCCTAAAAGCAAGGATGGCCTAAGATAAAGATGGAATCTAAGTATCAAACTAGAATCTTAGCTTGTTTTCTTTACCAACTTGCTATAAAATATCTTTTAGACCATCGCTCTCTACCTATCAAATACTTATTCTAAACTCACCAAGTCATGTCTCCCTAAGACATTACTAAATAACCTAACTTCTTTAGCACTACTACTAGGAAACCATGAAAATAATATTTAATTTAGTAATGTATTATTTGTACTTTGATTTAAATTTATATTTAAAGCAATGTCATTCAATAGTAGCTAGTTACTTTATATGAAATTAACTTTAATCTACATTTCTCTTGTAGACACCTCATTTTGACAATTTATTTTTGTCAAATTATTGATAATTAGATGTTAATGTTAGTATATATATGGCTAAATTAAAGGAATATTTGCAATTATAAGCATTAGGATTAGAAATGAAAATTAGGAAAATAAATACAATAGATGTAATATATATACATATATAATATAGTATAATATGTAGAAATTAAAAAATAAAAAATAATAATAATTCTATTCATCTTCTAAGCCCTCTTTGGGTCCATTTTCGGCTCATTTCCAAACTCGATTTCCACGAACCGAATGCACATATGAAAACTATGTATGGAGTAATTTAATTTGGTATGTAGATTATGCGTTTTCATCAATAATAATTGTTTAAATTTGGGCTTGAAAATTGAGAAAAATGCATTTATGTTAGTTTCCTAAAAAACTTAAAAACGTGTGAAATTCGTTTCTTAAGCAAGATTGAAGATTTGGGTTGTTATAATATGGGAAAGACATATCTGACAGGACATTTAATTGGAAAGTTACAACCGTTTTGGCTCCGATTTTTTGAATTTGTGAAAACCGTATCTTAGAACCCTAGATTCTTAATCGATTGTTTAGGAAAGTTTTGAGCCTAATTAAAACATATAAATAGTCTCTCCATCTTCTATTTGTTTAAAAAAAGGTCTTCTCTCTCCTAATACTTTTAATTTTATTCTCAATTTTTTATTTCGTCTTGGTGTTCCTAAATTTAGGTTTCAACATTCTAATTTTAAATTCTACGTAAAAAAAAAAAGGAAAATCGAAGCAATTTGAAGCTACTAGAGTGTTTAGCAGATCGAGGGCTTCAAAACCCCCCTATTCGGCCACCGCATCGCCTTGTGATCACCTCAACCCAATTACACATTCGTCTGTCTCAAGTCGACCAGCTGGAGCTCCGACCATCAATTCCCCCACGCACATTCTATCCTCAAGTGAGCCCTTTTTTTTTACTTAATAAAGCATACTAATAAGATAATATTATAAGTTAATAAATTATCGTAGCATTGTAACAGTGAAAAATAATAAACAATAATAAGATTCTGATAAAATAAATATTACATATTATTATTAGTTGTTTAGGCATTCAAAACATGAGGTTAATTAATATGTCTTTTTGAGTGACTGCTTTGTAATATTATTTATAGATTAAATTCTTAGGTTTATATTGTGTAAAATTGCTATTAAATTCCTAAATTAATTTTTATCTTGACAATATTTATTATAGCTTTGCCAATTGATTTTCATAAATTTGATTTATTAATATTATCATAGCACTTTGCTTTTAACTTTCACTATAATCCCTTGAATAATAAATTCAGCTTTTTTTTTAATACTTTAATGACATAGATTGAACCTATGCCATGATGTATTCAAATAATAAGTTATTATATGATAACCATGATGTCCGCGATATACCATTTGATGTTATAAATATTTCATCTTTTATATGTTTGTAATAACATTTTTTTCTCCTATATGTGTGAAATTTGATTTCTTGTGATAATTTAATTATTGATAACAAGTGGATTGATATGTTATGTTTCCTTAAAGAGTTTTGTCACTTAGAAAAAAATTTTATTTTTATAAAATAACAAGAACTTGAATTGATAAATCTTAAGATTCATATCATCAAAAAGCTAATTTTGTCAAAACAATCAAAATTTAACAAATTTAAAGCGAAAAGAATCAAAAACTCCAAATTTGATCAACAAATTAAATTTTTCATTAAAGAACTACGTGTTGTCTAATCCCGATTAGCGAATACGTAGGCACCTAAATGAGCGACTCAAAATATGTGAAAAATTATTTTTGTGAATTTGATTGATTTGATTTTATTGATTCTCTTAGTTTAGTTTAGGATATGTGAATATTGATAACATTTGATAGGATTTGATTAATTTGACTATATTGAGTTCTTAGATTATTTGTTATTGTTGATGGAAATTGATTAGTTGATTAAATTAGTAAATTTGTATATATCTGTAAATATTAGCTATAGGATTAGTTAGTTAGATCCTTGTAAATATTTTATAATTTGGATTTAGGACATGAAAGAAAGCAATTTTAATTGGAAAGCTATAAGTGGTAACTGTTGGGATTTTAATAGGTTAACCTCCGGACTCAAGTTAATTTCTAGTTTTCGTTTTCTTAAAAACGATTTTTTTTTTTTTGCAAATCAGTATCATAACTGATATCAACCTACCCATTAATCTTGGTTTTCTTTTTTTTCCTGACTCTAGTCAGGTGGTGACTCCAAAATAATGTGGCCCATGGCCCATTAATCGGGGGACCTTTAGATACCGCCCTTCTTGCATTCACTACATGAAGAAGATGATGATCGAGCATTATGGCCCATCAAAATGTTTTTCAAAAATTGTTTTACAAAACAAAGCTGAATTTACAGGAGTTAATTTCCTTGTAATCCGTTCACGTAGATGTGTCGTGTAAATTCTTGTAACTTTGTCCATGTATGTACTTTGTACATGTATATACCGTGTTGTAACATATCTTTTTTGTAATATGTAGATTAAGAAAATGGAAAGCAGTTTGCGTAGTAGCAACATGTGGGCCTGTCTTATTCTCGAGATCCATGTTCATAGGCCTACTAGTCCGATGCCCATTTTGAACAAGTGGTTACAAACTTTCAAGCCAGAACAAAGATGATTCATTGAAGACCGTTTGGGCCCTATTCTTTCTCTACCAAAGGTCCAGATCCGCATTCATCTTTTTAGGGCCTTGGTTTACTTATGGGATATTGATGAGGCCGCCTTTTGCCTTGGTGAGCACAGTTTGAGTCCTACTATTGAGGAATACACAAGGCTTCTTCAAGCTCCACCAACTCATGCGGGAATATATGCTCCTCAACTTAGTAAAGGGCCGATCAGCTTGTTTAACTCCTTTTTAGGGATTAAGAGGATCGATGTGTATAAAGCTCTCAAGAATTGCAATTTAGTCTCCATTCGGGTTTCTGACTTGTTCAAGGGGTTTGGATCTCCAAATAGTTACAAGGACAATAAGCCCATCTTCTGTGGAGGTGTAGAAGCATGGGAACAGAATCGCATCAATGCCTTTATAGCGGCAGTATTCGGTACTATCCGCTTCCCGAATGGGGATCTATTCATCCACTATCAAGTAGTGGAATTAGTGGACCAGTTTTTGGCAAGAAAGTCTTTTATCCCAGCCTTGCTCACTGAATAAAATAGATCTCTCAACCACTTAAAGAATAGAGACTATGGGAAGTTCAAGTCTAGTATGACACTCTTGATAGTTTGGTTTGCTAGCCACACTAGAGATTATGGGAGCAATTTGAGTCCGACTTGCCACATTAGAGATGATTATGATCTTGTTTTGAGCTTTAGCGAAAGAGTCCGCATTCAAGATCTTTCAAGAACTAATGAGTGGGTGCATTTACTCGAAGATCTAGAAGCTTACACATTCCTTTGGATTGCTAAGTGGTTCCATTCTCATGCGGCAATAATTGGATGCACGGAGTATGTGGCAGTTCTTTTGATTGGTTTGACCGGGTCTACGGGATATTATTCGGCTCGCGCGATAAGACAATATGGAGCACTTGAAGATATAACTAGCAAGTCATCATTAAAGGAGGTTACTATGGAATATGATGACCCAGACGTTCCTTTGGCACAAAGAGAGGGAAAACTAGGGTTGATATAAGCTAAATAGGAGACAAGAGAAATCAAGCCGATCTACGTGATAAACCCCATCAATACTGAGACGAAGAAATATCGGGCCACTAAAGAATACATCCTCAACCAAAGGGCAAAGGTAGATGGGTTGGAATTTTAAGCTCTCGGGGTATTGAGTCGATTACCTACCACTCGCGACTAGGAGGCACAAGCTTATATGGAATTGACAAAAGCCCGGGTAGAGGTTCACTTTGAAGAAGAGGGAGCAAGAGATGGAAGAGGAAGTGCAAATTTCTCAAGCCAAGGTTCAAGCACTTGAAGCTTAACTATGGACAGCGAATAGGACTATCGAGGAGCTGAAGGACCGTTTAGTGTGTCTTAGCAAGATTTGGCATTTGGTTTAGGATTAAAGTCTCATTGTTTAGCTTTTCGATTTTGTCATGTTTAGGTCATGTTTTGACTCCTTTAGTAAATTCAGCTTTAATGAAATAAAATAGTTTTTTGCCACAAAGCTTCTTCATCATCTCAATTTACATGCGCATGCGCCTTTCTTTTCCATATATATATTCTTGTCTCTACATGTTCTTGTATATCTTTTATGTATATTTTGTTCGCTAACTGTTTACTTATTTTTGTGTATATATTTCTTAACCACTAACCGTTTACTCGTTTTGTTGAGAATTGTAAATAAATAGTAAGATTTTCACCAAAATATATATATATATATATATAATAATATATACATATTCTTCTCTAAACTATGGAAATCTTGTTTTTGAATTATCCTCAGTTTCTAAAAGATAGCTCCTAAACGGTCTGACGCGATTCAAAATCCAATCATCACTAGGTCCAAATCCAGAATGGCTAGCGACAACGACAATAATTTTGGCAATTCCAATGCAATTTCCCAGCAAAGGTTCACTACTTTGGAACAAATGACGTTTCAAATGGCCGAACAAATAAATCTTCTCACACAAAACCTTAAGGCCCCTCAAGCTACTATCGAAGGACGTTCTGGGGTTAAGAAAGAGATCGATGGTCAAGACATTGAGGAATAAGTAGATAATCATGAGCCATAAACCACTATCAAGACCGAATCTTCCTGGCTTAAGAAGGAAATTGAGGCTCAAAACAAAGAGATAGAGAAAAGGCTTTTCTCTCAATTCAATGAGAAACTTAAAGCTTTTGAGAAAATGGAAGGATTTGATTAAGTTGGAATCACAAACTTTCCTACAATCGAAGCCGGGGCTTTCCCTGAGAAGTTCAAGATTCCCGACTTTAAAAAATATGATGGTATTGGTTGCCCAAAGTTGCATACTAGGCTCTATGTGAGGAAGATGAGCTGATACACTCAATATAAGCAATTTATGGTCTAGACTTTCTAGGATAGCCTTACCAGTCCGGCTTTAACATGGTATGCTCAATTGGATCTTGATGAGATTAATACTTTGGACAAATTGGCTAGGACTTTTGATAAGTGTCCAAAGACTCGAATTGTTGGTGCTATACTGGGCATATTTTATATGCTATTTGTTTAAATATTGAGGAAAAGGATCTTTATTGAGTTAATCTTTTGTTTCAGGGACAATCATCACACAATCAAGCTTTTCAAGGGATGATCAAGGAAAGAAGCCAAGTTTTGGAGATTTTTGGAGCTTTTGCGGAGTTGCTACCCATACACTACTGACATTCACACCATTAGTGTACTTTTGGAGGAGCATTTTTTGAAGAAATTTTGAAGATTTAGCCAAGAATCAAGGGTACACGACCTCTCATACACTAGTTGTGTACATTAGGTCGTGTACATGTGCCAACAAGGGAAAAACACGCTACTTTAATGAGTACACGACCCCGATGTACACGGGTCGTGTAGGCATTAATGTATATATATACATGCCTTCTTGTGAAAAAATTCATTCATTCAATAGCTAACTTTATCCCAGAACCCTAGGGAAGCCTTTGGAGAGCTCTTGAAGGGGGAAAATCATGCTTCCACTTGAAGATTCTCAACTATACATCTACAAGGGTTTTATCTTGATGATTTCTCCTTTTCCTTCTTCCATTATGCTTATTATTTGTGTTGTTATCTTTTCTATGGAAGAGTAGTTGTGTAACCCTAGGTTTTGAGAAACCCTAGCCTTCATGTAAAGACTTGTTAATCACTTGAATGTAAATTGGTTTTGGATTTGCTTCATGATATATAATGTTGTTTGTGATAATTTTAGGTCAAAGTTGTTACAAACTCGATTCTTGTTAATTTGAAAGAAGATTTCGATTAATGAGTATGATCTCTCATGAGCAAAGGGGTTAAGTAATCCACCTAGAAATAGGGTTTTTCTAACTTTCTATCGATTAGGGTTCATGAGCTTTAAGCCATTCTAAATTGACCTTTGTGACGGAATAAATTCCCACTTTTGCAATTTAGGGTTAGGGTTTAATTAACTTGAAGAGAGTAATTAATCTATTTAAGTAACCCGATAATTCAAAATCAAAGTTCATTCAAGTGAATCCACTTTTAGAGATGAGGGAAGCTAGGGTTGATCAAAACCAAGGGTTTTGTTGTGAATCGTTTATCTTCATTTAATTGTGCATATCTTGAGTTAGGGTTCTTGGGTTTATCTTAGATTAGAATTAGTGATTAGTTTAGTATAAAATTCACTCTTGATTTGGCTAGATAATAGTTAAAGGGTAATTACTAGTAGCTGCACATTGATCCCTAGGACGATATCCGAGTTAAATTCTATACTACACGATAGGTGCACTGCCTTGTGTGGATCTAGAATTTACAAGATTATAAAATTTAAAACTTAAAGATTCTACACATCAGCTTTCTATAATCAATAAAAGTTCAATATTGAAGTGGCCCCATCTATGTGGGATTTAGGCAATATAAGGAAGAAGAAAGATGAGTCCTTTAAGGAATATGCTCAAAGGTGGAGATCAATGGCATCTATGGTATCTACCCCTATCCCGGAGAAGGATTTGACATTCACTTTGATCAATTCTTTAGAAGAACCATTCTTTACCCATCTCATTGGACACACTACTACTAATTTCTCTGAGATAGTACTGGCTGGATGCAGAATTGAAAATGCCATTACTACCGGGAAGATCCATTTGGAGAAAAACACTACAAACCCCAAGTACTCCAACAACAACAAAGGGAAGGATAACATTGTCAATGTAGTCAGCTCAATCCCATACACTAAACCTACTCAATCTTACACCTACCAACCAACCCCAAACACTAATAAACCCTTTACCCAGTCACAACAACCATAATCCCAAAACCGACCATTCAATAGATCCAAAAGATAGTTTACCAAAATTCTTGTACCCCTTAGCCATGTTATAGCTTGGCTTAGAGCCAACAACCTAATCACCTTTTAAACACCCAATGAAGACTACAAACCTAGATACTATAACCCCGAGCTGAAATATGATTATAATTTTAGGCAAGTGGGTCATTCTACTAACTATTTTTGGAGGCTTCGGAACAAGATTCAAGACCTCATTGATGCTAAATTGATCCAACTAGATTTCATCGAAACCCCGACCCCTAATGTCAACAACAATCCTCTCTCGAATCATGAACCCACAATCAACATGATCATGATCGAAGAACCCAAGCCTTTTATTGGAATGATCCAGTTCGATCCGAAGAGGGTAGTTATCTAATGTCAAGAAGAGCAGAAAGAGGCCCCATATGAGGTAAAATCGATGAGATATCAATTCCATGTGCCCATTGCACCAAGTGACTATAAAGCCGCCCTGTTCAACTATCAAGCTGTTAATCAAGTTCCTAGACCCATGTTCAGGAAACTTGGAAAAGCCCAGAGCCTGAAAGAGAGAAGACATAGCAAAGGAATTCTTCTCACAGAGAAAAGATAGGAAAAGGGAGGAGCAATCTGATGAGAAAACGGCCTTGACCAAGATCATGAAGATGAGTGATTATAAGATTACTGATCAACTTGCTAAGGTCCCAACTCAAATGTCCTTGATGGTTTTATTGATGACTTCTGAAAACACCAGGGGCCCTCTTTAAGATACTCCAACAGATTAAGGTTCCCAAAGGTATTGCTACTGAAACGATGGAACATGTGGTGAATTCAGTATTTGCTTTGGACAAAATCCCTTTCTCACCTGATGAATTAGGAGCTGAAGGCTTCAACACGTAAAGCCCCTATTCATAATGGCTAAGTGTAATGGATTGATTATAGCCCGAGTCCTCATTGATAATGGGTCGTCTCTAAATGTTTGTCCATTGGCCACTTTGAACCTACTCAGTATCGATGCATCTAATCTCCGGTCCAGTTCCACAATTGTTAGAGCTTTTAATGGATCCAAGAGAGGCATACTGGGAGAAATATACTTGGAAATTACTATTGGGCCACAAGATTTTACTATCCCATTCCAATTTCTAGACATACTGAGATCGTTCAATTTGTTACTTGGAAGGCCTTAGATCCACTCAGTTGGGGCAATACCGTCTAGTCTGCATCAGATGGTTAAGTTTATAACAAATGGCCAAATCATTATGGTATTGGGTGAACAAGATTATGCTATCTTCAAAGACACTGCTATACTTTATATTAGCGAAGAAGGATCTGAACACTTTGGTTTACAAATTTTTGAAGAAGCCAATATGATTCAAGAAGAGGGACATTTAGACTGGGATATGTCCCTACTCTGGTTGAGATACAAGAGACGAAAAGAAAAACCCCGAAGAAGAGAGGAGCGAATGGTATGATACCCCTATTGAGTCTGTAGATATCAGAGTCACATTCCCATAACCGACTCATGTCCAGAAGCCAGACATTGCATCAGTTGTGGAGCCTTCTTGCAGCTCCCATCCGGCTCAGGAGTTAAATAATTGGTTTACTATTCCCCTTAATAACTCTATGGTTACCTCTGAGTAAGTGTTGAATTCATGAAGTGTTTTTATGTTTCGTTTCTTTTATCAGTTGCTCATATAAAATGTACTCCATGAGTCATATTCATTAATAAAATTTCTTTGTTTCTTTTCTATATTATCTCTTTTGTCTATATCATCACTTTCTCTTTTCCCTCACATTTCTTCCTTTTTCTCTTTCTTTATCTTTCCTTTACTCAGATATGATGATAATGGTGAAAGTAAGGGATATCTTGCATCGATATATAACGAAAATATTGATCTCACTTCCGACCCTACTGGGTTAGTCGTCGAAAGTGATATTAGTGAGCACATTGGGATAGAGAAAAGTTAGCAAAAATATGAACAAGGTAGAATTGAGATTAGTGATCCTACAGAAGTAGTAAATGTTGGAACTGAAGATGAGCCTAAAAATTTGAAAATATGCACCACCTTATCCGTTGAACAACGAGAAAGATTGATAAAATTTTTGACTGATTACTTAGATGTGTTTGCATGGTCTTACAAAGATATGCCCGGTTTAGATACCTCTATAATGGTTCATAAATTACCGACTAAAGGAGATATCAAACTAAAGAAGCAAAAATTAAGACGATTTAGACTATATATCTTGCTTAAGATTAAAGAAGAAGTGAAGAAATTATTAGAAGTCGGTTTTGTAGAGGTATCCGATCATCTTGAATGGGTGGCCAATGTGGTCTTGGTACTTAAAAAGAATGGAAAGGTTAAAGTTTGTGTGGACTTTTGCGATCTAAACCAAGCCACGCCCAAAGATAATTTCCCCTTACCTCACACAGATGTCTTGGTGGATAACACGGCTAGAAACCATTTATTTGCATTCATGGATGGCTTTTCGGGAAACAATCAGATTAAAAAGGCAAAAGAGGATAAAACCAAGACAACCTTTATTACTACTTGGGGAACATTCTGCTACAAAGTCATACCTTTTGGCCTTAAAAAAACGCTAGGGCAACATATTATAGGGCGATGATTACTTTGTTTCATGACATGATGCATCAAGAAGTCGAAGTATATGTGGATGATATGATTGCTAAGTCTAAGGAAGATGAGGACCATGTAGAAGTATTAAGGAGATTATTTGATAGATTACGGAAGTTCCATCTTAAGCTGAATCCCGAGAAGTGTACGTTTGGGGTGACCTTAGGGAAGTTGTTGAGATTTGTAGTCAGTCAGCAAGGAATAGAAGTTGATCCGAATAAGGCTAAAGCCATACTTGAATTGCCTCCTCCGAAGACAATCAAAGAAGTCAGGGGCATATTGGGATACTTGAACTACATTGCTTGGTTCATATCTTAAGTAACCGACAAATGTCGCCCTTTATTCAAGTTGTTGAGGAAAAATGCAGCTATTCGTTAGGATAAAGATTGTCAAGATGCATTTGATGAGATCAAGTAATATCTGATGAATACCAGTGTTAGTAGCGCTAACAGCTGGTCGCTCTCTTTTCCTGTATTTGATGGTACTTCCTGAATCAATGGGAGCTATGCTTGGACAAAAAGATGAAGATGGGAAAGAACGGATTATTTACTATTTGAGTAAGAAATTCACTAAAGGTGAATAGAAGTATATTGAAGTGGAAAGAACTTGTTGTGCCGTATTGTGGATAATGCATAGACTTAGACAATATACATTGTATTATTCTATCGAGCTTTACATGAAACATGATCCCTTGAAGTATCTGACTTAGAAACCAGGACTGATTGGGAGAATTTCCAAGTGGCAGATGTTGTTGTCAGAATTTGACATCAATTATGTGGATCGAAACTCAATTAAAGGTCAATCACTTGTAGATCAGCTGGCTGAAAACCCGGTTGAAGATAATGTGATTGATGGAGAAGCTCAATTTCCGGATGGAAGCATATTGCTGGTAGATTCGGATAAAGAATCAGAACAGTCCACCCCTAAATGGAAGTTGTACTTTGATGGAGCAGCTAATGTATGTGGACGTGGAATTAAGGCAGTCTTAATATCACCAGATGGTAATCAATACCTAGCTTCAGTAAGATTGACGTTCCCTTATACTAATAATGGGAGAATACGTGGCTTGCATCATGGGTCTCAAGATGGCACTTGACATGGAGATAGATGATCTTGAAGTATATGGAGACTCCTCTCTCATCAGCTTTCAAACACGAGGAGAATACAAGACAAAAGGTGCAATTTTGGTGCCTTATCACCAACATTTACTAGAATTGGTACAAAAATTCAAAGAAATACCATTTACTTATATGCCAAGAAACCAGAACTACTTTGCGGATGTATTAGCCACATTAGCATCTATGATTTAGATCACTGATGGAGTTGAGATCCAACCTTTAAAGGTTCGCATTGAGAAGGAACTGACATTTTGCTCAAATACCGAGGAAGTCCCAAAGAAAGATTCCTGGTATGCTAATATCACAGAATTCCTCCAAGATGGCAAGTACCCTGAAAATGCCTCAACAAAGGAGCAAAGAACGCTAAGATGCTTAGCAGCTCATTTCATGCTTAGTGGTAATACATTATACAAAAATCATTTGATACTACTCTCTTGAGATGCGTAGATGAGGCGGAAGCAAATATGTTGATGAAAGAAGTCTATAAAGGGATATGTGGAACTCACATGAATGGATACATGCTAGCCAAGAAGATTATGAGGATGGGTTATTTTTGGATAACTATGAAATCAGATTGTATCAAACACGTGAGACATTGTCACTTGTGCTAGATATACTCCAATAAGATAAATGCTCCTCCCAAAGAATTGCAGTTGTTGTGTTTACCTTAGCCCTTCTCGATGTGGGGTATGGATATGATAGGGCCAATTTCGCCAAAAGCCTCAAATGGTCACCGATTTATATTAGTGGTGATTGACTACTTTACCAAGTGGGTTGAAGCATTTTCGTACACTAATGTTACCAAAGGAGTAGTTGTCAAGTTCATCAAGAGAGATATCATAGCCAGATATGGAGTCCCTCATACAATCATTACAAACAACGATACCAATTTGAACAACAAATTAATGTCTAAATTATGCCAAAATTTTGGGATCAAACATCGGAACTCTACCCCATATCGACCTCAGATGAATGGGGCAGTTGAATCAGCCAACAAGAACATTAGGAAAATAATAGAGAAGATGGCTATCACTTACAAAGACTGTCATGAGATATTGCCCTTTGCACTCATGGCCTACCAAACATCCATTAGAGTATCAATAGGAGCGACCCCTATTCATTAGTCTATGGCGCGGAAGCAGTTTTGCCAGTTGAAGTTGAAATCCCATCACTCAGAATATTGGCAGAAACTGAATTGGATGAAGCTGAATGGGTGAGAAAAAGGATTGATCAGTTGAATCTCATTGATGAACGGAGGATGACTGCTCTATACCATGGTCAGCTTTACCAGCAAAGAATGGCTCAAGCATTCAATAAGAAAGTTCACCCAAGAAATTTCAAAGAAGGAGACTTAGTCTTGAGAAAAGTGCTCCCGAATGTTCAAGATCCTAGAGGAAATTTACTCCTGATTATGAAGGACCATATGTAGTAAAGAGAGTGTTGTTTGGTGGTGCATTGATTTTGACTAGAATGGATGGTCCAGATTTGAAAGACCCTGTAAATTCTGATGCGGTCAAGTTATACTACTCTTGAGAAATTAATGAGAATTCATCAAGTTCAGAAATGTGTTGACTATTGTCTATGTGTGATCTAATTTTTGTTATCTATCGACAAAAGATATCTCTAGTCTCCAATCATCAGATCGGTCATTGACCATCCACCTTAATTAATAAGTTCTCTTTCATCCTTATATCTCCCAAACACTTAAAACACGAGCGTACTGTGAGAGAGAGAAATTTGCAATTGATAAAGTTATAAAAACATTCTAATACTTTGTGATTTGATCTTTTCTTAAAGAAATGGCTATTTCAGGGGAATAACATAAGAAGTCGATAAGTTCAAGCTGCAAAGTAAGGGAGACTCTAAGAACCATCTCTTGTATCGTCCCGTAATCAAGACCATCAAAAGAATTCAATTACCATCAAGAGACAAACAAGGATACTCAAATCAAAGGATAGCCACTATGAATGTGCTATAGCCTGATGGAGTTAACCTAGTGATGAGCAGACTTCACCAAGTGGTCTGACAAGTTCAAAAGCTTTTATAAGCATCTAGTAAGTTTTTTTTTTAAATAAATATATTGCTAGGATAAAATTTTTCAAGAAGTTAGCTCTAGAAGCCATGCAAAGCATGAGGAAATCAAGATCTCAGGACGTGAGATTTGTTACTTAGGGATCAAAACAAGAGAGCCAGTTCAAGAGGCGTTTCAAAACATGAATCACCTCCGCTCAAGAAGTAACACTATTCAAGAGACGTTTCAGAACATGAATCACCTCCACTCATGAAGCAACGAATCACCTTCGCTTAAGAAGCGATCCAGCACAAAGCAACGGTTCAGAACATGAATCATCTCCGCTCAAGAAGCAACCCAGTTCAAAAGGAGTTTCGGAACATGAATCACCTCCACTCAAGAAACGATCCAGCTGAAAGCAACGGTTCAAAACATGAATTGTCTCTGCTCAAGAAGTAACCGAGTTCAAGAGGAGTTTCAGAACATGAATCACCTCCGCTTAAGAAGCGATCCAGCTCAAAGCAATGGTTTAGAACATGAATCATCTCTGCTCAAGAAATAACTTCATCTCTACTCAAGAAGCAATCTTATCTTTACTCAGAAAACGACCTCCTTTCAAGTACGGACTCTGTATATGAGACCTGAATCAAGGGATAGTTCAGTACATGAAGCATCCTTACTGAAGAAGCAGTTTGAGGAGCATATCAGAACATGAAAAAGCTCTGACCCCGCTCAAGAAGTGGGAATTCCATATAAGTTAAAGGCAAAATGAGATCTATTTTATCTTAGTGGTAAGGTTTTCACAAACCTCACCAAAAGAGGGGCAGCTATAGACACCTCATTTTGATAATTTATTTTTATCAAATTATTGATAATTAGATATTAATATTAGTATATATATGGCTAAATTAAAGGAATATTTGCAACTATAGGCATTAGGATTAAAAATGAAAATTAGGAAAATAAATCAAATTAAGGGAAATAAATATAATAGATGTAATATATATACATATATAATATAGTATAATATGCATAAAATTAAAAAAAATAAAAAATAAAAAATAATAATACTATTCATCTTCTAAACCCTCTTTGGGTCCATTTTCGGCCCATTTCCAGACCCAATTTCCACGAACCGAATGCACATATGGAAATTAGGTATGGAGTAGTTTAATTTTTTATGTAGATTACGCGTCTTCATCAATAATAATTGTTTCAAATTTAGGCTTGGTTTCATCAAAAACTCAAAAACGTGTGAAATTCGTTTTTTAGGCAAGATTGAAGATTTGGGTCGTTATAATATGAGAAAGATATATCTAACAGGACATTTAATTGGAAAGTTACAATCGTTTTGGCTCCGATTTTTTCGAATTCATGAAAACCATGTCTTAGAACCCTAGATTCTCAATCAATTGTGTAGGAAAGTTTTGAGCCAAAGTAAAACATATAAATAGTCTTCCCATCTTTTGTTTAAAAAAAAAAAAAGGTCTTCTCTCTCCTAATACTTTTAATTTTATTCTCAATTTTTGATTTCGTCTTGGTGTTCTCAAATTTAGGTTTCAACATTCTAATTTTAAATTCTTTGTAAAAAAAAAGGAAAATCGAAGCAATTGGAAGCTCTCGGAGTGTTTAGCAGATTGAGGGCTTCAAAACCTCCCTATTCGGCCACCGCATCGCCCTGTGATCACCCAACCCAATTCTACGTTCGCTTATCTCAAGTCGACCAGCTGGAGCTCCGACCATCAATTCCCTCGTGCGCGTTCAATCTTCAGGTAAGCCTTTTTTTTTTTACTTAATAAAGCATACTAGTAAGATAATATTATAAGTTAATGAATTATCGTAGCATTGTAACAATGAAAAATAATAAACAATAATAAGATTCTGACATAATAAATATTACATATTATTATTAGTTGTTTAGGCATTCAAAACATGAAGTTAATTAATATGTCTTTTTGAGTGATTGCTTTGTAATATTGTTTATAGATTAAATTCTTAGGTTTATATTGTGTAATTTGCTATTAAAATTCCTAAATTAATTTTTATCTTGACAATATTTATTATGGTTTTGCCAATTGATTTTCATAAATTTGATTTATTAATATTATCATAACCTTTTGATTTTAACTTTCACTATAATCCCTTGAATAATAAATTTAGCTTTTTTTTAAAAATAATTTAATGACATAGATTGAACCTTTTCCATGATGTATTCAAATAATAAGTTATTATATGATAACCATGATTTCCACGATATACCATTTGATGTTATAAATACTTCATCTTTTATACGTTTGTAATAACATTTTTTTCTCCTGTATGTGTGAAATTTGATTTCTTGTGATAATTTAATTATTGATAACATGTGGATTGATATGCTATGTTTCCTTAAAGAGTTTTGTCACTTAGAAAAAAATTTATTTTTATGAAATAGCAAGAAATAACAAGAACTTAAATTGATAAAATCTTAGGATCCATATCATCAAAAAGCTAATTTTGTCAAAACTATCAAAATTTAACAAATTTAAAGCGAAAAGAATTAAAAACTCCAAAATTGATCAACAAATTAAAGTTTTTATTAAAGAACTACATATTATCCTGATCCCGATTAGCGGTTACGTAGGTACCTAAATGAGCAACTCAAAATATGTAAAAAATTATTTTTGTGAATTTGATTGATTTGATTTTATTGATTCTCTTAGTTTAGTTTAGGATATGTGAATATTGATAGAATTTGGTAGTATTTGATTAATTTGACTATATTGAGTTCTTAGATTATATATTATTGTTGATGGAAATTGATTAGTTGATTAAATTAGTAAATTTATACATATTTGTAAATATTAGCTATAGAATTAGTTAGTTAGATCCTCGTAAATATTTTAAAATTTGGATTTAGGACATGAAAGAAAGCAATTTTAATTGGAAAGCTATAAGTGGTAACCATTGAGGTTTTAATAGGTTAACCTCCGGACTCAAGTTAATTTCTGGTTTTTGTTTTCTTAAATTTTTTTTTTTTTTTTTTGCGGATCAGTAGCATAACTGATATCAACCTACCCATTGATTTTTTTTTTCCTGACTCTAGTCAAGTGGCGACTCCAAAATATTTTTCAAAACTGATATTTCCTTTAATTCTTAGTCGATGATTTATGTCAAATGGGTTAGGGTTTGATGTAAATTGGATTAAAAAAAATTAAACCGGAAATCAAAATCCATGCTCGACACCCCTCTTTCATCTTGTTACATGGACTAATGTAGAGCAAGTGTGTCTTATCAACTTCGCCCCTAATCCTATGCACTTTCAACTTTTTTTTTTTTTTCTAATTTGAAATTATGGGTCATTTAGAAGCCCTTTTCTCTTTATTTATTTTGCATGAAATGGTATGGTTTGTAGGTCATAGGATAACTAACATCAAGTTACGAGGTTTTATTATATCCTTATAAGTCTTTACAACCTCGATTTACTATTAAAATGATTCAAGAAATCTCATTATATAAGTCAATAGGTCTTCAGTCAATTGTCTTTATACTACTAGATTTTGGAATATTCCATTGAACCTCTACCACACACATTAATTAATTTAAAAATTTGTCTTTTTAAAAGGTTTCTTAGGACCCTTATTGGGAGTTTTTACTTGATGTTCTAAAGTATATATGTAAATATATATGTGTAATTATTATTATTATTATTATTATTATTATTATTATAATACAAAATTTTAAGTTGAATTCATCAGTTTTCATTTTTCTTTTTATTTTTTCCCATTTCATCTAAGGGTTCATGCTGCTTGAAACTTCTAAAGCCAAGATGTTTAAATTGTACACAAATTAAACAAGAACAACAACAACAACAACAACCTAATATTAGCAAATGAAGTGTAATAATTTAGAATCCATAGGTTATGTCTAGAAATCCTTGTCTAAGCTTACATCCATGAAATGGAATCACATCAATGTCTAGTTTATCCAATTTTTAGATTGGTCCATATATCCAAGTCCAATATAAGCTTACACCCTATTGGAAATTTTGCATGTTCCATTGTCTAAGATTAAAGGGATGTCTAGTGCTGATATAAATAAAGTCCATAGTGTTGAAATCATATGATTTGATGATTAAAACAAGGTTTTATCTCATTTAGAAAAAGAAAAGATGTGGTCAAAGGAGACAAAGAAACACATAATCTGGTCAAGAACACCTGTAAACACATAATTCACAGCTTTCTTTTTCTTTCTTTCTTAGTTGCATGAGTCCCTCAACTACTTAAAGTTCAAGAAATGATATAAACACTAATGTTATTCATTCTCCTATTTGACCATAAAGAATGTCTATATTATATTATGTGAAATAACTAAGGAATTTCTATTTCTTTTCTTTACAAGAAGAATTGCTAATCAAATGTAAGTTAAGGAACACATATTAGAAGATATAAGGCTTGCTATATTGTAAATGTACTATATTCTTTTATTTAAAAATTTATTTTCATGTTTCTCTTTTTTCTTTTTCTATGTTATGCTCAAACATGGTATTGTCATAATATTTCTTTATCCATAATTTTTATTTTATAAATCTATTGTTTGGCTAGTGATTTATTTATATCAAAATTAGATGAATGGTGTTTGGGTTATATTGTAAATATATTTTATTCTTTAATTATAAACTTTTTTTATGTTTCTTTTGTGTGTGTGTGTGTGTGTTATGCTCAAACCTGGTATGAACGACCTTTTTTTTAGATTATACATAGTTTTTTTCATTAGGTTTAGCAAATATATATTATATGGCTAGTGTTTGATTAATTTATATCAAAATTAATGACACATGAATTATATTGTAAATGTATTATATTTTGATGTTTCTCATCATCATCATCATCATCATCATTATTATTATTTGTGTTATGCTCAAACCATGAACTAATTAAAATTAATGATACATGAATTTGGTACATGAACTAATTAAATTTGAGTAAATTATTCCAGAACATATAAGTATTTGGGGTAAGTTCATTTAAGGTATTAATGTTTTGAGTAGCTGAAAAGAGGTATAAACATTTGACAAAGTATACCAAATGAAGTATTAGCATTTGGATAAACGTTGATACCTCTTTTTAAACATTAAAAATTTATATTGATATGATAAAAGAACTTACCCCAAAACATTAAAATTTTTTTTATGTAATTTAGCCAATTAAAATTTTCTAATAAAAGGCATTAGCCCAACACACACAAAACCTATCACTTATCTTATAAACTTTATATAATATACAAATAAATAAATCATAGTGAAGGGTAATATGGTAATATAATGACATTTAAGAGGGTAATTTTGTCATTTAACATATGAAATTGATTAAACGAGGGTTGTTCATAAAGGAGATGTGGAGCAACTTTAGGCAAGCTGAAGGCTACCGGTGTTGGACATTTACACTGTCGGTATTGAAATTTAGGCCGCTGGTGTTGGGCCAACCTATCTTCTGCAATGTCTGTCGTTTATGTTTTCAAGGCTACCAGCTTTTATTTTAGGCCGCCATCTTATCCACTTAAGCTGCCAGCCTATCCTACCAACTTATGACATACGAATCTATATGTAGTTTCCTATTTTATTAAGTTTCCAAAAATAGGCTACAGCTATCTTCCCTTTTTGTAGCTCAACCTATGGCAATTCTAGGTAAGATTTTCCTCTCAATCTCTTTTGGTTAAGATTTGGTTAGATCCTGATTCCTAATATATATATATATAAATTATAAAGAAAGGTAAGGAATGTCATATGCGGTTAAATAAGCTGGCAAAATAGTCCATTCAAATCAAATAACAAAAAAGGACAATGAATGTGATACACTAATAAATAAAAGGGTTTTATGAAGATGTAATAAATTATTAAGAAGGACAATGAATGTCATAAAGAAGGACAATAAATGAAATATTTAAAATTAGGTTTTCCCAAAGCCTATAAATACCCTTTTAACCCTGTTGTTCCCTCCTCACAACTCTTCTTCAGCCAAAACCCTAGGTAAGTGGGTCTCTCTATAGTCCTTTTCAATTAATCATTTAGGGTTATCTTTCTTATAAAGTTCTTTTCATATGTTTGAAGGAGTTTCAAGATCTAGTGAAGAAACCCTAAAGTGAATTTGGAGATTTGTGGTTTCGATTCAAGATAAAGGTAAGATCTTTATTATAGTTATGTGATTTCTAAGATTTATAGATTATAGGAATATGATTATAGCAATTAAGAATAGTTAATTGGTTGTGTTAGGAGATTTGTTGAATTGGAATCCTGTTTCAAGCAAGATCTGCAAGATTTAGGTAAGTGTACATCCATCTGATCTTTGTGATTTTAAAAGACGTGATATTTTTTCTAGTGGTTGGTTTATTAATGGATGATTATATGTATATTGAAGGAATTGTGGAAAAAAACTAGGAATTTTTTAAGGAACTGTGTTTGGAGATGTCATTGGATTGTGAACAAGATAAACATTTGTGTTAAATTCATATTGTGGATCTATGATTAGGGTTATAGATCTTGTGAATAGGATTATGGAAATAAGGTTAGGGTTTAATAATGAATTTTGCAATTGTAATTGATTGAGATATATTGTGGATCAGGAATTCTTGTGAGATTAGGAATTCTTTTCTAACAGAAGTTCTGTTGGTGAAAATGGAGTTGAAGCAAATCCGGGTTCGATAATTTCTTATTTGTCGCTTGTGCTTGTAGGATTAGACATGCATATAAATTGAATTAACCATTGCAGGCTTTTAAAATTGTTGTATTGATTATATTTAGCTGCGGTTAGTAAAGACTACGCAGGAGTGAGGTACTAACGCTGGCAACCTGATGATCCTTGTGCCGTGTTATCCCGAGTGGAGCCATACCTAGAGATGATTTTAGTAGATTAAGAGTCGTTACCAGTTTAATTGTGGGACACAACTATATATATAAATATTATACTATTGCTTTTATCGGGGTCATGAGTTGCTCCGGGTTTAGGGTTAGTGATCAATAATTCTAAATTGTGCTGGTTGATGGATAATTATAAGATAATAAACCTGTGGATGTTGTATATAACATATGATGCATGTGATTTGTTTGATGATTACTCACACGCATGTGTATGTGGTATGGCATACTAGGTGTTTTCGCTCATCCCTTTATGTTTCAAGTTTAGGTGAAGATTCTGTGGTTTAATATATTTCGGGTTATGAAATCTATGTGGACCCAGGGGAGGTCGATAATGCTATGGATTATCCTCCAGACAGTTAGACTTTTAGATCTAAAGTTAAAGTGTGAAAGACTTTATAAACAAGATTCATAGACAGTTTTCCATATATTTTCGTATGAGGAATGAAAATAAAGTTATATCAAGGATTTGTTGGATTTAGGTTTTTATGACAACAGGTTGTTATGAAGATTTTATATATATTTGATGAAAGTTTTGAAGTAACCTTATGAGCTATATTGGAGATATGTATATATTTTGTAATTGTGGATTAGTTTATATAGCCTTGGTGTGTTCTTTTAAAGAGAAGGATACGTGGTTGATTGTAATGCCTTAGTTTAAGGAATTACACTTTACCTTATTAATCTTTTTCTTATTTAATTTTATGCTATATAAAAGGTTGGTTGTTAAAAGTTTACAAATGTGAGACAATAGTTTACTTGTAAATTTCCTTTCTTTCTAATACCGTTTATTTTACATTTTTTTAACAATAATGTGGATGGTGGCATTGACAAAATTTACACATATGGGAAAACCAAAGGCATTGCATTACATGCAAAGAGTAAGCCCATACTATTAAATTGAAACACACTACAAGCAAGTTACACTACTTATAGTAAGTATATGTGTGTGTGTGTCTTTCTCTCTCTCTGTTATATATAATATATATATATCTAACTCAATAGCTAAAGCTAAACATCTAGTAAGATCATAGGTCAAAAAGCACAAATATTACATAAAGTGAACATATGATACCAACTTTTGTTCTTTAAATCACACTTACAAGATTCTATAGCCCTTGTGCACTGTAGAAGCTCTTCACTTGAATCTATGCTCACTTAAACAGAGAAACTTGGTATTAATTTATTTTGCTATCATTGCAACTTATTGTCATATATGCTCACTATGGTAGAGATGAGTGTCAACATTAGTTGGGAGGGTTGATAGCTAGTTGGTCATTGTGTTGAGGTCATAGTTCAAAGGTTAACAGAGAAGGTAATGGTGTTGGTCTCAAAGGAGGTCTTTTAGTAGATGAGTGTTGATAGCTCAATGTTTATAAGTTGTGAGTATGGTGTAAGTTTGATTAGTAGTCTACTATAGAGATCGGCTTGTTGTAGTGGTTGATTTGATGTGCTTGGTTCGATAGTTGCTTAATAAGGGTCTTCGGCTTTAAGAGGCGGTGCATGTTTGAATGTCTAATTGAGTTAGTGTTGTGGCTCAATAAATGCAGACGGTTTGCTGATCTTATGGGTTTAACACGCTTGGTTTTGGTTGTGGCTAATTTCGTGATGGTTTTTGGTTGGTGATGATGGGCGTTGTTTATGGCTACGTTTGGTGAGAGATTAAAGCTAGCGGGGGGAGGGGAGGGAGAGAGAGAGAGAGAGAGAGAGAGTCTCCATGGGGTAGAAGATTATCATCCTCCTTGAAGAAGATGAATTTGGTATATCATTGTTTTGATCAATACCACAAATCTCACATAAATCTTCATTATGATATTTTTTTTCTCTCTTTCTAAAAAGTGGGAGTAGAAGAAGCAGCTTTAGTTCTTACAGTTACTATGTATAAACATAGATTTTAGTGGTGTCCTTTTATTTTGTTTTGTTTTAACCTGTGTGTGTGTGTGTGCAAATCAGAGAAGGCTTCGAGAATGGTTTGGTTTCTAAGACTAAACTATGCTTTAGACTTTAGAGGTGGTTTTTGTTTATGTGTGTATGAGAGAGAGATGAATAATTTTACACAGAGGGATTATAACACATGATGTCCCACATCATTTGTTCTTCAAAAAATAACCTAATTTATATTGTTTCTATTGAAAAGCCTATGATAGATGATTTGTTTGGAGAGTGGCAAAGATTATGGATGTACATGGGCTTTATTGGAAATTGTGTTATAAGCTTTAAAATCTTTTTTTTTCCCTATTTTTAAAAAATATTATCACTAGTAATGTTGGCATGTATAATAGTAACGATGATGCTAACATATATATAATAGTAAAATGACGATGAAATAATTTTAACAATAAAATAAAAATATGATGCCACGTTTCATCTTATAATTGTTAGTCCATTCATGCCCTTTAAGAGACTTAACAAAGTTAGTGGAGATAGCATATGCATAATGATAGAATAATTATAATAATAATGAAAAACTTCTTTTTTCTATTTTTAACAAATATTATCACTAATGATACTAACATATATATAATACTAATGGTAAATTACATTGAATGGTCCCAACATTTTGGGGTAAATTCATTTAAGGTCCTAACATTTCAAGTGATTTAAAGATGTCCCAACATTTAGAGAAGTAGGTTAATTCAGGTTAATTACTTAATTGGCATGTGTCAATAGGAGAAATATTTAATTAAAACCCAAAAGACCCTCTCTTGTTGTACTATCAATAAGAACCTGAATTGGCTTACTTCTCCAAACGTTGGGACCTTTTTTGAATCACTTGAAGCGTTGAGACCTCAAATGAACTTATCCCCAAATATTGAAACTTTCGGTGTAATTTACCCATAATTATAATAATGAAATAATTATAATAGTAATGAAATAAAAATATTATGCCACATTTCATCTTATAATTGAGTGATTCATTCAGGTCACTTAACAGACTTAATAAAGTTAATCAAGCTAGCATCTGTGTAATGATGAAATTATTATAATAATAATGAAAAAAAATATTATGCCATGTGGCATTTTATAATTGGTCTATTCATCTAGTCCAAGTAGCATAGATTTAATTTTGACTCATTGAAAGTTTAGATGCTTAATTGCACATTTGGGTAAAGTTGAGATACTAAATTCAATATTAACCCAAATTTAAAACATTCAAAAGGGAATAAATGATTTGTATGAAAATTGAAATTCTTTTATTTAATCTTGATATGAACACAAGCATGATAGATCTAATCCATAATTCATGGAGCTAATACAATTAATATGAATTATTTTAGCATAGGCATACAAATTACAAAGGCTAGTTAAGATAAATTAAGGTTGAGAGGGTGATTTATTTACTACTGGCTAGTAAATGCGATTTACCCTAATGATAGTTAGTAGGTTGAGTGTAGTGAGGGTACCATGTCTAAATGAATGCTACTTCAAATGACAAATGCATCTTATTTCGTATGAAAATTATATAAAGTAATTTTTTAAGGGAAGATGAATTAATCAATTGTCTTAAGGAAAAAAAACCCCGATATTAGCAATTTACATAAAGTTACCCTGAATTTATTTCTTTTCATGGACACAAGCATAGACAAAGACTTTTAAAAGTAGCTCATATATTTTAAATCATTATTCTCCATTATTTATTTATCTTTAACGTCCTATGTATTATTTAAAATTTTTCACTTTAAAAAGTTTCTTGTGGCATGAATCAAGAGGAAATAAGTAAAAATGATTGCTTTTTAGCTCAAATTTTATTATGATAAAATTAAATCAGTTAAGGCTTAAAACTACATTTATACTTTATGATATAAAGTAAAAACTCAACAAAAGGTTCTTAGGAAAAGTATGAGAAAGATAATTTTTACATAAAATGATTTTAGTAATAAAGGCACGATGCAGTATTTTAGAATTTAGTATTATAAGAATATATTACTTAAAATCTACTAACTTATGAAATTAGTTGAGTCGTTTTAAAATTGTATCAAGATGGTAGAGATTTGTAATAATATCTTAAGGTCATATATCCTAGGACATAGGGACTAAGAAAACCACTTCGTAAAAACTAAACAAAGAGAAAAAAGTTTTAAAATGATATTCAACTTACAATTGAAAAGGAAAATTGAATGTACCTAAGGGATTGGCTAATGAAAGATAGACAACAAGATGAAAGAAAAACATGCATACATCAAAGTTAGATTCATATACAAGTTATTAACTCCTATTTAATGGCATTCCCTTAATCTTGAATTTCAAAATCAAAGTCCAATTAATAACTAATTTGATATTGTTTTCGTGGTTTACTAGTGGGGATGGTTAAGGAGTTGGTTCAATTATGTTTTAGGAAGACATGACTTCATATGTCAAGAATAAGGATCGCTTAATGAATTTGATTATTCTTGGTCTTTCATGGTTGGCTTATGCACTAAAAATTGCCTTTCTATAGTCTCAGATAAATGTAGATTAAGTGTTTATACTTTTAATTTTAAATAATTTAATATGCCATTTTAAATTTTGACAAATTAGCACTTATACTTTCAAAGTTTTAATAAATATTTATTTTTGATTGCAGGATAATGATAGACCTTTGTGAAAAAAATTATCAAAATCTAAAGATGCAACACTATATTGCAAAAAAAAAAAAAAAAAAAAATTGCTAAAAATTGAAAGTATAGATACATAATATGCCATTATCCTATCAATAAAATAAAGTTCCTTCAAGTATTATTTAATAGAGATATTTTTAAAAATAAAAGTACTAATTTATCAAAAATTAAAAATAAGATATTGAATTGTCAAAAATTGAAAGTACAAGCACCTAGTGTATCATTATCTCCTTATATATATATGTATGTATATATTGCTCAAATGTCAGTTTAATTATTTTAAAAGGCTAGACCTATTTAAGAGGTTATTAGGCATGGGCAAGCCTAGAAGAAGTTACCAATGTATTTATGAAGACTTCATTTTATTTGTTGATCATTAAAATGATCAAAGAGAGGTCATAAAAAACTCATCTCATCCATTTGTCTCTAGAGTTATCCACAATCAATAATAAGTTACAAAATCTATAAATAAAGGTCTTCTCTTCCTCATTTGACATTTAAAAGACTTAAAGAAAATGTTCTTATGCTATTGAAATCTCAATATGAAAGATTAAAACAACAATGCAAAAGAACGATAAAAAAGCCCTTAAGAGTGCTCTTTTGTTGTAGACTTTTTTAGCTAAGCATATGACATTTTCCTTCTCCTATACTTCACTGTAATCATATCTATCCACGCATAATCAAATTAAGGGCTCTGAAGGTGATGCAGAGTAGATTGTTGATGAGTTTTTGGGTTGGTCTAACAAAACGAAGAATGAAAAATATGCCCAAAAAATCAAATGAGAAATCCCAAAAAATGACCTTTCAAGCTTTGAATGACATAACTTTTGTAATGGAATTCGGATTGACTACTATAATATATCCAGTCTTAGGGAAAAAAAATGTCGTTTAAAGTCTGAAAATAGCCTTTGAGGTTTTATGTTCTATTTTAGGGAGAAATTTATTTTATTTTCGAAATTATTTTAGTTTCCTTTTATAGCTTGGATTGTGGCAGCCCTAAAACATAATGCTATGACTTTTCCATTTATTGAATAATCGATAGTCAAATTTCTCTTGAATTTGTATTTTCGAAATTGAGTTTTACACTCATCTGTTGCATCATAAGGTCATCAAATATGCAACATCACTTGATTGAACACACATAACAACCTCAAAATGAATTGCATACTGATTTTAGACGCTTTATGCACTTAATTAATTATCCATATAACATTGTATTATACAATTGGAAACTTGTAAACATAACCAACCAATCTCAAACATACACTATATATAATCAACCACTTCCAACACATAATAATAAGCTAGATCTTGCCCATAATTTTAGAATAAACAATGTAAGTTAGTTAATTGAAATAAAATAAAATAAAGGTAATGAACAAAAGTCCTTAGATTAATGATGAACTCGTTGTTCATATTTTACATATCACAAAAAGTATGACTTTTGCCTTCTAATAAAAAAAAAAAGCCTTGTCACCTACACTAATGCATGGAAAAAATGCAATATATATATATATTATATATATCGCGTATTAAGGTTTTAAAAGGATTTAATTTTAAGAAACACCAATGGAGGTGCTTAAAAACAAATTGCTCTAACGAAATAAGCTAATGGATGCCACAAATTAAGAAAACTAGACAAAACAAGATCGATGATCATACCAATTAAGGATGAGTCTCTCTCTCTCCCCCTCCCCCCTCCTCCCCAAGATGTTCTTCCCCTCAAATGATTACAACATGACTCTTAAACAAAATAATAAGTCACCATTTTCATAACATTTCTCCTAAGTTAATGGTTTTAATTAAAAGTATTTCACATATATAAACAAAAATATATAACTTTAAAGTCTTATGACTTATCATATTATTGGATAAATTATATGTGAAGGGATCAATATTTAAATAAAATAAAATGTTTTAAGTGGCAAAAAAAAGGATCTGTGTTATATAAAGTGATATAGTTAAGGTATTAATTTATCCCCATATGTTGATCATTTTTTCAATATAATATTCTTCCTATAAACATTGATCTGTTATAGGGTAAGTTTCATTTACAGTATCTGAACTTTTGGTTTATAACAAAAATATCTAAAAAATTTTGTAACACAAATATAACTTAACTTTTAAAATGTTTCACCTAAAATACCTATTGCTGAATTCTGGCCTTTTTTTTTTACTATGAGTGAAATTAATTAAAATAATATTGTTTTCACCAAGTTGGCATATTTATTCATTATTTTTATCTCCTCTCTCCTCTCTCTCTCTTCGCTCGCACTCCCCCCTCCTCCCCCCACCCCCTCTCATCTCCTCTTATGTTGCTTCTTCTTCTTCTTCTTCCCCAAATAAAATAAGATAAGAAAACGAAACCCAAAATCCCAAAACCCATATATTTAAAAATATAAACTAAACTTTAAATTAACCTAAAAGTTCCGAACTTTATAACAAAAAACACAACAATTTCCTCAAAGTTCTAATCTTTTTACCTAGTTAGTTGTGGAGTAGAGTTGAACCTGTGTTAACTAATCTTTTATCTTTTTTGTACAATATATTAGGACTAATGCCACTAAGATCTAGTAGTGGTGATAATGGTGATGATGGCTCGGAGTACCACTGGTGGCACGTAGACATTCACCATTTGAAAATGGCCTAAATTTCTATGTTGGAGAGTATTGGACTTAGTGGACTAACACAAGCAAAACAAGCTTAGCTCATATGATTATGACCCATAAAAAGAAAACTAATGCACTTCTAGATCTACTATGTCTTCTTGCTTTTAATGATGATACTGCTATTCCTTCATCTTCTATGGAAACCGACACCATGTAACGAAATACACGACAATAACATGCTACCTTTGTAGGTTACACAAGTTGTAAAGTTTGGAACTTCTAGAGTTAATTTAAAATTTAGTTTTTTTTTAATTGGTTATGGGATTTTGGGTGTTTTTTTTATATTTAGAGGAGGAGAAGGAATGGGGGAGCAAAAGAGAGAGAGAGTAAATAAAAAAGATAAATAGAAATGCCAACATGGCTAAAAAAAATTATTTTAATTAATTTTACTTGCTATGTTAGCTTTTGGCCAAGAAAAAAGCCTGAAATCTAGCTAGTATTTTAGGTGAAACATTTTAAAAGTTAAGATATTTTTGTGTTACAAAATTTTTTTTGAGGTATATTTTTGTTATAAACCAAAAACTTCAAGTATTGTGAATGAAACTTACCCATCTATTGTATGATGATTATTTTTTTTAATCATATAAATTGTTAATCATTTATTTGAACTTACCCTTGATTTTTTTTTTTCAGTCGAGCATAGATTATTTTAGTTTTATTCTCATTTGATCCGTATCAAACCTTAACTCATTCAATAAAAACCTTTTACTAGGAATTAAAAGAAAAACTTGATTTTGTGAAAAAAAAAATTTAGGAGTTGCTAATGGCTAGGGTTAAAAAAATTTGATGGGATAACTAAGGGTGGAAAAAAAAAAAACCAACTAAATCGAACCAAACCAAATTGAAAATATGGTTTAAAAATTTTCCAATCTGTAAATTTATGGTTTGGTTTAGAAGGTAAACCAAACCAATCCGTAAAATCGAATCAAACCTACATTGTTTGGTTGCTGTAGAAATCTCTCGTGAAGTATATAATTTTAAGCTGAATGAACAGCGATCTCACCTCCTAACTCCCTCCAAGCCTAAACATCATCCCCACCCTCTTCTATTAGATATATTAACCCAAAAAGGTTCCTAATTTGATGGTCTATTGGGTAACCAATAATATCTTCTTTTCACGCATCAATGTCTAGGTAGACATTAGCTAAGGTAATTTTTGCCATATCCATTGTTAGGGGACTATATAGGAACGTACTTGGTGTGACCATTTAAGTCTAATTTTGATAGGAGCATGAATTTATTGTCCAAAAAAGACAAGAATGACCATCTCTAGGTCTACATATTTTTAAATTATCCATATGATTAGACATCTAAATGAGGTGCTTGATTTTTTTGGAGCCTTTCAATTTACCCTTTCTCTAGTAGAGAATTTGCTTTCATTTTGCAAGTTTAGTCCACAATACTTTTTTGTGTGCATTTTCTAGTTTAATTAGGCCATACAATCATCATTTATAACTTGGAGATTCCACATATCAATGCCCCCAATTTCTTTGGGTTTTTGCAATTTCTACTCACTTGACTTCATGGATTTTCCTCTTTTCCGTACTACCTCAAAATAAGTCTAACTAATTTTTTTTCTGCTTTATGTAGTAAATCCTTTGGTAAGGAATTGCTTGCATGTAGTATCCTAGTATGCCCTCTAAGGTAGATTTAATTAAATTCTCTCTATTAGCCATTGAGATGATCTTCAACTTCCATCCAATTAGTTTACTCCATAACTTCTCTAGGATTCTGTTAGTAGCTTCCTTCCCTAAGTTTCCTTTCTATCCCAAGTCAAACCTCAAATACCTTCCTAGATTATTTGAAGTTTTTATATTTGTTACTGTATTGATCTCATCTTGGAGTATTTACTCTACATTAGATGAGAACATGATTCTTGATTTTGTGAAGTTTATCTTCTAACTTAACATTTGCCTAAAAAGGTTTATTAGGTCAATCACTAGTTGTGAATTCTCTTTCGTGGCTTCTCCCATCAACAATATGTCATCTATGAAGAATAGGTCCAAAAAGCTTATGTTGACACCTCTCATTTTGATTGGTTTCCACTAGTTTAAATTAATTGCTGCTTGAATCCAAGCATCTCCATGCTTAGACTGAATAGATATGGGGACATTGGACATCCTTGTCTTAGGCCTCTCAAGCTTGAAAAGTTATTGGACATTTCTCCATTTAGAATCAAGGAATAGGCAATGATGAGAGGCATGATGAGATTAATTTAATCTATTTCTTAAGGATATTTAACTTCTGCATGGCATTTTAAAGGAATTCTCATTCCATTCGATCGTAAGATTTTTCAAGATCTAGTTTTAAGATCATCCAACCCTTCCTTCCTTTCTTGCATGAAAATTGATATTGTAATTCCTACATGAAAATTGCATTATAAGTAGTGCTACGTCTAGGTACGAAACTCGCTTGTTTTAGGTTGGTAGAAACTTCTAACCAAGGCTTTAGTCTCCGAACTAGAATTTTTTTAATAATCTTGTATACAATATTACATAAGTTTATTGGATGGAAATCTTTAATCCTTCTTGTCCCCACTTTCTTAGGGATAAGAACTATAAGGATTTCACTTAATTCCTCATCAATTTTTCTTTCACTAAAGCATTTCCTACCAGCGTGCACAAGTGACTCCCCAACAATACCTCAAAATCATTTATGAAAGCCAGCATGTAGGCCATCTACACCCGATGTTTTATTAGATCCAATGCTATTCAAAGCTTCCAGGATTTCCCTCTTATCTGGAATAACACATATGGATCCATGTAAGTTTGATTCCAAACATTGCCCCTTAACATTTATGAACTCATTATGAATAGGAACTTCTTGCTTTTCTGACATAAAGAGATTACTAAACAGATTAATGGTTAAGTTTTCAACTTATTGTTTCGTAATCCATTACATATCTCATTCTCTAAACTATATATCATTGCCTTGTTTATCCTCACAATGGTATTGACGTGGAAAAACTTAATATATTATCGCCTTTAATAATCTAAGAAGCTCTAGATTTTTGTACCCAGAGAAGTTGCTCACCATGTAAAATGTTGTTGAGCTCTTCATAGGAAAATTTAGCTTATTTGTAGTATTTTGGGAGAGAGTGTGGCATATAATAGCTTCCAAATAGGATATTTGTTTAGTATTTTTGTCTTTGTGCTAGGGAATGATGACAAAGATGTGTTTATTCCACCATCTTAAATTTTGTTTGAACTTATCTAGAGATTTTGAACAGACAAGGAGGTCAAGCTTCCAAGTGTTCTTAATAAAATATTTAAAAAGAGGATGATCTAACCACATGTTTTGACCATGAAATGGGAGTGCATCTTTCTTAGCTGTCTTAAAAATGGGGTTTGTGTTCAACATAAGGAGACAATGTTTTGATTTGCTACTCACTAAATGAAATAGTTTAGTTTCAAGGAAGGTATTTAGCCATTGAGCATTAACATATGCTCTATCTAGCCTTGATTTAATTAAGTTAGAAAAAAGCTTGTTTTATTTGTCTAGGAAGAGGGTTTACCTACGAACCTAACATCCACCGTACCACAATCATTCATACAACTTTGATATAGATAAGCTTTATATTGGTTTACTTGCATTCCTCCCATTTCTCTTTATTACTTAAGACCTCATTGAAGTTGTCGATAATAACCCAATGGCCATTAAAATTATCAGAGTATCATCTCAAGTTATCCCATAAGATTTTTCCATCTAGATAACAAAGTTCTGACATATATAGAAGAAATAAAGGGAAGAATAGGGTAGTTTGTTACTTGAACTCGAAGTTAGAGTTCCTACTAGCATGAAAATATAGTAGAATTGGTAACATCCTCTTCGTTCTTCTTAACATAATAGGTTCAATACAAGCCATTTTGTTAAAACCAAGAGCGCGTCGAATACCATTAATAAGCCTTTGACTTAATCTAGTTGCAAGAAGCACCAATAAGTGGGGCTTGTTTAGCTTCTTCAAATCTTCTAGTGCTCGTCTTCTCTATTGGGCCTTAGCACATCTAACATTCTAAACCATAATTTTGAACTGAAGGTTAGCAAGGTTCATTTGTGCATTTCTCAGCATTCCTTCATCATCCATTAAAATTATGGTTTTACACCACAAATCAAGTCCCCTAGTTAGGTGCTTTAATCTGATAGCTTCAACTCTAAACCAATGAGGCCTGGTACTAGAGATCAACATCATTGGTGTCTTCTCTTGTGGATTGAAGACCAATGTGTTGTTTTCTTTAGAGTTGTCAGAAGAACCATTGGGGTTATCAAAAGTTCCAAAATCACATTTTGTCTTAGGAGGATTTCCCGAGATAAGTTATGACATGTAATGCCTCATCTTTGAAGTACCATTGCTGGGCGCAATATGGCTAGTATGATGACTTGCATAATGTGGACAAAGCCTTCCTAAATAGTTTGGATGTTCACTTGGTTGACTGGGACCATCTTTATCCTTGTAGGAAAGGTCTTGGTAATTGATCATCGATACTTAGTGTATTTTTAGCATTGGGTGTGGAACTGGTGTAGCTAGGATAACTTCTATTAATACATTGTGAGACTGTCCTCCAGAAGTGATTAGCCATGTTGTTGAGCATGTCGTGTCCAGTGGTATTTGCGAAAATGGGCATAGAATTTAGATTAATAGGATAACTTTGGCATTGTGCACTATTTCTTCTAGCCTGCTGTTTAATTAATTTGAATCTCCTATACTTATTGGTATGGTTTTGTGACCTTTCTTTGATGGAGGGAAATTCAACAGTAATATTTGAGTTTGCATTCTCATCTATCTTTAATGTAATGTTATTAACCTCATCACTTAGCCTTTCCTCCCTTGGAACAGTGCGCTGATTAATTTGATCCTTTGATAAATGTCCATCAACATAATGATATTGGGATGTGGTACCTTCTGTTTCTAAAAAGAAGAAAAGGAGATCTTTGGTTTGAAGTACTATCCACTTTCTTTGATACATTGGTCAAATTCTGACTTGAGGTTGAATTTGCATTGATAGAAACACATTTTTAGATTTGGGTCCCTTTTTATTTCTCTACACTTTTATCCAAGCACCATATCCTTTTATTCCATTGTCTAAGTGGGTTAATTGATCATCCTCTAAATGACGATGAGGCCCATTATGATTGTGAGCATTTGTCCCATCCATCTCATCGCTGATATCATTATTGTGACATTTTTATTTGTATTTAGAAAGTATTCAAGGACATTTTGATTCTTTATTATGTCTTACATATCCAAATATATTACAAAAGGGAAGTAATCACTCATAATGAACCTTGTACTTCCATCCCGCAATAATGATGGTATGAATTAGAAGCATCGTGAAATTAGCTTGAACATAAAGCCGTACATACCTTCCTATTTCAAAATGTGTTGTTTATATATCAAAGCATAGAATTTTACCGATGGCTCTTTCAATTTTCAATAAGGCTTCCCTACAGTAATATTCTAGAAGTAGTTCATGGATTCTAGCCTAAACTGTAATTGAACAAATTTGCTTATAGAGGGGGAGAAATTCGGTCCCCATCTCTGAATGGCCAGAAAATGGCCATTAATGAATCATGGCCCTTCTTGGATGATCATCTACACGTCCTCTTCTTATAAAAAGGAAACAAAATATAATACTTTACCCACACTGACCATAGTGAAGTATTGAATTTTCTTCCAGATGAATTGTAATTTATTTAAAAGACCTTGGTAACTTAGATTTAGACCCATGACTTTGATGATTAGGGTTTGCTTCCATTTACTATGAATATACTCTTTTTCCTCCTTTTGGAATAGGATTTTCCGATCCTTACACCACCATTCTCAATATCATATGTAGGACTCTCTGATTTCTCCATTTCATCTAGATCTAGTGATGACTCATGATCACATGTGTTCTTGAAGAAAGTCAATTCTTAGGCTTCCAATATATGGGAGGTGATTGTATCTCTATAAGATTTTGAGTTCCGATTATGATAATTAGGTTGAGTGTTTTCCTTAAAAACTTATTCGCTCACGAACACTTCATCATGATAGATGTCATCATGTCGATCTATCTCTTTTTCCTACGTTTAAAGAAATCATTTTATTGATCTTTCATTAAGGAGCTTAAAGGAATTCTAGGGTTTTCCATTTAATCCCAACCAGACGTGTATTTGTCAAAAAAATAAATTAGGATCAACGGGTGGCTTCATACTAATTCGGGCATTGATATGCTAAAAAAATCATTCTTAAAAAACTAAAGTTTTATGAGCCTAAAGTCTACCCTATTAAAATCATATACTTACTACCTTAAACTTTAAAATTAAAACTCATTCCTCTAATACTCTAAAGATTATCAATTTTTGAATTAATGTTTACAAGAAAATCCATAATAAAATATTTACAAGATAAGGCTAAAAAAAGATTTTTTTTTTCATTTATAGGCTGCCTATATGTACTCACAAACTCTTTTAAGGAAATTTAGTACATTGGTTTTATTTTAGATTTTTAATTCTTTTCAATTTAAGCTTATCACATTTTTTGTTGATTTGACAAAAAATAAAATTTTAGATGATAACAACCCTATTACCATTTTATTTTGATTGAAAAAAATGCTTTTCTGGGCATCATAATTGATTTCCTTTCTATTATAGATAATTACATGATATTTATTTACTAGTTTACATACCATATACTCAATTTAATTTTAACTCCTCTTACTATTATTTTATTATTTTTTTCATATTATGAAACCTATATATTCATTTTCTTCTTTTTTAAATTTATTTATTTATTTTTTAATTAAGAATATTTAATAAACAAAATATTGATATAGACTTCCTTGATTGAAAATAGAAGCATGTGGGTCGTATGCTTGATACCAGAAGATGTGCTGGCTTGGCTGAGTTAGAGGTGGCGAATGATCAAATGGTAGTAACTTCCTTCGAAAGTGGTCATGTGGTGGTGTTTTGATTAGAGCAGTTGGCCGATTACTCCTAGGATTTGTAATCAACGATGATGGTGATGGAGGGAGCTTTATTGCCGACAAAAGCTATCAATCAATAGCTCTTTTCCCCAGGAACCTTATCATAACAACAATTTGACTTGATTTTATCTATACATGGAGAAAATCAAATTTCAAGTGAAGCCTTAGCTTTGAACTCAGGCTTCAATTCTCTATGTATGAGGGTGTTTGATTGATTACTGATGCCAAATATTGTTGCAGAGTTACCTTTTTATAGTTTTGAAGCTCAAATAGAACATAGAAGATAATATCTTCGATTTTGAATTCTAAAGATTGAATCTTGATTTCATCTTTCATAATAAAAATAAAAACTTTGATAATTTTTTTATATTAGAATTGTATATTTGTGGATGAGAGAAGATAATAAGCTCTCAAGAAGCTTCTATTAAGTCTAAAAACATCTAAATTCGAATCAAATCTCATAAAAGCGCAACCTACGACTATGATTATTGTCAAATTTCATGACTTGATTTGATTATGAAAAGCTATGAATCAAGACCACTTTTTGGTCTAATTCAAAGTATGTCATGTTTACTTTGCTATTTCACCATTGGTTTCATGAAATTGTAAAAGGAAAAAAAAAAAAAAACAAAACAAAAATGGCTTAGAAATTGCTGGTCTAAACATGGAAGACCACTTTTTGGTCTAATTCAAAGTATGTTGTTTACTTTGCTATTTCACCATTGGTTTCATGAAATTGTAAAAGGAAAAAAAAAAAAAAAAACAAAACAAAAATGGCTTAGAAATTGCTGGTCTAAACATGGAAAGGTAGAATCTTGGCATGCTCAAGGAAGAAGATGAAGCTGATGTGGTGAGATTTGCCATGTGGGGCAATTTGTTTTGTCTCTATATGGGCAGAAAAATTAAAGGCATCTAATGCATGTTCAGAAAACCAAACCCATGATCTTTTCAGGTTCTAGGTTTAAAACTAATTACAAAGGCTAGTTTATTATAGGCTATTTAATTGGGTTCACACTATATATAATAAAATTCATGTTATTTTAATCCTAAATTATAATATTAGGCTTGTTCTTTTAATTGAAATAAATCTACGCCCTTACAATATATTTTGAATTTTTTTTTTTAGTTTAAGCTTAATATAAATGTACATATATTTTAAAACCTTAATGGACAAAAATAAAGTGTCTACATCTTTGATATAATTTTCACTCACATAGTTTTTGAAATAATATAAACAAACACAATTGATCACAAACAATAAGTAGGAGGCTAGGTAAAATGAGAGGCTCGAGAATTTATATGAATGAGGAGCTAATGAATTACAAGTGTTTGAACCCTTTATTTGTATGGGTCATTGTGTTGTTCAAATGAAGTGAAGGTTGTGGCTTGATATTTACTTCTGACTCACTTCATTAAAATGGGACTAAAAAAGAGTTCAAGTGAAGTGTGGCCATACTTTTGGGTCATCATAATCGCACTTCTTTTCATTAGCACTTGATGCTATTTGAATGAAGTAAGAATGAAGTGAGCTCATTCACTTCGAATAGCCATTCACTTTCATTTCATTTGAGTGGCATTGGTTTCCCAGTTGAACAAAATCCCTTCTGAGCTCCCTAAGACTTCTCCTTATACTCATGCTCCATAATAAATACTTCAATTTGATCTAGCTCCATTTGAAGCTAATCTTTCATCAACGAAATTCTTCCTAGTATTCCTTTAACTTGCAAACTTAACCCATCATCATCGTTGATTCCTTTATGCAAGCTTTATTGTATTCACTTGCCAGACATTTAATCTCTTCAAAGTCCAAGGTATTGAGAACGGTCAGTGCCGAATCCTTTTTGCAAGTGATAAGCATACGGGTTAGCGTTTTTTCTAGGCTAAATTTTTAACTTTGCTGAGTCTATATTTCCTTTTAGCAAGGGTGTGGATTTTGGAGTGGACCTTCTTATGGCCAGAACCTAACTATTGACAAATTATGGCCCTACCTTTGTCTGAACTGGGAGTGTGTTATCGCCCAAGCCCCGCCCTACTCTTTTAGCCCAAAGAAATCCAACACCTATACTCCCCCCCACTAGTGGGCTAATGAAGGCATAGTTCTAAATTTAACCGCATGGCCATAAACTAGAAAGTCAGAAAGCAATGGTGGTTATAGTTTACTTTACAATAGATTAAAATATCTTTGAGGAAACCCCGACGACAACATAATTATCAATTTGTTTAACCCTAAAAAGGTGGTCATGTGAAGGGCGAAAGTAAATCATTGATTTGATAGGTTTAAAAAAGAAAAGAAAAACCGACCAAAAACAACACTTGATGACTGTCATATTCATTGACAATAAGACACATCCTATTGAAATAGACTTAGGCATATTCATAATCATAACCATTAGGAGAGATGATTAAAGTGTTTTACCAGAATAACATCTCAGGATTATGGTCAATATCCACCTTTTCCATTGCAAGATTGTTTATCATTTCCTCATGCAACCTTCACATGGCATTCATCTTGACTTGCGGCATAAAAAGAGAGATCCTTTGAAAATTAATCTGGATTTAGTGCCTTCTGTCAATTGAAAATGATACTGACCCAAAAATTCATTATACAAGTTGAATGGGTCTCTTTGTTTCGTCATATTCTGATTATTTTGGCATTATATTTTTGTTGTTTTTAAATAAATATTTATTAAGTAACAAATACTATTAAAAAACTGACAGTTTTACTCATAAACTAATTAAACAGTTACGATATAAATATAATACAAATATGATACAATTAAGCTACAAATGCAGATTAAATACAGATACAATACAAATAAAAATCCGATAATCTAAACCGTATATTCCATGTACAAAAATATGTTACGATTGAAAATGTTCTTAGTCTACGGATTCCTATAATATTTATATAAACTTGTGTACAGAATATTTTTATTTACAGTAATAATTGTCAACTTGACCCTTAGTATTTTAGAAATTATTGAGCGGAGACAATTAAGTTTTTCAATTTTTTTAATAAGAAATTTGATTGAATCTGTAATCTGAATCAAATTAAACAACTATTTAACGGTTAAAATTATTTTTAATCCAAACCAAACTGATATATAACGATTTGTTTTAAAATGAAAAAATAACTAAATCATGAATTATGGTTTGATTTGCTTTTTTTTTTTTTTTTTTTTTTATAAAAATCAAATCGACCGATCCGTGCCGACGTTGTAGGTTGCTTTCCATCTCAATTGAACTCAAAAGATTTGTTAAAAGAGAATAGTACCGTTTCTTTTACACAATTAATTTGATTTTCGTTGGACATCCTGAAAGTACTTGGCTCTTATAAATAAAATATACTCTAACGTTCTGTTAATTATACAAACATTATTAAAAAAATTAATAAATATCGAAAGTATGTTTAAGCTGTGCACCATATTGAACTTGTCAAACTTCATAGAAAAATATTGCAGATGCCACTTTTAAATGGGTAATGTATTTTCATTCTCGTGGATATATTTCAAGCAAAACCTGTAGTGCCCGATCGATTGGGCTGAAAATTAAGAGGTTCGTATGGATACTTGTAATATGTTTACAAACTACTGTTGGGCTTTTGTATTTCTTAGCCCAAGCCGACCTCTTGAACATGAAAAGGAGTGAGCCCATAAATTCCCATCTGGAAAAAAAAAAAAATAATAATAATAGTAAACGAAAAGAAGATGATATGAGCCGAAACAAATAAAGAAAATTCTATGATCTCACCATTAATGTTGAAGAAACCGGTCCTATCACCATCCAACGGCTCACACCATACCCAACCGTGATCGAATCCTTAAAATAGTTAATATTCTATTTACTATATTTATTTTAATGGTTAGATTGTTGACGGGATAGTCTCATCAATGAGACCGTGGAAGTTTCTAAGAAAGAAAACCAATATTTGTTTGCTTAATAATTAAAATTTTTGGTGGTTTTGTCACTAATTGCCACCATAGTTATGGGGGGCTATATCTTGTTTGAAGGATACTTATTTCACATTTGGTACATATTAATTGTTCGAAATGTAATAGATTGAAATAAATAGGGTGGAAGCCTTAAAGCATGGTATGAAATGAAATTTGTAAAAGCCTGTCCTTAGTAATAAATGTAGATAATTAATGTGAGATAGAATAAAGAGAGATAATTAAATTGAACATGATTAATAAAGTGAAATGAAATTGCAGAAACAATGCTTTTCCAAAGTCCAAATGTTTATTCCAAAGAATCACAAGTGATTCTAGTTTATAACAGTGCTTCCAAATAACGATTCCATTAGAGTCCATTTCTATACACCTAGGGATGTAACCAGATTGGCTCTTATAGGATTTTCGACTCATCCGACCCGTTAAAAATCCTATAGGGTTGAGCCTTATAAGATTATAGGGTTGGATTTTGATATATAGTAAAAACCTTATAGGGTTATAGGGTCGGGTTTGGATCATATAACAAACCCAATGGATACCTGATAACCCGGTATCATAATTAAAAAAATAAATAAAAACATTACTAAAGGAGCAAAAAGAGAAAAAAAGACATGAAGGAGCTACTATCTTTTTTGTCTCCTAAGGATGTTTTTCTTTTTATATTTATGGATTAGTTACGGATTTAGAACTTTTTATTAAATTTTGTTCAAGTCATGTTTACTATGAAAATTAATATTATTTGTTGTCCGTTATATTTTAGTCATAACAGGAAATTTAATTTAACCATATTTTTAAAATATTATATAGTGACAAAAGTAATATATTAATGTGTTTAAATGTTATATAATGAATGTGATCTACAACATTTTCTATCAATTTACATGCATCATTTTATTTTTGAATATATAGGAAACTTATGTTAGAAGTACCGGCTTTTCTTAAATTTATTATTAAAATTTCAAAATAGTTTTTTTTTTAAAAAAAACGTTATAGGGTTATAAGAGGGTTTTGGATTCTAAATCAAACTATGTAGAGCGGGTTTTGATATAGCATCAAAATCCTGTAGGGTTATAGGGTCGGATCTGATAGACCCTATAGGATAGCGCATCGGGTTTCAAGTTCATATGATCCATCCGAAATCCAATCCGGTTACATCCTTATATACACAAACATATATTTATTACGAGAGCATGAATGAAATACATATTTTTTCACCATGCTAAGACTTATTCTTATCAACTTATTGGACTTATGTCTATAAAAGCTAACATCAATTACTTTAAGCCCTAGCTGAGCATCATATCCATGAGAGAGAATTAAATATATTTTAACTCATTAAGAGAGTAATTAATTTCATTGCCATTTTAAAATAAAGATATGTCTTTTCTTTTTTTGGCCAAAAAAGATATGGCTATTATTACATGTGTTTATTGCCATATTATTCCAATGTCCCCGTGATCTTTCTTCTTAAAGGAGCTTTAGAGGAGACAGTCTGAACTAATCATTATGTCACCTAAAGATAAATTATGCGTTTTGAAAATCATCCATGATGAATTTCCTTGGTAGATTCTCGTCATTAGTTTTGACCAAAGATTTTCTCCTCTGCTAGAAAATGATAAATGTTTGATCCACAAGTGATATGTGAAGAAAGTTGAAATTAAACTAGAAGATCCTTCACAACTAAAGTCTTTTTCCTTATTTTTTTAAATACATAAATCATTTTAAATCCATGTAGATGGTGGGTGACACAGTGAAAGATAAATAAAAAATTACCACGCCCCATTGATTCGTGCATGAATATTGAATTGTGATATTCTATTTGTTTATTGATTCTACGAATATCCAAATAATAAGCATCCAAAATTCAAAGAATGATAAAGGAATTCGAAATTTTGAAAAATTTGAACAGAAAACGGCTCAAAGTCAATATTACTTATCAACTGTTTTCTTCTTTGCCTTAAGACGTATAATTTACATAAAAACCTAAAATTTTTCAAAAAGGAAGAAGATAAAAGAAAATCCTATTAAAAAACATTAAATGATATTAAAAACATAATCTATCGAATCATGACTAAAAGAGATGTTACTAAAAGACATTAATAAAAAGTTATTAAATATCTGATTAAAAGTTATTAGAAGATATTGAAAAAAATATTGACCGCATCAGTGGCGAGAAAAAAAAAATGCAGTTATATATTTTGAAAAACAAATTAGTATGTCTAAGCATAACTATTTCTATAAATACCTCCCTTACAGCGATTTTTATGCCTGCTACAATATAAACTATCAGTACAACTCTAAAGTAAAATTCTAGGAATTATAAATAGAATAAAAGATATGTATTTTATCTATTTATTTCTCAGGATTTTTCTACGCAATTAAATATCAGCTCAAGTGGATCCTGGCAAATTTCCCTCATAATTTCGATTCTCACACCCATTATATCATTCTTTATTATATAATTTCAACCGCTTAGGCAATAGTCGAATGATGACTAGTGGATGCAGCCATATATATACATTTATATATATATATATATCTATATCAACTCCTGATGTGACAAATGGCTTTAATTATGAAGGCAAAATTATAATTAGATTGATTTTTGGAGACAAGGAAATGCCGGGTTTCCTCAACTTCGACCATTCCCACTGATTTTGCTCGTCCTATTAGGTTTTACCAAGTTGCAAAATCCACTATACCAGCTACAATCAAATATTCAGATTTAATTTCATTTTCTTTTACCTACTAGTTTCGCCTTTACATCAATCATCCCACTGTTATACTTTATTCCATGCATGAAAATGCGGAACAACAGTTGTCAAACAATCTACAGATGTTGCAATACACTTATGTTATCTATAATTCTTAGTGTATATAAAAACAGACAGATCTTACTGTGGAGATATCGTATGTGACCTAAAATCTGGATCATTTGTAGCAATTTATTTAGCCTACCCTCCTGTAGCAGCATCATTATTAAAATCACAACTTTACTTTTTATTAGAATATACTATAAAAATCGCATAAAACTGGTAAATCATAAATGTATAAAATCATATACTTGAATTCGTATATTTACCTAAAGTCTATATCTAAATAATTTTATTATTTAAATTAAAAAATAATATAATCATAAACTCGTAAAATAATATATTTAACTCGTGATTCTAGCAACTATGGATAGGCGAATACTTGAAACTGAAATCCGTTTCACAGAAAGATTGATGGATGGACAATTTGGTTTTGAATCTCAAAAGATCAAAGAAAGAGCCCTTTGGATTTGGATTTAAAGTACAACTTCAGTCACATAAAATCTTTTGTTGGTTTTACGAACAGGTACATAGGAAGTTTTAAGCTTTTTGAAGTATTTCATTTGAGTTCCAAATCATTTTTTTTTTTTTTTGCTCGGATTCTTTGATCTTTCTAAAAACCTGTAATGTAGTTAAAAGTTTTTAGCTTCTACAATCAAGCACTAAACTTTTTGTAAGTTTGAAATTTATTATTTCATTAGATGTATCACTTTTGTCTTCTGTCAATTATAAATAAGTTAACTTTTTTCTGCATATTGTTTCCGTCTTGTGTGTACTCATATTGTTTTTAGGAAAACTATGAAATCAAGTACTTTTCCAAGCTTTCTTAAAACAATTTCAGAATTTTTTATAAGTCTAAGACTTGATTGTTACATTTAAAAGTTTTGAATATGAATTCAAGTTCTTAAAATGATTAAATTTAACACACGATAAATTAAACAATTAAAAGGTTTAAAACTCACAAAATAGAAACCCCAAAATCTTATGATCTTGAGTGCATTTTTCTCATAATTTTGCAAAACAATGTTTCCTAGATATGTCTTGATCAAATTAAGTCAATACCATGCAATCACAACACACATAAATTAAGTATAATATTTACCGAAGAAGCATATCCTTCTTCATTCTCTACCAATAATTTATCATTAACATTGTAGGTGCAACTAATTTTGGCGACCCCTCAAATCCCACCCATATCCACTCCCCATCATTTCAGATAATGCCTTTGTCAATTGGTGGTATCAACCTTTTCCTAATCAAATCCTTCACCACTCCTTCCTCATGGTCATACTGGATCTTCTTAGTGCACATGTCCAATCTCACTGGAGCCAATAGATATGGCCTTGATTTTTTTTTTTTTTTTATAATTGCCAGAAAGGCACGACCATATCAGGACTGGTTACCTCTGGACACATGAATCATCTTACAAGATCCATACACCATGTAAGAATAGTTTGCACTATATAGGTACTCCAAGAAATGACTTTAATAAGTTTCAAACTTAAGACCTCATACAAATTGTTATGATATGCCCTAGGGCTTAACCACTAGGCCAACCCCTTAGGGGTGATATGGCCTTGATTTGATTAGATAACAAAGTCACCCTTTTTAAATTCCAATTTCTCAACAAAGATAAGCATATATGTGTATGTGTGGAGGAAATTGTATGATTAGTGATGCATACAAATAAAAAATATATAAGCTAATGGCCTTATAACCTAGTGACATCTCCCCGATCTTGTAGGTTTGAATCCCCTTTTCTTGCATAATTGGCCAAAAAAAGAAATATGCAAATACAAACTAAATAAATATAATTACCAATAATAAATCACCATAATAGATGCAATTCATATATAAATATTAGTGAATCACACTTTGGAGATTCGATTTAAAGCTATATAACTTTTGCTGAATCGCATCTTCTTAAAACAATTGTTTTGGTAAATCATGAATTGCATTTTTCATATACCATTTACTGCTCGTTCACTTCGCTATAATTGCAATTCCATTACATATTTATTCCTTATGAATAGCTATTACGCCGTTTAGTTAATCGAATAGCGACCCATAATGAATCTCTATTACACAAAACAATGAATAACCATTCTTTATTTAAACCTATGAATATCAATTCAATGCTGGAACTGTCTTTTTTTTTTTTTTTCAAAATACCACCATTTAAATAAAAAATTAATAAAGAAAAATCCTATTACAGCTCGATTCCATTTATTCGTAATAGGAATTCCATTACAGTCTTATTCATCCAATGAAACGAACGAGCTGTTAGTGTTGTAAACTGGTAATTAAATTCATCTTATTTGTATTTGGATAATTCTTTTTTAAGTTTGTAGATATCTGTTTCATCCTATATATACATATAATACTTTCCTTAATAGTGTTCTTCTATATCCCAATGACATGATGATATACATCCGATGGCCAATGTCTTAATCAACTCTCAATCATTCTGTTTAGACATCGATAATCAAGTCACTGGCCTATAAAGAGATCTTGGCATAGCAGCATGTGATTGACATTGACTGATAAAGACATAGATTATGCTTCATCCTTGAAGGCTACGGTTTGAAAGGAGATTAAGGAAAAACATCAGAATATATATATATATATATATATATGTAAATTCAAGATATTAATTAATTTGGTAGAAATAATGCATGCGTGCCATTTATAAATAATAATAATGTTCTGCTATGTTCATGATGATACATAAAGATTTAAATACGTTAAAAAGAGAGATTTGATGTGTTTTAATGTATTAAAGGGTTAAAAAGATAATTTTATTTTATTTTTTATTATAGTTGAAAGGAGCCTCATTTATGGTGGCAGTCCCTTTCAAATATTGCCATTGATTAAGGAATCCAAAATCTTCCAAAGGTTTAGCTTTGTGAAAAGATAATTATAATTTGACTTTGAGGAGATTTTCCTAATCCAATCAAATTATATTGCAACTCCACCCGCATAGGTTAAAGTTTGGCGCATGGACACCATGAAAACATCTCCTAATGAAACCAATTAAGAAAACCCATGTGCGCGGGCAGATAAAGGGGCGGGTTTCAAGTATTGCTGTTTGATTTCAAAAAGGAAGTATTATAAAATCAACATATGCATTCTCTTACTTTTGTCTATATCTTGCTGTTTTATAAAATAAAAAAAGAAGAAGCCAATTTTGGTATGTAAACGTTGCAAAAAATTCAATTTATGACCTAAACTTTAAATTAGTTAATTAAATACATAATTAAAGTTTTCATGCCTAATTAAACTTTCACACGATACTATTTATTTTGTTTTATGATGTGGATAGAGCAGTTTATTAGTGCTAAATGATGTTATGAGCATTAGAGATGCAACCGAAATTGTTAATTAGGGTACCCAGCTCATTCGATCAACTAAATACCTTATAGGGTTAAAGGTCGGGTTTGAGAAAAAAAAAAGTCGACCCTATAGGGTTTGAGTTGGGGTTACGGGTCACAGTTGCTATCCAATGGGAAACCTGTCCCACTAAAATTAATAAAATAAAAATAATGTTCATTTTTTTTTTTATAATGAAGACAATTCAAATTAAAAAAATTAAGAGAGTAACAACTTACATTAAATTTTTAACTTGTTAGAAACATTGCTTTTCTTGTTTTTGGTGTTTTTGAATGTTTTTATGGACGATGATATAGATATATTATCTATATGTATGTATTTATAGCGGAAATTAATTGCTTTAGACTTATGGTGGATTCATTTGTCTTTTGGTTAAATATGCTAAGTTTTGGACTTTGGAGTACTCATAACTTAATGTTTAATGTAAAAAACAATTGATACTCTTGTTTCATTGGAAAAAAAAAAGTAAAACAAAAGGGGAAAAGAAAAAGAAAAGAGTAAAAAAGAAATCAGGTTGGCAAAGTAGGGTAGGGGAGTCAGGGCTATGACCTTATAGGGGCAAGTTGGGATATTGCACAGAAAACTATAAAGTTGTGGGTCAAGTTTGGGTGCCCCTACAGGGTTGTGGGTTAGGTTCGAGTCTTATATAACCGTCCCTAACCGGCCCTGATTGAATCCCTATTGAGCATTAGTAAAAATTCAGTATTATGTTATTTTTCCAACGTCTGCAAATAAAGAAAACTTTATTAAGGAGGTACTAAAAATAATTACAAAATATTTGATTAGATGTTAAATTGACCACTTAAAAATTTAGGCATTGAATTAATTTTTCGTATGAATTCCAGTTATCAAAATTTGATATTTACCCTATTGTAAAGGAATGGTGTGGACTATCCTCTATTAAAAAGCTGTTAGTCATTAGTTAAAAATGGTACAAGGCACCAATTTATTCCTATATCACCATAAATTAATTAACAATAATATAACTCTATAATAGTAAGAGTGAAGGGTGTGTTGATTTGCCTAACTTAGAGTTTCTAAAGGATATTAGGAGATAAATATAGCAACTACTTAGTAAAGAATAACACTTCATCTATTTATATAAAAATGAGATAAAGGAAAATAAATTGTAAAGGTCTGAAAAAATAAATTTTTACTTTTAGATTTTTTCCTTTTGAAATTATAGAGCCTTAAGGAAAAAGTTCAAATCAATCAAGGTAATTGATTCTAGCTTTTAATGAGAATGTGATCCAACTCTTGCTTTAATGTAAAAATAGCAGAAATATCAGAAGGGCTGATGAAGCCAAATCTAGGGGTTTGTGGTTTTATCATCGCAAGAGAAGTACATAATATTCAGGATATCAAATGTGCATGTACTTAATAAGAACACGAGAAACACTAAATTTTAGTATAAACTAGCTAGATTTTATATATTTAGACAAGAAGAATGTCACACCATCATGTGAAAAAATGCGTCCCACGTGGGTATGACTTGCGTGTGGGTCTCTCTACATTTGGCATCGGTCCTTTTTGAGCATCAACAGGGTCATAGACAATAATGCTTACAAGCAAAAAAAGATCAATCCCATACACAAAGTACAATTAAATCTAGTGGCAAAGAATTTAATAGGTACATGCATAAGTATTATATTATTTCACTAAATTAAATGCATCGATATCGTACAGAAACTTTTTTTTTTTTTTTTTACTATTCTTTCTCCTTTTTGGTAGGTAATAAGAATAGGTTTTGTTAGGGCTTGCCTTCCTATTAATGTACTGGGTAGGGGAGAGAGTGACATGAAGTTGGAAGTGAGCTGTGACTCTGCATGTGAATCAAGTATAGCTGGCTTTGTAAGGAGAAGGACCCCTTTATTTGCTACATAATAATAGTCCTCTCTCTCCCCTCCCTCCCCCCGACACCACGTGCCTGTAAGTTTCTTTTCTTTTCCACATACAACCTTTTGAATTTTCAAAAACATTTGGCACTAATTTAATACAAGAATCATGTGGAATCTAATATCATAGACGAATCCACAAGTGTTCGTGTGTAATCTTTCCTTTTTTATCTGACATTAGAAAGAAGATTGTCCAATATTATTGCTGCCCGCGGGTCCTAGTTGGTCAAATGATGAGTATGAGTTGACACTGTTATCAACTTGGATCTTGAATCCATTAGCAATATGGTGAATTTTGTCATGATCTAGAACCATAAAACGTAATTAATTGACACATAGCAGATTGCGAGCCGATTTCTGGATAAATTAAATAAATTCAAAAAGTCCAATTTTTATAATTTTGACATTTTGGGTTTTTTTTATAGAAAATATATAATTGTCCTCTCTTATTGCAGAATAGTTTTCATCACATAATATTATTATAGAATTCATTAAGCGAAGATTTTCCTCAATTGTGTTTGATTTTTTAAGATTAATTGTTGATTGATCTTGTCTTTTTGTTACTTGCTGCGTCACTAATTAATCCCATATTCCTAATTGTTAAGATTAGTATCACAATCATTTGATCTCAAACTTAAACTTGTAGATATGGCGCAAGCTGTTTTATTTATATCATAACATTTCTCCTTACTTATGGCCAAGACTTTGATTTTTCGATCAAGACTGATCAAGTGGACAATTTAATTTTATGGGATTGTAATTAGTGAGTAGGAATGAAACTCAGGATCTCTTACTCTAATACCATGTTAAGGTTAACATCACAACTATTTAATTTAAAAATTTAAATTTATGAATATTATGTGAGGTATTATATTTATATCATACCACTAACATAATAGAAACATGTAAGTTTAGCGCATATTATTAAATCCCTAATTTCATAACTCTCCAATCTTTTAAGTACATATAATATTCAAAGAAACTTGGTGACCCAAATCTAATGGAATCAAACTACACTACTACTATTTTGACATTGGCCGGAGCTCGGCAACGACCATCGTGGGTTAACGCATTTTATTTTATTATTACATATATGGGTCTATTGATTTTGTCACCTTTTTATCATTCTAATTTTATTTTTTTATTGTTTTTAATTAAATTATTTATTAAAAATATAAATATTAATAAAAAATAAATATTTTTATTTATAAATCAATCAAATAAATAAAATATTAATATATAATAAATATAATATAGACACCGACGAAGCTCCACGGGCACATATTTCACATGAGCAATGACAATTGCCACATAGAAATGGATAGGATAATTTCCCATACACATCAATGACTAGCGCCGACACTCGCCACGTTTGTTACTGCTTAGCCATATATATATATATATATATATGGGAACTTTTTTTTGTTTTTCATTTGTTGCGATAGGTGCACTTGTAATCTTTTTAGTTCATTTTAACAAAGCTTGGTAAATGTTTCCTTGTTTTCTCTTTAAATAAATATTTCTAATATTGTCTTAGACCTTTGATTGTTACTTTGTCAAAAAGCTTACTAGTGTTGTTAGATTTTTTTTTTTTTTTTTTTTCATTTGAACCTATTCGTGTTAAGATGTTTTGTATTGTTTATATGTGTGTGTATACATATTGTTAATTTCCTTTTACCCCAACTTTTGCTGAACTTAATATTTTGCAATGTTGTTCTTTTTTTTTCCAACTTATACTAATTTTTTAGGATTTGAAAGTAATGTTAAAATACAATTCGACTTAAAAAACATGTAAAATGGCCTTACATTTCAAATTATGTCTTTTTTCTTTTAAATCTATAAACTAAGCCGTGATTTTCATCGCTTAAGCCTGCACATAGGGCAAGACAAAAGGGAAGGTGCAAAGTTGCAATCTTATCGCATTTTTTGGCCGTAGATGGGTGACTCCAATTGCTAGTTAAGGCCCAGACTACAGTAGTAGGACTATAATCCAACATTGGCAATAACGTTGCTTACATCTCTACCCGACAAGTCAAATCAAACTCATTAGCAGCTAAAAACTAAAATCACAAATGGAATAATTGTGAAACCTAATGCATAATTATTGCATAGCACACACACATATGCCATAGTGTCACATGAGCCTATGTATTTCTAAATGGAACAAGCAAATCCAATGAGATACATGTAAGTGAACACATCACATAACCTCAACAACTAGGATCTAAAAGAACTTAAATTCCACTTTCAAATGTACAGAACAATAACTCACTACTAATGAATATTTAATATAGCAGGGTCCATACACTTGTCATGTATAAAACAAAATTTACAAGGGATGACCAATATCTTGTTGTTGCGAACACTAATAGTCTCATCTTAAGCTTACACTCATATTAAAAAATCAAGAGCACTATCTAACTATTAATATTTTAATCAATACTCCTCACTGTGGCTACCTCCTTAGTCATTGCAATTACATTCTCACGTCTAATCCTATCACATCATTTAAGTAGTTTGGGATCCCATCTCATCTTTAATGCATGTTACCTGTAGCTCTGATTAGCCATGCATAAACAATATGCACATCTTTTAAATCAAAGTATTAGTCAAATTTGACTACCCTATCAAGTACAAGCATCATACAACAACAAATACATACCTTAAATTTATGCATAACCTTTATACAATTAATAATATTATCAACATCTAAGCCTATAATTTAAATTCTTTTGTATATATGTATTTATCATCCTCACCAAAGGATGACATGGTTGATAAGGCATAGTTGTTGTAGGCAAAAGAGTGGATGATTAACCTCATGATAAGGTTTGATGTAATAAGATATGGCACTGTTGACCGCTCTATAGCAATGGTCATCTATCTCCTTAATTTTTGGAATCAATGTGTTAGGAGAGAAGGAAGCATTCAATAGGAGAGATTCTTCAAATAGACCTTGTGAAGGAATACACTAATAGGGTTGACACCATCTATAACCCAAAACCTTAAGGTATTAGGTCAATGGGTTTTCCCTTATAAAACCATCACATAAGTCTCATATTTCTTATGTGAGATTTTTCAACCTCACACTTGCACTCTAACAAATCTCCCCTTCAAGTGTGAGTCTCTACAATGGGCTTAGGTCTTACTTGCCCTCAAGTGTAGACCTTACGATCTTCTCAAGAACTTGTCAAATTGACGCCACTAAACCCGCTTTGTGATACCAATTGTTAGGAGAGGAGGAAGCCTTGAACAATGAGAGATTCTTCAAATAAACCTTGAGAAGGAATACACTAATATGCTTAATACCATCTACAACCCAAAATCTTAAGATATTAGATTAATGGATCTTTTTTCTTATAAACCCTTCCATAAGTCCCATAATTTTCATATGGGATTTTTCCAACCTCATACTTGCACTCTAACACAATCAAACTTAATGGTCTTATGAGACCAATTTCACCTTATATAAACATTATTAAAAGCTCTAAAACACTTTTATCTTCGACTATTGTTGATTTAATGATGAACTCTAGTCCTATGAATTTTAAATTTCTAATTTCTCAACTTCTTCAACTATCAATACCATTTAACATCATTTATCCCTACATAAACATCACTTTTTCACAATCCATTTCATATAATTATAATTTTGACAATTAATAATAAATTTATCAAAGGGATTCATCCTAGGTTTATGTTTATCTCTTTTTTGTTTAGACTTCCTAAGAAATGTTTGATTTTAGTGAAATAATTCATATGACAATGTATCTTGCGTGTAATATCCAAATCAATTGCTTCACCATAAAATCCCTTTCATGAAATAAAATATTAGTTAGGTTTTTCTCATCAATATCATAGAATTTAAGGAATGGATGGTTTACTAATCATCCAATATGCATTTTTGAAGATATCTATAATTAACATTTTCACTTTGCTAAATGGAAATTAAAATTAGTGTTCATTAATTTCCTTATACATAAGTTGTAATATAATGATTTTATTAAAGGTAGGTATTAACCTTATATTACTAAGAAAGATCTTCACCATATGCAGCAAGGACAAACAACGATGTCAATTAGAAAGAGAGTAGGTCCAAATAGGTTGAGCGAGAGGAGGGAAAGGATTTAGGCGTATAGCTTTCTATAGGGGTTTCGTGAGTCTATAATAGGGTATAAGAGAGTTTGTTTTATTTAAAAAGATAACCTTATGAGATAAATGATTTCCTCTCGTTGGTTTTAAAATGAATATCTAGGGTATTCCAATTCTCAAAGGACAGTTGTTATTTTGGTTTAATGGTTTTACCAATTTTATATAGATTTAAAAGTCGGAAGGCAAATTAGGAGCACCATAAGGCTTTATTTATGCAATGTCGAGTTATGTAGCTAAAGATAAGAATGTCAAATCACAAAGAACAGTGGATAAGGAAACTAGAAGTAGACGAGGTAAAAATAATGTAAGTATTATTTTATATGGAAAATGATTAAAAACGTAGGCAAATGGTGATGCAAACGGTATCGCGATGGACTTCATGGAAAAAATGGACGCGAGGAAGGATGCGAGGAAGATGCGGAGTTCACAGGATGAAGACCGGTCAAAGGACATTTATAGCGAGGGATGCGAGGAAGATGCGGAGTTCACATGGATGAAGACCGATCAAAGGACATTTATTATTTTCCGTGTTTTTACATTTTACTTTCCGCGTTTTCACATTTATTACTTTCCGTATTTTCATCTATTCTTTAAGATTATAAATATGTGCTCTAGGGCTATGGATGGACTCATGACTTATTTTCTATTCAATATACATTTCTTTGAGAGGTTTTCTCTGAATTACAATTGTGCGCAATTATGTTTTATCCTTAAGATCGTTCCTGTGTGAGTGGTCTTGTTTATTTACGCTATCACGCTGCGTCAAATGGTCAACAAAATTTAGCAATAACCTAACTGGTATAAATGAATATTATGCAAAAGTAATCTTTGTACTTCAATAATGTTACTTATAAAGATTGAACCATATCATCATTGATGTATGCACAACACTAGAAAAATAACCCATCTCTCTTTATGAATTCTTGGAGCAAAGAGCAAACTTTGCACTATTTAACTCACACAACTTTTTGGCTAAAGCTAATTTTTATGAAATCGTTTTTATACTAAACAAAATCTAAAACAACTATGCATAATTCTCAAGAGTAGAAAACAAATCAGCAGCGTAATTAAAGCATAGAAACAAATCTACAAATTCATAATGTGCCACTACCACAGATTGGTTAATCGTTGCTCAATCATGAGTGCAAGTCAGTCAGTTAAAAATAGATTATCCCCCTTCCTCGAACATAGAGCACGAGGGATCAAGTCAACAACATCAAAGTTAGAGAATTTGAGCATTATGAACAATCATTAATACACTTTGTAAATAACAAAATATATATTATATATATATATATTGCTGAAAGAAAAAACAATACCAGCTATAAGAAAATCGACTTTCAATGACCAAAATTTTGCGATAGAAAATTAGTAAAAAATATTATATATCTATAGAAACAATCGGCAATGATGATTTTTATAACATAAATTTATTTTTAAAGATAGAATTTTTGTTTTTAAAACTCAATTATCTTGTAGTAACAATTACAAAATTAAACATTATGGTGGATATTGGCAAAGCAAAAAGAAAAAAAAAAATATATATATATATATATATATATACACCACACACACATACACACAAGCGTCTGATTGATTATATTTGCATTTTCCTTTAAAAGTTTTCTTTAAAGCAACTTATAATTATTAGTATATCTAATTTATGAACATGGTCTTTTATATTCGTATTATTCATCAACCTAGGGTGTTGCCTTGTGGCTTAAACCATTGTCATTTTTCCTCCTTTTTAGTTGTATATTCCTATTGAAGAATGTGAAAACCAGCATAATTTTTCCATTGATACACATGGCAATTTAGTTGTATATTCCCATTGAGGAATGTGAAAACCAACAATAATTTTTTAATTAATGCACATGGCAAATGATTAATAAATTATTTTTTATCTATGTTCACTTCAGATAAATGGCTATTCATTTATTTTTCTTATTATGTGTGAGCTGTTATTATAGTGTTTAGTTGCATGCTAAACATCTATTAACAATGATGCATGAATTGCTATTATGTCAAATAATAAATAACAATTTACATTTTCATATTATGAGTTGTTATTTTAATGATCTATTTCACCATCTTTTTATATGTACTTTTAAGGTAGAAATTGCACACAACAAAACTTATTCTATCTGCATAAATGCAATAAGTACTTTTATGATATGGGAATAATAAATATTTTACTATCATTCTAATATAATTTCTTATTTCCTTTCTATTTCAACTAAACAACATAATAGGCTATAATAACTATTGTATATTTCATTATATTCTTATTGAATTATAATTCAATTCCCCAGTATCCCATAAGACATGGTTATACTTATTCAATTTTACCTTTCTTCTATTATGTGAATAATGCCTGCTTGGAGGCAATTCATGTTAGCATGTCAATTTCATACAAGGAATTGTTGAATGCCAGTTGAATAAATTAATCAAAGATTGAAAATAATTAGTTTACATTTTCATCGTATTCATTAAGATTATATGCATATATATCTTTTGCATCAAGTGTCTTATTACTTTAGTGTTTAATGGTCATGTTATTAATGGCTTACATGGTTGTGATGTCATTTTGTATTAGAAATTCTTGAACCTAGTTATAGCATACATTGAAAGTATAATAAGTTGCTAAAAAAATATTTATAGAGAGAACGAGGTTTCCTTATCACCCCACATGCGTTGCTCAACATGGTTTACTAAAGAATCCTAAACTAAAAATGCTTATATTTCCAAAAGGGAAAATTAATGTCGCATTGTTATTTGCACTTCAAAAGCACCCCACTTAATCTTCAGTCAATATATACATGATGCTTTTCTGAGGATTTTTCTATATTATCTACACGATAGTTTTATTTTTTATTTTTTATTTTTTATAATTAATATCGGACCCCATGCAAAGCAGTTGCGGTACTAATAAAAGCACTAATCTATCTTCCATTAGCTACTTCATTCTGTCAACATTGACTATAAAGAGAAAATTAAAAGTCCATGGACATTAAATGAGAGCACACCTATTGAGTTGCTGTATTTCCATTTATACGCCATACTGAACTGACCATTAAACTGTTTTGAAATTTCATAAATTTCTCCTAAAGAAACTTTTCGTTGTTTGTTCGTGATTTGTGTGATGAGAAATACCATGGAACAGAGTTTCCTTATTATGCATGCACACACATATATATATTATATTTGTTTATCTCTTAAGAAGAAATTACTTTCATGAATTATCCATCTAATATGTGTTCTATTTATTAATTGTTTAATTTAGAATAGCACGCATGTTTGACTGATTTGCTAAAGGTAGAATACAATAATAATTCTTTTCCTGTAAAAATATTTTTGTATTTGGTTAATAAAATAGTTATTCTATAAAATTACTACTACTTCAATATGAAGAATTGTAAATTTTTATAGAATTAGAAGAATAGTTTTTTTTTTTAATTCATTTTCAATACATTTCATATCTATCCATAAAACCCAAAATAGTAATAAAGAATAACTATTATTTTACTATCTACCGCATGAGTACTAAGTGAATTGGTAGTTTGTAATCGGACGAAACATAAACAAGAAATACTGATAGGAAGTTAAAAGGTAAAGGACAAAAAAACAAACAAACAAAAAAAGGAAAAACAGGAAAAGGGGAAAAATAAGAAGCAAACACGAAACATTCATCTTATTGATTCCCCGGAAAAATACACCAATTATCTACTGTTGTTTGAATTGTCAGTTGTTTGACTGAACAAGGTTTCGGTCAAAAAAGCTAGCGTGCAAGCTAAAAACATTTCATGTTCAAGCACATGGTAAGATTTTAAAGTATGATGTGTATTCTCGTTAATTCAAGACACTGAATTTCTTTTTCCTCGGTATAAGCATGCTTAAACGAAGTTGACAGCTTTTGAATACCGGAACATGTTGAGGAAGAATATCTCCTTTGATACTTACATTGGAAGTCTAAATTGATGCCAAAATGAGCTAATAAACCTTCATCTCAATTGTAACTTGTACAAAACTATAATTGCATGCACTTAATTAGGATTTTTTTTCGGTGGTTATAATAACACGGTCACTATAAACTAGAATTACACAAAAAATTAAACTCGGTACCTTAAGGGTGAGGATAAAAAATAGATGACACTAGAATGTATGGCCATTCGCATTATTATAGAAATTCATATTGACATAACAGAAGCATTAAGTTGCAAGTACATTTAAAATTAAATTCAATCATGACTAGATCTGATTGAGCTCAAGTAAAATTGGCACGATTATAATTTGCACGGCATTGATTTTATTGATTGTTCCTTCATGTTGTGTTATTGAAAGAAAAAAAAATAAAAAAGCATTATTGATGAATTTTCCACATCCAGATAGAAATTAAGACTGCCAGCACACTTTATTGTATATCTTTATTCAAAATAGCGGACAGCATTCTAAGAACAACTCATGATAACAAGATGTTAATGTCCTGTCATGTACCTTAAAACCTCCATACCAACACCAAATGCCCATAACCCAACTAATTACAAAATAATCTAAAAATAGGGCCCAACAGGGTCCCACCCATTAAGTAACCAATATTTGAGAGAATTCCTGAACACAGTGCTTAAACTTAACACTTTTGATGATCACTCGAAGGTGCGTTTCCCTAAATAGTATGAAGAATCTTGAAAACCCTGTCATCCAAATATGTTACTTGATGTAATGAGACACACGAATAAAGTAGGCAAAATCCTCAAATAAAATATCTATGTTGCTTTTTGTAAAATAAATATGATAAGAATTAGTGGTGAGTGCATAGTTATTTTATTCATATTTAGTTTATTAATATGGGTTAAAAGGAAGATTAAAATAAGACCCGAATAATGTTAAAATATCTGAGATCCCTATTAATGCATTCTAAACCTTATCAGGATAAGAATATTAGAAGTTTTTTATATCTATGCCAAAGTTCAGTCAAACCCTCTATGTTTTGATTGAATTATTCAATTCCACCAAGTTGTATTAACACTATTTAAATTTTGACATCCATATAAGAAACTAAAATGACTCACTTCACCAATTGGATGGATTTTGTTTTTTTAAGAGAAATTGTAACTACCGTAAGAGCATCTTGATGTATAGACCTAAGAGAAATTGTCAATTTATTTGAACAATTTTTGTATCCCATCTCTTAGTCAATCTTTCATGTTATATCAATCAAATTTAATTAATATAATTTTGTTCTACAGAAAGAAATCTCTGAAAAAAACACAAAAATGCTATTGAATAGATGGATGTACCTTTTTGATATATTATTTCACTTCCTTGCAATTCTTAAAAACATACAAATAACTCTCAAACAAGTGGCTAAAATGATAAAATAAAATCTCTACAAATACCACATATAATGATATTTTCTAGGATATTAAGTTGGAGTGAGTCCATATATTTATGGAAGTAATTAGGAGGGGATGAAATAAAATTTTAAAAGGTTCCGAGTTTTTTCCAATCAGTACCGATAGCTCAGGGATAATATATCTAAAATTTGCACCGAATAGTAAGTAATAGTTTTCCAAATTTCTTTTAACTGGATTAAAAAATATCACATCCTGGGGCAGCCGCAGGATATAGCCCTTGATTCCGACATTGCCAAAGCAAATTTCAGTTTTATTTTTAAAATTTTTGAATATTAAAAATCAACTGCTGCCAAATAAGCAAGCAATAAAATAATTGAGTTTGTGAAATTCTCACGGTGGGAGAGAAAAAAACGTAAAGCTATTTCTACATCCGTGGAAAAGAGAGAAACACGAACCGTTGTCTTATCAGGTGTCATGTTCCACCAAAATATGAACAGTGGGAAACTACAACAAAGTGCTAATTTTTAAATTCTTCTATTAACAACAATATTGTCAGAGTTGAATTGATTGGGCCAATTTAATTCGATTGAATCTACTAATGGAAATGATCTGGTTTAATTACAGTTTAACTCGTAATATAATCCGGCTTTATTTATTGTCTTTGACCCTCTTCTATGTCCGGAAATATCTCAAGATCGGATTTCAAAATATTGATTAATAAACTTAATCTAATCTTATATATTGATGATGAAAATAATATTTGATAAAGCAGCAAAACAAGATGGGCAGTACCAACCTAAAGCGATGCAAAAATAAATAAATAAAGGCCAAACTACATTTATTCCCTTCAATAACTATTAAAATCATTAGAATATTCTAAATTTTGAAATAGTTTACTTATATAAAAATACCCCAAATTTCTCATCTAAGACATTACCTATACATTAATCTTTTATACCAATATTTCATTCAAAGTATTTTTCTTATGATAATCAAGCTTGGCATTTGACCTCAAATTAACTATTGGAAATGCCATTTTAATTAATGAGTTTACCTCAAAAAACAATTACAAGTGTACATCAATATAAGAAAGAACCTGACATAATGCCGCATTTGAAAACAAAAAAAAAAAAAAAAAAAAAAAAAAAAATAAATAAAGGAAAAATGCAGGGACAAACTGATGGGAACGGGGGACTCATGTTCACTTTAGATCCCATCTGTCTTCTACAATTTCATGGGGGAAATAGTGTGTTATTTCAATAATTCAAAAAGTCGGTGAAATCTGGAGAGTTATTTAAAGTGCATCATTATGATTTCTGTGAATTATTACCAATCATGATATATAGAAAGTTTTACGTTATTTATAGTATGTTTAAATAGTTCAAAATTAATAATGAAAAAGGAAGGAAAGGAGCCGATATAATGGAATGAAAGTTCAAAACGTTTGGAAACTTAAGAGCAGAAATTAACTGGAAGGGGTGAAATCATGTTACTTTGGATCCCGTTTGCTCTCTTCAGTTTCATAGGGTAATAGGTGGAGTTATGTGTTACCTAGATATATCTATAAGGGTCTCTTTTAAAATAATATAAAAATACATGTTATTTGTCTCCCTTTTTTTTTTTCTTTTTAAAGTACAGCTAAAATCGTTGACAAGTCGAATCAAAATAAATTAGTACTAAAATGACGCAGCATGAAGACGTAAACAACAGAAATCAATTCACTATTGATTTTAAAGAATCAAAATTTGCAGAAGATGCAACTTTACTGAGAGAAATTCTCAAATTAGGGTTTTTTAAAAGTGTAACAATAATGTCCAAAAACTAAAGATAGGTTTTTTTAGACTATATATACTATTACATAAAGCCTTGAAAAGAATTAATAGTAAATAAGTCGGTTAAATAAAAGTTGGTAGCTTTGGCATTGAAGGTCGGTGGCTTAAAGAACAAGGCTGGTAGCTTTGAAACTAGCTTTAACAATTTGCTCTCGGGAGGCAATAAAGGCTGGCATAAAGCCGGCAACTTTTCTTGTCAAGGTCAATGGCCTAAGTCTCAACGCCGGCGACGTTTACGTGGCGTACAAGCTATCTTCAAGGCCGACTCCTCCAAGGCCGGCAACCTTTGCTCCAACACTGGTAGCATTGATTTGGCAGTGTTTATCCTTGCATTGTTTCCTCCTTTGTCTCTTGGATGCTTCTATCTTAGGAATGTATCAGCTATATTGTCCACATCATTCTTTCTCACCTGCAAAGAACTCGACCTCGAGTTCTCATCTAGATATAAAGGTGAATCATTGGGATGGAATGAAAATAGATCTGCAACATTGAAAGTCTTGGAAATGTTCAAACTATTGGAAAGTCTAACTACATAAGCATTGTCATTGATCTTCCTTACAATCTCATATGGACCATACTTTTTGGACTGCAACTTGCCATATTTTCCACTGGAAACCATCCTTTCCTTAAAATAAAAAAAAAAAAAAAACCACCACAACCATCACTTGATCCCCCACTTCAAATAAATGCTTTATATACTTGTTTGCAACTTCCTTGTAGTTTGCGTTGGCCTTCTCAATCAGTTCCTGATTTTAGTTGTGATAGCCTGACAATTCTCAGTCATATTCTTAACAACTTGACTGAACCCAACTCTTTTAGGTAGCTTAAATAAGTCCAATGCATGTTGTGATGTCTTGGTATATACTATGGAGAAAGGAGATTTTCCTATGGTCATGTGAATAGAACTCTTATAAGCAAACTCGGCTTGAGCTAAAGCTTGATCCCACTGTTAAGGCTTCTCGCCACATATGCTCCTAATCAGATTACCAAGCGTCCTGTTGGTCGAAGGTGAGCCATGCTACTAAAGTTCAATGATGACTCGAGCATAGACCAAAGCATCTTCCAGAAGTAGCTAGGAAACTTATTGTCCCCGTCTGATGTGATAGACTTGGGAACTCTATGTTATCACATTACTTCCCTAAAAAAATAGCCTGGCAATAGCATGGGCATCAGCAGTCTTCCTACAAGAAATAAAGAGGGCCATCTTGGAGAACCTATCAACAACAACAAAAACTGAGTGAACACCTCGTTGGGTATGAGGCAAACCTAGGACAAAGTCTATAGATAGGTCCTCCTATATATTCTTAGGCACTGGTAGTAGTGTATATAACCCAGTATTATGAGATTGCCCCTTGGATGTCTGATAGATATAAAATCTCTCCACAATCTTACTGATATCCCTCCTTAAACGAGGCCAATAATACCTATCAACCACTACAACAATCGTCTTATCACGACCCAAATGTCATGCTAATCCTCCCCCATGAATGCTCTAATCAATTTCTCCCTCAAAGAGGACTCATGAATACATAATTGATTCCCTTTCATCAAGTACCCATCAAGAATGAGATAATCACCGCAAGGTTCACGCGTAATGGACTTCTCCCATATATCCCTAAAATGAACATCTTTCTCATATAATTCCTTCAATTGTTCAAACCCTACAACTTTAGTGCTCATAGTCATAAGCAAGTCAGCTATTCTGCTCAAAGCACTAGCTACTTTATTATATACTCCGGCTTTATGCACCAACTTAAAAGGAAATCTCTACAAAAATTGAATCAATCTAGCATGTATATCCTTACTAATCCTTGTCTGATTGTTCAAATGGTTTAAAGCTCCATAGTCAAAGTACAAAACAAATTCCTTCCCTATTAAATAATGCTTCCAAACTCTCAACGTCCTAACCATAGAGTAAAATTCTTTATCATAAGTTGACCAGCTCCTCTTGGCATCACATAACTTCTTACTGTAGAAAGCTACTGGTCTCTTATCTTAGGATAATACACACCTAACTCATACTCCACTAGCATCGCACCTAACTTCAAATAGCTTGTCAAAATTAGGGAGTGCTAAACAAGAGCATAATACAGTAAAACTTTCCAGTAAAACTAGTCTCTGCCTCTCCTCCTCGGTAAAACTTTCCCTTCTTCAGACACTCAGTTAATGTAATAGCAACAGTACTAAAGTGTCTAATGAATCTCTTGTAGAAACTAGCTAACCCAAGAAAACTCCTCAACCCAGTCACAATTTTAGGAGTAGGTCATTCTTTGATAGCCCTCACCTTTTTATCATCAATAGTAACACCCTCACTACTAACGACAAACCCCATAAACATTAATCTCTTTGACAAAAAACACACTTCTTTAGATTAACATATAATTTATTTTCTTTTAGCACAATGAAAACACTCCTCAAATGATCTTTGTGCTCATCTTCAGACTTACTATAAATTAATATGTTGTTAGAATAAACCACCACAAATCTACCAATTAAGGGTTTTAGTACCTGGTTCATGACGTGCATAAGAGTACTTGGCACATTGCTAAGGCCAAAAGGAATTACTAGCCATTCATATAACCCCTCCTTCATTTTGAATGCAGTCCTCTACTCATCACCAAGCTTGATTCTAATATAATGGTAACTACTCCTCAGAGTAATCTTGGAAAACACAATAGATCCACTCAATCTATCTAACATGTCTTTCAAGCAAGGTATTAGAAATTTGTACCCATTGGTGATCTTACTAATAGCACTACTGTCGACACACATCCACCGGCTACCATCCTTCTTAGGAGTCAATAAGGTAGGCACAACACATGGGCTCATGCTATCTCTAATAAATCCCTTTTGTATCAACTCCTGAATCTTCTCCCGCAAAATTTTAGTTTCTTTAGAAGTCGTCCTGCAATGTGGTAAATTTGGCAAACTCGCCCCAAAAATCAATTCAATCTGGTGCTAAATATCTCTCAAGGGTAGTAACCCTTTAGGCAAATCATCTGATAACATATCTTTAAACTCCTCCAACACCTCTTTCACACTCTTTAACACTCCATCACTACTCTCCTCTTCCACCGTCATGACATTCTTCACTATAAGTGCATGCACAACCCTAGACTCTTTTATATCTTCCTCTATCTCCTTCTCTAAATGAGTGATCATCAAGAAAGAGCACCCTTCTACCTTGCGGGTCTTGGTGCAATTTGCTACCTTGAAAGGTAACACAGTGTATTTCACACCACCTTTCTCTAGCCTATACACGTTCTCCTTCCCAGTATCTTGAGCATTCACATCGTATTGCTAGAGCCTCCCAAACAATAGTGACTTACATCTATGTCTACAATGTAACAGTAGACTTCATCCTGATACTTGCCTATAGAAAATGACACTTTGCATTCGTCTTCATCTGCTAAGCAGATTTAATCCATCCTATAGTGTAAGGATTAGGATGTTTTTCTACCAGTAAGTGTAATTTATTAACAATTCTTACCCTATGATATTCTCAAAGCTTCTATAGTCTACTATCAAATCAAACCTTCCATCCTATCGTGTACCTGCTGTGAAACAACTGTGATGTCGAGTGTCTTCCTTTTGCTTAGGAGTCAACATCAATTTTCTAACAACATATGTTTGCTCAACTTCTTCCTTGTCCCATCATAATACTCATCTTTCCATCACGTTCACAACAAATCTCTTGATCTTTGTCAACAATGTTCACATTCCTTCTATTAAGACATCCGTTCGATCAGTAACCAGGTTGATTGCAACGATAACAATTGTCGAAAATAGGTCTAGCATATGGGTTGTTTTGCTTATGAATATCCTTTACCTCAACTGGCTTCTTACTCGCAACCTTATCATCCCTTTTCTCATTATTCCCACCTTGTTTCTCTATGATACCTTTATTCTTGTCAATCATGATTTTGCTACTACTCGTCTCATCAACATCATATCTTCTACTACTTCATTCAAATCTATTATTCTTTTCTTGCAACATCATCTCTGCCCTAAGGGCCATATTTTTAGCCTCATTCAATTGCCTAAGAACCTGGACCCCGATCTTATTGCAGATCTTCAATTTTAGGCCATCCACATATCTAGCCACCTGCTGACCTTCACTCTCCCTTAAGACATTACGCTTTACTAATCTCATGAATTCAGTCATATAATCATGAAATAATTGTTGCCCTTGGCAACAACACTGATACTACTGGAACAAAATTTGTTCATAATCGATGGTAAAAAGTCCCTTTGCAATAGTTGCTTCATATGGAACCACGTCCGTATAGGATGTTTACCTTCTCTCTACCTTATATTCTGTTACCTCTCTTACTAAGCAGAGGCTCCTCCCTTTACCCTATAAGCAACCAACCTCACTCTACACTCTTCTGGGTTCTTTATAATTAAAGAAGTGATCTACCTTAGCAAATCAATCTAAAAACTCCTCAATTTTGAGGCTACAATTGAAACAAGGGATATCTACCTTCAAGCAAAAGTCCCCGCCATCACCTTGATCATATCCATGATAATCCCTTTGATATCTACCTCCTCCTTCAACACCTTAGCTCCGTAGTTGTCTCTCTCATATAAAGTTCATCCTCCTCAACGGAATCTTCATCAGACACTTGTGCCCATCGATTTGCAGCAACAGATTGATTGATAAGACCGTCATAAGCATCCTTTGCCCTTGGTCGTCCTCCCACTAATATTCTTATCCCTGTTGGTATCTACTGCCAGAGCATCAAAACACTCAATCAAATCCTCAACAAGCTACTCTACTGATTGGATTCTTCGATCCATGGCATTGATAACCGTCTTAGAAATCATTTGTTAAATTCCACGGACTCCTGCATCCTAATCATTGTCAAGAAAGTGACCGCCGTCAACACTGTCGTTGGTTGTTATCTTCACAAGAACTCACTATACTCTAATACCAATGTGACACAACGTGAAGACGTAGACAATAGAAATCAATTCATGGATTAATTTCAAAGAATAAAAGCTTGCGAAACTTGCAACTATACTGAAAGAAATTCTCAAATTATGGTTTGTAAAAGTGCAATAATAATGTCTAAAAACTAAAGGTAGGTTTCTTGAGACTATATATACTATTACATAAAGCCCTAAAAAGAATTAATAATAAATAAGTCGGTCAAATAAAGGCTGGTACAAAGCTAACAGCTTTGGCATTTAAGGCCAGCGGCATAAAAGATGAAGACTGGCAGCTTTGGAGCTAGCTTTAAGAATTTGCTCTTGCAAGACATTAAAGGCTGGCATAAAGCCGATGGCTTTTCTTGTCATGGCCAACGGCCTAAGTCTCAACGACGGTAGTGTTTAGGCGGCATACATGCTATCTTCAGGGTCGCCTCCTTCAAGGCTAGCAGCCTTCGCTCCAAAACTAGCAGCGCGTTTATTTGGCAATGTTTATCTTTGAGTTGTTTCCTCCTCTATCTCTTGGATGCTTCCATCTCACTGAGGAATGTATCAGCTATGTTGTCCACATCATAACTTGAACTCGACTCAAATAAGAAACTTAAAGCTTGTACTTTGCTTAAACTCGAACGTGTTCAATATTTAATCTCAATTTTAACCCGAAATGATACTTGATAAGCTTGAACTTGACTCTATTGCACTTGATTAGACTAGAAAGTAAGTTGGTTTTTAGTAAAAATTTTTTTTCCCCTTTTTTCAGTATATGAAAAACTCAAAAAAGTTCACAAGTTGGTTGAATTAAATATTTTGAAACTTCAGTGCATGCTTGGTAGTAACTCAAGTTGCTTGAATTTAAGTTTGAATGGATTGCAATTGAGTTAAATTGGATTTGTCACTAACTTGAACTCGAATAGCTTGTGAATAGGTTTCACTTGTTATAATAGAGAAAGGATTTAACCATCTGAATTTCTTATTTTGAGTCATTCCCACATTTTGTATTTTAGAAAAGGGAATAAACAAAAAGCCGGAGATATTGTTAACTTTCCCACCTCAAGATTCTAAAGTGGGCATGGTGTATTGCCGCTATCAATGCGAATTCGGTCTCCAGTGAAAATGGAAACGGTGCACATTATGTGAAATGAAAGCCAATATGGTGATTGAGTCATTGTCCAACTAACAAAAAAAGGGACTTCCTTAACAAACCAATGAAAAAACCCATGAGAAAAACACTATTCGCAATTTGGTAAATTTGTCTGTCTCACGATATATGTCGTCGGCATTTGTTATTATCATTTTTTCGATGAATAAGATCTGAAATTTATTTTTCAAACTTCTTTATGCTATTCTTGTGATAGCTTCTATTCCTCAATAGCATTTGTCTTAGTAAAGCACATCTCGACAGTGTAAGGACATAGGTTAATTTTATGTTTTCTTTTTATAATTTCAATAGTAGGTTTTAATCTTTAAATAAAACTATTTATTAATTTTGTTTATGAGAATCTGCACACTCTTCGTTTTTTCCATTTATTAATTTTCCTCACAGAGGCATATATTTACCAGTGTAGCTAACATCCATTAAGGTACGAGGAAAAATGATATTAAAAAAAATCATATTATGCCAAAGGCTAATGTCCACTTGACAAATGATTTGCTAATCGATCGGTCCAAGTCGATTAGTCAATAATTGAACTGACCTCTAGCCAATTGTAGAGTCATGCGAAGCTTTTCTATTTAGTTCATATTTTATAGGTGCTTTCTTATTTTACTAGATATTTTAGATATTCAAAATCTTCTTTTAAATATCCTTTACTTATGTTCTATAGTCAGTATCCTATTTTATTTTATTAATGACCTCAATTAGACTGCAAGCTTATAATTAGGTTGGTTATATTATTAGTAGTCATTTTTTAGTTTTATAAGTTTAATTAATCTTTTTGAGTATTGACAGCATGTGTCAGTGAATTCTTTGAGTATTAAGATATTAAATTTTTCTTTATTCCATGTGTGTTGTTATCAATCTTTTTATAATTTGTGTCGATTGTATGAATCAAATCTTTTATTTATTTTAATACCTGGAAGTGTTTCACAATTCTTTCATATAACTGATTTCATTAATTATGCATGATATGGGTTAAACATTTCTCAATATCATTATTTGGTTGCGTTTGGCTTACTGAAATGGAAATGGTATTCCATCTTTATTATCTGAAATAGCCATGAATTCTTTAATTTACATATTAATGTATTATTGAAGTGATCTATATATATATATATATTATGTGTGTGTGTGTGTGTGTGTGTGTGTGTGTGTGTGTGCGTGTGCGCTTGGTTAATATAATTAGTGAATGTGTTAGACATGTGTTATTTTGTATGTGTATAGTATTATGAAATTAATATTATTGTTTGATATGTATAAATGTGTGTATAGTGTAATGAATATGTGTGTCTTTTTCAAATTAATATGCATGTGATATGTTTAGAATTTAATAAAATTACTTTTGAATTGTTTAGATTAATGACAGAAATTTGGTAAACTTTAAGTCCACTTTTTAAGCCTAAATACAACTCAAAGGCATTTGAAATTTATCCAAATTAATCCTAGGACAAATATACCCCTAATGGCAAATTTTGGATGAGAATTGACTTCAATTGGACAAGTTTTGGACTCTTTTTGCAGCCCTATTTTCCCCATACGAATTTTCGTTTTTTTCTTTCTTTCTTTCTTCCTTTTTCCAACTCCAAAATCTTAAACCCTAAGTCAAGATTAACTATAAGCTCTTGAATTTAAACAACATTCTAAGCCAAGGTTTAGTTATGTAAATTGAATGCAAACTTTATCTTTTTATCTTATGTTTTATATTGATAGAAATGAATTTTATGTAATAATTGATGTGGGATTGATTTGGTGTATTGATGATAGTTTGAATGGGATTATATGGCTAAAGGAATGGTAGTGTATATCCTATATGAGTGTTGATGTGTGGGGATGAGTGTTTTGGAAGATTGAAGGATTGAGTATTTGAGATGTGAATTTGAAGTGTGATTAGTGTTTTGATGATTAGAAGTAGAATTCATGTTGTTAGGATAGTGTTTGGAACATATAACAAGCTTTGAAAAGTTTGGATTAAGTTTGAGGAATTTTTGAAAGTGAACAAAGTTGTAATAAAACAGGGAAAATCAAAAACATTTTCGTATAGGCTAAAATTTGGTCGTACGCCGACATCTGGGGCTTCTACGCCGCCGGCTTATAGGCGGTGTTGGAAGCGAACATAATGAAATTTCTTAAAGCCATTCGAACGCCACCGGTTTAGTTGGAAAAGTCAGCCAGCGTTCATTTTTTCAAAATGTACGTCGGCTACTGGGATTCCAACGCCATCGGCTTAGAGGCGGTGTGGAATGGGAACAGAATCAGAATTTTTAACGTCGGGCTTAAGGCCGCCAGCGTATGGTCAAAGGCTGCCAGCGTACATGGATACGTTGCCGGTGTGAACCTCTCGGCAATTTTTTAGAAATTTGGATTTGCATTCTACACCGGCTTAAAGCCGCCGGCGTAGAATGAAGGTCTCTGGCGTACCCTTGAATGCTGCCAGTGTAGGCAGTGTTGATTTTCAGAGTGTTGAATGCCGGTTCAAAGCCGCCGGCTTTGAATGCCAGTGTATCCCCTGTGCTTTTAAATTTCAAAAACTTTCTTCCAAATTTCCCAAAGTTTGATATATGATCAATTAAGTATTTGTTAAGTGTTCCATGATATAATAGGATGTTTAAATGCTTTATTATGACCTTGTATTAATTTATTTGAATTTCTTTGATTAATTGTATTTTCAACTAGTTAATTAGTGCTTAAGCTAAGTGTGAAATTTAATATTGTTTTAAACAGTGATAGATTCTCGCCCAGCTAACCTCGTTAATTCTTGTAGCTATATCAGGTACGCAGTAACTTGCTTATTTCTTTGTTAGGGTAGGCATCACAACTAAACTACTTTAAATTAAGAAAACTTTATTAATTGATGAGTGTTGCTTGTCTTTGTTTGCCGTTGAATCTGGTTCGGAGAGCGGCACCCTGCTCAGATTGGGGGCAAGGTACTTTCTCGTTAATGGATAGAATTATTTAGGAGATGTGAGTATCCGAGTTGCTCATATCAACCCCCTGAGCATCGTGATACGTTACTCAAGATCCCCTAGTATTACGGGCTACGCCGGAAGGTGAGGCTGCCTAGTCTGTATAAACAGTAGGGACCACTCAGGGAGGCGGACATAATACTAGATCCTTATTGTCCGGAGTTTGAATACTCCCATGTTTTTTTACTAACTAAAAACTTAACAATAAACCATTGATTGTTGCATAATGCATTAATCTAAGAATGGGTGATCCACTTCGCATTTTGTATTCGTTACTTGAGTACTGGGCTTTAGCTCATATTTTATCCATTTCAGGTGATGACTCCGATGAGTTCTATACGAGTATGAGATACGGAACCGACTTTGAAGATTTTCTTGATGGTTTAGAGGATTAGAGCTAACCCTGGACTCAATGGAACCCTATGACTTGTAATAGATTTGAAGTGATTTCTTTTGTTTATGATGTAATTAAAGTGCTAGTTTGGATTGTGTTTGGAAGATTTTGTTAAGGCTTGTAAGAAGCCTTTGGATGTAATATATATATATATATATATATGTAATTAGCTATGTAGGAATTTAGTTGCTTCCTTTGTAAGATATGTTGGTAGTGTAGTAGTATAGTTTTGTTTAAGGTTTAAAAAAAAAAAATTTATGATTCCTATTATATATTATCTATATGGAATTAGATAAACAATTTCTCAAACAATTCCTTCAGGCAACCTTACATATAATCTTATAGGTTATATGTGGTTGGGGAACTGTTATCGCCTATTTCAAATTTAAGGGTGATAGTGGGTCCTTACATTATCATAGAATGACTATTGATTTGTTTGGTATGTAAAAAATTTTATGATAAGAAATGCCTATTTTATATCATGGGGAATAGATGAGGTATTCACATTCCTTCTCTTTATTGGATGAATGAACATTCTTAACAAAAAATAGATTTTTATTTCAAAAATATCCCTAATCATTAAATAAAGAAATTACTATTCCTTTCTAGTTCATTTCATTTTAGTGAACGCAATAGAATGTTAATATATCTACGTTAACCATAAAACACATCCCTAGTTAAGTTACAAGAATATATGCATGTAAGTAGTTTATTCAAGATTGGTTACTTGGTATAACCAACTAGTTTTATTAAGGCCTTACGTTCTAAAACCAACTTTATGTGTTAGAATTAAGATTAGATTGTAATCATTTATCTTTTCAAAATTCAATTCCTAATTCAAACTTTTTAGTTAATACTACTTACCTATGATTCATAAAATAATTTCAATTTATTTAATCACATCTTTTAGCAAATCAAAGTGTAAATTGTGTCTTGTGTAAAATAACTCCAAATGATGTGGCAATGTTAGACTCTCATTATCTAGGTTGAATGAGTAGAAAGTGGGTAAGATATGACATCCCGCTTATAACTAAATTGTAAGGTGCAAAATGCTAAATCTTACACTTAAAACCCACTTCATAACACTTTGGAACTATTTTGTATCATGTATCCCGTGAAATCTTTAAGATATAAGGTATTAAGGATGTAATCGATTAAGCCATTATAGGTTTTACGGTTGAGTTTGGATATATAGTAAAAACTCTATAGGGTTATAAAGTCAGGTTGGATCATATAACAAACCCAATGGATGCCCAATAATCATGTATTATAATTTGAAAATAATATATAAATAAAAACATTACTAAAGGGGCAAGGAGAGGAAAGAAAATATGAAAGAGCTACTATCATTTTTTCCTCCCCAAGGATGTTATTTCTTTTATGTTTGCTAGATTAGTTATGGATTTTAGAACTTTCTATTAAATTTTGTTCAAGTCATATTTGTTGTAGAGGTTAATATTATTTACTATTTGTTACATTTTAGTTCTAGCAGGATATTTAATTTAACCATATTTTAAAGATATTATACGTTAACAAAACTAATATATTTATGTGTTTAAATGTTGTATAATGAATGTGGAATGCAACATTTTTTATAAATGACACATGCATCTTTTCATTTTTGAATGTATAAGAAACTTATGTCAAAAGCACCAGCTTTTATTAATTTATTATTAGTTTTGAAAATGGGTTTAAAAAAATAAGGTTATAATGTTTGGTTCTAGGTTTTAAATCAAACCCTATAGGGTGGATTTAGATATAGTATCAAAACTCTATAAGGTTATAGGGTCAGGTTTAGTAGACTTTATAGGATAGCAGATTGGGTTTCAGGTTCATATGATCCGTTCAAAACCTAATCCAATTACATCCCTATAAGGTATCATGTGAAACTTGTAAATTTTTTACATCTTTCTCAAAGTTCATGTTTATCTTATATTGTAAGTACTTAATGTAGCATGAATAGGAATGCAACTAAGTTAGTCGTAGTAAGGTTTCTGACCTATTTGATTCATTAAAAACCTTATAGAGTTATAAGGTCAAATTTGGATATATAGTAAAAACCTTATAGGGTTATAATGTTAGGTTTAGATCATATAACAAACCTGATGGATACTTGATAACCCAATATTATAATTTTAAAAAATAAATAAAAATATTACTAATGAACTACCATCTTTTTTACCTCCTAAGGATGTTTTTCTTTTATGTCTACTACACTAGTTATGGATTTTAGAACTTTTTATAAAATTTTGTTCAAGTCATGTTTGCTCTAGAGATTAATATGATTTGTTGTTTTATATTTTAGTCCTAGTAGGATATTTAATCAATCATGTTTGCAAGATATTATATAGTGACAAAAGTAATAAATTTATGTGTTTGAATGTCATATAATGAATCTGTTCTGCATCATTTTTTTTCAATTCTACATGTATCTTTTTATTTTTAAATGTATAAGAAACTTGTGTTAGAAGTATCGAATTTTCTTAAATTTTTATTAAAATTTGAAAATAATTTGAAAAAAAAAAAGGTTATGGGGTTATAGGGTCGAATTCTAGGTTCTAAATCAAACCCCATAGGGTGGGTTTTGATATAGCATGAAAACGGTATAAGGTTATAAGGCCGAGTTTGGTAGACCATATAGGTTAGTAGGTTAGGTTTCGAGTTCATATGATCTATCCAAAACCTGACCCAGTTACGTCCGTAAGCATGAATGACTGTACTTTGCTCTTATATATTCATTCCTATAGCAAATCATCTTAGAAAGAGAGTTAAAAGGAATTATTTACTATCACAAGTTGTTTTGTAATGTTAGAAAAGTAATAAATACATAAAAATTTAAACATGTAACAAACACTTGTGGATCCTTTTTATTTGATGCAAAAAAAATAATAATAATAAATAAACTCAAAGCCAATTCCAAGGGTTAAAATTTTTTGAAATGTTTATATATTCATTAGCTTATAAAGATAATCAACACTTCAACATAGTTCAAAAGATTAAGTACATACAATCAAAGAATGTATGTCATATTGTAGAATACCATAGAACAATCATCCTCAAAAGTAATTATATGTTACTACAATTGGAAAAATTGTAATCGATTAAATTAATGTTGTGTTTGGCAACATTATGTGAAGAAGAAACCAATGAAAATTGGCAAAAAGAACAAAGTGGAAATGGAAATAAGTAGAATATTTATTTTATGTTTGGTAATTTATGAAGAAAATTGAAGAAAAAATTGAGAAATTGACTTATTGATAGACTAAAATGCCTAAAAATTAAAAATGATTTAGGTTTAGGTAAGGTGTTTTTGTAATCTACTCAGTTTTCCACCCATTTCTCCCCTACTTTGGGTAGAAAATAGTGGGATCCTTTTTCCACTCATTTCTGCCACTTTTAGCCGCTTTCAATACCATTTTTCATTACCCAAATATCCAATTTTCACCCCTTTCCATTGCTTTCATTCGTCTTCTGCTAGTTTCTCTCAATTCAAACATAGTGTAAGGTTTACATAATAAGGAAGTAAAGGGGAAATGAAAGGAGACAAGAAAAAGAAAATAACAATGTCAGAGACACTTTAGATAACAAGATAACATTTAAAGATTTTCAATATATGAGCTTAGGATCTTTTCTTTTAAAAAAAAAAGGTTATAGCAAAAAAAAAAAAAAAAGACTTGTATTATTTTTTTTATTAGCATTATTTAATTTTTTACAAACCGGACATTTGATAACTTGGAATGTATACTCTATTTATATTGGAGTATATTCATGATGGTTATAAGGTATGATGACTTCATACCACCCAACTTGTGAAAGTAGATATAGATAAATCTACATCTGGAGTCCACTTTGCAGTTATCAAAACACACCCAAATCTCACAATGTGAGAGTAGATTTTAAAAAATCTATACTTAGAACTTATCTTGTGATCCTCAAAAACTATCTAAACTTTTCTTGATTAGTAGAGTTTGACTGACGTATATAATAGGATTATCCACTCGCCTCTACCAATTATTATATACAACTCCAATAAAGAAGGGAAAAAACATGCAAATTATGTCAATACAAACACAAGTATATTATGGCACTTTGAATGGCTAGGGCAAATTATACGACATTAGAATTTCCCCCTTCCCCACACCAATTCCACCCCCCCTTAGAAGGATATGTATTACACTTTGATTAACCGAAAGAGGTAATTTGATTAATATGTTAACTTCACATGGTAATTTGAATTTTCAATTAGAATTTATGTTAAGCTCATGTGCTATTTAAATCGTTAAATTTATAACAAAAACAATGAGTCTCGGATTCAGGCCTCGAACTGAATCCGCACCTAAAGATTTCTATGTAAAACCAGTCATACCTCGTCAACAATGTTATAAATCCTATAATTATTCCTGAAGTGCTTTGCGGAATGAAATTAATGTAACGGTGGGCACATGAAGAAGACGCTCCCGTTATAGGAACACACCCACCGGTATGCATGCTGGATTGCTGCATATTCATTGAGTGCAACAAAGCAAGTGGCTGAAGAGACAGGGAGAGAAAGAGACAGAGTTTTTTTGTCAGATGGGGGCCTGGAAATGTGTGGGTCATATTCACTACAAAGTGCACTGCAGCCTTTGCTTGTCTTGGAACGTCATTTATCTCTACTATGCAACATATCACCATGTATATTTTGCCCTACCATAAGTTAGCTTCTTTCAACACCATAAATATTTTCTTATTTATTCAAAAATAAGGGGGAAAAGAAAAAGGCTAGGGAATCGGACAATAACAGTCAATTACACACAACAAGATAGGGATGGAGAGGAGAGGGGGGCAGAGAGAGAGTGATGTGAATTTAATTATGGTGGCAGATACATAATTTATTGAAAGAGTGGCAACTTTTCTATAGATTTTTTTTCCTAATAGGTTTTACAAAAATAAAAATAAAAATTGAAAGCAAATGTGTATATATATATTTACACCTATCTAGATTTGTTTGGATTGCTTGATTTTTATTTATATCTGTATTTATATCTTATTTGTATTAGTATTTTATCTATTTTCGATCTATTTAATATCTTTTTTAGTAAAGATATTTGTTTTTTATATGTGCTTATTTCTTGACAAAAGTTTTAACCTAAACAATAGCCTGCACACAAACCAAATGGATATTATTTATATAATTTAAGTGAAAGCAATCTCTTTTGGTGTTTTTTTTTTTTTTTCTATTTCCAATTATCCCTTAATTTTTTTTTCTGACCAAAATAAAACAAACTATTACCCTTAAAAGTTAATGACCTTTTGGTTTTGTGACATTAAAAAAAAATTCTTTGTACATATATAACCTATGATTTATAAAGTATATTTAAAGAGCTTAAATGTCATATTAAAAATAAGGATAAATAGATAACACTTGACTTAAAAAAAGATATTTTATTGTCTTAAAGAGTAGATACACCTTACAATGCTATAAAATGTTTGCTTTAGTTATTAAGCTCGAGTCATTTCCCATTTCTTGCTGCTTTCCACAGCCCCTCCTCTCCCTCCCCAACCAAACACAAACGCAAAATGCCAATCTCTCACTATTCCAATATTAGGTTGAAGAAACGAAAGGGGATAGCTAAAAAAGGGTTCCAAAGAGGAAGGAGAAAATACAATGATGTAAAAAATAGTAGTGGCAATTGCAAAGGGAGAAATTACAGTAATAAAAAATTCTACTAATATTGATGATTTTGACTCCAATGATGATAGCACTTTCAACGACTTTATTATCTCTCACTATGATTTGCATGTTTTAGATTTGTTTTGGTAAATACAATTCAGAAGTTTTTTATTTTTTTAGAAATTCAATACTTAGAATTTCTCTCTCACACACACCTTTTAAATTTTTTGTGTGCACCTTTTTTATTCTTGATATTGAGATTCTAATAGTGTTTTTATTTTAAATTTTTGTATTGTATGTTACACGAAGATTAAGATTTTGCATTTTTTAGTTGTTTATTTACTATATAATATAGTGATTATAAAATAATGTAATTGTTAAAACCTATATTAGCTTTGCATTTGAAAAATATTAGAGTTTCTTGAATACAATACTAAATTTGATTTTGCATAATTAAGGAATATGGATTATAAAAATGAACTATGTAAAAAAAATGGGGATTTTTTTTTACTTTACTGATAAACTGTTTCAATAATTATTGGAATTTCAAATTTTCCATCTTTTATTTCCCTTTTCAATTTCGCTTGTCGTAATAGATTATAGATAGTTATATATAATTGATTGCTTTTCCAATGTGTTGTTTATATATGTTGGAGAAGGCAATTTTATTTTAAAAATTGGTTATATGATTATTAGAGTTCATATTACTATTTTATTTTGATAGGCACATAACAGTTACTATAATATTTTCCATTATGAGTACAGTTACCTTTACTATTTAATGAGTTCCTAAACTGAAATTCTTTTGATTATTTTATTTACAACAAAATACAACTGCGAATGGTGCAATATGTGAAGAGTATCATTAACTCGAAGCTAAAATTAAACATCTTATTTTAAGGGCTTAAAAGTTCAACGAAATTCCAAGCTTAGAACTATAGAATTTACTTCTATAAAATGATTTCAATTATGAACTTATTAAAATATAACAAAAATAATGGATTTTCAAATATTTTTGGATTTTTAAAGCACCTTTACATATTTATGTTGCCATAACCACTCTCATGGTCTTCCTTCTTCTTGACATGTAGACATGAAACTGAGGTTTCACTGGCAACAACGATGCGGTCCCTAGAGGCCAGTACCGAAGTGAGAATGACATGTTTAAAAGGATAGTATATGGTTTTCATCGACATCGGTATCGGTATTTGTATTATATTTATTTTATATTATATCTGATTTGTTTGATCGGTTTATGGGTAAAAGTTTTGTTTTTTTATTGGTAGTTGTTTTGACAAACAGTTTGTTTAAAAACGATAAAAAAATAAAATCAAAATAATAGAAATATAACAAAACGAAAAAATCCGTAACATGTGATTAACACAGTTTTTAATAATTAATTTACTCTAAATCTTGTTAACATAATTAATTTGTCCAAATGCTGTAAATATAGATTAAAAAATGGTGTATGCAGTTTTTAAGATTTGCTTAATGAAAAAACAAAAAAAGATAGTATATATCAATTTCCTTTTTCCTTTAAACAGAAAAGATAAAATTAAAAAAAGAAAAGAAAAGGAATAATTCCCTAGAAAAGTTTTCAAAGTTTGGTAGCTGGACCCAGGGTGTAATAGTTCCCCTCATCTTCTTAAGAGGACGGCAAATAAGACAGTTGGAAGGAAAACAAAAATAAATAAAAAATAAAAAAAATTAAAATAATGTCTCCTTCGTTCCATCTGTATGGAAAAATACCAGCGAGGACTTGACTTACTTGACCCCTTTGCCCATGGATGCTTCCTACCGTTACTTCCATTCTTTCGACACGTACTTTATCATTTATGGCACTGTTGTTTACCCTATTTCCCTTTCACATGAAAATTTCCTGTCCCAAGTTTACCGTCTCTTTATATCTTTGTGGATAACCTTCTAATACCTGTGATGAAATATTTTTTTTATTTTAAGATTTTTACTTTTTTAATTTTATTTAACATGTGTCAAATATTTTTTCACGAAGACACAATATAGGAATAGTAGGCTTTGGACAACAAACTCATTTTTCATATGAAAAAATTTTGCAGTTTCAACTAATGTTCAAACCTTATCCTGAACAATAATAATATAATACATATACATAAATAATAAATATTTATTTTATTTTAAAAATATTTTTATTTTTATAAATTTATTTAATAAGTATCACATTATCATTGTTTGAACAAGATCGGAACACGGTGGTAAAGATAACAAATTTTTCCATTATCACGTATCACCCAATCCGCGGAAGAATTTTTCTGAGAAAAGAAAAATAAATAAATATAAAATAAAAAAGTTAAAAATTCAAGGTAAAACTTTTGACTGCATGTGAATAAGACATGTTATGTTATGTAACTTCACCGCTCAACACCGTACCATTTGGCGAAATCCATGCAATCCTCGTGGAAATAGAAATACCGTGATTTCTCTTCAAAAAAACGGCATCTCTCTATACTATTCCTCTAATTTTCCAAATGATTTTTATTGTTGATTTGGTGGATTAAAAAGATTTGAAAAAAAATTTCGTGTTTTATAATACTAAAAATACACCTTACAAAAACTAATTACATAATCTTTTATTTAACATATTAACAAATGTATTCAATGACCTTCAATATTTTTCCATAAATAACTAGCTTTATTTTTAAAGTTATCAATCGGTATTATTTTAATAGTGAGATTATTAATTAGGCATTCATATGGTAGGACCTAAAAAGTTTCCAAGATAAAATAATGTACTATATCTTATGCCACCAGACAAAATTAAGTGAAAAGCAGCTAATAAAATTTACATTTAGAAAGAGCTAGTCAATTAGAGAATATATATACATATATATGTATGTATAATATAATTGGGATTTTGCAACAAGTACCATAACAGCACTTATGGCATGCTTGCTAAAAAAATTATTTTTTTATAAAACCGCCCCATTAAACCATTATATGCAATATCATGTGATAGTTTCATGAGTTAAAAAAGAAATAAATATATACTCACCTTAGTGCTTTTCCTTAACAAAACTAATCTAATCACTAAAGGTGATGAACTAGTTTATGATCAATGAAGCATATTCTATAAGTTTCGATTTTTTTTTTTTTAGGACGAAACCTTACGTTTTATCATATGGAAATACTATTCCTACAAGATAATTTTTAACACCCAAGAAATTTTTTATTATATTTATATAATATTAACTTTTTCTGTATTAACAACCTATCAATTTCTACACATGTTTTTAACTAGCAGTTTTAACCAATCTAATAATGAAGGTAATGGGAACATCAATAGAATTTAACTAGAAGTTCAAAGAAATCAAATGGAAACAAAAAGAAAAGTAGATACTTAGAGGAACTTAGAGTTGAAAAGGAGTGGAATTTACTTATGATATTTTGGAAGCAAATGAGGTCCACAAATTGATGAAGGATGTTGATAGAAGATTAATTTTTGGCTAAGGCTTACTAGGACAAAACCTAAGATTAATGGCCTCTAGGCCCAACATCAGCACCTATAAGGCCCACTCTATGAAGGTCTCCGAGAGAAACCATGCCCCAATGCTAAAGAAGGAATCTTGAGAGTCCTCAATTCACCTAAGCAACACATGTTCGCGACCTTGATCTCGACCTTGTGTATGGAGGTCAAGAGCAATGAGGCTGCACCAGTCGTGACCCTCAAACTCAATTAGGGACCCATGGCAACGTGACAACTAAATCTCCTTGAAAATCTACACCCATCTAGCCTCTCTTCGTACCTAACATATTGGTGTCACAGTACTTACACAAGCACGATCTGCGCTTGACACTATTGTGTCTTATGGGTCAAGCTAACTAATAGTCTAAGGGAATCCGTTATGTATAAAAAATGTCCTGTGGTGCCCCTTAGTCTGTTATGACCACCCTCTATAAGGAACCATCCAAATCCACTAAACAAGTAAGCTCTCAACTACACTTGAGATAGTTATTCTTTTATGCTCCTAGAACTCACAGCTGACTTAAGCATCGGAATGACTACACTAAATAAACCTTTGCATACCACTAACTGAGTTTTCTATGCTCGCAGGTTCACGATGCTCCCATACCCCCACCCCCCCCCCCCCCCCCCCCCCCCAACCCAAATCTTTCATTTAGGGAGAAGGAAAATTCTATCGGTGAATTCAATATCTGAAACAAAAAAAAAAGTAGCATGTTTGGGGTCTTTACATTTTGCATAAGATTATGTGCTAAATCAAAAGTACTATTTTAAATATATATTGATAATTTTTATTATATTCAATGTGATTAATTAAAACTTTAATTAGGTTATTATACAAAATACCAAAAAAAATTATATACTTTGTATACCATTAAGTGCAAAAAATACAAGGGTGTGAAATGATGTATCCTTTGCCACATCTTGTGGAAATTGGTTATAAAAAGTTGAAATCCAAACTCATCATATATCATTATGGAAAAAAAAAAAATTTCAACAGACCAGTATGCTACTTATCCGAGTCAATAGCAAACAAATGTCAATATTTTATTAGGTAAGTTGTGAAATATTATATAATTTTTATAAAATTATCTATATACCATTATTTTATCAATACTTATATGATACTAATCAACATTCATGATATGTCAACAGTATTGAAAGCTTTTTTTCATCCATCCATACCCATTAGAAAAGCAACGTTTGGGTTCCACTGAATTTCTTACTCACCCATACTAGTTATATATGACCAAAATAGTCCAAGCCATGGTCTAGGGAAAATTTATCGTGAACCAAATTTATACATAACCAATTAGAAAATGCTAGACAAAAGCAAATGTATGAACATTTGATGTCTATTCATACGTAATACTCACTTGCCATACATATCATCTAGTCTATACTCAATAGTCTAATCTCTATACGACCCGCTATGCATATAAAATTATTTTCCCAGACTCTAAACATACATATACGGCGCAAATAATTAGCAACTAAGATGGTGACGATTGGCATGAGAAGACGTTATGAGGGCACAAAAATACAACAAAACCAACACCAGCAAATTTGGCAGGAAAACATGCTTTAGATTCCGGATGGTTCTTGCTGAGGTGTGACAACTGTGAGGGACGGAACCCTTCCTTTAGCTTAGTCCTGAGATTATTTTGAGGGGTCCATTATTTTTTTGACCCCTAACCCAATAAGACTCCCCTGAAAAGTGCCTCCACCACCACCATCCACCGCCAATTTTCACCACCATCACCCTCTGCCCTCTGTTGCCCTCTCAGCCTACACAGCTCTGTGTTCTGCCAAACCCCATTTACATCAACATCGTACAACACCCACACACATAAAAATCAAACACCATTTATAGTACTAACTTAGTACTACTAGGCATCTTCAGAGTAGTCATATATGTATAAAACAATCAATCCTATTATATTTATTTGAGATTGAAAAAAATTAAAAATTTTCTCACCGCAACTCCAACATAAATCAGATCAATGTTGGCACTTTCAGCTAATTTTTCAGAAACAGCCCTAGCTATATATTGAAAATTTGAAGTATTTTACCGGAATGGGAAAGAATATTTATAAATAGATATAAGAGTAATAACTTATGATTATATACAGTACATTACTAAATTGCTGTAGAACAGAGGGAGAAAGAAGAGAAGAGAAAGAGAGGGAGGGAGCAGAACAGAACAGAGCATACACAGAAAAAGCAGCAATCACAAGGAACAAGTATTAGTTTTTGGAAATTGAACCCTTCCCCTCAGAGTTCTGACAGCTTTCCTTCTCTTTTGAAAATGCCACTTAAAAAGCAAACCCCACAATTAATTTTAAAAATTACCTATGGTTCATTTCAAATAAAAATAATTTAAAAAAAACCCCAAAAAATCTACCAAGTAAAATCCAAGAAAATAAAAAACTAAAATTATATATAAATTTATACTATGGTTACTAACTTTTGATGCTTAATATTTTTATGCTGTGCACATATTGTATACAAAAGTGAACAGGAAGGGGATAAAAAAATTTAAAAAAAAATTGAAAAACCCAACCCTCAACTCATCTATTTAATACTTCCATCTCCCTTGTCTACGGGCAAACCCAACTCCTCCATCATTCTATCTATTTGTCTATCTTTGTAGACAAAACATAGCATCCATACACAAACACAAACACATCAATTTGACATATAAGAATCACATAGACAAACACAACAAACAACAGAAATTCCGAAACAAAGGAAACTGAGAATAAAAGGCACAACCTCTTCATGAGAGTATCTCTAGAGCACCGTGAACAGCAAAAAACAACACCACCAATAGCCCACTAAAAAAAGAAAAAATGTGTAATCCGAACACGAGTACCCCCACGGTTAATGTCTCCGAACAACCAACACGACACGATCAAGGACACGACCATAGCCGTATGTACTTCGATCTCTTGTCACTCCCTAATACCATCAAGGCATCACTTGTTACCGTAACCAACACAGACACAACCAACCCTGGAACAAAACCATGTGATGACCCAACATTGTCCACCAAATTCCCTATTTTCACACAAATCATGCAAGAAGCCAAATCCCTATTCTCACTCTCGCTTCCCATAGCCCTAACCGCCCTCATTCTCTACTCACGCTCCATTCTCTCAATGCTCTTCCTTGGCTACCTCGGCGACATCGAGCTCGCTGCTGGCTCGTTAGCCATAGCCTTTGCTAACATCACGGGCTACTCCGTTCTCTCCGGTCTAGCTCTAGGGATGGAGCCCTTGTGCTCTCAAGGCTTCGGCGCACAGCAATCTAAGCTGCTGTCCCTAACGCTGCATCGTTCGGTCATTTTCCTGTTGTCGTGTTGTGTCCCGATCTCGTTGCTTTGGCTCAACATGTCAAAACTTTTGTTGTTCCTACAACAAGATGTTAACATCACCCGTATGGCTCACATTTATCTCGTTTTCACGCTCCCTGACCTCTTAACCAACTCTTTCATTCATCCAATCCGCATTTACCTTCGCACGCAGGGCATTACCCACCCTGTAACTTTAGCATCCCTTGCTGGAGCTTTCTTCCACTTGCCGCTCAATTACGTCCTCGTGGCTCGTTTTCGGCTTGGCGTAGTCGGCGTCGCGGCGGCTTCATCGGTCTCCAATTTCGTCGTGCTTCTTTCGTTGATCGGGTACGTGTGGTTGAGGGGGTTTCACGAGGCGACGTGGACGAAGCCGAGCCTTGAGTGCTTCACTGGATGGAAGCCGCTGCTACGGCTAGCAGCGCCGAGCTGCGTGTCTGTGTGCCTAGAGTGGTGGTGGTACGAGATCATGATCGTGATGTGTGGTATCTTGGTCAATCCTAAAGCAACGGTTGCGTCTATGGGAATACTTATCCAGACCACATCGTTGCTATATGTGTTTCCTTCTTCGCTCAGTTTTGGTGTTTCGACACGGGTTGGGAATGAGTTGGGAGCGGGCCGGGCCCAGCGGGCTAAGCTGTCTGCAGTGGTTGCTGTGTTAATATCTGCAATGATGGGCCTATGTGCAATGGACATTTGCTTGTAGCATGCGGGCCCATTGGGCTCGCATGTTTACTAGTGATGTTGATATTCTACGGCTGACATCGACAGTATACTATCTTAGGGTTGTGTGAGCTCGGAAATTGTCCGCAAACTGTCGGGTGCGTGTACTAAAGGAAGTGCACGCCCTACCACTGCAGCTAATGTGAATCTTGGAGCATTTTATCTAGTTGGTATGCCGATTGCTGTTGGACTTGGATTCGGGCTTGGTGTTGGGTTTACCGGGCTTTGGATCGGGCTTTTTGCAGCCCAAGTTTGTTGTGCAGGCCTAATGTTGTATGTGGTAGGGACTACTGACTGGATTTTCAAGCTAAACGGGCCCAAAGGTTAATAGGAATAGGTTGTGGGGACAACAGCATGTGCCATGCAATGGTCGAAGTGAAGAGCAGCAACCTTTGATTTGTGTTGTAGTGACTTCATCTTAATGAATGATGCTAAATTATATAGAATCTAATGTAGAAAATTTTTTATATTAAATTTAACTTCTTGTTAGATTCTTTCTCTTATCTTTTTTTTTTTTATTTATTATTTAAGTGATGTATTGATTTTTTGGATTGGAAGGGCATGACACTTGCATTACCTATAAATAGGGAATTTTTATTTCCATATTCATGTCTCTTTTATGTTAACAATTAGGTGCACATCCATTAGACATTTGATTTTATGTTAAGTTACCAATTAATGATAAAAGTTTATGTTGTTGAGTGTTTTTGTGAAAATCACTCATCTTTTTCTTTCATTTTTTCTTTTGTTAATTATAGTCAATACTATCAGTTTAATCAAGGGGAACTAGTTAGTAATCACTGATTATAAGAATAGATTCGAGGGAAAAGTTTGTTGGGTGTTATATGTCACACATATGTACATATGATGCATAAGTAGTCATAAAATTGTTAAATGTGCAAATGATGAAATGGGTAGTTTTAAATTACCTACCATCCACATTTCTTACATATTGCATACCTGATGATGGTTTTGTTTAAATGTCTCCTTCATATATTCACATCTACTTCATTATATAAAAAAAAAAAAAAATGTAGATTTAGAGACAAGATTATAAAAAACCTAAGCAAGTATATTTTATACATAGAAAAACTTTAAAAGAATAGAACTAAACTAATAAGGTATCAATTGTCTTCTCATTATGAACTACCAGTGATAGCTCATGTTAATGAAACATATTTTTGTCTTTATTTTGTGTTGAATATGTGTTAATTCCAAAAGCATATGAAATTGAGTGAACATCACAAATAATCAATATACAACCTAATCATGTTTATTCCGACCATGATTGTGTCACTTTTCATATCATGTATGTGCCACTTCCATGTTTTCCCTCTATAATTGTGTTTCAAAGCATACTAGGTTTGTGTTTACGTTGTATTAGAAATTGTTTAGCTCAAATTATTAACATAAAAGTGACACAAGTAAGGAAATAAATACTCTCTATTTACATGAAATGTAAGTCATAACCTCTCCTAATCTAAGAAAATCTATATGAATTGTTTAAATTAAAAATGAAAAGATAGAAGTTAACAAGAAGTAAAATTAAATATAAAAAATTTTTCTACACTAGATGTTGTATAAGTTAGCAGCATTTATCAATCTATACCCATTAATCTCTAGGCCCATTTAGCATAAAAATTTGAGTTAGTAATCCCTCCATACACAACATTTGGCTTGATAACAAAAAGCATAACCTAAAGTCCATTAAATGCGAACCCCAAACCCATGCCTAACAGCAATCAATGCACCAAATAGATAAAATAATCCAAGATTCACATTAGTCACAGTGGTGTGGCATATGCTTTCTTAGTTAAGATAGCCTTCGGATGGACAATGATGCTAATGTTAGTTGTACAAAATCAACATCACTTCTAAATACGTAATGCATTAATGTTTAAGATGAAGTCATCACAATGTAAACCAACTATTGCTACGCCTCACTTCTAACATCTTATGACATGTGCATACTATCTGCACAACTTGTACTCTTCAATCTTGGGGTCTATTTAGCATGAAAATTCTAATTAATAGTCCCCACCACATGCAAAATAACCAGGCTGCAAAAAGCTCTATCCAAAACTAGCTAAACGTGACACTAAACCCAACATCAGTTGGCATATCAAATAAATAAAATGCTCCAAGATTCACATAAGCCACATCGATAAGGCATGTATTACCTTAATACATTACACCTAACAATTCGAAGACAGTTTTCTAGTTCACACAACCTAAAGATAGGTAGTGCAACCAATGTTAGCCATAGATGTAATCGATGCTCAATAACAATGAGGTCAATATTTTTTCATTTCCTTTGATAGCTTTTAATTGGATATTTAATAACATTTTGTTGATGTGTTTTAATAGGATTTTCTTTTTTAGTCACCATTCAAAAGAATATCTTTTAAATATTATTCAATTTCTTTTAATAGGAGGATTTTCTTTTAGTCTCTTTCCTTTTTAATATCATTTAATGTTTTTTAATATGAACCTTTTAGCCTTTTTTTAATTTCATTTCCTTTTTGGCTTTATGCTTGCATATAAAGGTATGCCTTAGGATAACAAGTTAATGAGTTATCATTCAGAAATACACAAATTTTGAGTTGTCTTTGCTCTTTATTCCAAATTTGGAATTATTGCATAATTTTTTTTTTTTTGATGCCATATACCGGATATTCTTAGAATCAATAGGTATTTGAAGATCATAATCCGACATTCGTGTGCAAATCAACAAATCATAGTAAAACCCTAATTCACACATTGTGTCACAGTTTGTGATAAATCCTTATCGTGCGCCACACATCAGTTTAGTATCAGAGTCGTGTTTGCTCTTGGATTGTCATGGACCTTACAAATAGACTAATCAATGATAAGCAGTGGATAAGATCTATGATTGTAATGATCTTGATCAAAGGAACTGAATAGATGATTGATGAGCGACTAGATCCAGTTTTGGAGTTTATAGAGTTATAAAGAGGTCGAGTGCACTGATAGGACACCAAGGGAACGTTAACCCAGTTTTTGAGATGAAATTGGGAATTCCTAAACTTGACTCTTGTGAAACTTTAGTCTTTTAGGATGAAGAGGAAGAATATGAAATTTTTTTTAAGACTGATGGTCAATTATTTTTTGATATTTATGATGACGAAAAGGAGGATGTTTTTGAGGCTATAGGTGATAGAGCACCAATTTTTGACACTGTGTATCACTACAAAAAATTTTGGTTTAGAGACAAAAAATTCTGTCTCTGAAAGTGAAAAATCTGTTTTTAAAGACTTTCAGAGACAGATTTTCGATCGAAAATTTTTGTCTAAAAATCATCGTCGCTAATTTTTTTAGAGATAGATTTATTTTCCGTTGCAAATTTGCTACGGAATTTCTATCACAAATTTGTCACTGTTTTATAATTAGTTATTTTTTAAATATCCAATTAGTAAATATTAAATAAAATTATTCCGTCGCAAATCTGTCTCTGATTCTAAGACAAATTATTTAAAAAAACTCATTTGCCTTTTATTTATCCTCCCAGGATGTCACCCATCACAGAATGCTACATACTAAGCACACTTAACATTAAAGTTTTCACAAGTACTAAACCGATAAATCAATTCATATCTTCATAAGTAAAGTTCCACTACTGTTTATTTAAGAGATATCATAATTTACAATATTATAACTATAAAACATTTTACATAACTTTTATAATTTATTTTTATTTATAATTTCACTTTACCTATTTATTAAGGAATTTTCATTAATATTTTATTAAAATAATATATAATATTAATATATACAATGTTTACATTTTATAATAATTATTTTAAATTATATTTATTATAAATATATAATATTTTCAGTAGTATTATAATTTTTTTCCAAATATGATATTATTATTAAAAAATATTATATATTATGTAAATATAAATAAGTTATGCATATAAATTTATATATATTTAATGATATATATTATTATTATTATACTTTTTACATTACTTATTTAATATTTTATATTAACTTAATAAATTTTATATTTTTAATTAATGTGTTTATTTTTTTAATTTCATTTTTGTTACACTTAATAAACTATAATATAATATAAACAATATAAAAATATATTTTTCATTAATATATTAATATAAATAATATATAATATCAATTTAAACATATTTAACTAATTATTATATATTATATATTTTATTACTTAAATGTATATATTTTTACATAGTATATTATTTTTTCCCTAAATATGTTATTATATTTAAATAAAATACAGTTTGTAAATATAAATTATGTAAGATATATATAATAAATTTTTTTATATTAAAAAACATATGAATAGTCATAATAAATATATAATAAAAAATTATAAATTATATGAATATATATTTTTTATTAATATATTATTAAAATATAATATATTATTTATATATTTGTATATGTTTAAATATACCATGTTTACATTTTATATTAATTATTTTATTTTATATATTTTATTATTGAAATATACTTTATTTTTAAGTAGTATTTTATGATATTATTTGTATATAACATATTATATTATTGTTATACACTATTTTATTAAGTTGTATAATTTGATTTTTTTATAGTTATTATGTAAAAGAATATATAATAAGATATAAATATAATATTTATATTTTAAGTACTATTTTTAATTTATACTTTATAATATATAAATATGTAATGTAATAATAAATAATTATAAATAAAATATATATAATTAGTTGTAAATAACATATGATTATACATATTATATTTATTATATAATAAAATTAATTTACAAATATAATATATGTCCTTATTATATAATGCACATTTGTATATATTATATTAGATATGTATAATTAAAACTAAATTTTAAACATAATTATTTATATATACATATATGTAATAATTTAGTTTAGAGACAAATTTGCAACAGAATTTAAAAAAAATAGAAATTAGCGCTAAAATAATTTATTTCCCTCTAAAATCAGAGACAAATTTGCAACGGAAAAATTTTCGTCGCAAATCAATATGTAATCCGTCGCAAATTCCATCGCAAAAGCATATAAAAATTAGAAGATTATTTATAATTTATGTCATCACAAATCCATCGCAAATCTGTCTCTAATTCATTTTTTTAGAGACAAAAATTTTCCGTTGCAAATTTTCTGTGTCTAAGACTAGTTTTCTAGTAGTGTATGCTGATAAAGAAATGTAGGATTTAGATGTTTTTTCTTTAGTGGATAAAGAGGGTGATAAGAAGATAACAGTACCTAAGTCCTTATGCAATTCTAACTCTTCTAATGCCTAAGAAGGATCGCACATGGTATATTTATATAGTTAGCTTCAAGCGATTCTTGCATGGTATAGTAAAAATTCAGGGCCGAATTTTGTCCAAATTAAGGGAAATGATGTAGTGGTCAATAATAATGTTGTCAATGTTTTTTTAATTTCTTTTAATAGCTTTTAATTGGATATTTAATAACTTTTTACTGATGTGTTTTAATAAGGTTTTCCTTTTTAAGTAAATATTCAAAACAATATCTTTTAAATATTATTCAATGTCTTTTAATAGAAGGCTTTTCTTCTTAGTCTTTCCTTTTTCAATATCAATTAATGTTTTCTAATAAGAATATTTTAGCCTTTTAAGTTTTATTTCCTTTTTGGTAGCTTTAAGGCTTGTTTATAGATGTATGTCTTAAGGTAATGAGTTAATTGGTTATCATTTTTGAAATAGAATTTTAGGCCATCATTTCTCTATTTTCCCAAATATCTTGAATTACATTGTTAATTTCAATAATTTGGATTTCATTTACATAAGTATTCTTAGAATCAATAGGTAATTAAAAATCACGATTTCGAGTATTCTAAGAATTTACAGAATTGTGATATTTTCTTTCATTGTACACTACGTCAAAATGGCATTACTCATAGGCCCATATTGATCAGTAATATCTCTCTCTTAAAATTACCTTGAATAGAGTATATTATATTAGGGTTTGATTTTATTTATATAGAAATTGATTTCATCTTCACAAGACAATGAATTAAATCAATCGACTATGGTTTATAGTTTTCAAAGTTATAGGATATAATCTTCTCAAAGCTCTCGAATTATAATTTATGCAATAGAATTTACTTTTCCTCACTAAATTCTTTTATGATGTTCTATCTTTTTAAATATATATATATATTTTTCAAAATATGAAAATTCATTTCTTAGTCAAATAGCACATTAATCTAAGGCATGTGATTCTCTATCTACTATAAAATTTAATTCACCAAATATAGGAGTATCTAATGATAAGTGTGGAAGCTAAATAGATTTGATTGCAAGCAAACTATCATATAAAAAAATTGTGGACTAAACTCTATTTTATGTAAGTTTCACTCTCTTAACAATTGCCAACAGCTATGCCATTTATGTATTTTAGTTGTTACTTAAATTGGATAACACCAACGTGTAACTCATTACTACTACGAACATCATGCAATGGTCGATGTAATTCACTTGGAATGGATAAGAAAATCTTTATCACATGGAGGAAAGGAGGTGTTAATTAAATCTATAGTATTTGTGATTCTAGCTTAAGCTATTAGTATGTTTCAATTCCCAATTAAGTGGTGTAAAATTGCTAAATTTTGGTGGAGAGGAGATGTTTCCAAAAGAAAATCCATTGGAAAAGTTGGATGGAATTGGCAAAGCCTAAATTGTTGGGAGTACTAGGCTTTCGAGATCTTATTTACCTTAATAGAGGTTTATTAGGAAAATTAACCTAGAGAATTATGAATAAGCCAAATGATTTTTGCGTAAGGGTACTTGATAGCATTGATTTCCTTAAATCTACATTTTTTGGAGGCCAATTTATGAAGTAGTCCTTCTTGATGTAATCGATGTGGAATTCTACCCTTGGCTACCTTCCTTGCCGAGAAATCACATAAAAACCATGCATAAAAAGAGGAGTTAAGACATTAACAAACCACGTTCTTCTACTACTAGTAATTAAAAAGTTTGGAAAGTGTTGTAGAGTTTGAAAGTAATGCTAAAACTAAAACATTTTTCATGGAAAGCGTGCTCCAACTCACAAGCATGCCATTATCCTTTTATACGAATGATAAATTTTACACGAACCTTTTTGTTCTTTTTCCAATTTAGGAGACTATTGAACATATAATTTTCATTATGAGTGGACTCATTACTTATGGTTCCATTGTTTGGATTGCTACATTAAAGCTTTCATCATTAGCACGTTATATGAATACCTACTATCAATAGGAAGCTTTTGTATTTCTTAAGGCAAACGAGAAGAGAATATTTCTCAAAAGGTGAAAAAATGTTTAACATAGCTTAATTCCACTCAACATGTGGGATATTCAAACAAAATTAAGAGAATTGAAGACAACATTTTCCAATTGTAGATATGAATAGTAATGTCAACAACTAAACAACGTACGTGTTAGATTGGATGGAGCAATCTAACTATACATAATGTTCATATTTTCTGGTTAATATATTAATCAGTTAACAAGTTCATTAGATTAAGTTCCTTGAAGCTGCACTACATTATGTACGATTCTCATTTTCTAAACATGCTAAATCATTTGTCACATATATACATGTCTTAGATGTGGAAACTAAAAGTATTTTTACAAATAAGTTATATAATTTTACTACAATGTTCATCACATGTGGCAAGAATTTTAAGAAAGAAATTTAATGATTATTCAAGTAAAAGTTGTAAGATTTCCATGGTGATAATACTTAAAATTACTAACGTGTGGCATGGGTCCTTTCAAAATATAAAACAAAATTTATGGAAATGCCCACATTTTGGGCTTCTACTTTATATAGGTATTAACATATGTTCCATGAAATAACCCCAAAAATAAAAATATTAATAAATGAATAAATCACACTATATTAAAACAAATAAAAGGAAATTCAAAGAATTAATAAAATTCCAAAAGAAATTAAAGGATATTCAAATCTAATAAAAAAATTCTTCTATAAAAAATTAATTTTTTAATCAACATAAAAGAAACATGTTAATGATAATATTTAAAAAGAAACATAATTAAAAGACCTTTCTAGGCAAACTTAGTATGAAACAATTAAAGTTTTAACATATTGTAACGAAGCAAACCAGTGTAACTCTTTTGTAGATGAAAAGTCTAAGCATAGTCATGTTTTATCATAGACACTAAGCTATGGTTCTAGCACATTTATTAGTAGAAACTAAGTCATCTTAAATCTATTTTGGTCGTTTAGGTTGTGTTATGCAATTTACCTAATGATGTATCATGATAGATTTGGTTTTTTTTTTTTCCTCTCTCTCTTTCTTTTTGCGATATTATTACAAAATGCATGACACATTATAAGTAGGAACTACTTCATCTCAAACCTCATTTGTCATGGTTGTACTATACAATTCACCTAATGATATATCATAAGAGAGTTGTCGCTCTCTCTCTCTTCTTCCCTCGCTATCCCCCCCCTCTCTTCTCTAGTTTAATTTTTTTTTTTTTTGCATATTATATATGTGTATATATCACAAAATAGATGTGTTTGATTGATTTGCATCCATTATGTGTAGTATAGCATTAATTAGGCTTTTTATTTACCCCATTGGGCAAAATTAGTATCAAAGTAGGAGTACGTAGTGAGCCAACCATATCCTTTGAGTTTGGGGCATGAAATTTAATGTTAAGGATCTCTTACCCTACTATAAGGTAATTGATACCATATCCTTTGAGTCTGGGGCATGAAGTTTAATGTTGAGGAACTCTTGCCTTACCATAAGGCAACTGATACCGCTAATTCTTCTTGTGAGATGAATACTACATTTTCAAATCTTTCTATTTTACTAATGCCACATGTTCCACCACAAAAGGAAGAAAAATGAATTAGAAGCCATGACCAAATAATGAGGGAGACATGGTGGATTCTTTCTTGTAAAAAGCCATATAGACTATTGAGTCAAATCTTTTAGAAATTTGTCTAAATCTTTATGAGCAATCCTTTGAATTTTATTTCCATTAACATATAAGGGGTGACGATTTTGATATTTAATTATCTTTTACTATTCATTTATCATATATTAGGTGTTATTTTGGATATTGTCATGTTTTTATATATTTCTTTATATAGGATATTGACATTTTAGTTACATTTTTTATTAGTTTTCTTTTTCTCTTTAAGTGCCCAATTAATAAACGTTATATTACATGAATAGTCATAAGGCTCATACTTTATCTCATCATATAAATATCTTATATTGTTAGGTGTTTGAACATAATGATAGCGTATAAGTATTAAATCAAGTTACTACTAGAAATCAGTGAATATAGCCTTCTCTTGTTGGTGTGAGCCCATCCTAAATCTCGTGCAGTGCCAATGGTCTTATAACTTAGTGATATTTTTATTATTATTTCAAGTGAAATGTACCAAATTTAAATTTCTAATTCCCATTGTATGGCCCGAATATATATATGTGTTGTATATATATAGTGCAGCATGATGCCATACTACCCTTCTTGTTAGTTGTGATTTTTTGAAAACTTGTAGGTATGAAACTACAAGAATTTCACATTGGTATTGTGAAGTTATTTAATCTATCATTTACAAGCTTATTGTTCTATTAATTATTGAAAAAAAGATACAAATTTCATTTTAATTTTGTAATTTCTTAGCAATCTTGATATAGTTATTGCTTTGATTTTCGAATTTTTTTACAATAATTCACATTATTCAGCGTTAAATTTGTTAACAAAGCCATCTCTTTTCTTTACCCAGCAAAATTTTGATATTAAAGTTACTTTTTCTTTTTATTCTACATCAGTTTCTCTTTAGAGGAATGGAATAACTCATACTACAGCTAAATGACACATTATGAAACACATGTATACAGAATAATGTACTTTGATGTCTGGAAATCATGTCATTAAATGTGACTGCCTTTTATAAGACATCTGGAGATGACTACGTAACCGAAGCTGCAAAGCCTAACGGGCCAGAGTTGAGATACAAATCGTGGCCGTCGGACTATAGGAACGAGAAGGATGTCATTTTCATTTTTCATTTAAAGACAAATGGCAAAGACCACCAGCATAAAATTGCTGATCTGCATTAGTGGGAGACTTATCGTATTGTTTCCTAAAAATACATTTGATGACGAAACCTTAATAAACCCAATTGGAAATCCCTTCTTTAATCTGGTTTTCACAAAACATTACTTGTTAACATGCATAGTCCATTTCTTAAGCGTTGGTCTCAAGATCTCTAGCTTGCTAGAGGTCATCTATTACTGGCTGAAAAAACAGAGTGAACTCACATCCAACCAGCCAATCTTCCTCGAGCAAAGCTCCATCTAAACACCTAATGCACATAACCTTGTTCTTGACTATCATCTTATTGTCTAATTGATGGAAAGATGAAGTATTATGATTGCAATGAGTTTGAACGGTGACATGCCAGTATATTTCATCTTTTAGCCAGGCATATCATTCAACTGATTTTTTAAGTTTATTTACCAATGTCACATTCTCATTTTCATTATCCAATTCATCTGTTATTTTTAATCTTAATTCCTCTTTTTTTTTTTTTTTTTTTTTTTGTGGTCATTATTTGGGAAAAACATGGACTCCGCTTAATCAAATTTCTTCGCAGGTTTTCAATCATGAGTTTTAGATTACATGGTATATATATCATAACCCTAAATATATATATCAAGTTCGATGGTCTTATTATATTTTGAAATTTAGCACTAAATATATTTTTTGCATTAACTTCTTTAAATTGAGTTTTGCCATATAGTTCACTTTATTTTTGTCACACATGCTTATTTCTATATAAATCGGAATAATATATATATATATATATATCTTTATTTTTGTCCGATGTGCTTAATCCTATATCATTGAAGTAGAGTGATTAGACTTACAAGAAACAGGCTTGTAGGCATTTATTCTACTTTTTTATATCATGGATGTGCATAAAGAAACAAAAGAGAAGTACTAAAGTCGAAAAATTTACATAAAATCGTAAAGTCCCTCTTTTATCTTTCTAGTTTTTTGGATATTTTGTTATACTTCTTCTTTTTATTTTTTTTTTAATTTTGGAGTTTAAAAAGATTGATTTGAAAAATAAAAGCCAATTGTATGCCAAGGTTGTTTTAAATTGTTCATCATACAAATATTAATAATGAAATTTTCAAATTTGATACCTCAACGCTGCAAAAAAATTAAATTTGCTACATAAATTTTAAAGTGATAATTTATTAGACAATAAAACTTTTTGTAACTATTTTTATTATCTCACTAATGTAATTTGCTCATTTTCTTGATGTGAAAGAGATAATCTATCAATGATAGATGACATTAGAAGAAGTGGTGGAAAACATTATTGTCAAACCCAACTCGAGGACTTAACTCAGACATGCTAGAGGATCACGGGTTAATAAGTAAAATCAGGTTGAATGGAAGTTAAACCACGGTTGAACCTTCCCATTTCTAAGGAAGAGTTAGGTTCAATCGGGTTAAACTAGGTGGGTTAATTCAAATTTAGCAACACTAATAAAAACTTAATGATAGATTTCTTCTATCATGTTGGTAAAGCAAGCAAAAAGTTAGTAACAGCAGTCAAAAAAATTAATTGAGTATTGAACTAACAACTTCAATATTTATATGTAAAAGTATAAGTTTTGTACTAAATTTAAATACCAAATTTGATATATACCAACTAATAATGGATGGTTATGTAAAATTTAGATTGTGCAGGATATGGCGATATCCTTGATCAAAGCAAATCTAAGCTTTCGTGAAATTAGTTGGAATCTTTTCTGAAATTTCTGCAAAGCTATATCTACTAGGTATCTATATCCTAGTGCCCATAAGTGATATTTCTAGATATCTGGATAGCGAAAATGGACGTTTACCTAACCTAAGCAATACTCCATTGTCCAGTGCATTGTCTCGAAGATTCGGACATGTTTGATCAATTTTTGAAGTCTATCCGCCCCTACCGCATCAATACAATAACTGACACATGGCACTTTGCATTTGTTGCAACATTTGGTCCACCAGATTTGAGTTGGATTATTCGGGTCCACTTTCTTACTTTTAACCAATTTCACATCATGTAATAAATATGTACCGCCATGTACAAACAACATCATTCTCAGGCAACTCTGTCTAGTGCCCCGTCATGGGCATTATACCCTTAATGGGAGCCGGTTGTTCGGATCAATCCTCAGCAATTTTGTACTCTAACCCTTGTGCCTGTACTCCTATGGGACTAACCATAGTGTTGTTCTTGGTCATGTTAGGCAGGTTTGTGACAATGTTGTACTTGTGCCATGTTGGCCTATCATACCCATGCGGCAGTGCACATACTAATAAAATCAAAATCGATTATATCATTCATGGCGGTATTTTTGGATAAAATGTTGTCAATCATGTAAAAGAAATGTTGACAAATGAAACACCCAAGGGACACCATAGGATTACTCTCTTTAGAAAGACTTAAGCCTCAAATACTAGGTTTGCTAATGTAACTGAAATGGTCATATCTATCCAACATGTCGATTTTTGTCTTAATCAAATTTACGAAAAACTATATGATGGGAAAGCAAATAGGCAAATAAATTGAGAAGGGATGAATTAGGATCATTATGTTTCTAGTAACTCCATTGGGGAATATCTATATCCATATCTATATATATAAATGTGATATGTATTTTAGCATTTTTATAATAAACTAATATTGCAAAAGAGAGTTCATGGAAGCAGAGGAGAAAGTAGATAGGTTTTTCAGATAGAGGTGTTTGTGGTGGTGATTTGACAAAAGGACCGCAATGGTGTAGGTAGTGTCAAGATAAGGTCTATGATGATTGGGGTGGAGGCAGTGGTAAGGATGAGAGAGTTAGCCGACTATGGGGCATAGCTAATGAAAGGATGCCTCAGGAAAATGATCATAACTAGCCCTTTCCAGCCCATGTTTTGATTTTTGAATTTTAATAATTTTATTATATTATTCAATTAAATAAATTTAACAGCAAATGTTAAATTTGGTACTGAATTTTTTTACGAAAATGAAATTTGATACCTCAATTTTGAAGTGATCAATTTAATACTCAATCAAACTTTTTGTAACTAATTTTACTACGTCTTCAATATCATTTACTATAATTGCTTATGTGGAAGATCTATCATTAAATTTGTAATACTTCTCTAAATACTGTTTAGAACTGATAAGCTACCTTCTTCATGTTAGGAAACAATACAAATGATATCGGTGAGATAATAAAAATAGTCAAGAAACTTTTGATTGTGTATTACATTAATCACATAAAATTTTTATACCAAATTGAATTTTTGTGAAAAGTTCAAATACCAAATTTGATGTTTTTTCTTAAATTTAATAATATTATTATATTAAATTAATCATTATTAGATCAATTAAACATAGTGTACAGTCCTATACTAATAGGGATTGCTAGTAATCAAGCATAAATCATGAGTTTTCTTAGAAAAAAAACACAGTTAGTTCATTACAAAAGGGTCAAAACACAAGTGATATTTCTTTAATTTTCCTTTTTGATTTTTATTTTCTTGGTACCTTAGTTGTTTCATGATATGTTTATTTGAGTTTAATTCTTGTAATTCTCTCTTTCTATATATATATATATATATATATGCATGCTAATTATATATGTGTGTGTCAAAGTAAGCGTAAGAGTTTAAAATTGAAGGGATTTTTTAGAAGAATTCATTGCTTTGAGATTGCAAGAGAACTACGGTATTATTGTTGTCACAATAATATAGAGGACCCATTTATTACAGGAAAAAAAATATAGAGGACCCATTTATTCTTATCCTTTTCTTTTAGACTTGTTATTTTTGGGTATTCTATATGAATTCATGTTTTTTTATCACTTTCAATTTAAAAAAGAGACAAGATTTCTCAGTAAGGATAGGTCCTTCATTAAAGTGGTGAATAACTCATCCTTACGAGTGGAAGTAATGAAGGAGATCTAAAAGCAGGATATTATCTCTTTTTACTGCCAATAGAAAGGCCTTAGAGAAGTTCAAGTGTTATGTGAGGCAGAAGTGGGGCTAAAGCCTAGGTGATAGAGGTAAAGTTATTAATAATATAAGTAGAGTTCGGGTTGGACTAAATAATGGGTACATATGGTCATTGTCGGATTTAATGCAAGTAATAAAGTGGAGTTGTCATTGATGTTTTATCACTTGGCTTAATAGAAATTATTAGTTGTTGTCAAACAATGAGATTTGGTAATATAAAAGTGTTTTTAGGGTTTTGTAGTAATTAGAAGAGTTTGATTTGGCTTAGTTAAAAGGTGCAAGTTCTTGATATAAACACTTTTCCTCCAGCTAAAGGTATCTACTTCATCCAAATACCATACATTTTATTTGGACATAAAGACGTAATAACTCTCTTTTCTTGGCTTTAAACTTTGAAAAACATTTTTTTAAACCATTACAGAGGAAGGAAAAAATCAAACTTAGATTTCTTATTTGAAAAACTAGAAAGATGCCGCTAGACTACAATATTATTGACAAAAGGCACATCGTTTGAAAAGTAATTTCAATGAAATAAGTGTTCATTCCCAATAAAATAAATAAATATATATAAAAGGTTATGATATAATAAGAGAAACCCCTCTCCAAAAAAAAAAATTAAAGAAAGAAATTTAAACATTTCATACACGTTCTAAAAGGAAAATGAAAAAAAAAAAAGTAAATGAAAAGTTAAAGTTGGGGGGAACAAAGCAAACCAACAGCTATAATGAATATGGGCCTTTTCCACAGTTCAAAAGTGGAGCAACCATAGGTGGGAAACAAAAATGGGTCTTGTCCGGTATAGAAGTTGTTTCAGAACACGCACGAGGGGGCATTTTGATCTGTGCCCTTGCATTGCACTACACACTCACTCAGCACACAGCATCTTATATTATTACTCTGCAACTATGGCGAAAATTTTGTCCTTTTTTTATTTAGTACAATTTCCTACATGATTTACTGCACCCTGTGGACTCCTACTATACTTCTTAATGTAACTGTAAAGCTACAGCCATTTTCATGGATGCTTCCATTTCCATGCACAGAGGTGGACCACATCACAACTATTCAACTTTGGACTCCATTTGTGCAGATTTATCCAAACTTCTGATTCAAATTCATCAGTATTCCACAGTCGGCTTGTCTTCTTCTCCTAAATTTTGCCAGTCGGCCTGTAATAATTTGGGATGGCCTAACGTAACGTTGGCTCTACAGCCTAGCTCCTAGCTATTCGTGGATTCCAATATCAGCCACTAGTCCAAGTACACGTTTTCGGATGACAAAATGAGAGGTTTCGGATTGCGTGTAAATAGATGAGCCCTTCTTTGCTTGGTTGATTTTATTTGTATCTTATTTATATCTAAATATTTATATTATATTTACATTTTATTTATTTAATCGGTTTATAAATAAAAATTAATAAATATAAAATACCAAAACAAAGAGAATAGTCCAAACCAAACCGACCCTATACTTATGATGTACGATTCTTTCTATTTAGGACTATTTATAAACAATAAAATCCTTATCTTGTTTTATCAATTATCAAGTTGTGCCACAGAGACTACTAAATTTATTATGAAGAAATGCTTGGAATATATACCATATATAGATGCATCACATGCATGCACTAGACAAAAAAAGAGATATTAATGTCCTCTAGCCGTATATGTGTACATATATATGTATATAGTGGATCTAATTTTTTTCTCTCATGATTAATAGATTGGGTAATTTTTTTTAAGATCCCGTCATGGGATCGTGCAGTCAATCATCTGGCATAAATATAATAAGTGATATTAAGTGTTTCAATAGTGTAATTATCATTGGATATGAATTTAAACTATTGAATATTCAATAAAACCTTTTCACTAAAAAAAAAATAATAGAGTCATCAAATTTTCCAATTGATTATAACAAAACAAACTCTAGTTTTAGAAATTAAGGTAAATATAGTTGGAGAAAATTTGAAATTTGATGCGATTATCATTGGTATATATTTGAGAAAACATGACGAAATCATGAAATTTTCCTAAACATGAATATATATCTCTTTTTTAACGGTTATAATCTTTATAAATACTCCTCGTAAACAGTGAGTTATATTTACATTATCTTCTAATTTTTTTAATGTTAAACATTACGTTACAAAACATGTATGTAGGTTAGAAAACTTTGAGCTTTGATTGATAATGTTGTTGATATTATATTCTCCTAAAAATTGACCATAGTGTGGTCAACCTATCTAGGCTCTAGGCTTATATATTTATATATAACTAAAAGTCTTCACCCATGGCCAAACAGATGCATCTCACATGTAATGAGAGACTTAAGGATTCATATTAAATGTTAATAAAAGTTGGGTTTAGGGAGACATAAATAATCGAAGTGGTTTCATGCTTTTTAAGGTTAACTAGGTTTGCTTGGAATCGCACTAATCAATTGTAGCTTATAGGGTTCCTAATAAGATATATAGGTGCTAATGTTGTTCCTATATTCTTCGTTTGCATGTGCGTTTTATCCTATATAGCTAGCACATCAAGGCTCAAGCCAGCGCACTAAAGTCCACAATTGAAGAAAGTTGTAAAGTTTCGAGACTTCCATGGAAGAACTAAAAAAACTAATAAGGAAAGCATTTTTTTCTAATTTATTTATCTTTTTTTTTTTATAAAAGTTAAATAGTAAGAAATAGTGTGATGAAAAATTTGACATCCGACATGATAAGGCTCAACCTTCAACTGGAACAAGTGTCGAGTAAACAATCATATGACTGTTCAGTGTTCGGGTATGTATTTCTCATTAATTTCTTAAAATCCACTACTATTGTTTTACTATTATTTTTTTTAACACAAACCAGGGGGATAGAATTCGAAATTTCTTTAGTACCTAGTTTTAACTTTCTTTTCTTTTAATAAAGAGCTGCCATGTGATAAATTAAAATATTTTGTGAAAAGAGTATGTAAAACTAATCGATTATCAATTTATCAATCGATACATCATCTTATATTCATTATAAGAAAATTTACCTTTAGAAACAGAATTATTGCAACAGAAAATTGATAAAAGAAATTATATCCCTACAAACAAAGTGAACAATGATGATTTTTACAATAAAAATTTTTTTTTAAATATAAAAATTTTATCTTTAAAACTCAGTATTTTTATAGTATTATTTAAACATTATTGCAATCCCAAAACATGCATCTCAACATGATACATGAATAGAGAAATTGGTTTTACAGTCCATGTTCCTCTTACAAATTTCTACCATACTATAGCAATTGATAGGTGGAATAGTTTGGCGGCCTGTGTCAACAATCAAGCAAACCTTTCTATCCTTTGCCATGGTCTATGAACCCATACATTTGCTAGCTTCCTAAAAGGAGACATGTTCATTTGCACGCCTAAGGAAGTCTAATGCATTGAACCGAGTTTCCTTATTTTCCACACAATATTCGTTTCGCACAAATTAATTGAACCCCACTAACTCCACTATTTAGCCATAGCTGCACACAACAGTACACTTAAGTCGGCATCATACGTACAATCATTTTCTATTAGGTATAACATAAGAAAAAGATTTGAATAAGTTCATATTAAATTTGAATTAATGGTACAAGTAACGAGTAATTTATTAAAAAAAATTGTATACTCTAGACATACTATATATATTCATATGTTAAAATTTTATTTACATTTACACGTTATGTATATATACACATGCCAAATACATGATTCTTTATTACGTGTTGAGAAAATCACGCACGTTAAATTTTGTCAACATCTCTTATCTTCACAACAACCCGCACCATCAATTATGGTAATATAAACAAATAATTCACATTTGCCAACCTTTCTATGCCAACTATTATCCACTTTTAATTAAGCTCTGTCATCATTTACATATTTGCAAAAGACAAACAGCATTCTAATAAACTTATCTTGGCTATTCAATCCAATCGATCATTATCAGTCATCTTCCTAACCTAGAAATGTTACTTCTCTCCTCCAATCATGAACCAATTTGTATAATTGATTGTCGGACTAAGTATTATATATGTACATGTTTACAAATAGTTCTCTCAATCAAGCAATTTCGTAGTTTGTTAGAGTCATTGTTGTAATTTGTGCAGCCATGATATCTCTTTGAAACTAGGTCCAATCAAAATCTACCTTTATTAAGATAAAAGATGAATTAGTACGAGAAAAAAAAATTAATGAATATGATCAACATGAAAAAGTGAAAAGAACTAATAATAAAAAGTGAATATATGATGACAATCAATCTAGTGGTATTGTTGGGTTATGGAGCCAACTCACATGGGTCTATAATAAAAAATATCCTAAATGTATTGCATATATTTAGAAGATAATTTGAAAATAAAGAGATTTTTTGCAAACAAAGAAAGATGATTGTTGTACACTAGCATTGAGGAACATAGGTCGCTGGCCTTGAACAATATAATCACAAACGTTAAAATTGGAAACTATTTTCGAGAGCTTGCATTAGGCTAGGCTGAGGATATGCTGTTGGCATAGTGGCCAAGGCTGCCGGCATTGAAATGCGATTTCTCAAACACTACCAGCCTTCACTTTTCACATGCCAGCTTATGTGTATGCATGCTTTCCCTTTGTTTTTGATATAAATTCTCCTTATCTTGCCTTCTTGTCTTAAGGTTTATGAGAGGCAATCCTAAATCCTATTGAGAGAATCTAGAGAGAGAAAGGCGTATTGTTGTTGAAATCCACTGTTTGTGGTGAAGATCCATGTGATCCATTAGTGTTATCTAGTGAGAAAAATAGTATATCCCATTATAGTTGATAGTGGAAGATAATTTACGCTACAGTTCCATGGTTTTTCCTCAAATTGAGGTTTTCCACATAAATTCTGGTATTGTTAATTTTATTCTGCAATTTTGTTTTTTTTTTTTTTTTTGTTGTAATCGCTATAGGTAAGAGGAAAAATTGTTGTGGTTGCTTCTATCTTATTAAGGGATTTTTCTTAACAAAGTGGTATCAGAGCACCAGGTTCCAAAAAGAAAAATATTAGGGTTTTGTTATCTGAAATGTAGAAATGGTTGAATCATCAAGTATAATGATTAAATTGAATTCGTCAAATTACTCTATTTGGAAGTCTATGATGGAAGATTTACTGTATTGTAAAGGTTTGTATTTGCCTTTGGATGGTGATACTGCAAAGCTAATAGATAAATCTAATGCAGATTGGGCAATCATACATAGAAAGACCATCGGATATATCCAACAATGGGTTGATCAAAGCATATATCATCATGTTACTCATGAAACCAGAGTTGATCTTCTATGGAGGAAATTGGAATCCATGTATTAGAGGTAGACTGCCTTGAATAAAACCTCCTTAATTAGGAGAGTGAAGAACTTGAATTACAATGATGGATCCAATATGACTAAGTACTTGAATGATTTTCATGGAGTTGTAAATCAACAGACTACTATGAAGCTTGTACTCGATGATGAGATATAGACACTCTTGTTATTGAGTTCACTACCTGAAAGTTGGGAGACACTTGTGGTGTTTGTTAGTAATTCAGCTCCAGATGGAAATCTCACCATTGCAATGGTGAAAGACAACCTGATGAATGAAGAGGCTAGAAGGAAAGATCTTGGCACGAGTTTTGATATTGGGACACTTGTTGCTAAGAAGCACGAGAGGCGTGGTAGAAGTAGAACTAGAGGGTCAAATGATAAAGATTATAAATCTAATAAATCCAAGGGAAGACCTAAATCAAGAAGAACGAATATCAAATGCTTTTACTATGACAAGCTAGGTCCTTTCAAGAGAAAATGTAGACTATGGAAGAGAGAGCAAGTTAAAGGTAAAGGAGAAGAAAAAGATGAAGACACAACTGCTATAGCAGCAGGTGGTGAAATTGTTGTTACTTGGGATGAGGATTATGTTAGTCTTGTTGCTCATGATAGTGACTAGTTTATAAATTCTAGTGCCTCGTTTCATGTGACAGCACGAGGTTAATTTTTCTCGTCCTATATTGTTGGTGATTATGGCAATGTTAGGATGAGAAACAATGAAACATCTAAAATTGTAGGCATTAGAAATGTTATTTTAGAGACTAACACCGGTTGTATGCTCATTCTTAGAGATGTCAGACATGTTCCAAATATCTGTCTGAACCTTATATTTGCAAAGAAACTTGATGATAAAGGCTATCACAGTCACTTTGGTGAAGGTAGATGGAAGCACACCAACTGTTCTCTCGTTCTGGCAAAATGAAAGAAAAATAATACCGTTTACTTAATGTCAGCAAAACTAAGTAAAGGAGATGTGAATTTGACTTATGAAACTTCTATGGAGCTGTAGCATAAGCAGCATGATCACATGAGTGAGAAAGGGCTCTAAATGATTATCAAGAAACAACTTCTACCTAATGTAAAAAGTACTTCTCTGAAAACTTGCAGTGATTGTCTTGCTGGTAAACAACATAAAGTTTCTTTTCAGAGAAATCTACCTGCTCGAAAACCTCATATATTAGACTTGGTTCACACATATGTATGTTATATGAAAGACAAGACAGCAGGTAGTACTCTTTATTTTGTTATATTCATTGATGATCACTCTAGGAAATTATAGACCTTTGCTTTGAAGTTCAAGGATTAAGTACTGGATGTGTTTAAGAAATTCTACACTAGAGTAAAAGAGAAACAAGAAGAAAATTGATATGTGTTAGGGCAGACAATGGTGATGAGTACAGAGGACTATTTGAAGAGTATTGTAGAGATTGTGAAATTAAACTGGAAAAGACAGTTTCAAAGACCCCACAGCATAATGGCATTGCAGAGAGAATGAATTGTACTATCATAGAGAGAGTAAAGTGTATGTTATCTCATGCCAAGTTGCCTAAATTATTTTGGGGTGAAGCTATAAGAGTAGCTGTTGACTTGGTAAATCTATCTCCCTCTTATACGTTGGATGGAGATATCCTAAAGAGAGTCTGGATAAGTATAGAAATTTCTTATGATTAATTATGAGTGTTTGGTTGCAGAGCATTTGTGCACATTCCAAAGGATGAAAGAGAAAAGCAGAATGCAAATTCAAAACAATGTATTTTTCTAGGTTATACACATGATGAGTATGGATACAGATTGTGGGATCCAGTTGAGAAGAAGATTGTCAAAAGCGAAGATGTGGTCTTTCTTGAAGACCTAACTATTGAAGATATTGAGAAGTCTGAAAAATCTAAATCCTCATATGAGATCCCTACAAATGTAGATCCAGTGCCCTCACTTAAAGATTTTAATGATAGGGAAAGATGTGGAAGACACAAATAAAGAGCCTCATCAGCAAATTAAATTGAGGAGATCTTCAAGAGATCGAAGGCTATCAGTCAGATACAATCTAGATGAGTATATCATGTTGACTGATGGGGGAGAGCCTAAATGTTATCAAGAAGCCATGGTACATCAATAGAAAAAGGAATGGGTCAAAACCATGCGAGAAGAGATAAAATCTTTGCATGAGAACAAGACTTATGATCTAGTGGAACTGCCTAAAGGCAAGAGACCATTGAAGAACAAATGGGTATACATAATGAAGACTAAAGAAAATAACTCACAACCAAGATACAAGGTAAGACTGGTTGTGAAGGGGTTAAATCAAAAGAAAGATATTGACTTTGATGAGATTTTCTCACCAATGGTGAAGATGTCTTCCATTCGGGTTATATTGAGTATAACAACCAATTTGAACCTGGAGATTAAGCAGATGGATAAGAAGACAACATTCTTTCATGGTGACTTGGAGGAAAAAATTTACATGACACAGCCTGAGGGGTTTAAGGTCAACGGGAAGGAGCATCTTGTTTGCAAATTGAAGAAGAGCTTGTATGGTCTGAAATAAGCTTCAAGGCAGTGGTACAAGAAGTTTGATTCCTTCATGATTGATCAGGGTTACACTAGGATTGTATCGGATCATTGTATTAAAAAGTTTGCCAGTGGTGAGTTATTGATGCTCCTACTATATGTAGATGATATGATGATTATTGGCCATGATGCCAAGAAGATACAGGATCTAAAAATTGAATTGAGCAAGTCTTTCTCCATGAAAACCTTAAGACCTGCATGTCAAATTCTCAATATGAGAATCATTCATGATAGAAAGAGCTAGAAATTATGGTTATCACAGGAGAGATATCCTGAAAAGGTGCTTAAGAGATTCAAAATGAGTATGGCAAAACTTGTTTGTTATCCACTTGCAGGTCACTTCAAATTCAGTTCTCAGTAGTGTCCTAAAAGTGAGGTAGACAAAGAAGACATGAAGAAAATTCCAGATGCTTCAATTGTCGATAGTCTAATGTATACTATAGTATGTACTATATCGGATATTGCTCATGATGTTGGTATCGTTAGCCGCTATCTCTCAAATCCAAGTAAAGAGCATTGGACTATTGTTGAATGGATTCTTAGGTATCCTAGGGACACATCCAAATTAAGTGTACAGTTTGGTGGTAGCAAGCCTATATTAGAAAGGTTTTCAGATGCTTATAGATATGGATTCTAGGAAGTCCACTTCAGGTTATCTGATTACTTATGTAGGGGGAGCGGTGTCTAGGAGATCAAAGTTGCAAAAGTGTGTTGCATTATCCACCACTAAAGCAGAGTATATTGCCGTGACTAAAGCCTGCAAGGAGATCTTGTGGATGAAAAAGTTTCTAAAGGAACTGGGTCAAGAGAAAGAAGATTTGAGGGTCTTGTGTGACAGCTAGAGTGCTATATATCTCAGTAAGAATCCAACATTCCATTCCAGATCCAAACACGATATCAAGTATTATTAGATTTGAGATGTATTTGAATCAAAGCTTTTGAAGCTTGAGAAAATCCATACTAATGATAATGATAATGATTTAGATATAATGACCAAAGCTCTACCTAAAGACAATCATGTTTGTTGCAGGCAGACAGTAGGTGTGATGGAACCCCCAATATGAATTGGAAGGGAGTTTGTAGGGGTATAGTTCCAACTCATATGGGTTTATAATCAAGGATATCCTAAGTATATTGCATATACTTAAAAAAGGTCTTGGAAATAAAGAGATTTTTTGCAAATAAAGGAAGATGATTGATGTAGACTAGCACTAAGGAACATAGGCCGCTGAACTTGAACAATATAATCACCAGCATTGAAATTGGAAATTATTTCTAAGATGTTTGATTAGGCCAGGCTGGTGGGGGTACACCGAGGACATATTGACGGCATTGAAATGCCGATTTCTCAAACATTGCCAGCCTTCATTTTTCACGTATCAGCTTATGTGTATATGTGCTTTCCCTTTGTCATTGATATAAATTCTCCTTATCTTGCCTTATTGTCTTAGGATTTATGGGAGGCTATCCGAAATCCTATAGAGAGAATCTAGAAAGAGAAAGACCTATTGTTGTTGATATCTACCATTTGTGGTGAAGATCTGTATGATCCACTAGTTATCTAGTGAGAAAAACAATGTATTCCATTATTGTTGATAGTGGAAAATAATTTGCACTGCGGTCTCATGGTTTTTCCCCAAATTGGGATTTTCCACGTAAATCCTGGTTATATTAATTTTTATTATGCAAATTTTTTTTTTTGATATAATCGCTATAGGCAAGAGGAAAAATTGTTGTGATTGCTTCCAGCTTATTGAGGGTTTTTCCTAATAGGCATGAGGTTCTCTTTCTAACAACTTGTCCAAAGTAATGGTAAGTAAGGATTTAATAACCAGTTCTATAGGTTTTACGGGATCTTTTTTCAGTTTTAACTTTACCATACCTATGAGGCAATGGTAAAGAGGAAGCTACCGTGGTCCCATCGACATAACTGTTCAATCAACTATCTAACCGTTAAAGTAAATATAGTAATTAGAATATTAACTATTTTAATGATTCGATCATGGTTGGGTATGGTGTGACCTGTTGGATAATAATGGGACCAGTTTTGTCAAAATTAACGATGAAACCATAGAATTTCTTTGATAGAGAATACCAAAATGATTCTAATTAAAAAATTTTAATCAAATAATCAAAAGAGGTTCATTAATTATCTAAGGTTTGTTTGGTTGGCTTTTCTGAAAGATACAGACATTTTTTTTCAATTTTTTTCTAATAAATTATTTATCGAGAAATAGGTATAAATAAATAAAAAATTGGCAGTTCTTATCAAAAGATCAAATAGATCAAATATATATGCAAACCAGACATATTTATATATATCATTTTAAAAAAGATGTAGATACAGATGAAAATCAGACCATCCAAACAAACCCTTAATTTGACCACTAACTACTTTTGAACCAAACATTAGATAAATTTTATTTCACATGACTTTATGATCCATTGGGACACAAGAAGAAACGCAGATATGAAGAACGACTAACTTCACAAAAATTTAACTTTCAACAAAGCTATTTGTAATACATCATGATGTGCAATCAAAATTGCCTTTTTCTTGGATAATATGATAACCGAAATAATATATATCTATATAATTTATAGATATAAAGTTCTAGGCCTCATTACATGTAGCGCATTGTAGGGGTAGACACAGGATTAGGGGGGTGAGGGGGAGGAGTTTAACCTTAATTAAGTTAATTTTGAAATTATTTATTAATATTCACTCGCTATTGCAATTATATTATATCTTTTAAACTTATGATAATTTCATAATAATTTCAATATGATATTTCAAAAAAAAAAAAAAACTTCATGGAAAAAATCATTCAAACAATAACTAAAAGTAATTAGTGCATTTCATAAGAGATGGTTTTATATGCCACTTGAAAATTAATTATTGATAAAAAAATATAGAGTTAATATTTGTATAAATTTTACTTTTAATAAAAATAAATCATAAAATATATCTAGATATGATATTTATTCAGGTCTTCATGTTCATTTTCTTAGCATTACATTTAGAAAAAAATAATGTTATTAAATTAAATTATATAATTAATATACAATATGATTACTTTTAGCACAAATAGATCATAGGATATATGTAGATATGATAGTTATTCAATAGTTCATGTATATTTATATAACATTAATTGAAGAAAAAAAGTTACTAAATCAAATTATATGATTAGTATGCAATAATATTTAATTATAATATAGATAATAATAATTATTATCTTATGGTTGACTTTGAATATAAAAAGTTATTAACAAGAATCTATTTAGTTTGATAATTTTATGATAAAAAAATTTAATGTTATTACTAATATTGAAAGAAAAGAATTAAAAAGAAACATATATATATATTTATATATATAAAGAGAGAGAGAGAGAGAGCAGTTAGTATAATAAATGAATGTAGAAAAAAAAAAGAAAAAAAAAAAAATACCCTCATGGAATTTGAACCTATGACCTCATGGATATTAAAGTAAATACTTAACCACTAAATCATATTTAGTTTATTTCTTAGTACTCTTTTCATAATATACATATAACATATAACTTTTTTTCTTTTGAAAAAATAATTAAATTTCATTTTTCTTGAGTCTAAGGGCGTCGAGGCTCCATCGGCACCCCTTTGACCTGCCCTTAGAGCATTGTATTAGAACGCATGCAATAATCAAGGATAAATTAAGCACATGAGCAGTTCAAAGAAAAGCTTAGAAGAAGACAACAAAGGAAAATTTTGTCAAAGTTTGTGCTATATTTTTCTTTTTTATTAAGTTCAAAATTGGCGGTATGAATGTTATTGCCGGAGGTGAATAGGTAATCATATCATATAAGGTATTTACCCATACTCTATGTAAGGACCTGACATGTACTATATTAAAACATGACACGTCAAGTCCCCAACCATCTATAATATATAGATATATTACACGTAAAGTTTTCCGAAAAAAGAGTGTTTATATGAATGGCCTGTTTAACATATTCAAATACATAACTTTAACAAAAAATACTCAACAAGGAGTAGATATATTAATATAACAATATATGGATACCAATAACTTGGTATCCCAAAGTTTACAAACCATTTATTTCTACTATATAAGAAAAAGTAAATACTTTATATTACAACTTAAGCTTATAAACAACCCATGTCTATACTATTATACTTTTAAACAAAACAAACTTTGAGTTGGTCTCTTTTGCCAGAAAAGCAACAAGGTCGGTCTAGGAGTCCTAGTCATCACACTCATCTAAAAAGTCTTTGAAATCCGTCCCGTAACCCAAGGAATCATAAAACTCATCATTTTCGATACTTGAAAGAGAGAAAGTGAGCTAGAGCCCAGTGCACAGTAATACAAATAAATACAATGTGGCACACCCTCCTGAACTAATGTAAGGCAAATCACAATAATTATTTCTTTTTAATTAAGTCAACAATACAACACTAAAGTATTCAAACTCTAAACTCAATCTTGGGGAACCTGGGAGTCCTAAGTAACCACAGCTGCTCAGGAGGTTGATATAAACAGCTCGAATACTTATATCTCTGTTATATACTCATAAAGAAAAAGTAATTTCATCTAAGGTTTACAGCCATTATCAACTTTACTTAACTTAATCAATAATATCACATAGTTCAATCATCCCCATAAACGTGAACTAAATTATATTATATCCTTTTAAAAGTAAGTAAATGTTACAATGATACGATACTCTCTATCAATTACCCGTCGAGCCACTAAGAAAGGTCATTGCATCATGATTAGTGGCTTAAGTGCCTAAACTACCATGTCAACCTCGTTAACAAGGTTGTCGCTCCCCGGATCAGATTCAACGGCAAAAAGAATAAGCAATTCAAACAATTTTTTATTCTTCTTTGATTAGAGTTGGTTTTGAAATATATATATATATATATATATATATGTATGTATGTATAAATATAATCTAACAATCACATTACTATGTGCCTTGATCAGTAGATTAACCAGGCAAAATTCGAACTTAATTGAGTATAGGAATCTATTGAAGAAACCATTTCACATCAAATATAATTAATTCACAATAATAAATTAAATCATTAATTACTCATTATATTTAGACAAAACTCAAATCCTTGCACAACACTCTATTTATACAATTATAAATATTCACATCATTTTTCATATATCATTCATCTATTATTATTAATTATTTATTTATATTTTTTTTTATGAACAATACCAGAGTAACAGTCATGCCCGTTACATAGGTTGTGATATAGATCACGCTCCCAGTCACAGCCGTGGTCCATGCCGTGATATCCATTATGCCTGTAATTAGCTTTGTAAAAAATTCGTTTAAAAGTAATCCGGGAAGATAACGAGCATTATTACGGCCGTAATCTAAGTCACATTAAATTTTTGAAAACACTCAGAGGAGATCACTGGCTTTGTGACGGCCATGATCAAGTTTTGAAAATTCATCCAATAAGATAACGGCCTCAACAATGACCGTGATTAATAGGAAAATTTAACTCCGAGATTATAACGGCTTCTATCACGCCTATTATGAGCAAGGCAATTACCTTATGGTACTTATTTCGAAATTTTTAAAGTTCTATCTGTTCTAACCCTTTACTAAGCTCTTACATACATAAAACATATCAAAATTAGTATATACAAAATATTAAACATCATCAAGTTCAATTATTCACATAAGCCCCTTTCACACTCATATATATGCACAACTACTTAACCTAAAAACATAATCTCATCATATATGCTTATTAAACTATATTTTTACTCTAATCATCTAAGTTTTACTCATTTGTCACTAACAACTTCCATACACATGTCATATCACCACAAACTTCATCTTTCATTTCATCAAACATTTAGAGTACATATACAGATTAGCACACCTAGGTCAATATACACAATAGTATTCCCTTAATTCATATAGAACATCAAAGTTCTACTCTTATCTAACATTAATACCAATCAGAATCATGAATAAGCAATACATACAAGAAATCCACTTTTTTTACATGTTTAGCTACTATTAATACTCAAGTTTGTTTCTCTAACTTTCTTAGCTTGATTCCCACTCCTCTTGAGTTTGCATCTTATTTCCTAACCTTGGATCTAATTTGTGATGGTTTAAAAGGAATTTGAATGGAGAAATTTGGATTTGTTTTGACTTGAGAGATAGAAGAGAGAGAGAGAGAGAAATACGATGGAGAAAGGGAGATGATAGAGAGAGAGAGGGTCTATCTTGGATTGTGATATTTTACTTTGTTTTGTTGACTTTTAGGACATTAGAATTCTTTAGAAGGTGCTTGTTCATGGGCTTGGGCTTTGCATGTGTTTGAGTCTTAGTTTAGTTAATTTAATTGGTCTTGGGCTTAGGATTTGGACTCCAAAATCTGTTAGACTATGTATCAAAACACACATACACGTAATTTAATGAAATTCTACAAACATATATATGTATATATATACACAATTCTACTAACAAACATATGCTTTAATAACAAGAATTTCTCATACAAAGAATTAGTCATATTATCAAATTAAATTATACTAACTTAAGTATAATAATTAAATTCGTAAATCGTCAATTAATCATATAAAAACAAATTAATTTAATACTTCAGATTTTTGGTTATTTCACTCTACTTGATCAAGTAGGGTCTAGAGTATTGAGGGTCACAATATAGAGTATACGTGTAGTATTTCTAAAACCTGCTTCCACAAGATAAAGTACATATGTAAGGTATTGATACCTTATATCCGCTCTAGATACTGAATTCTATACTTACCTTATTAAAAATTATAAATTAGTATATTAATATAAAAATAATAATAACACTCCACTTTTTTGTTTTGTAATCATTTTTATTTAAAATTATCATTTATAGACTACCTTTTTAAAAAAAATAAATTTGGAAAAACTTGTATTTTATTATAGAAGTAATTATTTTTATTTTGAGCTTTCGATTGTATTTGGAATTTTAAGTTATATAAAAGTGTTACTTATCTTTTGAGACTAATTATACAAAAAGGCCTGCAAAGCTTTTTTATTTTCAAATTTGATAAAAGTTCTACAATTTTGATATTCATAATCAGGTTCAACAAGTGTTTGTTATAGATTTTAACCTTAACACAAATAAATATTGCATATTATAGAACTTATGATATTAATTTTTTTAAAACTCATTTCTATATGTTATTTATAATGAATATATAAAACTAAAATAGCTAAACTATCACATCCCGAGTACACATGACGTACCAATTTTGGCCACATACATCACCTCATATGATATATGCAAGACATCCATTAGCTAGGCGGATTTAATTTCTATTCAAATTTGAGTTGAGAAATCGCTATTAGGTTTTATAAAAAAAAAATGGTAGAAAGCATTCTTTGTTTTTTTTTACATGATTCAAATGATTCAAATGATATCAAAACCTAGAAAATTAACCTGTTCATGATATATACTTTAGAAAAATACTCAATTATATATATAACCCATTAGTGCCATTACATGAGCATAACTCAACCATAAAATATTTTAGACAAAGGTCTATCTCAAATTAAAATAGTTAGAAGTTATTTAAATACAATCATCTAGCTATAAAAATAAAATTTATATAAAGTTCTTTTCCGCTATAATGCCATCTAATTGGATCATCCCTTATAGTCTTCATCCACAAAATTTAACAACTTTTAGTTCAAATCCTTATACCAAATATCAATAGTACTTGAAATGTTAAAAGAATGAGTGACAAAGCCTCATACATAATAATTAAATTCATACCCGCTTGTCACACTTACCTATTATAATGCAACAACCACAAGTATTGTATATAAGCATTTCCAACATCTCAAAAATACCAACACTCACAAGAGTGCTTATTACTCACCAAATGAACAAGAAACATAAGGGTCTCAAATCCACCATCAAGGGGATTGATGGAGCTCCATAACTTGTCAAAATAGAAAAGAAAGAAGTAGTCTCATATGGTTTATCCCCTCATGATCATCCATCAATGAGCACGATTATGCAAAGACCTATATCTTCACATTACTTTGTTCTAGCTTCTTTCCAACTCCAATTAATTGTCCAATCTTGGAAGTTTCCCTATTGATAACCTGTTGAGCCTTACCATGTACTCCATGATGACTTAAGCGCCTAAACTACCAAATCCTCCCAAAATTGTGATTAGGCTCACAACTCAATCTGAGGGTGCCACTTCTTAAAGTAAGCGACCAAAAAGCAACCAACACTCATTTAGGTTAAGTTTAAGTATTAGTCCAGTTATTATATCTATCTTACCAAAAAAACAAACATTTAATGCATACTTGTTAACTGTATCGAAATCTTTTTATCAGTTTTCTAAGTTCAAATGCCATTCGCTATCCATAAGTTCAAATACATGCTTAGGATAAAATCCTAAGTAACTCTAGTCAATTATCTTCTTTATCCTAAGCAACTCTAGTCAATTATCTTTGATTCTCACTATTTGAATTATTTAGGTTATGGTCCACATGGTTATGGATCCTAGTTTGGACTCAACTTATTTTTCCACATTGAGTCCAGATTATAGATGAACAATATATCCTAGGTTTCCATGTCATCAGTTTTATTTAGCCAAGTTATCGAAGTTAGTTATATAGGTTTGGATTAGTTGTGAGATTTAGGTTAATCAATCCCTAGTGGGATATATTTTTGTGGGTTTCAATTCTTGGCCTTCCGAGAATAGATTCGCATAGTCCATCGATCAAGTATAGTCCTATTAACATCATATCCCAATTACTAGACTAATGAGTGTGAATGGCTTTGATTTAGATGAGACATTATGAACTTGATGTGGTAATTTGAGGTATATTGGCAACTATAAAAAACTCATAATTTAGAGGGAAAAAAATGTATTTGGGCTTAATTTGATTGTATTTGACGAATAATTCTTTGAATTTGTTACTTAAGTTGTTGAAGTTGTGATTTTAGGTCTTTGGAAGGTTATTTGAGTTTAAAGGATGAATTGAGTCAAGTTTCATGAAATCTAGATGAAGATTTGGTAAGGTTTGACAAGTTATAAAGTGCATGACCAAGTACATGAGCTTGTGTATAGGTCAGGCACTTGAGTACATGAGCTTGTGCAAAGGTCGATCTCATTTGGTGACTTATTTCATCAACCAAACCATTTGAAATGATAAAGGGTCTAACTCAAGTAGACTTGAGTTGAAACATGAGTAAATAATGGACCCTAATTTAATTCAATCTAAAAATGATTTTTCATCCTAAAAAATAACAAGTCTCAATGTCTTTTTCATCTTGAAACTTTATCAGATTGAAGTATCGTTTGACATAATAATCTTTAAAAGTTGTATACAATTAATAAATACAAAATCGAGCTAATTAGCGAAAATGATATTTTAAGGTGTGATTTATCTCAAAAATTTAGGTAATCATAAAATACTTAATTGAGATTCAAATGGGGTTCTGTTTGAAGCCCTTATTCTCTAGAATTGTCAATTGTATGAAATAATGAAATTGGATAAATCGTGTCAAATCATAAAATTGTCATTTTAATAAAAATTACTCTATTTTTTTCTAGGAAACTTGTTATTTATCAAACCATACATGTAATTTTCGGCTTAGAAAAAATCACTTGAAATGCCTAATGACCACTACAAAGTCAAAAAGACTCAATTTATTTTTTTGTTTCTAATTTTATTTATTTATTGATTGTTTTCGTTCACTATTTTCATTTTTTTCCTTTTAAGACTAAAACTAAGATTAACAAATTAAACTATATAAGGGGAAAAAAATATGGTGTTTTCAGAAGGCCATCTTTCACTCCATGAGCAAAGGTGAATGGTCAGACTGCATATCTCTTAATGTATGTGTGTCATTGATATGTTCAATGATCGCATGATGATCTCATTGTGCTCACCACCTTCATCATTCCACAAGTTAAGTTAAGAGACCATGGTATGCGAAAAAGAAATTAAGTTGTCAAAAGAGGTACAAAGAAATATATTGAGTGAAGAACAATAAAATTATGAGGTATTTGGCCAAAAAAATAAATAAATAAAATTATGAGCTAGCAAGATGTGCGAATGTTTATAGGTAATGATGGTTCTGAAGGCAAATAAATTGTTTGATTTAACTGCAAGACTATTCAGCAACAATGCCTAGATACCAACAATGGAGAACTAGAGGCCAGAGATGATAAGGTTATATAATAATAGATGCAATGGCAATCGTAGCAACAAATGATGTGCTATTAATTGCTTTTGACAAATAGAGGAGATCCTTGCATTGGAATTTGATTTTAGCAATGTGATCCATGAGTATGGTAAGAGGGATTGGAGGTGTAAGTTCAGCCCAAATCAGAATACATAGTAATCGTATGTCAACTTTGCTAGATATGTGAAGCATGTATCTTTGTTACATTTTGTTTTGTCTCTCGCTAGTGTTGCTAGTTACTAGTGTATAATGAAATTTGTTTGGGTGGAGATTTCCCAAGGTGCTCTAATGACCATAAGAGATATAAGTCTAGTAACTTGCTCCGGAAGCATTGTAATTCTTACTTGTTTGGTGGATGCCGATTCAAGAATAGAAGATTTTACTTCATTGATAAGGTAGGGAGAAGCCTATTTTACTTCATTTATAGGCTGTTTACGTCGTTGAATGAATAAGGTTGTAATTGAATTGTTATTCATAGGTAATAGAATACAACTTTAATAGAAATTTCATCTGTTAATATTTCATTTAAATAAAGATATTTTGGGAGAGAAAAATCTATTGGAGTATTGAATTGATATTTATAGATTTAATTAATGTCTATTCAAATTTTTTTTTTAATAAAGTTTGTATCATTATTACAATCAATTAAAGGTTGTAACAGTCTTCATAAGAGGGTGAAAAAAAAAGGATAGACTATAATAGTATTGTTATTAAGTGAACGAGCACAAAATTTCACGAGTGAGTTCAATGACGAAAAGAATCTAAATCAATAAGAATCTTAAGAGACTCATGAAGTAATTGATGTCTCTGGATGTAGTAACCGATGTAACTAGAGAAATGCTACAAATGTTAATATGAGTTTATAGTTAGACGTGGATTTCAAAATATAGAGATGGGTGGCGTCCACTTTCCACTAGATTGCAACAGACTGAAGACCCTCCATATGTTCTATTGCCCTTTACTTGAGTTTAACATCAAATTGTTACAGAGATGAGAATATGAAATATTGATAGATATCCAAATCACTTGTTGATATACTAAATAAAAATAAAATAAAATAAAATCATCTATTTATGCAGTTAGTTATTGATAAATTATGTAACTCAACTTAAAATGTGTAGGGTTTCATCATTAAACAGTTAGTAAGTAAGTTAAGAGCACTAGTTAATATGATACACAACAATAAGGGGTAATAATGCCCAATCTGGTACTTGAACTTTGACGAAAAGATCAATTGGGTACTTAAATTTTAAAAAGTTTAATTTCACATCCAATTGAACTTTTCATGCTCCTAAGGACTATCTTGTTGTTTTATTATCTCTTTAAGTAATGAGCATGTGTTAGATAACGATTGAGTAGAGTAGTGTTTTATAGGTACGAAAGTTCAATTAAATATGAAATTAGATTTTTTAAAGTTCAGGTACTTAATTGACATTTTCATCAAAATTCAAGTATCTAATTGAATTTTTCCTAATGATAATATAATAAAATCCAAAGACCAAAAAGGCCTCACTACATAACGTGTCCATTTCTTTAAACCTACAGCGTTGAATTTTGGATACGAAAAAGTTCTTTCCGATGATTTATTTGCAAAATGTTTTTTTTTTTTTTTTTCCATAAGTGGGCACAGAACTCAACTATACGCATGATGCTTTATTTTCTTTTCTCTAGTGCTGTTTAATTTTAAGATTCATGATATACAAATAGACCAAAGTTTGGCCTGACTTAACCTAGCATGTGCAATGCCGTATTATAGGAGGTTATCCTAAAGCAACAAAAATACTCCTATCAATTTTAAATCCTGTCGTTGAGCAGTGCGCATATGTAAATGTCAATTTCTTCATGCAAATGTCTACATTAAATCCTTGGGGACCATGCTCATTTTGCAGGCTATAGATATTTTTATATAGGCTTTGAAAATTTTCGTTATATATGTATAACTGGGTCACCTTCTTGTACAATTGATAGAGAAGCTTTGTACCTTTCAAATGATAGGTCGTAGATGCATTACATTGGATCTCAATCGCTTTATGTTCACCGAAGATGCGTTATCCATTGACTCAGACTTTTCCGAAACAAAACCACCAATTATATTCATGTACGGCTGCAAATAAATAAGCGGAGTTAAGTTGAGTTTTTAATTATTCGATTTCAGCTTGTTTAAAATTTATCAAGTTAACTCGAGCCGAGCTTTTCATCGAGATGACATTTACGTTTAACCTCAACTCATTTAGACAAACAAACTTTAGTTCAAACTCAAGCTTAACCCATTCACAAATCGAGCTCGAGTAGAGCTTTTTATCAAATCAATCAAGATCTTATCAAGTCTGAAATTTAAATTCAAGCTTGACACATTTATATAGTTTATTTTTCATTTTCTCCAAACATAAAAATAATATATAAGTGTTACTATAAATATATACAAACATAAATATTAAATATAAATTAGTTTTATTATTGTAATTATATATTCATATATAATATATTATAAGTATAAAACTCACAAATCCACTAACAAGCTTATTAATGAACTTGTTCATCAGTTGGCTCATTTGCCTAAATCAAAGCTCGAACTCAACTCATTTAGATAAATAAAATTTATTTTAAGCTTGAGATCAACTCTTTAACCAATCAAGCTCGAGCAGAGTTGAGCTCAAATGGCCCGCATGCGACTCAGCTCGTCTATGACCACATATACATGTTTTGTAGTTAGAAACTTGCACAATGTATGGATTTTAAAAAATATATCTATAAATCTATAATATATATTGTAATTTATATGTTTATCCATAGATATATAAAATATTAAAAAATTATAATTATTTGAGTTGTAAAAATATAACATTATATGTCAAGAATTCATCGTTTGCATTTAGTTACATTATAGACGTCACAGCACTTTGACAAATAGTATTTTGTATATAAAAATATGTCTTTTTCAAGTAGAAAAATGATGATGATGATGATGATGATGATGATGAGCACGATGATAAGTATTGATCATGAAAGGTGGGAAGAAAAAATTAGATACAAATTTAACGATTGTTTTATATAACTTATCATTTTTAAAGGTAGCATTAATGTATTTTTTTTTTTTTAATTTCATAAGGTGGTTTTTTATGAAATATAAAGATGTGAAAATTATGTAATATCAATGAGATTAAATAAATAAATAAATATATATATATATATATAAACTCGATGGCTTTTTCATGAAATGTAGGTAAAAAGAAAACTTCTAAAATTATATATTATAATAAATCATATATTTATAATAGTTATATAATATACAAATCGTTCAGTCACTCATCAACTCTCTTTATAAGTTGTAAGTACTAGAAATCAAAGGTAAAGTGATGTGTTTTTTATGACACTTAGCAACATGAAAAATAATATTTTCAAAGTATCAATGTGAAACGGAGGAAAGATGCTAATAGGGGGCAAAAAAAAAGGTAATGTTTAATAAATCGTAAAAATTCAAAAACTAATATTGAAAAGGTATAGTACAAAAAGATAATAAGGAAAAAGGTATAAGATGGAAAAAGTTTTAAAAATTATATATTACAATAGATATACCTATTAGGAATCATTTATATTTATGTTAAAAATCTTTTTAATTCATTATTTTTTTTTTGGACTTAAATTTATTTTATATTTGATTGTTTTTCTCTCATATGTCTTAAAAAATAATTATTACGTGTTGTTTTAACTTTTAAATGGATCATTAAGCTATTTTATAGTTGTAGCAAATAACCCAACAAGTCCTATACTATTTTTCATGACTATAACCACATACAAAGAGGACTTAGTGTGCCAACATAAATATAGGGTAGTCATTTTTTTATTTTTATTTATTTATTTATTTTTCCATCAAATATAGGGTAGTTAGAATGACTTAGTTTACGTATAGTATAAATATGAAGATTAGAATGACCTTCTTGAAATATTGCTAGCGACATGAAAAAAAAAAAAGGAAGAAGAAGAAGAAAAAAAAGGAAAAAAAATTGATTACCTTTTTTGAAGATCTTTTATAGTGGACACATTAGAGTAGCAATTTGCTTTTGGTAAACACCTGATATACCATTTTTTTTAATATGTTATAACAATAGCTAACGCATTAAAATTTTGCAACATATAAACCCCTGTCATCATAGTCTAAAATCCTCGCTACTTAATGGTGATCTAAAAGTGTTAGATATATTTAACGGTGGGCATACATCACTTTGGTTTCATTTTTACTAAAAATTAAATCATATCATAGTTTATAGTTCATTTCTTTTTTCTCATCTCAAAACAAAACATTAATTAACAATTTGATTGAGATTAGAAAATTCTCTAACTATTAAATAGAGATTTGGTTCTATTCTAATTATAAATTAAATAAAAAATAATTAAAAAAAGCTGTGTTCTAATCTTTTATATTTGTATGGATATTTAAATATTTAACTTACTCTACGAATTTTAAATTATAAATCACAACAAAATATTTCATAAATTATCATAGTCAGAGTTCATAGTCCTTCATAATATTGTTCAATCCCCAATCAATCATCCACCAATAATACACATTAAGCGACTATTAGATAATAACTCAATTATCCACAAAACCATCCAACTAATAATCTACCAATAAATTTGGCCAAAATAAAAAATCATCTAACAACAAAATCATCAATGAATAAAGATGATTTACTAACCAAATGGACAGAAGAAATAATACATGATAAGAATCATGACTAAATAAACAAATTTTACACTCCACAAAGTCGAAGCAATTAATAGAAAAACAATAGTAACTCACCAACAAAAGAATATATATTATGAAACTAAAACCAATTAAAAACAGAATAAGTTAATATTAACAAATATCCATCAAAAAAATATACATTATAATGAAACCATAAGAACATATACGACCTTTAATACATTATCAAAAGAAAATTCATAGTTACAAGTAAAATATTTACTATGTTTCTAAGAGGGTATGGTTCGATTTTATGGTTTGATTTGGTTTATCCCTTCAAACCAATCATTAATATACATATTTGTTCGGATTGGTTATTTTCTAATCCAAGCTATTTGAATAACCATAATTTTGATTTAGTTTGGTTCGATTAATGGATTAATTCGATTTGATTGATTTTTTTGTCCATCCTCAGATGTATTACACTTGCAAAATATTTTTTTGGCAGTTTTTTATATTGGAAAATTGTAAAAGTATATACGTAATATACTGGTTGTTACTATAGTATAAAATTAATCGCTACGTACCTTAAGTATGTGTTAAAAATGGAATTGTTGTTATGGAATGATAACTACAGAAATTGTTCATAATTAAGATGTAGCTATTTGCAATTTTTGTACTACGTAGAGGGTGTGATGGAACCGTGATAAAAATAAATTGGGAAGACTGCAAATAATCTCCCTAAATTATGATAAATTGATAAATAACCCCTTAAATTGAGAATTCTTCCTTAAATTTTAACATTCGTGCAAAAGCCTTCTTCAAATTTATTAAAATATACTTTAATATCCCCAAAACTTTGAACTCAATGTGACCTTTTTTAAACTAAAAAATCAAATGTCCTATATATTGCCAATTTATTAAATTTTAAGAGATCATTTGTCATATTTAAAAGTGCAATAGTACATGTAATTTTAAGTTAAGTTTAATAGAATTATTTATGGATTCTTAAAAAAATAGGTAAATAGTTAAATAATAAACCACCATCACTTCTTATCACATCGGAAGGGCCAAAATAAACGTGGACTATCATTGAAAGGCAAGAACTCAACTAATTTAAAGTCTAGATCTACAGGTAAGGAATTGTAATCCCACAATGAAAAAGCAACCAAAATAATCTCATAAAACCTCCTCCACTACATTTATCCATCTTTCTTTGAAATGATAATTCTTGTGTTTTGTGACATTAAAAGTCACTTGATAACTTAAACATATACATGAAAACATGCATCATTGTTTATCTTATCATCAGGCTTCGTGATCCGTTCCTATCAGTTTATATTATCCTAAAAATGTCATCCAAAGGTTCTTAAATACAGCCTAAGTCCCAAGAAGGAGATTATGCAACATTATTTTGTCATCTCATGCTATACCACCGAATCCTTTTCTTGCCATACGAGGTTAGGAACCTAAGACTAGCTAGGTTGGCTCTAAGCACGCTATAATTACACGTCTAAAGGATATATGTTTTATTAATTCATGAATAGGGATTTGTGAGAAACAAAAGCCATAAAGGGAAATGTTGCTAATCATAGTAGAAAATTAGGTTGTAGCTTAGATTTTTTTTAAAGCAACTAATAAGTAGAAATAGCTTTTGGATAAGACAAATCCATCTTATGTAAAACATAAAAAGAAAAATGTTCTTCATGATTTATGACTCAACAAGTTGAAAATGGTATAAAAATGATTATTCAGTGGCATGATTCATCTTTAAAGAATAAATATATATACACAGATTATATGGAGAGGCATAGATGTAAAAAATGTAGATACTGTGAGTTCATATGGGAACCACATTATACATGGTGTACAGTAGATCTTGTCCCAGACTTGGACTAATAAGAGAACACTCTTTACATACCAATAATGCGCTTTAACTCTCTGGGTAAATTCATATGCAACAATTTTGAGGACACAACTTTTAAGATAATAAATAAAGAATGAATGTAAGATCTAATTTATGTTTCCACGCAAATTTTTATACATCAAATATCCTATCTCTTCAATATTGCCCACTTATTTTTTATTTGAAATGCATTTATTTTAAGCTTCTATTCTAGTATTGATATATGAAGGAAAAAATTTGGATAGATATATAATAAAAGATGTTCAAATTACTTTTGAAAGGGAAACCATATATTTTTATAATAAGTTTTTGGGTTAATTTCTTCCACGGTACCTTAACATTTTCGATTTAACAAATTATAGTTAAACAAACTTTACTTATAAAAAATACCTAAACATTTTTAAATCTTTCACTCATGGTACCTTTGGATGGAGTCCGTCCATTTTTCCTTCTATTTACTAACATAGCAAGTTGATTTAATTAAGATATTATTTCTCCATCCACAATAGTATTTTTTTTTTCTTTTTCACTCTCCCTTCTCTCCTCTCTCTCTTCCCTTATTCTTCTTCTTCCTCATGCCTCCTCCTTCTTTTTGTAGATACTGCCACCATTTCCAACCACCAAGAACATCATCTTCTTCCTCTCTCTCCACCACATTTATGGACACACAACAACACAAATACTACCTTCAAATCAAACCCACAACAACATAAACACACCAAAAACTCCAATCACCACCAACAAATACCACCCAAATCATCTGCATCGACCAATAGTGATGGTGAAGACAAACATTGTTAGTACGTTTCGTATGAATTTGATTGGCAAGGTCGCTATGTTTGGGTTTAGGTTTGAGTCGTGGGTTTAAGATTCAAATCGGTGATGAGTTCTTGAGTTGCTTTGGTGGCGCGGCTCCATTTCTAGGTTCATGGAGATGGTGAAATGGGTTTTAGAGAGAGAAGAAGAAGAAGGAGAACACACTATTCCATAATCAATTAAATGGGCATTTCAAAATCTACCATAGAGTTAGTAGACCTTTATACTTCTAGATTTATAAATAAAGAGGAAAATGTGGAAACAAATGATCGCATTTAGAAAAGAGCTAATATTTTATTAATTTTTTGTGGGTGATTATTTTGAAGAAACATATTCTCAAAAAGGAGAGATATGTATAGTTTTTCAGAGGCCATTATTAATCTTTTTTGGCTAAACATTTTTGGTCACTTTATTTGTTAATCTTTTTGAAAATATCTATTTTCCGGTAATGGAAAAACTGAGATATTCTAAGCAAATTCAAACAATTTTTGGAGTTACAGGGTCTCACATGACCTTTGACTTTTGAGGAAGAAGATATGGCAGATTGCCTCATTGTTTAGAATCCGATGTGATGAAAAGCTTTCCACATCAATAGAGAGGCACATGATTTTATTTTATTAAATTTTGGAAATGGTAGTAGTATCGAGAAGAAGAAGAAGGAGGTGTGAGTAAGAGGAGGAAGAAGAAGAAGAAGAGGAGAAAGAGAGGAGAGAGAAAATGAAAAGTGAAAAAGAAAATTTAAAAAATAAAAAAAATGCGTATGTGGATAAAAAAATAATATTTAAATTAGGTCTTCTTGCCACGTCAGCAAATAGACAGAATAATGGATAGATTTAGTCCAAAGGTACCGTGACTCAAAGATTTAAAAAGTTTAGGTATTTTCTTATATGAAAATTTGTTTAGGTATAATTCTGTTAAATCAAAAAAGTTCAGATTTCGTGAGAGAAATTAACCCATAAGTTTCCTTAATAAAATCATATACTTTACATATAAGCAAGATCTAGCTTTGAATAGATTTTTTTCATAACAGATATCTAAACATGTTTAAGAAGGAAATATAATTGTTCTGTCAACATCATAAGAATCAAATTAAGATCTCATAATTAATCTATTATTGAAACATAACTTCTTTTATGAAAATATTTCTAATAGACAAATTGTCACAAAAATATGAGATGAATATCTCTTGATTTAAATTAGTTTCCATGATGAAGATATGATCAATTTGGGTGATAATTTCAATTGAATGATGATTAAAAGTAATACTAGTAGAAGCAAGAGCCAAAAATATAAGAGTGGGTATAAATCTTCTCTTGCTTAGCTAGTTTACATTGATTTTTAATAGCTTGTAAATTTCCTTGAGAAAAATTTTAATTATCACACAATTGATATGCAAGTGATTCATCTTCTTTGATGCATCAGAATAAGATCTGACACTTAATGAGGCATAAGAAAGAAGAGAGAATTGGCATCTTCACCTTAAGTGATTTTTATAACTGTCATATTAAAAGTAGTGGATGACACATAGTAAAATGTAGTTGGAAGGGGAAGATTGCACTTTCTCAAACAATTATATACATCATGCGTTGTTTTATATATTCCTTCTCTCATTATTTTATATAACTTACTGGGTCTAGAGAGTTAAAACCTTAGATTTAGGATGACATGGATAGATTTAACATAGAATAGTCAGAGTAAAGATTGTTGTTTCATCCCATTCATTTTCAAGATTTCTTTAAAAAAATTTGTTTACTTAAAGAAGCTCTTCATGGGCATAAATTCAAGATAAGCCTAAGAAAGGGACCAAACCATTTGAAGGAGTTCTCATCTCATAAGTTATCCATTAGTGTAATCCATAGATATTGTCAGTAACTAGAATCTATAAACATTTAAGAATATCTTAATCATTAAAAAACCTTATAAATATGAGAAATGTTGCCATACCATAGGAGCACTATCACAAAACCCAAACAAAGTTAAGAACAAAGAACACAATACAGATCCCTAAAACTATCTAATCCTAAACTTGCATCACAAGTGAAATCTATTATAGAAGTACTTGTTCTTTAATTCTCATACCATAAATGCTTCATCACTAAACTATACTTAAAGGACTTTGTAAGTCCTATATCTTTCCTATTTAATTGCAAGAAGAGCAGTTGCACGGAATACCTACTAAAACTTATTGAGACTTTTGAAGCTTATAGTTTGAATAATGACCTAAAATTACAGGAGTCTCCTATGGAGAAAGCACATAAATGGTAAATCAATGAGAAGCAAGTGTAAGATGTCGAAAAAAAATTTCTCCACTCAAAAGAGGACCACTTTGACCAATGTGAGATAAATTCAATAAAAAGCTAGATTAAACTTAATCAGATGCATTAGATGCTTCTTTAAATAGGGTGATTCACAAAAGTACAATTGAAGAAATTCTATATGGTTTTATTTGTTTATTAATAAAAAATGCACAAAGGACCACTAATTTAACATGCAGAAAAAAAAAAGTTTAATAGCAAACATTGTCTCTAAGCTTACCTTAAAGGAGAGCTTTAAAGAAGGAAAGAAGCCATGATATAAGAAGCTTATAGACTATTGACCACCATCATCATAGTTATGCTCAATGGGAAAAATATATACAATGCTTGACAAAATGTTACATGAAAAGAATATCAAGTTCCTATTAAGCGTCCTTTAACTATGAAAGAAAACGGCTCTAAATTCTACAAGTTTCAAAGAACTTACTAAGGATTCATGGATCTTGAAGAGAAGATATTCAATGAAAGACTTTAGAATGGAAAACTTATCATCAAGAGAAATGATGTCAATGATTCGAATCTAACTCGCTATATACAATAATTTTGTCATCAATGCTACCACCCTTGATCCTATAAATGTAGAAGTAATTAATGTGTCATATGCTAAGGCATGAAAAGATAAAGAGAAATTTTTCTATTATTGTAATGCTTATACATATTTCTAACTTCAAGATTTTTTTTCTTTTCCTTTTTATGGTTTAACAAAATAGCAAAACTCACAAAAGTAACTGCATTAATACAAAGCTAAGGGCTAGTATGTGAAGTGCAACGCAACTTGAGAGGAAAATGGTCCATGCACATGATGAGAACACAATCTTATTTACTAATAAAAACATATTTATAAAGAATCTTTCCCATAGATAAACCACAAAGAAAGTTAGGCAAGAGTTTAATGATTCATAAATACAACCATCTTGAAGTTATCAAAATTTATCAACTTGGCAATAATACACCAAAAATATTAACAAGACTCAATAAAATGAATAAAGCAAATTGAGCATCTCTACTTATCAATCTCATCATTCAATCCCACAAAATCTTGATATTCATCATAATCGTAACCAGTAAAGCGATGTGTGGAATTGTGACCGAGTTTTAATAATTTATTTTCCTATGTTCTTGTCCTATGATCTGGTCAATACTAAGCAAGTACACCTATCGCATATAGTATATGAATACATTATGGGGTCGTTTCCATAGGGATTAGAAAGTATTACTGTCATGCTTTTAACTATTATCTAGCCTACAAATTAGATTAAGAGAATTAAAGATTATCAATTACACTACCTAAGTCCTATAGCTAATTTCACTATCACACTTACTAAACTTCTTTATTAATACAACACAATATATTATTACACTTACAACACAATATATTATTATACTTACTTCACCATTTGATCAAACATACACATTAATCATGTCGAAATGTCATTGTTATTTTCCTTAACTACTAAATTCAATAAATATGTCATTGTCTCTCTCAAGATCATTAACATCCAACCCTAATCTTATCCACTAGAATCTCTTCCTAATTAATAGTAGTTTAATGTCGCATTAAGTTTAGAAATTCCATAATAATAATAATAAGCGAAAGATTTCACCATCCTATCTCTAGAATTATAAGCAATCTTCTGTTGTAGCCTAGATCGTGCATTGTACAAAATTAGTGTGCCTAAAGAATAACTATAGGAATTAAGGAAATTAGCAACAATTAACAATACAAACATGCTAGTGCATGTTAACCATTTTGTTGCAAGCCCAATATACATTACACATGTCATACAATGCATAGGCACAACAGATGTTATGTAAGAACAACAAGGAATAAACATGAATACAACCCTTTTATTTATTGCACAACGTTAGCTCCTTACTTACATGGATTACAAATGGAATTACCTTCTATTCTATCTCAAGAATCTCTAGGAAATTCTTTCAATGTCTAATAATGAACTGATATGACTAACACTCACAAGACCAATTACAATGGTTCGGTTTTATAATAATGATTAGAATTATCCTTTGTAATGTTTGGATTGTCTATTTATATGTTCAAAGTGACCAGACACACTAGATGGTGTATCATCACCCTAGTTAGCCTTCATCCCTCTTCAAGAAGTGGTTAAATCACATCTAATGTGGAATAACGCAAGTTATGTCTCGCATCATAGCCATTACTCAAGTCGTTATCACTTAAAAACAACATATCCAATGCATATCACAGATAAGGCATCGCAAGTGACCATCTTAGCGTAAAATTATAAATCCCTATAATGATAGTTGTCAAGGGCATGATGCATTAGAGAAAAAAATTCCTGACCATCAAGGGCATTACATGGGTTGCAATGCTTGCATCTTCAAATACTTTAAACCAATCGTGCCTATGATCTCTATTAGGAAGTATGTTCACTTCATATCACAACCGTGATGAGGCATGTGATCTCCTCAACTCCTATTACTCTTCTTCATGTTATGACCGTTATCATGCTTGACAAAAAGTCAATGGAGATCCCCGTCTTTGTCATGGCCAGCATAAGGACAGTGATCTACACTACAGTCAACATTACATCTCCTTTCATGCTTGTGATCTACTATTTTTTTATCTAAGTCCAATCCATCTTGATTCAAATGTTGAAAGTTCCTCCTTAGTCACTTGAAATGAATATAACCAAGAATTAAGTACCAGCTCTCTTAAATTAAGCATAAGTAAGTGAACAAGTAAACATATTTTAGCTCTGAATTAATAGAAAAAATAATCCCTATCATGAAGTCATAAGCTACATAAACACATAAGTCATAACCTTAAAAATAAGAGAGTGGGTTACATAATCCATCCTAATACAAAATAATGATGACCACATACTCACGTGTAAAATGTACTTAATTCTAATGCAACAAGCACCAATTTGAATGACGAAATTCAAGCCAAACAACCAACACATTTCCAAAATCCTATAAATATGCAAACAAAACAATACTCATAGCCAAGGTGTAAATGAACTAAATTAGTTCACAAGCAAATTGAGCTCATCTCGATTTTTGCTCAAGTTCAATTCAAGAAAAAGTGCGTCAAGCTTAAGCTACTTGAGTAGTTTATTAAATAGAGTTCAAGCTTTACATATTAGCTTGATCAAATGGTGAGCCTAATTGAGCTTTGTCAACCTCAAATCAAGAATAAATGTCAATCAAATTTAAATTAAGTTTGAGTATTTATATTATTTTAATTATAATTAAAATTATTTTTAAAATAAATCCAGTCTAAACAAGTTTACCGGAGTCGAGCTTGATTTTATGTAACTTATACTTAGTCAAACTCAAGTTTTAAAATTTTAAGCTCGAGTGAACTTGAGTTGAGCTCAAGTTTTAAAATTTCAAGTATAGCTCAACCTTAACACTGTATCATCTTGACTTAATTCATTTGTAGTTCTACTCATAACTTAGCATAATAAGAACCACAACATTCTATTCTTAGAGAGCTATTGGGAGTAGCAGAGACACTAGACTCCTACTCAAAAGGGAAAAACAAAACTAGAGGTCTTATGAGATAATACCTGTAAGTCAACCATCAACAAGAACAAACCATGTCCCTATGAAGTTTCCATTGCCTTAGATAATGCCTTCATGACTTGTTTTTTTGCTCAAGTTGATCATACCTACCATAAATCCTTCATATTGACTAACATTGAGTTTTGCCACATCTCCAATGGTCTTTAAGTGTCTAATTACTCTTACCCTCACTGTAATTACACTCACATTGTAATCCTAATCCAAAGATGCCCTTCACTAGATCAATACAACCATGGAACAACTCATATGCATTTATTAGCTCAATTTATGTTTTAGTCCAATTTTAGAAACTCTATCCTAACACGTCACACCTAAAATCACTATGCACCTAAGATTAATAAGCTTTTCCAATAACAGATAATCAATTGATAATGTCATGTATTAATCATTAGTACCTTAATTGAGTTTTACCATCCATCGAATTATATTAACTAGTTGGAGTTGGTTTGGGCCTAAACAACAAAGGTGTTTAATTATTAATTTGTTGTTATGTCATAATTAATCAAATTAATTCTTAAGTCTAATATGTCAATTATGAAAGTATTGAAATGGTCCTTAGGATCTTGCAATCAAGTTCCATAGTTTGGGCAGTAAATCGATTCTCGGTCCTTTCATAAGTTGGTTCACTAAGTCAGTTTATAAAAAAATCTCCTTAATTTAAGTTTAATATTTTTCCAACTTTATTTAAGCTCAGTTTTACTCTCAACATTATTATGATCCATTTATGTCAAATACTTCATTTTTGTAAGTTAATCATTTAATTGAACTACAAATTCAAGATCCTTAGTTTAGTAAAAATTATCTTCCAATGAAAATGACTTTTGGTAATCTTTAAAAAAAAAAACTTGAATAAATACTTGTTAATTTATATTCTCTATTGATGGTCACATCCTTTATCAAAGTCTAATTATTAATTTCAAATCATCACAATATACTTATATCAAGCATTAAGTATATCAAGCTTATATACCAAGCTCTATAAAGTTTATTGTAAAGTCTAAATTACCTACAACATTAACCATGGTCATTATATCAATCAACTAGGTGTTAAATGGTACATTAGTCATCTAATAATTCACTTAAAATGGCATTCAATCATATTTTATAGATGCTACAATTTTTATAAATATAAGATATTCTATAAATGTTAATTGTTATAGTCATTCATTTATATCCTTAACCAAAAAAGATATATTACATATGCTATGTTTATCACTAAATAAACTCAAAAACTTCACTATCATTAAAATAAAGATCAAAAAATCTATTTAGAACAATATTGATTAACTTCTAATCTTAAACAATAAAGTCATTTCAATTTAAACTTAAGGTAAAGGGGTTTCAACCTTCTTTCATTTAGACACCTAAACAAGGTTTTATGTTATAATCAGCCTTTAATTTATTATATTCTAAACTTAAGAGCCATCTTACTGAACATTAATATTAGTCAAATTTCAACAAAAAAAAATATGCATCAATCGTCAAGAAACACATATAAGTTCCACTTTCTCGGTTTCATCATTAATGCACTTTTAAGTAAAATTATCTAGTCCTACTAACTATATATTAATTCTAAACATCATTATTGATAGGAGATTTTCAACTATGATATGTTAGGCTAGAATCTCAGGCTAGCAAGCTCCTAAACCCAATAACAACCCGTTAGGAGGCTCGGTTTACAAAGGCCCTAGGCCTGTATAGCACCTCGATCTCATGACCAAGTTCCATGGAGACCTTAGCTCCTTCATATAGCTAAGGTCCCCGACCTCGATCGCAATTCTTTGGATAGAGGCCCATGGGGATGATATCCAATTGGTTGCAACCCCGACCTTAAGGGATTACAGCAATCTAACATCTGTATCTCCTTGGTGATTCATACTCATTATTGCCCTTAGTGCCTACACATTCGTACCTCGCTCCTAGTACATTTGTGTTCCACATTTGGCACATTTATGCTCTATGGATTAGGCTAGCTAATGGATTTAAGGAATCTACCACATGGAGTAAGGATATCCTGTGGGTCTCCTAAATTCTATTATGACAATCTCATATCAAAGGCCTTCACACGAAAGGTATGGCATCTTTTTTCCAGACATGAGTGCCACCCTAATTATTCTCTCCTTCTTAGTACTTCCAAGAACCCATAACAACTTAAGCATCAAAGTGGTCGCACCAAACCACCCTTCAATGCACTACTAATCAAGTGTCTATGTTATAGTCTACAATGCTTTCATACGTCAACTTTATAGGCGATTCAGCACTTGTAACATTCATAATACATCAAAATTCATCAAAACAAGCATCATTCGCCAACAAAACCAACCACCTACCATCCATGCTATAACCATTCCACCAATTATCAACTTCAATCAACCTGCACTAGCTCCTAGCATCATCAAACATTAATTTGAGCTATCTTAGAAGTTTACCCAAGAGAAAGAATACTTGCATCCTCTCCGAGTAAGCTAACTGTCACAACCTTCGCTACTAAAAAGATAACTTCTTCAATCCTTATATCAAACATTAAGAAAACAACTCTAATGCAACCATAAATAGTCCAAAAGCTCAAAACTCAACTTTAAACTACATTTAAAATTAAGATCTCACCTAAACCTTTATTCAACAAAGAGCAACAACTAGGTCCCCTCTTGAGAACTTCCATTTTCCTTGGTTTTCTAGAAGAAAACAAGACAAAACTATGATTAAGGGCTTAATCTAGCTTAGGAATAATATCAAAAATGGTATATGAACTTTCCAAAAAGTTCAATTAGGAACCTAAAGTTTTGTTTTGAAATTTGAACTTGAAATTTCGTAAAAAGTTCAATTAGGTACCTGAAATTTGATTTTGAATAATTTGGTAACAAAAGCAAGTTTTCATGTATATTTTTCTTACCTGATTAAGCTTGCTTCAGGTAGGAAAAATGCACTCAAAAACTTACTTTAAGTATAAAATTATTCAAAATCAAACTTCTGTAGGAAAATGTATGTAAAAACTTGTTTTAGGTACTAAATTATTTAAAACCAAACTTTTAGATACCTGATTGAACGTTTTGTGAAAGTTTAGGTACCATTTTTTATATTAACCCATCTAGCTTGAATTAACATTAAATTAAAGTTTTCCTCATAAAAGACCATAAGGTTTGGGATTTAACCCTTACCTACCTTAAAAGTATTTATAGAGTTTTGACAAAGTAATTAAAGAGGGGTAATAAAGGTATAAGCCAACTACTAGAGGTCGGGGTTTAACGTTACTTTTCAAATTTTGGAACATGTCTTATCTCTTAAGTCCACCTATCTCCATATCTTATTTGTAATTATTCTGCGATTTGATCTTCGTTATCATCAATATGTGCACTAACATCATTTACCTTTCATTTAGAATCCAATTTGTATTAGTTAGCATATTCTATCTTGTATAGAATTAAACAAGTTGATTTGAAATGACGCAATGCAAAACTAGATCCAAAACTCAACTAAAAATTTAAAACTCAAGTTAGACTCATTTTATCTCCACCAACCTCTCCCCTTGTCCCTTATGAAAATTCTGAAAAGCTAATATTATAAGAGTAATAACAATAACGAAGATAATAATACTAATAGGCAATAACAAATCATATTGAAACAATAAAAAGATACATATAATGATAGATAATGATAATCATAATAATTTTCAACAAATATGCTAAAAAAATTATTAAGAATAAATAAAATATGTAACAATTAGGAATTTAATAAAATACAAGAATAAATAATTAGAAGGTGGATAATAATCAATACACATCACTTGTCATAAGATAAGGAAGGCCAAAATGGACAATTTATCTTCTAAATAATTAAACCAATATAAAATACAAGGGCATGGAAGACATAGAAAACTATGCGTTTAAGCCCCAAATCCTCATATAAAAGCTAATATTTTTTCTCGCCTCTCATTATTTCCTAGCAAGTTTCTTGATAAAGTCATAACCTCTCAAATCCTCTCTAATCTCTCTAATCTTCCTTAGGAAGAAAAACCTCACCCTATCTCTCTCAAATTAGATTTAATAAACCTACCATAAGCTTCGAGAAAAAGAGGTCATAATCTTATCATAACCCTCTTAATATTTAATCAACATCACTAATACAAAAAAAATTATCTTAGAATTAACAATAATCAAGGATGAAAGGAGGTGTGGTAAGAAGCTACATCTACAAGTAAGGCATATTAATTGTAGTACTGGAGTTTGAGTGATTTGTGTAATTTTCTTGAGATAAGTAATATTATCTCTGATTTTCTGGATTTTGATTAGGTGATCAATGATTTAATGTTGAAATCATATATTATATTATTAAATCTATAAATTTAGGAATGGATGGTGAATGATTATAAAGATTCATGTTGAATAAGGGCTGGAAAATTATGGAAATCATTGAGATGTAAAATCTAAATAAAATATCAAATGATTTATTTTTGGATGAAATTTTTAGGAATGGTATTTTAATATGTCTTATTTAAATTAGAAATCTTCATGAGTTTTGAAATACATTTACTATTTTAAAAAATTAAAATTATGAAATAGCAGAAAAAAAAAACAAAATAAAGTTTTAGATAGCATGATGGTGATAAGATATAGGCTGATACAGTGGCTTTTCTTCACCTGTTGAGGTGAGAGTATTATGGTTGAAAGCTTAAAAAGTCTACTTATGGTATAAAGAATCGGCCAAGAATTGATCGGGATTATCTTCATTTTTGCAAAAACTTGTCGATCAACGTTGTTGTTTCCCTATCCTGACCATATTTGAAGTTTTTTTATTTTTTGGGTTTATTTAGATTGTTAGATTTTATCTATATCGTATTTTTATATATCTGCATCTATAACTTATATGTATTATATGTATCGAATCTGTTTGCCTGTTTATATGTAAAACTATCAGTTTTTCATTGATATTTGTTTCTTGACAAACATCTTTTTGAAAATGACAAAACTATTATCAGAATGATCATAATATGATGAAACAAACAGACTCTTAAACCATATTAAATCGATTCAATTTAGTTGAACCAACTTAGAAACACGTAAATCATTGAGTTAGAAAGTTTACATAAACATTTCATAAAAGTAAGTGAACCAATTCGATTAAGTTAGAGTATACACTAGTTTTTAATAGGGAATGAAATATTGGAATTAAAAGGAAATTAATTCTAATCAAATAAAAATGGAATAAATGTAAATAATATATTTTCATATTAAAATATGAATTTTAAGATGTTTTAGGAATTCAATTAATACAATAGGTATATGATAATAATAACCTATTAGGAAATTAGTTTAGGTTTCTTAGCACACTTACAAGTAAATTAGGATTATAAAGATATGAATGGACTAATATACCTCAAATGAGTTATCTTACTTAATAGAAGTTTATTAGAGTAATTATAATATAATTTAATAAGAATATCACCTTAAGGACTTCATAAATATAAAATAAGTTTAGGTAATTAGTTTGAGCATAAAATGAATTTTTATATATATAATGATTTAAAACTAAAATTTACTTTAGAAAAGATTTTAAATTTTAAATAGGAATTAAGTGAAATATCAAATTGAATAGATAATATATAAATATAAGTTAGGCAATATTAATAGTGGATCTAATAAGAAGGAACGATAGAGTTGGTGACTTAAAACTTATTTGAGATAATTTCTTATACAGATTCTTGTTATGTGGATTACCTATCATCTATTCCGTGGTAAGATTCCTACTTAAGTACAAGTACGTAGTGATTTAAGTGTTACTTGCTATGATAGATATCCTAAAATGAATTAATGCTTAAAGACGACCCAATTAATTGCTTAAGTGTGCTTGTGTTGTTTTTTAATCCGATCCTGGGAATAACAACCTTACATGATGATGTTAGCACGGTAATTAGGCACTTAGGCCACCAAGGATGGCTTGATAGGTTGCTGATAGAGCAAACTTTCGGAGGCTAACATTTATTCATATTGGAGATTTATAATAAGATGCCTAATAATGGGCCTTATTACTATTTATTCTCAATGGACTAGTATAGATAAAGATGAGTAACAGTTGCGAAATTAAGATGAGACTACTTAGAATTTCCTCTATAACGTATAGATACCCAGATTACGTATATCAATTCCTTAAACAGTTGTTGCTACTCAAAACTCTTAGGTTCCCGATCGTGTTGTTGAAGCTTAAATATTTCACTATTGATTTGCTCAACCTAAATTAAAGATATGAATTGATGGTTATTGCTTGTGCATTAGCATATGAACGTGTGATTATATCGTGTGTGTTTGTATTGTTGTTGTACTGGACTTTGGCTCATTCATTCTTTTGCAAGTTATGAAAATGATTTGATACGGATGCTTTGGATGCATGGACTATGGGTTGATGTTGGTGAGTGACTACATGAGCTGGGGTATAGATACGTTGGACATTGTTTATTATTTTTCTGTGTATAATATTTGTATTATGGGGTTTCTAATGTATTACTGAGAGAATATTTGTTGTTATTTATAAAAATTAAATAAGCTTTTCTTAATTTAAAATTGGTAAATTAAAAACTCACTTAATTAAGGATAGCTTTTGCATATAATGCTTAAGTGTTATACGTGATGGTAATGTTTACGCTTTGTCCCTATTGGAGGTATAACACCCTATCTACTAGTTCTTATTTCATTTATATATTCTTCAATACATACTCCCACTCCTACCATCAACTTCACCAATTACAAGTTTCTATCAGCTAAATAAATAATTGACTATATGGCACTTGTTAGGAAAAATACTTGTACGCATATGTAGATACAGTTAGGCGGCTACATTTAAGTCTACCTTAAAGGCAACAACAGTGAGGTTCACACAAGATAAAAACACACACTTTGGGTAATTCCCTTAACCAATTGCACAAAGAGTAAATCAGTGATTTGGAGGAACATTAAAATATTGATTCACTAAGTCCCTTTTTTTAGCTTTAAAAGGCAAAAAAAAGTTTTTATAGTACATATATATAATAAATTAGGAATCGTGCAAAAGTTAAGTCAGTTAAGCATTTATTTAAAATATCATATGAAGTAGGAACATCTTAAAAATTAGGTGATTAAAGGTTCAATTGCATAACACGAATATTATCAAGAATTAACCGTTAATTCGAGTAATTTTACTAATACAATATAAAATTACAATTATAAAAAGATTATAACCTTTATGAGTCCTTTAAAAACCTATACATACAGAATTATGAACTAATAGAAGAATCATGGAAATTACATAAACTAGGAAGTTTCCAATGTTGCTACCCAAGAAAATTCAATAAAAAATTCATTGAAAAATTCAATGTGTCACAAACCCTTAATTAAAATTATGTTTTCACCATCATTTCGTGAGCAATAAGATTTTTTTCATAAACAATAAAACAATTTACCTTATCTTGAACCAAATAAAAAAAATAAAAAGAAAAACTAATAAGAATGTATAATATAAAAGCTTTTATTAGTTTATATCTTCCATTGAAGTATGTAAATTCTAACTCAAAAATTTGTAGCATTACTCATAAATCGGTAATTTGACTTTTTTTTTCACCAATTGCAATGGGTGGGAGAGATTCAAATATGGGACCTCTCACATGAAAGACCAAGAAAAATGTTAATAGGCTATAAGACCATTGGCAATTTGATTCGTTATAAATGAAATTAGACCACATTAAACAATCTATGAAACAATGTCTGCCCTGGCATCAGTGGAGCAAGTTGTTGTCTTTTGTATTTCGGAAATTGGCATGGCATGTCTCCTTGAGGAGAAGCTAAATGTTTTGCTCCCGTCTTATGAAATGTGCCTATGTGTTAGGTCCCTATTGGATATTTCTAGTATATATGTTCCAATATAATTATAGCATTGCATGTTACAGAAAATATCCCCAGTTTCCATCACATTCTAACCCCTTGGAGGTGGACAGGTGGGTCTAAAAACCTTCAAGTTCCATATTGAATGTACATAAAAACAACACACATCACATGCATAGAGTTTCATTGGATTGTTGTTTGGGATAACATTTTGTACTCCACTTAAATGTGTGTTTGTTTGTGTTTGTCTTTGTGTTCCATTAAGAACATGCCAGTGGTTTGAAAATCACGTAATGATGCTTCTAGTTGAACACGAATCATTTTACGTGTGAATTTGACGTAAGTGTCTTATTGGCTAAAGCATGATAATTAAGATGGAGGACCACTATACTAAAGTTGTATCTGAGTCATGCATGTATTAGAAGGCACACTATTTCTCTTAGTTTAAAACAAAAAAAAAAATTGAAAAACATAAGTAATCTATAAATTTTGATATTAGCGTGATCCCATTATTCTTAAACTTTCAAAAGTGTAAATAGCATCTTATATTTTAATTTTAGTATGGAAACATCCTTTGAAATAGCTTAAAATTTGATCTAAATATGTACTTCTATACTTTAACAAAAAGGAAAAGTACTTCACGTTTGCTAATTTATCAAAGTTTATAGATTATTTATAACAACTTTTGAAATTTCAAGAGCATGTAGACATTAAAATTAAAGTTTTAGAAGGTTATTTATAATTCTCCTTTAAACGTAAAAGTTGTTGATGTAAAGATCTCCATATTTGTGCATTTGAATTTTTTTGGGACATGTTGACAAGCTGACCATACCATAAAATCAAATGGTGATGGTGTTAAACTAAATTATCAACTTGTGCTTTTGATTTACATGAATTTATCTATCTACGGAAAACACGATTAGTATGTGCAAATTGTTATAAGTAATTTTGCAAATATAAATTATTGTAGTGGTAATTTTAGGAGTTACTAGTAATTAGGGTCTTATAATAAAAAATATTATTTGGAGAAAACTAAATATATAGATTAACCACAGTGGAGCATGTGTCTTGAGCAATGCTTTTTGCTCTATGTGAAAGGCAGCTACCTAATGTTTATCTATATAAGGTTAGGGTTTGATTTTGCTTTAAATAATAAAAAAAATAAGAAAGAATAGTATTAAGTATACCAATACATCTATCAAAAGCCTTTGATAGTGGTAATATTTTAATATTACCATGGTTATATTTAAACACTATAAACACAAAATTATATTTTCTTTAGGAAAACAATTTCATGATTCATTATTAAAGTGTGTATATAGCACTTCCTCCATTACTAACAAAGTAACAATCGGTGGATAATCACAAGGTTAATATTTCCCTACGTTTTATATATTCATTTAATTTTCAATTAGTCGAAATAATGAGATTAAAATATAGCTTGTGTATAATATTCTATATATACTTCTTCAAAAAATTGAAGCTGACAATAAATATCCTACATAGAAAGAAAAAGGAAGAAGTGCACTTGAAGTTGTAAAACTTTGGAACGAATTTAATTAATAAGTCCTATAACATTAAATATATTTTTAAAATTTTAGGGGTAATGCTTATTAAAAATATTCCTAAAGTATTTAGTGTAGCTATTGTACAATTAGTTACATTCGATCTAACTATCCGATACCTGAACAAGGTACAATAAGACAAATGACAAGTTCGATAATTGACCCAAATCTTATGGAGTTCATTAACAAGTGTGTATTTACCTGCCAATAATATAGATAAATGATGTATGATTGACAATAAGATAGTAAATATTGAATCAAATATAAGGTTAAATTGAGAATTAAGATTTACCTATATTATATATATACATACTTATAGGAAGGGGTGAGTTGGTACAAGATAAGTAGGGTATGAAATACTACCCACCTTACACTGTAAACCACAATGTATTAAATTTTGTATCTAGGATCTACCTAAGGTTACTCTTGACCTATCTTATACCTAAGGTTGTAAGTGAGTCAAGACGTCTTGTAAACTACTTGAGTCTGACTCTGTGAAAACTCGAATTCAACTCGCTTACAATTGAGTCGAGCTCGAGTTCAAGCTACTCAAGTAGTTACTGAGCTTGAGTTCGAGCTTTAAAATACTTTGCTCAGAGAGCTCACGAGTTTAATCAAGTAGTAAATCGAGTCGAGTCGAGTTTGATCTTATCTAGTATTAAATACTCTTTTATAATTAAATCAATATTTAAAAGACTAATCGAGCTTAATGGAGTCGAGTTCGATCTTATCAAGTATTAAATCGAGTCGAGTTCAAGTTTAAAAATTAAATCTCGATCAAGTTCGTTCGAGTTCGAGATCTAGCTTCAAGTTTTTCATTCAAGTCGAGCTTGAGTTTGGTATTGAATCGAATCGACTCGACTCATTTACAATCCTACTTATACCTTGTAAAACTTAACTTACTAGAACCTGTTAATTCATTTACGAAATCTCTGTCTTTTGTTTTTCTTTCTTGAACTTCAAGTCTAAAGTATTTTATATGATTTTATGTAATTTGTAAAATTACCATAATTTCACAGATTCACTATGAACAACATGTGGAAGGAAATTTGAAAGGTAATTTGTTAATATCACAATTTTTGCAATATGAAGAATTATTTATATGTGAAAGTTGAAACTATAACAAATTCCGATAAAACATATTTATATGATATAAACAAAATTATAGAATTTGCAGCAAATTCCAAAATTAAAAAACTTTAGAGCTATTTCCATATTAATTAGTATTAGAATATAAACAACAATCAATATAACTTGGGAGTTCAAATATATACCTACAACTATAGTTCTTCTAAAATAAAAAATAACAAGTCTTTCTACAATAAAATAGTATAAATCCTTTTATAAGAAAAATTATTTGAAGGTAATTTCAAATAATAATCTTGAATAAAAAGTGGTTGTAAAATTAAAAAAAAAAACTAGAGTATCATTATTTATTTCTTATATATTAACATTATTTTATAATATTTAACAAGATGGATATAAGATACCTTAAAATCTGTACCATTTATATGTTAGAATATGGCTCTAAGGTGGGTGCAGGGTATGAAATATGATATCTGTATCCTACCTTATAAGAGCAGGTTCTAAAAAATCTGTACTTGTACGCTTCCTTGTAAAACTTAATACCCACACAGACCTATCCAGTCAAAAAAGGTTTCGATATGTACCTTATATGATATGGCTACCTGCTCACCCTTGTTTACAAGAGATGCACCCACATTTAAGGTATAAATATAATTATATAAAATTATTAGTGGGTGCAAGACATTAAAAAAAAAAAAGAAAAGAAAAGAAATAAATATAAATAACTTCTAAATATTTAATGTGGAGAATACATGAATAGTAGTGAGAAATGAGACAAACTAAGCATATGATTATCTATTTAATAATAGAAATATATATTGAAATTCATCTAACTATGGTAAAATGAAAAGATATAAGCACCATCTCGAACTCATTTTTCCACCACCTACCATTTGCGTATAAGTTTGTTTGAGTATGCCAGAAAAAAAAAACGTTTTTAAAGTTCAGTAAATATTTAATGTGGAAAATAAAAAAAAGAAGCATGAAAAGAAAAAAGACAAAGTGAACACAAGATTACGCATATAATATTGTATTCATTTAACTCTTAAATAAATGAAAAAATGTGTACAAGCATCTTAATCTTTTTTCCCTTATACTATATTACATTGAATTTTGCTTATAATATATCAAAAAAAACACAAAAAAAAAATGAATTTTGCTTTTAGTATACCTGCATGAAATATAAATCCATAAAGATTGTGTACACTTAAAATGAACGTGTACAGTTTTTTTTTTTTTTTTTTTTTTTTTTTTGCCATCGAAAGTGTAGAGACTATGTGGTAATATTTTGGCCATGGAAAAATTTTAAAATAAAGGTAGAGGAGTGATGATCTTACTTGAGAAAATCTTAGGGAAAAAAAAAAGGAAGTTAAAGAGGAAAATGACAACATTTACAAAAAGTTTTGAGTTGTGATAGCAAAGCCAAGATGTTTAATAAGAGTCACACCACATTTGCATGCAAACTTTAACACCTTAAATAAGCTACCTAAAGAAAAAAACCAGATAGTGATTTAGATCTTGATAATAGCATAGCTATTCAAACGAGTCTTCTAAACCACTAGTATTGGAATGGCATTCAAATCAATCCAAAGCTAGATACAAACTAAGAGCAAAGTCAATAAGTAAGGACTAAGAACCTACACAAGAATAAACAATATATGTCATATAGAGACATAGTCAAAAAAGCAATTGCTCATAATGCATATCAACAATATTTTTTTCAATGATACAATTGCAAATCTAGAGGAAGGGGAAGAGATGGAAGATACGGAGGAGGACAAGGACATGGAAATGGTGACTTGAACCATGGGCAACATAGGTACAACACATGTTATTTCCTTCTCAAAAGAAGAGGAAAAAAGGTTACACAATAGTTGGAAAACTACTATGATTGTGAAAGTTTATGGACTCTATGGATGTAAGTTCTTATATAGCAAACTGAAAACATTATGGAACTTGCAAATGATTTCCATATGATAGGGAACGAAAATGATTACTATCCAATCAACTTTAAAAAAGAAGAACATCTCCATCAAGTGATAAGAGAGGGTCATGGTTTACTAATGGTCACTTTCTAGCAATTCGAAAATGGGAACTGAATTTTACAGCATCAACCTCACATTTTGATTTGTTGTAGTATGTGTTAGAATTCAAGAACTACCAATTGCATATTACGATATAAAAGCATTGATGGAAATAGGATCAAGTCATATTCTAAGAATAGATACATATACTTTATAGTGGAAAGAGAAAATTTGCAACGCTATGCATTCAAGTGAATTCAATCTACCATTAATACACACTGTACAAATTGAAGGGAAGAATTACCTACTACAATATGAACGAATTCAAAAGTTATGTATAGGATGTGGATTCATAGGCTACATAAAGATTAGCTGTCCAAATAAGGTAGAAAATAATATTAGTAATGATGGGCAATGTACTGAAAGGGAGAAGAATAAAGATAAAACTAACACTAGAAAAACAAAAGTTAATGCACCTAATGAGATAATATTGATGGGGTAAATAGAAATAAAAGAGATGAAGAAATAAGCCAAAGCCAAGCCTATGAACCCTAGACAGTAGTAACAAGACAAAATATAAAATAGTAAGAATAAAAAGAGTGGGGGAAGATAAGAATTGTTTAAAACAAAACTTCAAGTACCTAATTGAATTCTTGTTTAAGTACCAAATTGTTTAAAATCAATTTTAGGTATCTTATTGAACTTTTTGCAAAAGTTTATGTATCATTTCTTACATTAACCTTAGGACTTTATTAAGTTCGCACTGTTCCACTTAGATATATGAAACAAGATTAAAGGCATAATTATGTCAGTCATCTCAACAATAACCACACAAATACTCTTAAGTGGCACACCTTCAGAGCCCTTTATACCTTCAAGTGGAATCAGACATGGGAACCCCATATCCCCTTACATTTTCATTATGGGTATCAAAATGTTAAGTAGGCTAATTGAACTAAAAGTGTAAGAGAAGCAATGGGATACTATCAAAGTTAGGAAAAGAAAATGCTCATTTACACTTCTATTCTTTTACAGACCTTAATAGGTAAAGCTATTGAGAAACCAGCGTGAACCATAATGCAAGTGATGGAAACCTTTTATACTTGGCCAAGGTTAAAGGTAAATAAAACAAAGTCTAAATTATGGTTTTCAAAAATTGTAGATGAGTCAGCTGAGAGAACATTACAAAGCATCTTAAACCTAAAGGCCAGCAACAATTTAAGCAAATATTTAGAATACTTTATAGGAAAGGTAGATAAACCTAAGGAATGTCAATCCAAAGAATTAGTAATAAAAGTTCAAAATAAACTTGCACAATGGAAAGGAAAAATACTTAGTATGGTAGGAATGCTTATCTTGGCAAAATACATACTCGAAAATACGAGGCTATTACCAATAGATAGCCTTATAAGAAAATCTAAGTCAATTAGATAAAATCACAAGGCAACTCATTTGGGAAGAGGATAAGGGGAAAAGGAATTTAGATTAGATATCATGGCCATAGTTCACTACATCTAAGGAATAAGGTGGATTAGGGTTGGATAATGTAAGATTAAGAGATAAGTTATGGCAATCTAAGAGATTATGGGAATTTAAGAATTCTAAAACCCTATGGACATAAATGATAGAAAGTAAGTATAGAAATAAAAAATGCTCGAGCTTTTGATATGCCAAAACATATGATTCCTACCTTTGAAAGGAATTAGTTAATAATAAAGAATAGCTAAAGGAAAACAATTGGGGTTAAATATAACCTATTTAAATCAAAAGTTATAGAAGAATCAATGGAGGGAGGGTAGTACTATGACACTTAAACAACTATTTTATAGACTTTTTCACTGGAAAAATGCCAAGTGTTTCAATAGGTTAAGCTATTACCTTGGATGGAACTCTAACTCTAAATGAACAATCTATTGGACACCCCTTAAGTGAATGGATCTGAGCAGATGAAATAATGCCTACCCTATACAAATAGAAACAAAACCAATTAATGAAAAATATAAATGTTCCAAAAAAGATACAATTAGAGAAATATACAAGAAATTGGAGAGAGAAGGAAACCTAAATAACTCTCTTTTGAAGTGGATATGGAAAGGCTGTATAGCCCCGAAGCTAAGATGTTGTTATGGAAGATGACCATAGAGACATTACCTATTGCAATAAAGGCAAACATGATTATGAGTAACATAGCAAAAGGAATGCCCTAGATGTGAACAAAAAGAAGAGAACTTGGATCATGTCCTAAGATTATGAACAAGGGTTAGGAGTATTGGGGGGCACCTAAACGTTGACATTTACACAACAAAAAACAATTTATCAGATTGGGTATAAAGAAACACTTGAATAGGTAGGAATATATGAGCAATTAGTCTCAAAAGGTATTCTATGCACGAGCTCCTGCAAAGGTCTTACACCTCTAGAATTGTTATTTTTTGAGTCACAGAGATATATACAACCTAATGCACAAGCATAGGCAGAGATTATGCACTTCAAGAATTATTAAGTTTGAATCACTAAGAGGTATATGACCTGATACTCAGGCTCATGCAAGGATAGTCATGTTTGGAAATATTTAAAAATTACAGCCAAAAGTTAAGTGAAAGGAAAAAAAAAACTATCATACATAAGGGTAGGAAAATGAAAGGCAATTACTTCCTTTAATATTTAAACACGCTATTTATCTAATTTATTTATTTTTTTCAAATATTATTGTGAGCACAATGTTGCTCCTATTTTAGAAAGAAAAGTTACCCATCCTTCCTTCTCTATGATTATATTATTTTGGTTATTTCAAGCAAACTTGAGTCAATGAGAATTGAGGACTTATAATGGACTCATTATTTGTCTACCAATTTCAACATTAGTTTTAAACTTAATTTCTACATATCACTTAAAGGTTATCAATAGCCTTATAATAAAATAGCATTAACATGGTCATTGAAGTAGAATAGATCGAGTTCAATTTTTTTTTTTTTCTCATTGTAATGCTATTATGTGTGTGTGTATAAGCCAAAAGGCTGAAAAAGCTAAGTATTGCATCATTTGTAATTGGGAAAAAAAAAATCTATAGTAAAAGTGGAGTCCTGGAATTAACAAGTTCACGGTCTTTTTGCACTAGTGTTACATATTCACAATGCAAATTTTGGGCCAAATCTTTAGGCCATAAATGATGTTTGTAGCTATTTGCCAAGTAAGTTTGGGCCAAATCTAAACGAAGTTGCAAACATTTCAAAAGCTATAGATCATATGAACACTTCACAGCCTTTGGGCCTCATTATTAGGGTTTTTCGAAAAGGCCATACCTTCAGAAAAGCCCGTAACTTCGGCTTTTAGGCAACAAGGGCCTCGAAGATTACGTGATTACAGGAAGTTTTTCACTACCAACAATATCTGGCTAATTATACCAGCTTTTATTTTTATTTTTTTTTTTCCTTTTCTTTCCATAACTTTTCTCAGTGTTTATAGTAGATTAGTATTTATATTAGTAGACTGTTAAAATAGTAGATCTTGAAAGTCCACCAAATTCCAAGAAGATGCTCCATAATCACATGGATAAAAAACAAAAAAGGGGGTCCGAGCCTTGACAACATTTAGGGTAAGTATTAGGACTTTTTAAGACCTCAATTTATCAACCTATATGATTGAATACATTTTAATATGAACATAAAAATTATGGGATTATCCCGGTTTTCAGATTTTCATTTCTTATTATCAAAAGTTTATGTATGGATATCAACCTGCAGTTATCCATGGAAGAATATCATTAATATGTATATACGTTAATACAACAAATATAAATGAAGCCTACCCTCTTAGTCCATCTTATAATTAATTATTTACAGTCATACTTTATTAGGTGGTTAAATCTTTTTAAAGTCCCAAAGAGTGTCATGGATTTTTGTTACTTTTTGGGCATATTTATATTTGTTGTAATTTTACATTTTTTAGTGCTTGGCATTGATTTACAATATGAATGTCATAATTTTGGACATAATGAATAATTATTGGCCAATATGTGGCTAATTATATCAATTTCCTTTCCAATAACAGTTGTCCATAATTATAAGGAGAACGATGTTTATGCTACTAATGCCACTTATGCTATGATTGAGAGCAGATAAGTTAACCAAAGGGTTTCTATATATTCCAAATTCATAGTACCAAATCTTTCTAAATTATCACAAGATATGAACTTAGCTTATTGAACTTTATCATTAATCTAAAGAGTCAAACCCAGATTACTAACAACACTAGCTTGAATTCCTATAACATCAATTTAGCACCATCACTTCTAATCATTTTTCAAAATTTATTCATAGTGATAAGAACAATTCTAGTAAGTTGAATCAAGGTCTATTTGGATTGTCTAATTTTCATTTGTATCTTATTTATATCTTATCTGTATTTGTTTTTTATATATTTAATATATTTATGAATAAAAATATCTGTTTTTCATCTATATCTATTTTTGACAGATATTTATTTGAAAACGATAAAAAATATGATTTCAAAACAAATAGAAAAAAAAATGAAACAAAGAGATTCTCAATCTTTAAAAGATAATCCTATGTATATTAAAATAACAAATTGATTTTAGTATTACATGTTAGGAAATATTTTACAATGTCGTTATCTTCAAAAAGGTAGAAGAGCACATGTTGATGTAATTATGGATATTTATGCGATCATCAATCTCAAAGTACATCCTTTTTGAGTTATGGAGCTCTTCGGGCAATTTGTCAAGGCACAAACGATCAAGGGATGTGAAATGAATTGAAGGAACTCTTAACAAGGCTGGAAATCAACTCCTAACGTCTATAACATCAAAAGGAGAAAAAAAAAAAAAGAAAAATTAAAAAAAGCAAACCTCTCGACAAGAGTCGCAATAACAAATAATAATTATTAGCACGCTATATGTTATAAAATAACAAAAAGGAATGTAGTATCCATCCAAATATTATATTTATACATCCATATATCAATTTAGCAGATAATTATTAAATTAATGATGAAAATACAAGGATTAGGTAGAAAGGCCATAACTGCATTAGCCTTCTATATTTAAGCAAAAATTCAATTAAATCTCATATATTTTGATCAAATCATTTAAGAAATTATGCTATAATACATACTTCCTGATTGTTAACTTGCATAGAACAAGGTTGCAGCGAGTCGAAGATTGGTACATTGCGACGTCACTAAATGAAGCAAATGCCAAATATAGCTACATACTCAAAAGTTGAAGATCGGAGTTTATATTTTTTGTCTTGTCCTTTTTCTGTTTATGGTTTGTTTTGTACATTGTATCTAATAGAGCACTCCTGTTCCTATATGGCAAGATAATTATGTATTTAACTTTTTATGATATGGGAAGTCATTCAGACCATGTACATTTATGTGAAAATTCAATAGTATATTTCAAGTTTGTCATCTAAATTGTTAAGAACCTTATGGCATCCTTTAGATTTATCATTTAAATTTTTACATGTATGTTTCCATACCAAATAAATCACCCATTGATGCCAGCAGTGATTTATTGCATGGTCCCAACTAAACCTTGGCAAAGGTTAGCTCCCGACCAAGACTCTATCTTGCCTAAGGTAGACACTTCAAGTCACTAACCAGATATTATAGATATGACATAATGGCTAAACCTTAAAAAAAAATTAAAAAAGTGTATTTAATAAAAACTTAAGACTTTCAAAGGTTGAACTATTTCATAACTATTTTCTGATAAATTGAAAAAAAATAATTTTTTATTCACAACATTTAAAGTTGATAATAATAACACAAAAAATTAATGTAAAAAAAAATCTGATTTGTTTTATATAAAGCTTTATCACAATGAACATTTCTTTCTTCAAAATGTGGGAATGAATTTTTATAGTCCCAAGATACATATCATTTACAATTTTTTGAAAGATAAGCTAAAGACTACCATGTTATAAGACTCAACTTTTGCTTTGAATGTAATTTTCAGCTTAACTCATTCATAATCCATCATTTTATAAAAAAATCATATCTAATTTATTTAAAATTTTTATGTTAAACATAAAAGGATATATGCGCTGGTCAGATCATGGGTCATCGACTTAAATCTATGTACCAATAGGTGTAAGAGTTGCTTTAGAATTACCTATGACAATCATGATTGTTCGCAAACCACTGTATCTGAATTTGGGTTAGATCTAGGATTGCCAACTTTCTTAGTATAAAATTTGAAGAATTCACAAACACCCTCAATAGTTTGTTTAATATGTCTAAATTGTCCCCAAAAATAGACAAAAGCCCTTTAATATATATTAAAGACAACAGCATTTGGGTAATTTTTCCAAGCTTCAATTTTATAGCCCATACTTAAACAAGCAAGGACGAGTCCATGAGGCCTTGGCCTCTAGCCCAAAATGTTGCACTATTAAAGCTTGAAGCTTCCAATGCTGGTAAATAAGAAAGAAAAGGCTATGAACCCGTTGAATTATCCACTATGTTCCTTTAATAGAGAACAAACACTAAAGTTAGCCCAAAAGGACAAGCCTTTGACCCTTCAACACGTGGTAGATCCTAAATGGAGATTGTAGCATTTTATAACGTTTTTCAATTAGAAAGCATGTTATGTTGAGATTATTTTGTTTTAGGTTTTCAAAATTTTTTTTTAAAAAGGCATATTAGAATTTGAATGGATTTTCTTTGATTAAAAATATAAAAATTTTTAGTAGGTAATTTCTAAAATTGATCTTGTATTTTCCAATTTTCTCTTATTGCTAATGAAAATAAAGATCTTTTCATATATAAATTTATTCAAATTGAACTTTAAAATTATGACCCATCATCATTATAACTTATCTTAAAGATGTGAATGCTTTGCTTTTTTTATTTTTAGTTTGTTTGCAAAACGATATAACTTCTTATTGACTCTCTCTCTCTCTCCTTTGTATTTTACTTTTATAGAAAGCAATCAATTATAAATAATTTACAATATATCACATATAAAATTGTAAAAGGAATCCCTTTGGAGAACGTCATGAACTTATAATTAAATATCACAATTTTTTTTTAATATATTAAAATACCATATTTTATTATCATCATTACACGGACGTAAATACTATTATCATCGCTCTAATGTGTGACAATATTAGAAATTTTTATTATGTTGTAACATGATGTGTCACCTTTCACTTGTAAATTTTTTTTTCTTATTGTATAATGTGTATGTATGATACTCAAATAAATATCATTATATTGCATTATCTTTTCATTTATTTTCTTTTTTAATTATTTGATCTTTTCATGTATATAGTATTTGGAATTAATATTATCAAATATCATCTACCTCTTTGATTGTCTTTTATTAATTTGACATTTTAAGATTGACTTTTGCTTCATACAATAATATCATGAATCAAGTGACCCTGATATCTCCCCATCCATCTTTTGATATGTGTTTGTCTCTGTGAAAAAGCATTATTTATGATTATTACGTCTTACATAAGATAAACATATGGCCTAGTATAAACTGTGATAACAAACACAGAGTTTAAGGTTCATGCTTAGTGTAATCTAATATAATAAAACTAAGGGGTAAATCATATTGAAATGTATTAATGTTTTAAGAATATATTCATTTAAAGGTATCGATGTCCTGTATAATTGAAAAAAGAATCAATGTTTAGGGATAAGTTCATTTAAGGTGTGATACTCCTCGAATATAGATCGTGGAACTCTAATCATAAAGGCACCTTTTGGTGTAGTGATTTGGAGTTCGTCGAAACTCCAATGTTAAGCGTGCTCTGTGCAAAGCAATCTAATGATGGGTGACTCTCTAGGAAGTGTTGGTATGAAAAGGATAAAGCCGTGCAACATGTGGCTATAGCGGATAATACCTCGGTGAGCGGAATTTCGAATGTTACAAGTGGTATCAAAGCAATTCACCGGCTAGAAGTGGAAGAGTATGTCATCACTGCCTAGTGTGGTTCTGGACCTCTATAACGTAATTGACGAGGACGTCAGTTCTATAAGTAAGAGAATATGTGATACTCCTCAAATATAAATCATGAAAATCTAATCATTGAGGCGCCTTTTGGTGTAGTCGCTTGGAGTTCGTCAGAAGGTGAAAGTTAAGCGTGTTCTGTGCAGAGCAATCCATGATGGGTAACTTCCTAAGAAGTGTTAACACTAAAAGGATAAAACCGTATGGCATGTAGCCAAAATGGACAATATCTCAGTGGATGGAGTTCCGAGGTGTTACATAAGGTATCAATATTTTGAACGACTAACAAGAATAATCAACATTTCATAAAGTGATTAAAACATAGTATTCATAATTGACCTCTAAGGAAAATTAATTGAAAATTAATCCAGACATTAATAATTTAAATGAACTTTGCAAAATGTTGATACCTCATTTGATTCATTTTATGAGATATTGATTACTTCTTTAACCACTCGAAATGTTAATACGTTAAATGAACTTATCCTCAAATGTTGATACCTTCTAATATAATTTATCATATATTTAAGAATGGACGCAAGAGTTCATTTATTAGATTATTCAGAATCATTTCTTCTTGATATAAAATAGCTTGTAAATGGTGGTTCATCAATTCGTTCTAGTTATTGGTAATCATTTTATTAACATGAACCTATACCACATTAGATGAGAAAAACTTAGGTTTATATTAAGCTACTAACTTAAAAGAGTTATCAAAAGATAATCCCATACCCAGCTATTCCTCAAGTATGTTAGAGAATAAAACATCATCCCAACTTCCCCATCCATTCAATTTGCCTCAATCCTCAACTTGCATATCTCGCCCTACATTAAGTAATAGGTGTCCCCTGAACTATCCTCTAAACCAATCAGACCACTTTGTCTTAACATATTACCCACTTAAATGCCAAGGCCAATTAGTCCATATTATACTGCCCTATATTAGAAGTAGGCATCACTCATCATGCAAGTTAAACACTAAGCACTAATAAGCACACATCATTAGTTAAAAATGTAATAATAGCTTATAGATGATGCAACCAACAATTATTTAACATTTATAGCCATTGAGAATTATTTCTTCTTGAATGGATCATGCAATACCTTTACTTGTAACTAGAAATAGGTAAATTATATCAAAAGGTGTCAATATTTCAAGCTAAGTTTATTCAAAATATCAACGTTTGTGTTATTAAAAAGATGAATTAGTGTTTCGTCATGTAAGTCAAACAAGGTATGCATAATTATCAGTTAAGAAAAATAGGAAAATTAATTGAAAACTAACATAACAATTGATACTTAGATTTATAATATATAATTTATGAAGCCTCGGCGTTGTATCCTTTCAGTATTTTCCAACAGGTACAGCTACTCATAAATTTAACATATATATTTATCTCTTTTCTTTTATCTTCGTTTATCTTTTTCCATTCTTTCACTTCCCTCTTTACCTAATTTCTTATATATTTTTCACTCTTTTTTTTTCTCTCTTTCTCACCTTTTTTTCTTCAATTCCATTCTTATATATATCTCTCTCCAAATTAATCTTTGTTTATATTTATTATTAAATTGCGATTCTCCATCTTTTGCAATGTGCTCTCTATTCCAAGGTTTATTCATCGATGGTATGTTTATTTTCCAATTTCAACTATAATATTTGAGTTTTTATTTTGTTTATGTTCGTTTAAAAGAGAGACCATGCATCATAATTGTCACGCCCTGAGGAGGGCTCTAGTCATGACAACCCACCATGATTACCTAATTAAGTTATTTAGGTATTCGCAAAGTATCTAATCATACAAACATACTTCATATGCAAACGTAACATACCGGTACATAGTAAGTAGAGGAGTTCTAATACATGAGTACCTCAATGTTCATAAAGTAACTAACGATAAACACCTTCTTCCTCCCTCCCTCCCTCTCCCACCCCACCCCAACTCCCACGCCCCCCTTCCCCCTTACCACCCCCCACCCCCCCTTTGGCGTACGACCTAAGGTTAGGGAATTAGTAGTTCCATCAGTGGCCAAGTCGTCTAATCAATTGCTCTTATTTCGCAAGTTTCAGGGTACCTTAAATGCAATCGAATGTCTAAATAATTCTCTTAATACTTACATATACCTTAAATGCAATCCATAGTAGGCTCAAGATACTTTAAATGCAGTCCTAAACTAACTTAAGGTATCTTAAATGCAGCCTTATGTTTATAAAACTCACGATAAGACCCATAATGATGGATAGTTCAAAGCTTTGATAATACATGTCTCCTTCAAATCTTTTATTTCATATTATAAAAATAGGAATACTTAAAAATTCCTCTAATAAGATTTCAATGAAACTTATATTTAAAAATAATTTTCTTAATACTCGCGGATACCTTAATTGTAGTCCAGAGTAGCTTAAATTTCCTCTCTATCTATCGTGCGACAGTGATGGCATTAAATGATACAAGACACCATGCAACGCATGTCAGGTTTCATTATATCTTAATATAAATTAATAGGTTCATGGGTGACCAGTCAAAATATAATCCAAACAATTCACATAAAATGCAAAAATCAACATTTATACGATTCATCAATCAAGCAAGTTCAATATCACAACTTCTTATTTCAAGAACAAGCTAGATTCTTATTGGCATACATAATCAATATGTAATACTTAAATTGATAGTTCATTTACAATCATCATCAAAGTTTAAATTGATAATCCATCTTTTAATTAGGTTATAATATTTAATCTCATTAAAAAGCAATCTTGAGGTTTATACATCGATATGGTAAAATTTTATATCACTATATGTGTATATATTCAAATTAATTATATGCATAATGACTTAGTGTTATGCATACTCAGTTTTATATATGCACCAAACACTTGATCAATTTATTATAGGCCTATGAATCACATAGAAGGAAACATTTGAATATGCCAAACATTTATCATTTAAAAAAAATATTTTAATTATCATAGTATATGACATACGCTTATAATCAGTAAAGTCACTTCATCATCTAAAATGTGAACACAATGCATATATGTCCATATATGTATTTATGGAATAAACAATAGCATTAGATGATCAATTCAATGTCTATATATTTATACTTTTTCGTAAACTATAAGACCTATAATATATTTTTGCTATTCTTAAGCAGAGATTTTATCATTATTTTACTATATACCCAAATTTCATATCTTTAGCGATAGTAAAATCTTTTGCCATTCCGTGATTTATACAGCAAGCACAACCCACGTAAATTTATATTAAGGAGTTCTTTAATTCACACATCAAGAAGACATTGATAATATTTTATTAAACTAAAATTACCAAACAAAATAGTAATTTATCGAATATCTCACTCACCTTGGTCTCATTTAATCAAAATAGTCCTCTAGTTGATTTGAAAAATCAAAGTTTTCACCTAAAACATAAAATAAATATTTTTCTATAGTTAACACAATTAAATAATTTTATAATAACTATAATCGTAAAATTTAATATTTGATATTCCTATTAATGAAACTTTTTAGGGTGGATAAAACCTTATCAAGTCTAACCTTATTTTGAGAGTACTACCCCACAATCCTAACGTGATTTTTGGAATTGAAAATAGTTGATATATGTAAAAGTTATGGAATTTAGAAGTTTCGTGGGAGTTTTAATATAAGAAAGTTGAAAAAGAAAATAAAATATGTGAATTAAAGATGGAATAGGCACAGAATGGGTGAGCAAAACGGAATTCGTACACGCATATATATAAAGAGAGAGAGAGAGACGTTACTTTGCTTAGACGAAATCCAATAGTGTGGAACATGATTTTGACGAAAGCAATTTCCTTCCTGAAGAATTAACTTGGGAGCAATCCAACAAATTTGGATATTTTTCAGGTTTGATGACACGTACAATAAATATTTATTCGTTAATATTTTTAAATGAAACTTATGTAGCTACTATATTAAATACTCTAAACATTATAGTATACTTAAAATTTTTAATTTAAGACTTTCAATTTTCAACTTTAATATTTGTTATTGTAAGCTATCAGTCGCTTGTTAAGGGTTCAAATTATCAATATTATGATATTTTATGAGCTATTTAAAAATTAGATTTAGCTTTATTTATTATTATAAAATTATGGGGTTTGACACTCTCCCCTCCTGAGAAAGTTTTGTCCTCAAAACTTTTAGAGCGTACCTAGATCTATGTCTTATAATTTTCACCTTTTCCAATGTTTCTTGTAGTAACTTAGGCCCGATCAATGCTTTTTCTCCTTCATCCCAATATAGTGGGTACCTACATTTTCATATATACAATGCTTCATAAGGTGGCATCTTAATTGAGGAGTGATAACTATTATTACAAGCAAATTCAATCAAGGGTGAATGTCGATCCCAACTATCCTTGAAGTCTAGTGTGCATGCTCTCAACTTATCTTCCAGAGTTTGGATCGTACATTTAGACTGACCATGTGTTTGAGAATGATAAGTCGTACTGAACTACAACTTAGTACCTAGAGCATTTCGTAGGCTTCTCCAGAAATTCGATACAAAACATGCATCTCTGTCTAACACAATACCTATTGGTACTCCATGTAATCTTATAATTCCCTTAATATAGATCCCAGCTAATTTATCTAAAGAGTACGTCATGTTCATTAGTAGAAAGTGTGCAGATTTAGTGAGTCGATCCACTGCTTCCCATATTGCATCATATCCACCATCGGTCTTAAGTAAGGTAGTCACAAAATCCATGGTGATATTTTCCCATTTCCATTTTGAGATAGCAAGAGGTTGCAATAATCCATCTAGTCTTTGATGCTCTGCCTTCACTTTTTGGCAGAAGGAGCACTGGGCCACATACCATGCAATGTCCTTTTTCATTCATTCCAAACAAAAATTTTGTTGAGATCTTGGTACATCTTAGTTCCTTCTGGGTGCATAGTATATCTTGAGTTAATTATGAGCTTCATTCATGATCTCATTTCTTAGATTTTGGTCATTTAGCACACACACTCTTCCTTTAATCCTTACAATTCCTTTGGAATCCAATGTGAAATCCGTATAGGCTCCTTATTGGATTTTATTCTTAATTTAATCAATCTTCATATCTATTTTTTGTGACTTCTTAATTTGATCCAATAGTGTAGGTTGTATTGTCACAACAGCCCTTTGTGCATCTTTTTCATGCCAAGTTAATTTGATTCTTAACCTTTCGAATTCTCGAATCAACTCTTGTTGTTCCATTAACGTGGCAACTACTCCACTATAATTATTTCTACACAAAGCATAAGCTACTGCATTTGCTTTTCCTGGATGACAGTTAATGCTTAAGTCATAATCTTTTATTAGTTCTAACCATCTCCTTTGTTGCATATTGAGTTCCTTTTGTGTGAACAAATATTTTAGACTCTTGTGCTTTATATATATCTCACATTTTTTTCCCACATAAGTAATATCGCCAGATCTTAAGAGCAAAAACTACAGTTGCCAATTCCAGATCATGAGTAGGGTAGCTCTTTGATTGTGGTTTTAATTGTCATGAAGTGTATGCCACTACCTTTCCTCCTTGCATTAATACACAACCTAAACCATTTCCTGAAGCATCACTATACACACTAAATGACTCTTCATTATTTGGTAAAGTGAAAATTAGAGCAGTAACTAATCTTTGCTTCAATTCTTGGAAACTCTTTTCACATTCTTCATTCCATTCAAACTTAACTTTTTTCTGTGTCAACTTGGTCAAAGGCTTTGCTATAAGTGACAAGTCTTTTACAAACCTTCTCTAATATCTAGCTAAATTAAGAAAGCTTTGAATTTTGATTACATTTGTGGCTTGCTTCCATTCAATAACCACCCTTTCTTTTTTGCATCAACTGACACACCATCTCCAGAAATGATATGACCCAAGATTGTCACTAACATCATCGAAAATTCACATTTGGGTAGCTTTGCATATAACTTGTTTTCCTTTAACATTCCCAACACAATCCTTAAATGTTTAACGTGCTCATCTTCATCTTTAGAATATATCAAGATATCATTGATGAACACCACAAAAAACTTATCCAAGAAAGGATTGAAGATACAATTCATTAGATCCATGAAAGCTTCGAGAGCATTGGTTAAACCAAAAGGCATTAATAAGAACTCATAATGTCCATACTGGTCAAACCAAAAGGCATTAATAAGAACTCATAATGTCCATATCAAGTATGAAATGTTGTTTTAAGAGTATCTTTAGATTTAATTCGGAGTTGCTGATAACCAGATCTTAGATCTATTCGTAAAAAGACTATTGTTCCTTGAAGTTGATCGAATAGATCATCAATCCTTGGTAATAGATATTTGTTCTTAATGGTGACTTTATTTAACTCCTTATAATCTATGCACAATCTCATTATGCCATCCTTCTTTTTAACAAATAGAACAGGAGCTCCCCAAGGAGTCACACTAAGCCAAAATGAACCCTTTGTGCAATAGCTCCTGGAGTTGAGTTTTTAATTCTTTGAGTTTTGCTGGCACCATTCTATATGGAGACTTTGATATTGGTTGAGTACCAGGTACCAAGTCAATTGTAAACACAACTTCTCTACTCGAGGGTAACCTAGGTAACTCACTAGAAAATACTTCTCAATTCTCTCACTGCTAGTATCTCTTCTAATTCAAGGGACTTTTTATCCATTTCTACCATACACAACCACATTGTTTCACATTCCTCCTCTTCTTCAACATTCACGGCTTGTAATTGATTTCCTTGCATTACATTACTTTGGTTGACCAATATCATTTCTTTTTCATTTGGTTTGATAATCCTTACCTTCCTTCTCTTGCAGTCTACATTGATGCAATGTTGAGACAACCTATCCATCCCCAAGATTATACTATACCCACTCATAGCCAATGCAACTAAATTCGCGGGCATAATGATATCTTTAATTACAGCAAGACACTCTTTCACTACCATTTGAGCAATAACTTTACCGCTTATTGGCGTACTTATTCTTAAAAGAGCTAATGACACTTGAGCATTTATTCCATTGCATTGTGCCATGTCCAAGCTTATAAAGGAATGTGCTGCTCCAGTATCAAAGAGAGTGTACATAGGCCAAGCTGCAACTAAGATGGTTCTTATGAAAGTTTCATCTTATTAGTGGCTAGGATTTTATTTATTCTCTTCTAATTTATGAAATTTTGTTATTATCTTATGCGTACTACATATGTATAAACCAAAACAGTGTAAGTTAAAAATTGCTTACCTGCAACCACATCATCATCAAATTCATAATTTGATGCAGCTAAATATGTGTCTTAGTATTCTCCATAAGTTTCTTCTCCTTGATCATATGTTGTTCCTTCGATTGCAAACATTCTAGCATTAAGAGTAACTTGATTGGCTCCTTGGTTAACCCCAACTTTGTTTGCTTACTCTTTCCAATATTCTTCATGGATGTGGTTGTTGACCTTAATCCCTACTGCTTACAAGGGCATGCAAATGCAAGATGTCAAACTTGCCCACATGTGAAACACGTCATAAAATTTTTCTTAGGGAAATCTTGTACATTATGGTCTACTACACCACATCGATAATAGATATTCCTCAATTGAGGACAATCCTATGGGTAATGGTTCCCTTTACACTTCCAACATGTTATCTTTACTGATGGAGTCTGAGTAGAGGAAGGATTAGGCTTAATCACTAAAGGCTTATTGCTCCACATTGGCCTCTTATTCTTATCACCATAACTAGTACCAAAAGCAGGTCGCTTTAGTGGTGGTTGGTCCCATGAGCCAAAAGCCCTCTTGGTACTTACTTCAATCATTTGTTTTCTTACTTTCTCTAGCATACGGGCCTTGTTTCCTACTTCATAATAATTTTTCAATTCAAACTCTTATAAACGATTTCATATTTGATGTTTAAGTCCATTCATGAAAAGCTGGATCTTTAAGTCCTCAATATCACAAAGGGAAGGTGGTGCAAACTAAAGCAACTTTATAAACTCATTCTCATACTTGTCAATACTCTTGCTTTCCTTTTTAATGTGGAATAGATCCGCACCTAATTTTACCCTCACATTTTTTAGGAAGTACCCAGCAAGATATTCATTCCTATAGGCAGCCATGTGATAGGATAAGGCAGTCGTCTTTCCAATGCATCCCACCAATTGTAAGCTCTAAATTTCAACATATAGGTTCCATAAGGCACCTTCATCTCCTTGGATACTCCAAATGCTATGAAAGATCTCTCTATCTAGGCAAGCCAATCATCAACATCATCAGGATTCCCAATTTCTCCTTCAAAATACCGATTCACTTTAATGAAATCTGGGAAAACACTACAATACATCTTGCCTTTAATTTTTCCTTGATTATTATTTCCAAGCATTGTTGCCGGGATAGCTTGAGTTGGAGCTGAGGTTGGTGGAGGTAGTGCTAGTGCTACTAGTGGGGTTGGTACTGGCATCACTAGGGCTTAAGCCTGAGGTTGCCTTCCTGGAAACAAATGCTGAAATAGTATTAATTGCCATTGGTTAACAGTTGGATAACATTTTCCATTCGAGTCATTCTATACTCAAAGGTGTTTACCCCTTGGTGTGTAGCATGTCCAACAATTTGGACTAGCCCACTAAGTATTTGGGGTTCTAATGGTACAGCTTGAAATTCTAGAGCTCGGATTTCTAATCAAGCCTCTTAGGTACGTCCTGTAGAAATACTCCTCCTGTGCCATTTCCTAGGACATTAGCCTCTTGTAGACAGACACCAGTTTATATATATACAAATACATATATAAATTAGCATATCGTACATAAATAAACATTCCATTCAAAAATAAAAAGGCACATATGCCACTTTTTTATGTTATATTGTAACGGCATACACCATTTTCCATTAGGGCCTTTGAAGTTTAAGATCCTTAAAAATCCCAGTACTACCCACTCTCACATATTAGGTTAGGTTACCTAAACTTTTCAAGTCACAAATCATTCTATTGGTCCATTTTTTATATAACTACAAGTCTTCTAAGTTTAGTCCTAAGCTTCAACCTATGCTTTAATACCAATAAAAGTTGTCATGCCCCAAGGAGGGCTTTAGTTGTGACAACCTGCCACGAACACCTAATTAAGTTACTTAGGTATTCGCAAAGTTTCTAATCATATAAACATACTTCATATTCAAACTTATATTTACATACTAGTACATAGTAAGTAGAGGAGTTCTAATACATGAATACCTCAAGTCCATATCTAGAAATTACTTATTAACGTTCATAAAGTATTCAACAATACATCTCATTAGTCTAAAATCAATATATCAACCATTAAGGGAAATAACTATATCTAGATCATTTCTCATAGTGTCCCCGAAAATCCAAAAGCAGCTATTATTTTTTATGTCGTCAATATATCAGAGTTGTATATATACTTGAAAGTACTTGTAACAGTAATCACACTATAAGGGAATGAGTAAAAGCTATGACTCAATAAGATAGGAGTGCAATATTCTCATTACTACACAACAAGCAATTAGAAATAAGTTATTAATAATATGCTATGCATGAACAAACATATGCAATGCAAACATCGCACGTAGTCTTCCGATAACTAACGTGAAGACTAGGGTATAAGACTCCCCCTTTGACTTAGGGTTAGGGAATTAGTAGTTCCATCAATGTCCAGGTCGTCCAATCAATTCCTCTTATTTTGCAAGTTCCGAGGTACCTTAAATACAGCCCTGCTTTGGATACCTTAAATGCAGTCCTAAGATGGAATGTCCAAAGAATTCTCTTAATACTTATGGATACCTTAAATGTAATCCATAGGAGGCACAGGATACCTTAAATACAATCCTAAACTAATTTAAAGTATTTTAAATGCAGCACTTAGTCCATAAAACTGATGATAGGACTCACAATGATGGATGGTTCAAGGCTTTGATAATACGCGACTTCCCTAAATCTTTTAGTTCGTATTATCAAAATAGGAATGCTTATAAATTCCTATAATAAGATTTCAATGAAACTTATATTCAAAAAAAAATTTGATACTTGCGGATACCTTAACTACATTTCAGAGTAGCTTAAATTTCCTCCCTATCCATTATGTGACAGTGATGGCATTAGATGATATAAGACACCATGCAATGCACATTAGGTTTCGTTATATCCCAATATAAATTAATAGGTTCATGGGTGATCAATCAAAATATAATCCAAACAATTCACATGAAATACAAAAATCAATATTTGTACTGTTCATCAATTAAGCAAGTTCAATATTGAATCAGTTATCACAACTTCTTATTTTAAGAACAAGCTAGATTCTTATTGGCATACATAATCAATATGTAAGACTTAAATTGATAGTTCATTTACAATCATCATCAAAGTTTAAATTGATAATCCATCTTTTAATTAGGTTATAATATTTAATCTCATTAAAAAGCAATTTCGAGGCTTATACATCGATATGGTAAAATTTTATATCACTATATGTGTATATATTAAAATTAATTATATGCATAATGACATAGTGTTATGTATACTCAGTTTTATATATGCACCGAACACTTGATCAATTTATTATAGGCCTATCAATCATATAGAGGGAAACATTTGAATATGCCAAACATTTATCATTTAAAAAAATATTTTAATTATCATAGTATATGACATACGCTTATAATCAGTAAAGTCACTTCATCATCTAAAATGTGAACACAATGCATATATGTCCATATATGTATGTATGGAATAAACAATAGCATTAGATGATCAATTCAATGTCTATATATTTATACGTTTTCGTAAACTATAAGGCCTATATAATATCTTTTTTGCTATTTCTTAAGCAGAGCTGGATTTTATCATTATTTTATTATATACCCAAATTTCATCTCTTAGCGACAGTAAAATCTTTCGCCATTCCATGATTTATACAGCAAGCACAACCCACGTAAATTCATATTAAGGAGTTCTTTAATTCACACATCAAGAAGACATTGATAATATTTTATCAAACTTAAATTACCAAACAAAGTAGTAATTCATCAAATATTTCACTCACCTTGGCCTCATTTAATGAAAATAGTCCTCTGGTTGATTTGAAAAATCAAAGTTTTCACCTAAAATATAAAATAAATATTTTTCTATTGTTAACACAATTAAATATAACTTTATAATTGCTATAATCGTAAAATTTAATATTCGATATTCCTATTAATGAGATTTTTTAGGATGAATAAAACCTTATTAAGTCTAGTCTTGTTTTGAGAGCACTATCCCACGATCCTAACGTGATTTTCAAATTGAAAATAGTTGATGTATGTAAAAGTTATGGAATTTAGAATTCAGAGTTTTGATATAAGAAAGTTGAAAAAGAAAATAAAATATATGAATGAAAGATGGAGTAGGCTCTGAACGGGCGAGCAAAACAGAATTCGTATACGCATATATATATAGACGTGCATGTGTGTGTGCGCATTAGCTGTTATTTTGCTTGGACGAAATCCAATCGTGTGGAACATGATTTTGACCAAAGCAATTTCCTTCCTGAGGAATTAACTTGGGAGCAATGCGGCGAATTTGGATATTTTTCAAGTTTGATGACACGTGCAATAAATATTTATTCGTTAATATTTTTAAATGAAACTTACGTAGCTATATATTAAATATTCTAAACCTTATGGTATACTTAAAATTTTTAGTTTAAGACTTTTAATTTTCAATTTTATTTTTTTTTTTCGTCGATCATTCGTTGAGGGTTTAAGTTATCAATGTTATGATATTTTATGTAACGATCCAAAAATTTAATTCGATTAATTAAATAACTTAAGGTACTACCGCCACGCATAATACTCTAAAATATTACACGCTAAGGCTTTCTTTAAAAAATTTTATCTATGTTGGACATTGTTACTCAATTTTAGGTTATGAAATTGTCTAGTTATATTTTCAAATAACTAAGTTTAGCAGCGGAAAATTTATTTTATAATACAATTTCAAAATAAAAACATTTCAAAACTTCCACTCACTCAAGTGTAAGAACTCTCACTTAAACAAATGTTTACAAAAGCTTAATTACAAAACATGGGCATCAACAAGCACCTTTCAAGAAATATTACAACTTAAGATATAAATCTAACTCTTAATTTAAATAAAAATAAAAATAAATAATATTCACGGCCCTAACCCGCATTACTCATCAAACATCGCCTAAAACCCAAGCCAAATATCATCACATCAATCATCATCAACATCATCATCTTCATCAAATCATCATTAATATCATCATCACCAACATTACCATCATCAGTCATCATCAACATCCTCATCATCAACAACAATAATAACAACAATAACAACAACAATAACAAGAATGAGCCGAAACTCAGTACACAGTAACACAATCACACACGGAGTGCCACACAAGTTTAACTAAATGCAATGCATCAACAACATGTTATTATCTTTCATTTAAAGTAAACAAATCAACACGGAGCACTTATAGTCCAGAACAAGCGTGGGGAATCTAAGGGTCCTGAGTAACAGCAGCTGCTCAAGGGGTTGATACAAGCAATCCGAATACTTATATCTCTTATATCTAGACAAGATAAGTAATCTCATTTAGGGCTCATAGCCATTACTCAACTTTACTCATCTTAATCCATAATATCATTCAATTCACACGTCCCCATAAACGTTGAACCAAATCATATTACTTCCCTTTAAGAATAAGTAAATGTTATGCAGATACTACATTCCCTATCGATTACCCGCTTAGCCATAAAAGAATCGCTATTGCATCATAGCATACAATTGCATCATGGTAATAGTCATTGCATCATGACAAAAAGGTTAAAGCGCCCATATCTAACATGTCATTGCATCATGATAGGTTGCTGCTCCTCGAACCAGATTAAACGGCGTAATAGACAATCAATTCAATCAATTATTAAGCCAACTTAAGTTAAGTCAAGTTCAATTATGCATATTCCTAATGTACAACAATCAAGTCATTGCATACCTCTCATATGAAATCCAAATAGAGCCTCAAAAGGTATATCAAAATCCATCTCAGAAGATGAATCTCAAATCCATCACTATTTCAGGAAAGAATTTTTATAAGAACCTAAACTATTTAATCACTTATAAGAACTTAAACTAATATCCACTTCAACAAACTCATACAATAACTTATATCAATTTTTCACTAATCTCTAACTTATTTTATTAAGGCCCTATTTGAGCAGACACTAAATTGAAACCCCGTTATGGCTGCGAAGATCGCCCCGCCAAAATACAGACAGTTCTGCTTTATCTGTCAAAGTATTTCCTTTTCTCTTTGTTTATAGTGTTTTATTACAAAAGCATCAACAAAGAATTCATATGCCAAAAACATTCATTTTCCAAATAAACACACATTTGAAACAACATATTCACCATGTTAATCTAAGGTTATCTTATCTCATTAACTTAAACCAATTATTAACCATTAACTCATTTTAAGTAAATCCTAGCCAAATTGATTAAAGTTATTCATTTAAATCATTTACTAAGTCAAGTTAATTAAACTTAAACAATCTAATTCATTTTAGCTTAGTGAAGTTCATTAAGCCAAGTTAGACTTAGATAAATTACTAATTCATTATATATCTAAGATTCAGGTTGCTTAATCCTAAGTTAGCTTAAACCTAGCCAAATTCATCAAAGTTAAACAATCTCATCCATTTTAGTTCATTCAAGTTCGTTTAGTCAAGTTGGACCTAGGTTTATTAACTAAGTTCATTTTATAACAAACTTCTAGATTTAATCTAATTATTTGTTAAATGTATAAATCTACTTAACTCATGTTTAATTACATCAATTAACTCACATAACACATCAAATATTACTTATGTATCTCATTTTAATCTAAAAAGATACATTTACACTTAACAACAAACATTTATAAAGCAAATACAAGTTTTGACTTTGTTTGGAAAATATATCAACTGAAAAGAAGTAAAATTTAAGCATTGGTACTTTTTGATTTTGCAAAAACTTAAAACATAATGTTGTAGATCTCTTTTTTAAGCATTCCAACACAATTTTAATCACCTAAATCCAAGTTTGGATGAAAAAGTTATGATTAGATTACAAAACATCATTGCAGTAGGGAATTTCATACCCGAGGCTAACCAAACCTAGGTCACGACCGTGATTCTTGAAAAGCTGTTATAAAATGACTTCCGGGCTATGAATCATGCCCGTGATTGTTGAGTTTCGAAGTTTTGTGACCAACCTAAGGCTAGCAAGACATGGATCATGGCCGTGATTGATGGAAAGTTTGCGAAAAATCACTTCTAAGACAAAAATCACGCCCGTGATTGCCTAAAATTGTCTAACCCAAGCCTACCAAAGTCTTAATCACACCCATGATTGATGGTTTCCCCTGAGTTATGAATTTTATTGGCTTTCAAACTTCATCTTATTAAACTTTTACACATTCTACTTCAATCAAAACCTCATAAAAGCTATATACAACTCATATCAAGTCTAAACAACACTTCTATACTCATCAACAACAACAAACACAACCAAACTACTTCAACAAATTCCAACCCCACTATTCATCATCTTCTTCCTCAAACCCAACTTCCATCAACATTAATCCAACATTTACATATGTAAACAACACTTTGAACTCATTTCTAACATCTATATATCAATTATGAGCTCGTAAATAACAATTAAAACAAAGATAATTCAAAATAGAAAACTTAGCTTGTGAGACACATGCATAAATGAACTTCTTTCCACACTTCTAGCTTGATTCCTATTTCCTATCTTCTTCCTTAGCTTTAATTTCACTTCTTGATCTTGTCTAGGATCTGAGATTAATAGGGAGAGATCAAAAGAAATAGAAAGGAAGGAAGAAAGAAAGAAAGAAAGGAAGGAAGGAAGGAAGAAAAGAAGGAAACATAAAAATGAAAGAAAAGAAGAAGAGCGCAGGTGGTAATTGAAGCCCAAAAGGAAAAGATAAGGATATTTAGAAAATAAAGTATAGGTTTAGAACTATCAGATCAATATCCATAGTTCTAGAGATATTTAAAAGATAATTTCTAAACTAATAAGTTAGAAATTACGAACTCTAGATGAGAACTTAATTTAAGAATTTATTTTAGATAAAATATATTTAATTTGAGTCCGGGTTTAAGAACTGATATTTTTATTCAAGCAAATGAACTCAAATTTTGTGGGGATTTAGGAATTAGAGTTTTGGCTAAGAATTAAGGGTTTAGGAATCCTTTAAACATTTTAATGACTTGTTTAGAGAATTTAGATTTCAAATCTCAAATTCAACTTAGTTAATCATTAATTTAGTTATGTCAACTTGTCTAATTATATCATATAATTCATTTAACTTATTCAAATCTATCTAAACTCAATTTCTAGTATATATAGAGATTTGGGTCATTTCATTTTATGAGGTAATTAAAATTTAGATTTGGATTTATTTATTATTATAAAATTACAGGGTTTGACAATAATGATATCATCTTTATATTTAAATAGAAAAAGAAAAGTAAAAAAACAAATGTCCTATATTTAAAAAACATAATATTGAATTTCTTAATTTTTTTTAACTCTTTCTCTCTCTAATTCTCTTTTCAAGAGATGTAGAATTAAGATTGTTGTTGTACATTATTTATTTATAACATTAGTAATTTCAATAAGTCAAATTTCAAATTTAACTTCATATATACATATATATACATGTAAATTTGAACACTTCATTTTTTATGACACTATTATATTTTTCCACTTATATATATTTTGCATGTAAAATCTTCATTGCAAAATATTTTTACTTCTTTACCCTATATCCTCATAATAAATGTACAAGAAAAGTATTATGATTTTTTAAATTCTCACTCTATTTTATGTTTTTATAAGTGGCATAATGTTATCAAATAACCCACTTTTATATCAAATTATCCATACTTTTTTTTTTCATTTTTTTAAATTTTATTGTAATACCATTTCGGTACACTAGATAAATGGAATTTGTGCACAAAACACTAAATTTAGAAATAATCTATCATCATAGCAACTATCTTTGGAAATGTTTGTAATTGGTTAAGCCAATTGCTGTCATCTTTTTAAGCAATAATAAGAAAACTTCTATTCAAGAAACATAATGTTGAAGAGACACGTCTTTCGACATGAGTATAATTTTTAGAATAGCTGTTTCTTTTATATAGTTAATGTAATATGATACAACCTTGCATCATAGTGTTTCAATAGCTATGTTTAAATGACATATTGTTTCATTGAAAAAAATGTCATATTAAATATTGATATATATATATATTAGATTATATAAAAAGATACAATAGTGGTTGTGCATTATTTATTATGATATAATTCTTTAGACTTCATGCCTCTTCAACATAAAAAACTCTTATTATTTGTATATTTTTATTAATAATGTTATTTAATTATTCATTATGTTTTAATTTATCACTTGTGCTTTTTCAATAATTAAAGTTAGTTACTTTTGATTAATCTTTTGATAGTGGTTACAAGGACTTACTACTTTTAAGTTTTATATAAAAAAAGTTACAATGTTTGTATAATGATTAATGAAGTAGTATTAAATGACATAACTCTTGACATATATAACATTACAACTTTTCCCATATGAGATTAATTAATATCATATAGTGCTAACACATAATATACAATGAAATAATAACATATATATAGTATTATAATTAGTTTATCAATATACATCGCTAAAAATGTCAACTATGACAATCTTTTAAAAATATTAATATTTTTTTAATGTTGTATTCACAAAAAATATATATTTATACATAGATTGACGGGTTTTTATTATTTATGTTACTATAGTACATTTTCAATCGTATTTTTATTTTATTGTGCTTTTTTGGTGCTATCTTTTCTTTTAGTAATATATTTATGTTGTTAATTTGTTTATAAACAAATTCAATAATAATTGGAAATTCATCCTACATATTATGCAGGCTTGTAACGAGTAATATATAATTTCTGAAACTTCTTGACATCGTGTTTTTTTTAGTATTTTCCAACAAATACAACTATTTAAAAATTTATTATAACTTTTTGAGAGCTTGTACAATCCCATCTTGCCATTAATATAATCGTTAAAAAAATATAATAAATGGAATATTAACTATTTTAGTTATTCGATCACGATTGAGTATGGTGTGAACTGTTGGATGGTGATGGGATTGGTCTTGTAAAATTTAATGGTGAGATCATAGAATTTTCTTAACTTTTCTTCTTTCTTTATTTATCTTTTCTCCTTCCTTTCACTTACTATTTACCCAATTTCTTTCATTTTTTTCTTCACTCTTTTATTTGGCTCTCCGTCACATTTTTTTCTTCAATCTCTCTCTCTCCAAATTAATCTTTGATCCTCTTTATTATCAAATTACAACTCTCCATCTTTCTCATTGGACTCTCTACTGTAATGGTTTGTTTATTTTTTGTTTTCATCTATGATATTTAAGTTTTTTATTTTGTTTATATTCTGTTAAAGAGAGGCTACATATACTAAAAAATCATCTTTGTATTCAAATAGAAAAAAAAATTGTTTTACATATTTAAAAGTATAATAATTGATTTAGTTCATTTCTTTTAACTCTTTCCCTCACTAATTTTTTTTTCAAGAGACGCGATGCTAAGATCATTTTTATACACTGTATGTCTATCTATGATATTGGTAATTTCAATAAGTCAGTTTAATTTAAAATTTCACTTCATATATATACATGTAAATTTTGAAAACTTAATTTTTTATAACACTTTATTATTTCAATTTTTAAATTCTCACTCTTATTTTACTTTTTTGTAAGTAAAATAATGTTATGAAATAACCCACTTTTATATTAAATTACCTATGCACTTTGTTGGTGTTTTTTTTTTTTTTTCATTTTAATACCATTTCATAATATAAGATAAATGAATTTGGTGCATAATACTTAGATCTAGAAGTAATCTATCATCATAGCAACAAAAATTATTAAACTTCTACTAAGATACTTGAACGAGTGTTTGAAATTGATTAAACTAGTTGCAAAGTAATAATTAGATAACTTCTATTCAAGAGATATTATGTTGAAAAACATGTCTTTTAATATGAATGTAATTTTTTGAATAGTCATAACTTAAATATAATTAATTCAAAATAACACAACCTTGCATCATGGTGTTCATTTTTAAATGGCATGTTATTTCATTAAAAAATTGTCATATTAAACTTTGATACTGTATATATACTATATAGAAAGATATAATAGTCATTGTTCTATAAATGATTCTTTTGAATTTAATACCTTTGCAGGATAAAAAGCTTTTATCATTTGTATCTTTGTATTAACGATGTTATTTAATCGCCTATTATCTTTTGTCTCATGGCTTATGCCTTTTTAGTAATTAAAGTTAATCAATTTTGACTATGTTTTCATTTTAGTTACAAAAGATTGCGACCTTTAGGATAAAAAGGTTGCTATGTTTGCATGATGTAATATTAAACGACATAACTCTTGACATGTAACATTATATTTTCACAATTTGAATGATTACAACTCTTCACACAATATGGGATTCTATAAATATATAATAAAATTAATAATTAATATCATATAGTGCAAATACATAGTATATACAATGAAATAATAACATGTATATAATACTATAATTAATTTATCAACTTCCATAGAAAATTGTTAATTATGGTAATCTTAAATAAATTTAATATTTTCTTTAATGTTGTATTCATAAATAAATAAATAAATTCACTCATAATATGGGATTTTATTAACTTTATTATTATTGTACCTTGTTCAATATTGCTTTTATTCTATTGTACTTTTTATTTTTTAGTATTATATTTTATATTGTTAATTTTTATAAATAAATTAAATTATAAATAAATCCTTACCCCGTATGTTACGTGAGATGGATTTTGCTATCATTCACTTTATGAAATATTAATTTTTCTCTTTAACTAATCAAAATATTAATACATTAAATAAATCCACCTCAAAGATTAATATATTTCTAAAAACAAATCATGGTCTCCTATTAATGTACAACTACTTTTAGTAAAAATTCCACATTTTTTTTACGCCTCGTAACTCCCCCACATCAGGCTCGGTCAAAGCAGAAAAACATGCAAAAAGGAAGTAATTGATTGATCGTTCCTTAATTTTGTCGGTCGGTTTTCCTTGGGAGTTTGTCTGACCTCTACCGTTGTTGACTCAAATGATTGTTCGTATGTTTGGCTTACCTTTACAGGATAGAAGTGCATTTTATTTCCACTTAATCAATCTACTTATCCTATTGGTTTGAAAATCAAAACTTGATTTAGCTTCATTATATTTTTTTGTAGAATTTTTTTTATCGTTAATCAAAAAATGCTTTAGCCTTCTTCATGCCCTTATGTTTGATAAGGTCAGAATGCAATTGATGTTATTTTTAAGAGACATGACTTTTGGTTGCTTACCACAACACTAAAATTACATAATAAGATAATAACTACCATTGTATGCTCACATTAGGTTAATTAAAATTACATAATAAGATACCAATATTTTTTTAACAAATATTTATTTTAAATCAAAAAAGAGAATTGTTATTTTTGTGAATTTAACAAGATACATTATATATCTATGCTGCTAAATATTATATAGTTGATTCATTATTTGAAATGATATATTATTTCTATTTATATAAATAATATTATGTAAAGATTATAAAATTGTTTACCATTAATATTATAATAATATTTTAATATATATGATATAATATATTATCTGATTTCATTAGCTTTACAATTGTGACACCGTGTATATTTGTTTTATTGTTTATATTACCTTATGTAATGATATAATATTAATAAATATTGTGATTATACCGTAATATTGTGCTTATTTATCCTGTTAATAATTAACTTTTCATAGTAGCTAATATACTATACATATATATTTTTTGCTATTTTATAGTTGATTATTATATCATATCATACTGGATACAATTATTATAATTTTGATTTAATTATGGTACAATATTACTTTATTTTATACTAAAAAATCAATTACTTATATGCATTCACCCATGTATATTTATAATATTGTATGATAATTCTCGTTTACCTTTATAACTATAAAATAATCAGTTTGATATTTTATTTAATAATTTTTATTCACTCATTTGTATAGTATTGTAATATTTATATATAAAATATATGGTGAATATCCATTATATCTTACCAAATTTTTACTGCAGATTTCAATGAAAAAACAGAGTAGATGTTTTGTTTTCGCGCAATATAATTGTATGATTAATATTATTATTTTGATTGGAGGTTTTTGCAGGAAAAAAAATTCCTTATCATAAAAAAGAGAAGGAGAGAAAAAAAAAAAAGTAATGGTGGTTTCTTATTGGACGAATATTGTATGCTTTCATAGTCCAATTAAATTTGGCAAAATTAATTTTACAAGGAATGCAATCATTTTTAGTAAAGTGAATAGGCTTATTTGGTGCCATTTTACATAAAAGCAATAATTTTAATTGGCAGACAATGAGTATAAACAATAAAAGCAAAGTTATAATTTTAGTAAGCAGTGGACTATATTTATTGAACTCCTTTTCTTTTGCGTTGTTCCAGAGGTAGAAAAGAAACTGCCGAGAAACCCTAATAACATCTATTTGTCTTTGTCGGCCGCGTCTCTCCCACATTTGGGCGAATGGCTTAAGAAACCCAGTATAAATACCACTAGAAGCAACTACATGGGCACGACCTTACTTGAACAGGATCTGTTCTATAGGCTCGTACCTCTGTATCCTTGAGTTCTAAGGAGACATGAACTATAGTCTGGTGGATGATCGAAAGCTGTGCAATCAGAGCGTGATTAACGGCTTGGGTGGCCTCTGTGGGTTGCTCATAGCTGTAGAGGATCGTTCTCAGCTGGGTGTGAACCCATCTGGGATGGTTGTGCAGCTGTCTGACAGACCAAATATTTTTTGCATCAACTGTCTTAGCTTTTGACTACTAAAGCTAAGCAATAGCAAGGCCCCATGATCTGTGCTGGTTATTTCTACTCAGTGCACAATTTTTCTATAGCAGAACTAGTTTGGAAACCTGTGTGTAGCCTGTAGGGTCTCTTCTCGATCAAATCTGCATTGAATGCCCCATAATAAGGGCTCCCACAGCTCTTTCTCAGTAGTGTAGGTGTTTTTCATCCAAGCTGCTGCTTTTTCTACATTGACAGTTTGAAGATTTTCAATTGTATTTAAATCGCGTGTTGTTCCATAGAGAACCTGGGATGACATGGCTTAACTCTTTGGCCATAATATAGAGGAATCTTCATATAGGTTTCCAATTTTTTTTGTTTGCAGATCTCATTATCATATGTGCTATAAAAATGACCGAGCTTTTGCTCCTTCTTAAGACAGGACAACATAACCTTAATTCTTTTATTGTAATCTTATAATCATGATTCACTGTAAAATCTTTCACGAAGAACATACTACAGTAATGAAATTCATGTCATAGGTGAATAGAGATCGTACTTGGAATTGGTATAAGAAGTCTGTAAAACAATATTGTTTTAAAGATACAACTATTTAGAAGCCATAGAGATTGTGTTGAATACCAAATTATTGATAGGAAGAATTGGCATCAATATACATAGTAAAATCAGATTATTAGCTTAGAGAAAAGATAGAATTGCCATTCTATAAAGCTACCAATGCTGTCTGTACTAAGATTGCTAAGAGATCTATTGTTTAACTGTAATTTTCATGCTATTAAAATGAGAAAATTAAAAAAAAATATATATATATATATATATATCCTTTGAATGTGTTGTTAGACTAGACATGGCTAAAGGATACGATCGGATGGAGAGAAGTTTTATTGGAGTTTCGAATAGATAAATTAGGCTTTGGTAGGAAGTGAATTAGATGGATTATGAATTGTATTACATTTGTATCTTATAACATGTTAATGAATGGCAAATATGGAAGCAAAATTCAACCTACTCTACTAGAGGAATACGATAAGGGATTATTTCTTGTATCGATGCTATCTAATATGATAGCCAAAAAGAAAAGTGAGGGGTCTTTTAAAGGGATCAAAATCAAGTGAAACAGTGCAGAGTTTAACTCACTTATATTTTCACCAAATGATTCCTTAGTGTTTGAGAACAACTTCACAAAGCTCAAAACGCTTCTAGAATGTTACCATCTAGCTTCAGGACAAAAGATTAGCTTTGAGAAGTCTTTAGTTGTTGTCAGCAATAACACTCCAGTAAATCTAATAGAACAATTATGTTGTTTAATGGGGATAGAAACAAGTCATAAACCGGGCAAGTATCCCGAATTGCCCATAAAGTGGGGACGATCGAATAAGGAAGCATTAGGATATGTGAACAGCAAAATCAAGGCAAAGACCGAATAAGGGAGCATTAGGATATGTGAAGAGAAAAATCAAGGCACGTCTAGAAGGATGGCAAAGCTTGTTCTTATCCCTGGGGATAGAGATGTCCTATTGAAATCAGTGGGCTTAGCAGGACCTGATTATGCTGTGAGTATTTTTTAATTTCCATCCATTTTGGTATAAGGAAGTGACAATGACCTTGTGAAAGTATGGATGTGGAATGTGCTGAAGCTTTGGTTGTAAAAGAAGCTATGACTTTGGCCTTTAGAAAAGGAGAGTAGCAAATTGAGATTGATTCTTTGTTAGCTCACAATAGCTTGACAAGGAAAAGTCATCCACCTTGGCAGTCAAAATCTATTATTGAAGACAGTTGGTTCTTGAGACGTTCTCTTTTTGTCTGTTCTTTTTTTAATGAGTCGTAAAACTAATGCTTGTACCAAGTGGGTTGTACCCAAGGCAAAAAGGAATCAATTTTGTCCATCGGATTGTAATTTATGACAAACAGCTTCTGGTGGATGATGAATAAATGAGATAAGCTTTTGAAAAAAAAAAAAAAAAACTTGAGCACTAAATAACTTACTTCACGCATAATAAATAAATTATTGAACTTCATAACAAATACATAGGAATTTTAGTAATTCAAAGTTAGAAGAATTCTATGGTTTTATTGACGAGATCATTAGTCAATCATTTATAGTTAAAATTAATATAGTGATTAAAATATTAACTATTTTAGTTATTTGATTATAGTTAGATATAATGTGAGGTGATGGAACTAGTCAATTAAAATTAATGACGGGACTATGGAATTTTTTCAATGATTATATTATGAGCATTATTGATTTATTAGAATCCAATAACAAGGTAGGAAATAAAATGGAATGCTAAAGTTTGACTTTTTCCATCTGTCATACAAGGAAAAAAAGATTCATCAATTAAAAATAAAATATTATATCCAAATGCATATCTATGTAATTGTCTTCATATTTCATATTGTTATATATTCAACAAGGCTCATGTCCAATATGTCAACTTGACAAGTTCCTGTTTTGGAGATTTTGTGGAAAGGTTACTTTTTAGCATCTGTCAATCTTATCCCATCTCAATTAATGAATATAATAATAAAATTGACACCCCTTAGAAACATAGTCAGACACCGGAAAATTCTACAAAACCATCGTCTCCTTGGTTTTAGCCTTTACTATATCCTGTTCCTCGTACTTTATCCGTCCTTTTTAAGCGCATGACACCAAAGTCTTTTTTGTTTGTTTCTCCTATCTAAGAAAATTACGTAAGCAACGCATATCCTACGTCTCTTTCATTTTAATCCAGAATTTGGTTCCTTGCTATATAACTAGAACTCCACCAGCAACATTTGATCATACCATACACAATTCATTTAATCTTTCTCACATATATTCACATACATAGACTATTGTTATATATATCATATAGTTATTCAATGGAGAAGAAAGAGGCGGCGGTGGCGGCTGCTGCATGTGCGACGGCAGGAGTGGCGGCGGCGATGGTGGTGAGGAATGAAAGGGAGAAGAGCAGGAAGTGGGAGAAGAGCATGGAGATAGTGAAGGAGTTTGAAGAAAAGTGTAGGACCCCCATTGAGAAGTTAAGAGAGGTGGCAGATGCAATGGCTGTAGAGATGGATGAAGGTCTTGCCTCTGAAGGTGGTAGTAACCTCAAGATGCTCATCAGCTATGTGGATAATCTGCCAACTGGGTAATAATAATAATCTAATTTTACAACCATTGAATTAAACAAAGTTTTGTAATATGAAAGTCTATGAATCTTGTTTGGGTGAACTATGATGTTCTAATTGTAGTATTGTACAAGTATCTGATGTGCTGATGCATAATACTTACATAGTCCTTGTTCTTTCTTAGAGATGAAAAGGGTCTGTTTTATGCTTTGGACCTTGGTGGTACAAATTTCCGTGTCCTGCGTGTTCATCTGGGAGGAAAGGAAAAAGGTGTTATCAAACGTGAATTCGAAGAAGTTTCGATACCACCTGATTTGATGACAGGAACTTCCGTGGTAGATGTTCTTCCTAGATAATAAGAACCACTAGTTCTTTACTTCTATTTAAGGATAATCTTCTGAAAGCTCTGTTACTGTAGGCATTGTTTGATTTTATCGCATCTGCTCTAGCGAAGTTTGTAGCAGCGGAAGACGAAGATTCTCATCCTTTTCCTGGTAGACAAAGGGAGCTGGGTTTCACATTCTCATTCCCAGTTAGACAGACCTCGATAGCATCAGGGACATTAATTGAATGGACTAAGGGGTTTTCCATAGAAGATGCTGTAAGTTCTTTAAATGACAAAATGCCCTTCACATATTATTATACCAAGGTTCTTCTATCAAAATCTATTCTCATGGCTATGACGGATTTATACATTCGTATGCACGAGTAATCGTAGACCATATCAGGACAAGATGTGGATACTATACACAAGGTACCCGCAATTTGTACTGATGTCATCTATAGACTGATGCCTTTAGAAACAGATGTAAAAAGATGGATGAATTGATGGAGCTAAGTGATTTTTATCTGTATTACGACTATGTTTGCTGAGGTTCTAAATAGTTGCGTAGGTGTGAGAGCTCTTACTTTGATGGATCACTGGGAAACTTGAAATTAGGCACTAATTGCCTTGTTGTGATTTGTTAGGTTGGACAAGATGTTGTAGATGAACTGAACCAAGCTATGGAAAGAGTTGGCTTGGACATGCGTGTAGCGGCCTTGGTACGTTCATAAAGAAACTGCTTTTCCTTTTTCCTGAGTTCTTCTTAGGAGTCGGATTCACATTCTCCTTCTGTGCATACATCAAGTGGCCCTTTTGCCATATGTAGTTTGTTCATTGTAATGATTTTGTAATTAGTAACATGCATCTTTGTTAATGTAGGTCAATGACACGATTGGGACATTGGCAAGCGGTAGATATGCGAACCCAGGAGTCATTGCTGCTGTTATATTGGGAACTGGAACTAATGCAGCTTATGTTGAGCAAGCAACTGCTATTCCAAAATTGCAAGGAATTCTACCTAAGTCTGGAGAAATGGTAACTACTAGAAGCTTTCATATATACATTGACTGATTTGCCAAAGTTGTGAAAACAGTCAACTATGAAAGTGCCTTGTCTTCTAATGTCTAGGATTCATTGTTCTCACAGTTATGGTCTTTCTTTAACAGCCTTAATGAACCATATATGAGCTTAATGAATCTTCCCTTCTAGGTTATTAACATGGAGTGGGGCAACTTCCGGTCAGTACACCTTCCTTTGACAGAGTATGACAAAGAACTTGATATGGAGAGTCTAAACCCAGGAGAGCAGGTAGCATATTGCATTTCTTTCTGATCTGATTGGTTCTTTTTATGGCTTAAGTTTCACTCTCCACTCCATGTTGCTGATGCAGATATTTGAGAAAATAATTTCTGGTATGTACTTGGGGGAAATCGTGCGCAGGGTCTTGTTGAGACTGGCTGAAGAATCTGCATTTTTTGGTGACACTGTTCCACCAAAATTGAAAATTCCTTTCATATTAAGGTACGCTGCCATGGACTCACCACCCTTTTTCTTGAAATATGTGAATGTTTCTGGAGTGTACTAATTTAATCAAAATTATCAGCAAACTTTTAAATTGTGTAGATTAGTATTTCAATGATACATCTCTAGACTTCTTATCAAATATTTAAGATGAGTTGAGGAATGCTTTTCCACGATGTGCATTGGCAGCTTCCTTACTTTTCTCCATTAAAACATCATGATGCCGTTAAAGGTACCAAGGGAAACAAAGCCCTGTAGAAAGTTGTTTTGTAATTTTCAAGACCTGTTATATTGGAAGTATAGCCTCATGAAGTTTTATATGCATATGTAATGGAGCCTGTTTTGCTGTTAGATGCATTTTTATCACACTGCACCTCTAAACTCAAAAGGTACTGGATCATGTTTCTTCAAATCATTCTTGAGACCCATTTAGATGCAGATCGTAGTGGATTCTCAACCTCACATTTACCAGTATATATGTGGACTTTCATTTCTCTTGGGAGGGGAATTTTTAATTATTATGTCCCTTAAGATGTCTTATCTTAATTTAGAGCATAAAGCAAGTAGATTCGAAAACTAATTTTTCCATACCTTCAGGACACCATACATGTCTGCTATGCATCACGATGCATCTCCCGATCTTTGTGTGGTGGGAAAGAAACTGCTAAGTACCTTGGAGGTATGGTATTAATAGTCATTATTTCCTTCAGTTTGGTTGTGGTTTACTTTTAACTTAAAAGGCATGATCAAAAAAATTACGCCTGCAGTCAGCTTTCTGGAAATTCACATTTTATGTTTATCAGATCCAAGATACATCCTTGAAGGTGAGGAAAACAGTCATTCATCTCTGTGAAATCGTGACTTCTCGAGGGGCTCGCCTTTCTGCTGCTGGCATTGTAGGGATCCTGAACAAGCTGGGAAGAGATACACCAAGGGAAAACCTCAGATCAGTTATAGCTTTAGATGGTGGGCTGTTCGAGCACTACACCAAGTTCAGGACATGCATGGAGACAACTCTTAAGGAGATGTTAGGGGATGAAGCATCTGAAAATGTGGCCATTATTCAGTCAAACGATGGTTCGGGCATAGGAGCTGCCCTTGTTGCAGCTTCTCATTCCAATACCTTGGGGTGGATGAACCTGAACTTGTCTGATGATGCAAGAAGCAAGAGGTCTTTGCCTCCTGTTCTTGGAACATTCTAGTTTACCTGTAGAGTTTTCAATCTTTGTTATCAGAAAATAATTTTTCAAAATTCATTTGGGTAGAAAATTGTTTTGAGATAATAACTTTGTCAGGAAGAATAGATTTTTGGTTGTACACCATATTTTGTATGGAAAATAAAACAGTTCTTACAAGTAATTTGCAGGTACATGCAACTAGTGATGATCATCGAAATTTTCATGGCATTTATCTCAGTGGGCATCCTCATCTCTCTGATTATTGTTACTGATGTAGACTAGATTGAATGTTCAAACACCGGTTGATCCACTATGGGGTGTGCCATCTTCCATCAGTATTGTCTCGTCTCCAAGTGCTTTAAGAAAGAGTCTATTGTGTCGAGAAGTTCTACTGAAGATATAAACAGAGTTTTAACCTGTGTTGGAGAATTTGGCACTATCGATCTATCTATCTATCTATCTATCTAGCAATCCCATTAAACACGACTGCACCAATCATATTGACTTTAGCTAATCATTTTATGCCTAAACAAGTTATTATTGGTCAGCTTCTCGTTCCATATGTCCCTACTTGTCACCAGTGTATGTGAACATTCTGACCGAGAACAAGTCTATAACATGTTCAATCTCATGCTGACACTTGAATCATGAGATTGAACAAGATGTATTAGTGTATACTTAATCAAAGTAAAATAGATTTTTACAAATGTATCAAGATAACATACACTAATTACTTGCATATACCCTCATTACAATGGTTAAAAATTAAGTTCACTTTACCAGATATTAGATTTATGCTTAAACAATGATAATTAATTTCAACTAGATGGATCTGATAAATGTATCCTAACCCTATTTTCACCTGTGAGCTAAATTTTCAAGTTTTAAAAGATGTGAACAGATGAAGCTTAAGCTTATAAATATGGTATGAGGTATTATATTTATTATTTACTCCTCACCATCAAATGGACGAATTAATTTTGACTGTGGCCCATCAAGTGGACGAATTAATTTTAAAAGGGTTATAATAAGAGTACAAGGATTCGAACTTTTGATCTCCTGTTCTGATACTATGTGAAGATTAACACCACAACTATCTAACCTAAAAGTTCAAGCTCGTAGACATAACGTGGGCTATTATATCTATTATTTAACAGTCTATTCTAGGAACCAAAATTCGCTTCTAAATCCTAACAAAATACTGAGAATAATCCTCTCATATTCTGCCAAACGCATCATGTGCTCCATCCTCTGCATCATCTCGCAAGTCTCAACCGCTGCAACTGCTTGATAGCAATCTGCATGATGTTTTGTACATGCTGAGACAGATGATATGATTGACCGCTCTTATTTGCAGTTTGATTGATTGTATAATCAAAATGGCTACCCTATAATATCCTACGCTAGTACTCTATGTTGTTTAATTGAGTGGAAAAGTTTGGGTTTGTAAAATACTTGAGGCATGCAAGGCACCGTCCTTAAGGATAATTCGCCTAACATAGATGTATCCTCCAGGATTCAACAAGCCCTCTAGTAAAAGTAGGCAGCAGGAACAACAGAAGAAAAGAAAGCCCAGCGAGGAAGAAGAAAAAGGAAAAATTATATCTCGATCGAGAGAGAGATAAGCTATTTTAAAAATTAAAAGAAAACGGCTCTTTTTTTAATATTATCCGGGGAAGATATTTTTAATAACAGATAGATAAGATCATGTTGAAAATGGCCGAGATATTGGTGTAGTGGATGTTGTAATCCGATATCATGGTAACTAAAATTTGAAGTGGTCAAAATGCTTGTTTTCAGATAAGATTAATATTATCCGAAATTTATTAACATAATAAATATTCATATGAACCGCCGAGACTCATAACTATACGCGCAGGGAGGGGGGGCAAATCCACGAATTTACACTAGCCCGATCCATGCTTTGAGCACGCGAGCCCATGCCTTTTTACTATTTGTTTACAAGCCCACATATATAAGGAAGTTAATAAACAAGGACAAACAACAAGGTCTAAGGAATATGGGACTTATTCTTTTTGAAATACTGATAATATACAAGACTCTATTGGATCTGATGCATCTAACAGTTAGTGTGAGTCTGATGATACACTGCAATCATCAGATTCAAGCTCTGCCTCGCACCTTGAATTTCTCAGAAGAGGAGCAGCAGCAGCAGCATCTTTATCTGCTGCAGCAGGCTTTTCCACCCGAATAAACGAAGGAGCATATTTCTGCAAGATATGCAACACCTCCTTCATTGAAGGCCTAGCGGAAGGCGAGGTTGCAGTGCAAGCAACCCCGAGTTTAAACACACGGATCATCTCATACAAATAACAGGGCTCTTTAATCTCTTCATCTAATGCATCTTCTATGGGTATATCCTCCTGAATATGTTGCCATGCCCATTCCGCAAGGCAGGTATCTTCATCTCCATCATTGGCTTCCCTTCCAGTAGCCAATTCCAAGAGAATAACCCCGAAGCTGTATACATCAATCTTCTCGTTCACTCTTGTAGTTTGCGCATATTCTGCCAATAAAATTTTGTGAGTTTAATAATTATTTTCCCACTGTAGAAGGAAAGTAAACAAAAGTAGCTTGGATAGAGTTGAATTGTATTCACCTGGGGCAATGTAACCAAAGGAGCCAGCAACTGTTGTCACAGTGGCAGCTTGTCCTTGTTTGAGCAATATTCTAGCCAGACCAAAATCAGCTATTTTAGCATTGAACTCTGAATCCAGAAGAATATTGCTCGATTTCAGGTCACGGTGGACAATAGGTGGAAAACAGTCATGGTGCATATAGCAGAGCCCTTTAGCTGCCCCTATTGCAATTTGCAGCCTTTGCGGCCACTTCAGACCGACATCATTGGCCGTGCCTGGGAGAGATGATCTCTTCTTCTTTCGGTGTAACCATCGGTCCAAGCTGCTATTCTCCATGTACTCATAAACTAGGAGTTTTGAGTTCTCACTGGAAATACAGCACAGCAATTTCACTATGTTCATATGCCTAAATTGTCCTAGAATATCAACTTCAGCCAAGAATTGCTTTTCAAGCTTCTGATCCAACTTCCTGCTGTTACAAATTCTTTTGACAGCAACTAAATCACCTGAGTGGTTAACAGCAACTCGATAAACTTTCCCCGAACCACCACTACCGATTAAGTTATGGTCAGTCAAGCCTGACAAAATATTTGATTCTGTGAAACTCAACTTCTGGAATGGTGTTAGCTTCCATGTGGAATCTAATCCATCCTTTTTCTTTCGATAGATTTTGATTGCTAGCAGTGCACACAACAAAGCTGATAACGATGCTGCAACTGTTAGAATCACAATCCAGGCGAGATGTTCTTTTGCAATCTTATTAGACTTCGGGGATTTCTTGCACATGGCAAGGCTTACTAATGGACTGGCCGTACAAAGACCCGAATTGTTTAAAAAGCTTTTGGAATATGCAGCAATGTCAATCCGGGATGGTATGCTGCCAGTAAGATGGTTGGAGGACAAATTGAGGGAGTTAAGCTTTAAGAGTCCAAGTTCAGAGGGAATGGGGCCAGAAAGTTGGTTCCCAGACAAGTCTAAATCTGTGAGAGATGGAATGTTTCCAAGTTCAGGAGGAATAGGACCTGACAATTGATTTAGCCTCAAGTTTAATGTAGTGAGAGACTTCCAAGAAAGAATTTCAGATGGAAGAGGGCCGGAGAGTTGGTTATTATCCAGGGAAAGAAATTGTAAGTGAGAAAGATCTGTTAGCTCTTTAGGAACTGTTCCATTGAGGAGATTATTGCTTGCTTCAAACGTTTGCACACTTTTCCAGGAAGACACCGTGGAAGGGATGTTCCCATAAAATTTGTTGTTCTGCATTCGAATTAGTGTCAAATTTCGTGACAATTCACGAGGAAGCTCACCTGTGAACTTGTTGTTTTGTATTAGCAATTTCGACAAGTTTGGGGATTTCCAAAGGCCTTCAGGGATTTTCCCTGTAAACTCATTGTCGTTTAATAAGGCAACAAGCAAGCCGCTGCAGTTTCCTAGTGATTCCGGCAAGTCACCACTGAGGTATTATTGAAAACCACTAAACCAAGCAATTTACCCCCCTTACACAAGTACTGGGGTAAACTGCCAAAGAAATTGTTATTACAAACCTCAAAACGACTAAGCTGTGAATGTCGGCCAAAATCCGGTGGTAGTGTGCCTGTCAAACTGTTGTTAAACAATCTAACATCCGTCAAGTCTGGAAGGCCAATACCTTCTGGAATCACTCCTGATAATTGGTTGAATATCAAAACCAAGCTGCTCAGACTAGTGAGTTTTCCAAAATCATGAGGAATACTCCCAGTCAAGCTGTTGTTAGAAAGATCAATTATGGTCAAATTCAATGATTCAACCACAGAAGGAATCTCCCCTGTCAGATTGCTTCCCGTCAAATATAGAGTGGTCAGATTTTTCAGCAGGAAAAGGCTATCTGGAATTCCTCCAGGCAAGTTGTTCAAGGATAGGTCTAGATATTCGAGGGAATGAAAGCTCCCTATCCAATCTGGGATTTCTCCAATTAAATTCGCTTGTTGCATTTCGAAATGTTTCAATTTAGTCAGCTTGGCAAAATCTGAGGGCAGCTTGGAAGCCACAAACTTATCATTGTAACTCAAGACAAGAGTTTCCAGGTTGGTGAGGTTTCCAATTTCAACTGGATAAGAACCATTATATTCACTCTGATAAAGTCTAAGAACCCGAAGTTCCCGTAGTCTTCCAATGGATGCAGGAATATCAAAGGCAAAACTATTAGCACCAAGATCAAGGTATTGAAGTTTCGCCATTCGATCGATATCCGAAGGGATTGCTCCTGAGAAGTAATTCTGAGACAGGTCAAGATACTGAAGCTCAGAACAGTTATACAGAGCCCTTGGAAACTCTTGCTCAATGTTGTTGTTTCCAACATCTAGGACTGAAAGTTTCTTGAGGTCACAAATGAATGATGGCATGGTTCCAGTTATATCATATAAATTAACATGAAGTCCCGTGACCAAATTATTCGAACACGAGACTTCACGCCACGAGCAATGCACGGTGGAGTTGGAGGAGCTTCCAATCCAGTGGCTAATGGAAGGAGGGTTGTTCCAGAATTGCTTGAGTTTTAGCAGGATACCCTGCTCCTGGGCTGAGTCTTGGCACTGTGCAAAAAAGGGTAAGCATAGGATGATGAGAATGTAAAGGATGTGGAAGCAAATTGGAGGAGATACTGAGATTAGTTTTGGCATATTTGCAAAGTATTTGATCTTCGGTTGTCTAAAAATGAGTAACCTGTGCTCTAAATATTAGAAGAACATCGTTGTTTCCAATGGCGGGGTGTGTCGAAACACGTTGACGAAAAATGCCCGATAACTGTCACCGTCTTACATTAGAGTGGGGTCCTAATTTTTTTTTGTTCCCCTTATAGACGATTTTTAACCTAAATTAAGCCCTTTTTTTTTCTTTTAAAACATTTCGCAATAGCTTCGGCTCTGCTCACTATTATAAGAGATACTCTCTACCATATTTTATAGTAAAAATTATCAAGGTAATATCATATCAAAATTTGGATGGGACAAATGTCCTATCAGCAGTAAGGAATCAACAATAAAAAAGACATATTTAATTGCAGATGACCACGAGAATTATGAACTAAAGTCTAACCAGCTAAGCCAGCAACTGCTAGCAAATTAAGTCTTTTTGATATCTATATTATATGAATTTCATATTAGTATCTGCTTTGTTTTTAAATAAAATCGTATGTTTTTCTTAAAAAAAAAAAAAAAAAAAGGAAAAAAGCCATGAGAACAATGAATACCATGGACCGTTGGAACGTGGGAAAGATTACTTTAGTGCAACCTTATCAGTTATTACGATCCATGTGGCTCAGAGTGTCTCATAGTCAAAGTCAACTAAAGAAAAGAGAGTCAATGCCATTATAAGTCTTTTTGTTTTTTATTTTTTTTTTTTTTGACCAAGAATAAGTCTTTTTGTTTATTTCCCAGATATTGTATTAAAAATATAGTAGATAAGTTAGAACTTTATTTATCATAAAATGCTACCTGGTCTCAATAAAATATTTAGCAACCTCGAAATCCAACTTTTGGAATCCAATTCTTCAAGCTAAATTCCTAAAATATTGATAGAATAAGATGATTTTATTCGGTTAACTTGATGTGAGAAGAGAACAACGTGTAGAACATGTGGAATAAAGTAAAAGTCGGACAAGGAGTAAAGTGATCGTTTTTATCTAGAGAATTAAGATGTACGTTAAGACTTTTTTTCTCTTCGTGATAGTATTTAGTCCATCCGTATATTGGTTTTGCATCATTCTGACATTATTTTTAAATTATAAAAAATTGATAATTTTACTTATACTTTGACCAAATCAAACTAATATAGATCTAATACTAATAAGTTACTAATACAGATCTTATATAGATAAAAATCCAAAAATCCAAACAAGCCAAAAATGTTAAAATATGTGTATTTATTTAGTTATATATACATTTAGTTTTAGCTTTACAAAAAATAAATTATATGCTACTAATTAAAATTATTATTTTTTAATTCACATGAAAATAATTATTAATATTTATTATATGTTTTTTATTTTTTTATTTTTTTATATTTGATTGTGGATCTAGCCAAACCCATTGTGCTCATAAATTTAACAAATCTACCAATGGTCCCAACCCGTGGCTGCAGTTTATGTTCAAAAGACTATAAATTTTTTATTATATGATAACATTTCTCACAAGTCATATGATAAAATAGTTTATTTGTGATGACGTAAGATAGATTGAGTTGCCAAGCTTCATTCATTTGAAGGGCAAAAATAAATTTTGGGCAGGCCTTTTCGGTTCTATTAAAATTTGCAGCAGAGACCACCTGAGGTAATGAAGGGGACAAATTATGTGAAATATGAGTAATTTGGCATGGATGCTTGATCCGTCGGCACAATTAGACAATTTTTATTATTAATAAACATTAATTTATGTTTAAGATTTTGAGATGTAATGCAGGCTCCATTCTCCATATCTTAGAATTTAAAATTAACTTAATTTAACAGGTGTAACACGTCTCTACCAATCATATAAAAAGAAATTAGTTATATACTAATCACATGATTTTAATTACGTATATATCAATGCAAAATCACATTTAGAATATAAGTTTCCATTTTTACAAAGAAATCGTCTATGTATCATATGATTTAAAAATTGTAGTTTATTACAAAATTGTGTTTTAAACATGTTATTTACCATAAATAAAAAATAAAATCATATGTTTACTATAAATAGAAGTTTCAGTATTTAAAAAAATCACAAAATATAAGAACAGAAAATTCACTTATTAAACATATAATTTTGCATTGAGGTTAATGTAATTATATTCATATAATTTGTATTTAAGTATCTAGGTTTTAGTAAATAGCCATATATCTCTATTTTAAGCTCTAAACATTGTTGCTCTATAAGTGTAACTCAATACTCATGTGGTCGTGTGGATTTGGTGAAGGTCATCTATACTGGGATTATGGTTGGTATTAGGGTATAATAGATAATATATTTTTCATTTCTATCTATTCATTATTTAATTTTATGCCAAACTAAATAATACAATAAATACTTATTTAATTCTTATTGAATTACGATTCAATCCTTCTTTTTGCACCAGTAAACTAAATAGAGATAAAGATAACGATTCCATGCGGATTCATAACATTTATAATAATTGTACTCATTAATTATTAGACAAAAAGAAGAAGGAAAAAACAAGTCAGATAGCTTCTCACATTGATTTTGTAGACTTGAAAGGCTTACTAGTGTTAATAAATCAAATATAAAAATGCAATCCCTAAGTATGAGCTGTGAGAGAGGAGCTCAAGTCTTAGCCAATATCCATCCCCAAGGAACACACCCTATCTAACTGTACTTGCTTAAAAATTCTCATCCCCACCTCTTCCCATGCTGTTAAAATTCAATAATCAAGAGAAGAAGAATAAGTATGAACTTGATCCATCTTGATCATATTAGGGCATAATATATGTTTTATGTGTATAATATAGAAATTATAATCTAATGCGATTTAGACAGATCGTGTTAATAGAAGCAAAATCCTTAATTAAAAAATTATGGTGGGAGTAAATATTTTTTACTTATCCTTTCTTCTTCTTTTTTTTTTTTTTTTCTCTTCATATAAACATAATCTTCTTCTACTTCAAATGATGATCATTATAAGTGTTCAACCTCATGATAATTGAAATATGGTCCAAAAACATAATCCTAAGTTCAAGTGGGTGGAATTATGAATCCTGCGACTAACTTTGTGGAATTTTTGCCTAAAACAATAGAATATCATCATGTTCAGACTTTCACAATTCCATCATACTTTTAGAACCTAATCTTCTTTGCAATTTTTTTATCCTTAGTGGCGCTTTCTAGCATGATGTAGATAAAGGTGGTTTCATGCCTAAGCACTGAGATCATCCTGATGCACTCATGGGATTCAGATAGAGATGGGCAAAAAGTAGCAATTCCATTTGCATTCGACATCGGGCAGATGGAAAACACTTTCTTCAAATTTTTTCTAATAAATTCTTTATTAAGAAATACATATAGATGAAAAACATATGATAGTTCTCATGAAAACATCAAATATATCAAATAAAAATAAAATATAGCTGTGAATCAAACACATTTATACATAAAGTTCATATACAGATACAAATATAGATATAGATAAGAAACAAACAATCCAAACGGACCCATATTTCCCCCATCTCTCCTTGTAATATTTCTAAAAATTATGACATAAAAACGAAAAATACATATTAATTAAATTTGGCCCTTCTTCCTTTTATTGAATCCTAATTACACTACTAGCTAAGTGTAAGAACTATTTATTTGGATTATTCTTTTATTTTCTCAAAAATTTATAATTAATTATATTTTGATTCTTTAGCTTAGTGAAAAAGGCCTCCTCCACTCCTTGTTAAAAATATGTTTTGGCCTCCAAATTTTGACTCATCTTGAAGAATGATAACAATGGGAAAATGGAACTATATATGAAAACACCCCGTAAATTTCTTACAAGTAAATAGAGATAATAAGGATAATAACATTAATAGCCAATAATAAAAAATATCGGAATAATATATACATATATATAGGAATTGATCAATAACAATAAAAATAGTAATCAATAAATATAATAAGGAATTTATTAATCATCAAGAGCAAGTAATTTAGAAAGGGAAATATTAACCAATGTATGTCATATGTCATAAAATAAGCAAGGAATATCCCATTCCTATATAAAACCTTAGTTTTTATTTATTCTCATTATTCACATTCTCAAAAAATATTCAAAAGGTTTACTCTAAAAAATCTATGTCTTTAACTTCTTTTAGGAAAAAACAAACAAACAAACAAACAAAACCCCCTCTCTCTTAGGATTTGGATATCCATAAGAGGAATCGAAAAGAAAAGGTAAGAACAATTTCCTAGTTACCTTAGTCCTTTAATCATAAACTAATTGAATTAACCTTAGGATAATCGAGAGATAAAGAAGGAGAAGGTGTGTGCTTGAGAAGTTTCCACAACAAGTATTGCCTTAAGAAGTAGTAGTAGTCTCAGTTTGGGATATTCCTCATCCTAGGTAAGTACCTCAATTTATAACTTTGTGTTCATGTGTTTATCTTATTGTGATTGATGATTGAATAATAAAATCATAGATTATGACAATAGATCTATAGATTTAGGAATATATAATGATTGATATTAGTATATGTTGATGTTGTGTACTAGAAAATCATGGGAGTCATTGATATATAAAACCTAAATAAAATATAAAAAAAATTATAATTGGATGATATTTCTAGGAACGGTATTTTAGTGTTTCCATATTTAAACTGAAAATTTTTGTAATATTTGAAATACATTTACAATTTTTAAAAATTAAATTACGAAATAACTAAACAAGTTTTTGACAGTATAGTGGTGGTAATGTATAGGGCTGAATCGATAACTTTTTCTTATTTTTTTGGGATAAAATTATAATAGTTTGAAAACTTAAGAATTATATTTTAATATGGTATAAATAATCATCCAAGAATCAATCAGTAACATTCTCAATTTTGTGAAAACCGATCAGTCGACAATGTTGTTTTTTGTTCCAACCATTTGATGTTTTTATTTTTAAATCATATTAAACCAATTGAATTGGGCTGGACCAACTTTGAAACATGTCAATCAAATATTGAGGAATTTTACATAAAAATATGAGCTTAAGAACTGGTTTAAAAGTAGGTGAACTAGTGAGATTAAGTTAAGTTGCACACTAGTTTTCTAAAAAAGAAGAATATTGAAATTTATATGAAGTTGATTCTAATCAAATAAATACATAATAATTGTAAATAAAATAGTTTCATATTAAAATATAAATTTTAAGATGAATAATTAATTATTTTGATTTGGCAATTTATTTAATGAAATAGATATAAATAATCACTTATAAGAAAGAATAAGCTTATTAGGAAGCTAGTTTAGGTTCCATGGCTCGAGTAATGTTAGACTATGAAGGATATGGATAGACTAATCATATCTTAAATGAATAATTTTATTTAATAAAAGTTTATTTGTTTATTTATAAGTTGTTTTAATAGAAATATTACCTTAAAAACTTAAGAACCATAAAGTAGGCTTAAGTGATTGGTTTGAGTATATAATGAGCTCCTATATATTAGATTATTAGAAACTAAAATTTATTAGAACATGATATTGAATTATAAGTTAATAATCTAAATTGCAATTATGTGGAATCTTAACTATTATAGCTAATATATATTAAGCTTGACTTAGAATTTATCAATAGTTAATCAAGTAGGGATGAATAATAAAGTTAGTCACTTAAAATTTATGAGCTTACTTTATTATACAAATTCTCATTTTGTGGATATTCTATTATCTATTTGTAGCGAGATTTCCTACTTAAGTACAGGTACATAGTGACTTGGATGTTACTTACAAGGATAGGCATCTCAAATAAACTAATACTTAAAGACAGTCTAATAATTTTTTTAGTGTGTTTGTGTCATTTAATCCATTTCGAAGAGCGACAACCTTGCATAGTCATGCCAACATGGTAGCTAGACATTTAAGCTACCCTTTCCTATTTATGGTACATCAAGGCGGCTCGACAGGTAACTAATAGTGAACGGTATCGCAATAACATCTATCTGGATTGATGAGAAGTTATATAGTATGACTCACGTTTATAAAATCGACTGAGTTGCATCATGTGATGAACAATGATAAGTAGAGATAAGCAACAGCTGTGACCCATAACAAGGCTACTTACTTAGAATTTTCTTCTAGAAGATATAAGTACCCAAGCTGTCTATATTAACCCTCTAAGTAGTTGCTACTACTCAAGACCCTCATATTCCCCTTGTGTATTGTCGCAGTATGAGTGCTCCATTGTTGTTTTGCTACAGTTAATTTAAAGGTATAAATTGATGCTTGTTGCCTGTGCATTAGTATAGGATCATGTGATCATATCTTGTGTGCTTGTGTTGCTGTTATACTAGGCTTTGCTCCTTTTTCTTTTTCAGGTGATGATGAGACTAATGAGGATCCCTATGATTATATGGGTTATGATGTTGACATAGATGAGCTCCTAGATGAGTGGAGTGACTAGCTTATTGGAGTGATTGTTAGTGAGAGTTTGATTTTGTTCTAATTTGGTTTGTAAGAGATATATGTTTAGACCCTAAAGATTTAATTGTATTTGCAATTTTTTCTATTGTTTACTTATGGATTCTATTTGTAGACTAATTGTGAGAGTGGTGTTTACTAATTTGTTTCATTTTAAATCTTCTACTAAAATCAAATGATTTTTTTATAAAATTTAATAATGATTTCATAATGTAAAATTTGTGAAAACACTCATGCTAAATAAATCTTTAATAGTTGCCTTCGCATATAATGCCTAAGTGTTATATGTGGTGAGACTAACTACGCTTTGACCCTATTTGAGGTGTGACAATATAAAAATAAACAATTGGGGAAAAAATAGGTTTTTCAATAATTTTTTCGTACTTTTATTTTTAAAAAAATATATACAAATAATCCTTGTCGAAGGTATAAATTTAGTCTATGGGCTTTGGGCCTAGTAATGATTTGGATTGGACTTTTTGGACAAAAAGCAATAAAACCTAAAGAGTCAAATTCATATATTTAGGATAATTAAAAGAGATCTAACATGGTGGGCTTCGAATACAAACTGCAAGATTGATCCATTTATTCCATCCCTTTTCTGGATACTTATGTACTAAAAAAGGTCTTTAATGGACTTAAGTCTAAGAGAAACTCTATGAAAGAGGCCCATTAATTGGTATGTTCATCTCAATCACTAGTTACTGAGAGGACTCCTCAATTAAAGGAAAAAAAAAAAAAGAATAAAGAAACATTCTCGTACTATCGAAATATTGTCCTAAAAGATCAAATAATGCTAACATGCAAGAATATGTTAAGAGAGAATTCTAATGAATGTGTTTATATATGGACTATCCTTATAAAGTGTTGTGGAATATTTATTGAAGTATTTAGCAAGTGTTAAGTTTTGGTGTGTCCACAATTATATGCAGTCATATGGCAGACTATAAGCATTCTTAAACTTAAGATACTACATAATTGAGGTTAATTACCAAAATACAGTTGCAAAATCACGTCATAGAAACTAGATTTAAAATTTTCTAAAGAAGTTACAATTATGAATCATGATAATAAGTTTTGGTATTGCACCAATATCATGATTCTCAAAAGCAATACACCTTTTTCAACTTACATCACCCTAGTGCTACTCACTTTCAAATCTTTTAAACAATCGACTTCTCTAAACATAAACCCATCTCCAAAGCCTCTCCTTTGTGTCAAACTGTACACACAAATCCAATACCATCACCACCATCGACTTCTCCAAACATAAACCCATCTCTTAACACCTTTGATTCCAAACCCATGACACAACACCATCCATAACATCATTAAGACCCATCCATTACCAGATCTAAGTTGACTCACCAACCACAACTTCCATTCACCGAGTCACACGTAATCATCGATTCAACTGCGTCACACCCCATAGTGGTATTGCAAGCTTAAGCATACCAAAAAAAAAATCCATTGAACCTGATTGGTGAACCCATCATCGAGACCACACATAATTGGCGATGCCATCGGCTTCTCCAACCACATTATCACCACCATCAAAAAGACTCACCATTCATCAATCAACTTTGACACCATGGCATGCCACCCAAACAATGGATGTGAAAATAATGCATCATATTACAGTGATAAATGTAAATCACAGTTATAAGATGTGATTTACAACTCAATATATGTATATATACATGTCTCATGTATAAGTCGTGATTTTGATACTGTATATTGGGAATTTTTTTTCATTTGACCTTATTTAAGTAAGTATTTTCAATAAAAGCGTTAAATAAGAAATTATTTCAAAATTAAGTTTTGGTTGAGGATTGTAAGGGGAGAAAAGAAAATAGAATTAAAAGGCCAATCTTTGTTAGCGTGGTTATTCATTCACAACATTCTTTAATTTATTTATTTAGCCTACTTTAGTTTGTTTACAATTTTTGCTAGAAATGTTGAAATTCTTAGTTTTCTTACAAACTTAGTAATTTTTTATTTTTAAGTCATATCATAATATAATTAATACTTTAGCCTTTAAAATTCTCTAATCTTAAATTATTCAAATTAATGATTAGATGATTTGATTATTTCTAACTACATCAACTATAAACTTAGCCTAGCCTTTTTCTATTTTCTCTCTCGATAAATTTAGTCTAGCTTTTAGATGGTTAATTTTCATTCGCGATTTGTTAACATAAATCATTTTAATGTTATAGTTTTTTCCTTCATTATTTTTCTCATTTTTTATATTTTTATGAATTTAGTTAACCACTGTATCAACAATGTTTGTTTCATATTATTTTTATTGATTTGTTATCATTCTAGAATCCACTCAAATAAACATTTTTGTGGATAATAGATGCCAAAAAATGAAGAGAAATTACTAATATGCTTATCTTTAAAAATATCCAATAAATTCTATAGTGTGGTTTACTTTATTCATTTTTCTATAAGGAAGCCAATTAAAATTTTCTTTTTAATGCATAAAATGTATTGATCAATGGTCTTATAATCTAGTAGTATTAATATTGGTCTCCTAAGTAAGACGACCCATGTGCAAATGCCCTTCCTCACAATAATGGCAAAAAATATATATAAATATATATATTATTAAATTTATTCAATTAAAAGTACCTGCATTTTCTCATTTTAGTTCTTACATTACAATCACCACCTTTAAACATCATATTGGATTTGAACTAAATACGAATTTAAAAAAAAAAAACAATTCAAATAAGTTCAAATATGACATATGTAAAAGTAGGAAAATTCCATGGTCCTATCATTAATTTTGACGAAGCATCTCGTCATCATCCAACAGCTCACATCATACCCAACCATGATTAATCACTGAAATAGTTAATATTCTATTTATTATATTTATTTTCATGGTTAAATTATTGGTGTGACGATCCCTTTGACTGGACCAAAGAAGCTCCCATGAAAGTAAGTTCTATTCTTTTAAAACGAGTAGTAAACATATGTAATTATGACATTTAAATAAAAATTTTATTATTGATGAGGACTTTAAATTTAAGGTTATTTACACCTTAATACATGTTTTAGCGAATATGAACACGTTAAGACTCAAAGCCTACTAGAAATTTACAAGTTATGCCATAAATAACTTCAAATTACTTATATATTTAACTCTAAATAATTTCATATTGTGTACTTGTTAACATAAACAGCCACATAAATTTTATCCCAGAGTCTATATAAATTTCATCGATAAATGGCTCAGCGAGCCCATCTTAGCAATGCCACAAGGTTTATACTTCGATCTTATAAGAGAGAAAAGGGTGAATTATAAGATGTTATAATGCACACAAGCAAGTGCATGGCTGTGCATGGGATCATGTATCACTTAAACAAGATAAAGAAGGCATAGAAAGGATCGATGTCAATTACACATGCACTGCATGGACAGGCATTGCACAAGCACTACACAAGCTTGAGTCATTGCTTATAAGCTATCAGACACAAAATTTCAAGTTACAAGTTAGTGGGCGGTCTAATGCATGGACCCATGCATAACTCATGCACTTCTATGGTCATTATTTCATCAAGATACAGAGACGTACACAACCTAATATATAGGCTAATGTAGTGGTCATGCACTTCCAAATTTACTGTGTTTCAATTATCGAGAGGTACACAACCAAATGCATAGGCTCGCACAAGAGTCATACTTCCAAATTTGTCTTCTTCATAAAATTTTCTCTTTTTTCACCCCAAAACGTTTTAAAACACCCTTTATATTATCAATCCACAACCAACAACATGTTACACATGACTTTACCCATTATATTCTAATAGAAACAATGCTCACAATATTAAACTTACATAGAATTCACATTACCTTATTCTTATGACTTTTGACTTCTTGGATTTCCCAAATCCCAATTTCATTGAGAATTTTCAAGAAATTTCTCTAAGACTTGTCATTTCTTTGAAAAGTGTCACCGTCAACGATGAAATATCAAGATTCCATCACTTAAGAATTTATCTTTGTTGGAAATCGTAAGAAAACAAAAAGTAATGTCATTTATGGTAGAATTTTAGTTGTGATTCTACAATAATTGAGATTTTTTTTTTTTTAGTGGGGAAAGAAAAAGTTTTAGAACCTAGAGAGGAGGCAGGAATGTACTTGTTTATAGGATTTTTAAATACATTGTTTCAATTATATCATTTAAAATTTTATGGTGGAACAAAATTACTCGTACCTTACAATTAAATAAACATTTTCCCCTCTTTATAATTATATTTATTTAGGATATATATCATTTATGTAAGCTAAAATAGGGTGTATTTGTTAACAAAATTAGGGTGTAAATATATTTTATAAAGCTCATATGATGCATCAATCTGATAAGTGTCAAAAGATCCTTATTCTTAGTGCTTATTTAGACATATATGTTATGTATTTCTTGTGATTTGATGAAGAAAAGGAAACTCATTTGTGAAATATTCATTCTAGGGCTTTAAAAGCATGATTAGAAGATTTTAAGATGTTTCAAGCGAAATCAAGGTGAATTTGGTGAAGTCATGGTTAGAAGCTAAATTTTGCACATACACTACCTTATGTATGCCCATGCTGGAGGCAGGAAGCAAATCAATAGGCTTTCAAATTTCAGCCTATCCTTCAGCACAAGCAAGGAAGACGGTAGGGAATAAACAAAAGTAAGTAAATTTGTGCCCTGCTCAAGCACAACCATACAGAAGCCAGGGAAGAGGAAAAAGACGTGAAAATAGAGTTTTTGATTTCCAACCTGCTATTTGCATGGCCATGCACACTATATGGTTTCAATGTCAATGGAAAAATTTCATCCTACCTTGCATCTAGTGAAACCCTAAACCCCATGTGATTGAATTGTTTTTTTATTAATAAAAGGTTTACGCCTTTATATCTACTCATGTGTCTTTATTGCCTTACGATTGATTTATGCACAAAATTAATTGCATGTTTTATTCTTATTAAATAGAAAGAGATTTCATCTAATAGGATAGATCCTCATGAATAGAAAAATCGCATGTTTCACTTAGAGGTAGCGAAACTTCAATTTACTACATAAAGATTTAATCTTTGCCATGGGATCATGAACTTTTATGCAATTTTACGTGGCGTTAGTAAGAGAGAGGTCTCCACTATCTCATGTAGGATTAGGAATTAATTAACTCGAGGAGTAATTGATTTACTTGAGAGATCATACAATGCAAAGCATAAACAATTCATTAATGAATCCATTATCATAAGAAATTTAGGTTCATGGTGGATCAGGATGAGGGGTATATTTTGTGATTGAATACATCTCATGAAAGCATACATAATTTATCTCTGGGTTTGCTAGATTAATTAAGGGTTAATGACGAAAATGGTACCTAAACTTTTAAAAAAAAAAAAAAATTAGATACACTAAGTTCGGTTTTGAACAATTTAGTGTTTGAACAAAGTTTTCATTAACTTTTTTCATACTTGAAATAAGTGAAATGAGGTATAAAAAAGTCCACGAAAGTATGTTCATGTACCAAAATTGTCAAAACCAAACTCTATGTATGAAAAAGTCAACGACAACTTTTTTTAAGTACCAAATTGTTTAAAATCAAACTTTAGGTATCTAATTATTCTTTTTGCTAAAATTCAAGCACAATTTTCATAATTATCCCATTAATTAATAATTAGTTAAATCATATATCTCACTTCAAGAATTAGGCTAGATAGTAAAAAAAATAGTAATACTAGTATTTGATTTCAAGATCTCTAAGAATGACACCCGCTATATCTGTACTACATTAGATGGGTACACATGCCTAACTCGATTATTAGATTTCATTGGGTTTATAAATTTATAATTTGATATGATCAATGAACGTATATCACAGTCTATCTTACTTGATTGGAAAATATCAATCGCAGCTAAACAAGCACACAATTTAAGCAGAATAGAATGTTTTTTCATTTATATTTAGAAAAGGGAAGACATATGCATATAGAGATAAGATAAGAATAGGCGACTACGATTTATCCTAAAACTGAATTTAAAAGAAAATGTAAATAATTCTGTTAAATTTTAATTTTGGTGAGATACTGGACTTTAGTCATAAACTTTCAAATATTGTAAATGATTCTTTCGAGCTTTAATAAATAAATAAATAAATAAAACCCTTAAAACTTGTAAATTAATCTCTTAAACTTTGATCTCATATAAAAGTATCTCAAACTTACTGAAATGTAGTTTAACACTCCTTCAATTTTAATATTAATATGACATTTTTAAACAAAAATTTAAATCCCTTTTAGATTGCCAATTCATTAAAATTTAGATATTATTAAAAAAATTGAAATATTAAAAATATCTTTATACCTAAAATAAATTTTAAAAATTATTTATAATTTTATATAAAATTTAAATATCAAACGTTCTAGAAATGCTCTCTGTGCACGGTGGAGTGGAACAGATGAATCGGCTGCCTTCGTGGAAAATGCATGTTCGGAAGAACGAAGCACACCTTATTTGAATGCTGACCGGCACTTGGTGTTGGGTGATGGTTGTTGTTTCGTACTCTCTGGTTTGTTGGATTTTGGTGGAAGACCTTGACCATTCTTTTGTAGTTGCGCTTTCCACGTATCCTTTGGCATAAATTAGTGGTAGCTAGAACATGGATGGGCCAATCAACGTACTGTGTTCTTGACTTTTCAACGAGCAAAAAGTCTAAAGTCGTCCTCACTAGAAGCTAGGGCTGGGTATATATATATATTTCCTTTTTATCTCTTTACATATCCAACGACACCAAAATATAAATATAAAATATACGGTCATAAATATATATAGAGTAAATTATGCCAACCATCTCTATAAACTCTACGAAAAATATCAACATCCCAATTTTTAAAAATACAACAAATACCCTATAAAAAATGTCAATGTTAATACCGACTAGCGATTGATGTGAATACCGCCGTGTCATTACCTTCTAATCGTGTTGTGTTGACACAATTTGTTTTAGTACCAAAACAAAATAACTAACTTGTAATAGGTTTTAGTAAAGTTATAAGTACGAGGGAAAAAAAATAATACCTTTTTTTTAATTTGTCTCAATTTATTTTAATTGTTTAATTATTTTGTTTAACTCATATGTATAGAATATAATATTAGTTAATATCAATTTAATTATATTGACATGCTAATGATATGGCAATAACACGTCAGAAATTTACCCCATGTCAGTATTTGCACAAGGTTAATTAATAAATCTTCAAATGAAGATATATTTTAATCTAAAAACAAGAAAATTAATTTATTATAGGCTTTAGTAAAAATAAGTATAATAAAAGATTTTTTTATTTTTTTAATTTGTATTAATTTTTTAATCTCTTTTTTATTTTATTTAGTTTGTATGTATAGTAAATAATAATACAAAATATTTAAACTAAATCAATTTATATATACTAACACAATAATGGTACAACGATGGCATAGTGATGACATGATAATGGCCCAGTGATAACATGTTAGAATTTAAGCAATATCAATATTGATGTTGACATTTTTGGAGGGGTTTTTTGTTAATTTTTCCAAAAGTGGGGCATTGGTGTTTTATACAAAGTTTACAGGGATGATCAACATAATTACCTATATATATTTACATATTAAACTGATTAAAAAAAGATACCATTGTGATAGTAAAAGAAACAACTATGATTACTCAATTTACGTTTTTTTTTTTTCCAGATGCATAAATTTGAAATGAATCAAATTCATGTATTTTCAATATATGCACAGTTTATAATATTAAAGTGTATGAGCCACTCTTAATATCCTATATCCATATATTAATTTTTATATTTGCAAATAATAGTACAAATCTGGCAGTTATTTTTTTTTATCATTTTCCACCAAATATTGCAGACGTTATACCAGTGATGGAAATAAAAAATCAATTAAGGCACTTTCCAATAATCTACTTTAAATTATTAATAAAATAGTGTTTTATTTTGACTTTTAAATCACGGCTGCTAGCGACTTTTCCTAGCAACCTAACGCAACGTAGAAGTGTCGCTCTTGCTTCAAGTAACCGGGATCTCACATCCCTCTTTCGCCGCACGAGTTACGCAAACGCTCCATACCTTTCTTATAATTTTCCTGTTTGACATTTCGTTTCTCCACACCTTTTTTTTCTTTTTCTTTTTTTAAGTTTAAAGAGAACAAGCAATTGACTATTCTCATTGTTTTATTTTTATAAATATGAATTTTAGCTTTGTCTTGGGTGGGAATTAATTTAATATATGGATGAGATGGATATTTTGTGCCTTACATATTTGAAAGAAGAATGATGGATTACATATTTTCTTTATAATAGTGAAGTAGAAGATATTGTACTCTTAATATGAATTTTGAAATTATATTATTCTCATAACGATAACTGGATGAGATGTTTACTTGCTACTAATATAAGTATCTATTTTTATCTTTTAGCAAATTTCATCATCGAGAAAGGTTTCAATAATACTAATACTTTACATATCCAAATGATATAGAACTAGGAAAACAAATCTTGGCTCGATATTTGCTCAATTTCTATCTGAAAATAGTCAATTCAAAATCAAGTTTGAACTATTCGAGTAGTTTATAAAACCATATTCAAGCTTCATATATTTAGCTCAATTAGCTCACGAACTTAATAGCTATTTGAGCTCTATTGTAAGCTATTTGAACTCAAGTAAAGTATAAACGTTAATCAAATTAGAATCAAGTTTGGATATTAATATTATATTATATTAAAATTAAATTTTATTTATTTATTTATTTTTATTATTTATTTTTTTTTTTTGATAAATCAAGCCTAATATATCGATTAGGTTTCCAACATAAGAGTGGCCTATTTCAAGAAGATACGTGTAAATGTGGACTCGTTCAAATTGCACAATCAGCAGATATTCATGATATTATATGTGAGGTATATATTTCAATATATATATAATATTTAATCTCTTAACATTATAGACTGTTAAGACTTATTGTAATACAGTGATAAATGACAAAAAAAAAGTGTTCTATGGAGCTTTAAAGATGACGAGAGAATTCTAGTACAAAAGCTCATTACTAGTACAAGTCATGGTAATTCGCAATGGACCATCAACATTTTAAAGATCATTTCCAAAATTCAATTTTACTAATCATCACACTTTACATTCCTATTTGATGATTCGTGAAACTCCTCCATCATACTGTTACTGCATTTCTTCAACCTCAACAAAAGGAAGGACAATAAGACCTAAAGACGATGGGCTTTCAACAATATGTGCCCCAAAGGCCCAAAACCTTATCACGTGACCAGATCTCACCACCCCAGAAGAAACATATACAGGAAATCAGTTATCCTAAATCTACAACCTGTTGGACCTTACTTTCCCCTGGATAAGGGCCTTTTGTTTTATTATTTTTACTACTATTACAGGAAGAAAAATAAATAAATAATTCAAATAATAGTGCAGAGCAAATATTACTAATCACATGTCCAACAGACAACTGCTAATTATACAAATTTTGGTCAAGCCTACGACAATGTTATTCTTTTGAATTAGTACATTGATCATCCTAGTAAGGTTTTGTCAATTTCATTTCCATAAGTAGTAGTAAATTTTGTAATAGGATGGAAGAAAATGTTGGAACGGTGGACTAGTTGCATCATCCAATGCTGTAACTCAAAATTATTAGCAACTTAAGTACTGGCTTATCGTTAATCAAGGAAACCCTCAACAAAATCACAGGTTACAATTATCCCAATCAATTTAAATCACTACATATCTACAATTAAGAAATCATAATTAAGCAGCAGAGACCTACAACATATGATGCTCAAAGCAACACATGTTTCATAGACCCACGTTTTTAAACAAGGTTCAACCAAGCATCCTTATTATTCAGCATGAACAATCACATATTTCACATTTATATGTAACTAAGGAATATTGTAAAAAGCTAAAACACCATCATATGAAGACGGGTTTAATTTGGACAAATTATTTGGATGGATTGGTGATATCATCCAATAATTAGAATCATCCATCGGATGATTTAGGGGGGTTTGTCTTGGATTTAGAGGGTTTGTCTTGAGGGGCCCAGAATAAATCTACGAAAACTAGCTACCAATCTTTCAACAAGCTCGTATATTTAACAGAACCATCCACAAGCTACCGAGCATAGATACATATGCTGTAAACGCCCATAAATAGTTCCGAAACATACCTCAACGATCCCACCCATCAATCTTGAAGATGATCCATCAATGGTGAAGGGCACCACCTAGTTCTCAACTTTAAAAAGGCAAATGATCAAACATCAAGTTTCAAAATCTGAAGAATCAGATTTAAGATCAAAGATCAACGTCTCTTGCATTCAAGCTACTCTTGCTTCAAAGATCAAATACACTCAAGTGAAGCATTCAAGCTCCTTAAGTTGTCCCTAATCCTCCTATCCCATTCCTACTTGAAGCAACATTCCAAGTCAATCACTCCTCTCTCGTTGCATGAGAGAGCACCTACACACAATAATGCAGATAATCATTGTGCTGGTAATCACGCATAGCTCCGTCATTTTTTTTTTTCCTTTTGGCCGGTACACATAGCTCCATCTTATAGATTGATATTAGACAATTTTCAGAACAATCAAAGCTAAGACACCGTTCTATGAGAACCTCACCATTTAACGTATTGAATACTATTTGATAGATCTTCATCAGGACTCATGCTATTCTAAATTCACGCACAAGCAAACCTAACTAAATATTACAGATAATAACTGCAATATCAAGCATACTGGTTCCTCGCACTCAGCCCCTAAAATAATCTCTTCGATTTCCCTCCACATCCATCATCAGTTACAAAAAAAGCGCAAGACAGATATTCAAACATGGCAAAAATGGAGCACACTCAAACAAAGTGAACATATGATGCTCAAAGCAACAAAGTTATATTGGCCTAGCTCCTGAAACAAAAGTTCAACAACACTTCCTGATATGGCATTGACAATTACATGCTTCACAATTAAATAAGATTTCTTTATCCAACTAAGGCAGATAGTATAGGGCTAAAACATCATTATATTAAAATGTACTACACCTAGTGATAATTTGGAAATTAATTGGATTGATGGCATTGTCGAATAAATAGAACCATATATTGGGATGATTAAGAAAGTCTCGACTTGATGGACTCAAAACAACTCCATCATGGTTAGCTTGACCAATCTTAACCTTTTTCAGTATTCTCAGCTGGACCATCCTCAAGCTATTAAGTTTAGACACATATCCTATAAAAGCTTATTAATGATTTCAAAATAACCCTAACAATTTCATCTATCAACCATCAAGATGATCCATTTCTGGTTATTGCTTGCCAAACACTAAAGTGTATCATCCATTTAGAAAGAAACAATCATCTATCAGGCTTCAAAATCTCAAAAATAAAATACAAGATCAAAAGATCAAAGTCTCTTGTGTACAAACAATTCATGGTCCAAAGATTAAATACTGAGAAGTGAAACATCACAGCCCCTTAAGCTGTCATACAAGTGCGTAAGTCCTTCTTCCACCCTCCTCATCTCACCCCACAGGATGCATCATTCCATGTAGCATGACACCTCTCTCATTAATCAGAAAGCATCTATGCACAGTAATGCACATAACCATTGTGCTGGATTTGCATAGACCCATCATATGAAATTTTTTATTTTTTTTTTTTTTTTTGGGTGGGGGAAAGTGGTTGTGAAACTATCATAGGGATTTGCATAGACCCATCATATCAAAGACTTTCAGAGAAATCAAAGCAGAGACATTACTCTGAAAAAACTTCACCATTTTGTGCCTAATTTCTATCTGATAAATCTTCACAAGGAATCATGCTATTCTATATCCATAATCCATTTACAAGCAAGGCCGCTAAAAATGAGAAAACCCGCAACATTGAGTAAATTACACATTCCTTGCGCACATTCCAAATAATAATCTCAACCAGTTGCCGCCACAACCCATCATCATCTACAAATCTAAAGCACACAACATTGAAATCCAAACCTGACAAACTCGGAGAACAAACATCAAAAGTGCAGAACTAGTAGCCTGATTAACAGGATAAACAAAAGGAGCATTATATCTTATATCATTGTGATTGACATTATAAATGCTGATACACAATACCATACCACAAATTCTACACGGCAATCGTCTTCCCATCACGATCATATAAACAATTACAATTCCTAAGCTAATGAAACAGAAGAACCTGCGTTTTCAAGTGAAACATTATTAAGCCGCTCGAGAGCCAAAATAAGTGCTTGTGTTCCCAAATTCCCTTCGCCATGGGCCTTAAGTGACAAATACAACTGCTGAGCAAGTGCCAACCCAGGCAAACCAATACCCATCCTCTCACACTCCTTTAAACAAATCCCCAAGTCCTTAACAAAATGATTCACATAAAACCCAGGGTCGAAATCCCTCTTCATTATCCTACCCGCATACAAATCCAACGATTTCGACCCGGCAGCACCGGTCGAAATCGCACTCAAAAACAACCCAACATCCAAACCCGCCTTATAAGCATAAACCATCCCCTCAACCAAACCAACCATTGTCGAAGCAATCGTCACCTGATTCCCCAGTTTCGCAAACTGGCCCTTTCCGGGCCCGCCCATGTAATTAACTTTCCCCATAAGTGAAAACAACGGGTTTAACAATTGAACCACGTGAAAATCACCGCCAGCGAATATGGAGAGGCTGCCGTTGCGAGCCCCGCGATCTCCTCCGCTGACGGGGGCATCGATGGAGTGGCATCCTTTAAGGGATGCCGCGGAGGCGATTTCCTCGGCAAGCGAGGGTTCGGAGGTTGTCATATCGACGAGGATTCCTCCCTTCCGAAGGGTCGAGAGTGCGCCCGTGGATGGGTCGAGGAGTACGGAGCGCACATCATGTGGATATCCGACGATTGAGAATACGACGTCCGATTGGGAAGCTAAGGAAGCTGGTGAGGAAGCTACCGTTGCGCCGAGGGAAAGGAGAGGATTGGCTTTTGATGGGGTTCGGTTGAAGACGGTTAGGGTGTAGCCGGCTTTTATGAGGTGGGTGCACATGGAGACGCCCATTACGCCTGTGCCTATCCAGCCCACGCGTGTGGTGGATGGGGATATTGTGGTGTTGGTGGTGGCGGCGGGGGGATCGGTGGTCGTGGTGGCGGCCATGGAGCGGAGGAGGATGGAGGAAAGAGGAGTGAGCGCGAGAGTGGAAGGGAGTGAGCGGGGGAGTTTGAGTAGAAGTGGTGGCATTTTGAGGTTTTTGTGTTTTGATTTATCCGTTCAGAGAGGAGGTCTACATGTGGGGTGAGTTTGTAATTCTAGAGAAAGTAAAGGGGTTATGCAAAAATGAATCGTAGCAATGCGATACTTTAGTAAAGTATGAGCAATTAGACGTAAAAAAATTAAAAATTAAAAAAATAAATGCGTATAAAAGATAATTATATTTCATTTTCCTTTTATAATTATATATTTTTCATTAAAGATACATGAATGTTTACGAGAAAAGGAAATAAAGTAATATTCAAAAACATAATTAAAAAAATGTTAATAGAATAAAAATAATCTCAATTTTAGATAATTAGTGATTGAGCATATCCCTTCAAGAAACGATGTTGCTAAATTGGTTTCTAAGTCTGAACCAAACTTAAAAAATTAATAAGATATAAATTTATATAAAATAAAAAGTATTGAAAAAGTAAAAAAATATTAAATAATACTAAATATTTATATCATTTTTTATTTGAATAGAAAATAGTTTTATCTATTTAAAATATTTAATATATTATTAATAACAATACATTAAATAAATATAACTAAAATATATTTATTTTATATCTATATCTATTATTATTAAGTGAATTCTATCATTTGGTGTCAAAAAATGAAAGACTAAACTTTATTATTATTATTATTATTATTATTATTATTATTATATATGCTTCACTCTTTCTCTTTCTCTTCTCCCTGTCTCTAAATTAAAAATGGTTTCCATTTCCCACTCTCTTTTAGCAATGCACCTCCCTCTTCCTGAATTAAAAATGGTTTCCACTTCCCAGTCTCTTTTAGCAATGCAGGTGCATTGCATGCTAGTCTCTGTTATAAAGAGATGAGATGAATTGATGGACTTAATGCATATTTCTACCAAAGAAACTCGAACATTGTAGGTGAATCCTTGTGCAAAATGGTGAAGGAGACCTTCGAGAGTGGAACGATTGACACTGGTATTAATAAAGCTTTCATTTGCTTAATTCCCGAGACTGAAAAACCAAAATATTTCAATAATTTCTGCCCAATCGGTTTATGAATGTGTGCTATAAAGTGATTATGAAAATCATTTCTAATAGAATGAAGACAATTATTTGAGCCCTTAACATTTGCAAAGACTTGTAAATGATGACTTTTTTAATGCCATTAGCTTTTTCCATTAAGCTTTGATATTTGACATATTTTCATTCACTAAAAACATGCATTTTTATTTTAATTATTTTATTAAATTTATCTTAATTTAGTTATTTTATTAATTTTCAAATAATGAAAACGTAAAAAGTGTCAAAACTTTACGGAAAATACTAATGCAATTAAGAAAACTCTTATTTGCAAGTTTTTTTCAAATATTAAAGACTTAAATATTAAAAAAAAGTATAGGATTCAAATTAAAAAGAAAAAAGGAAAACATTAACGACTGAGAACGTTTTTTTTTGTTTTTTTCTTTTCATTTTTGGTTAGGACCATCATGATAATATATAAAAATAACAATTTATGCCATATAGAAGGTGTAAAAAAATAATAAAATTTAACTTTAGAATGAGCTGAATATTATTAAGTCAAAAGGCAGCTTTTTGATAATCAGACCAGAAGCTCTATTTTACTGGGAAAAAAAAAAATCAAAACAAAAACCATTGTTTTATGGTTAAACCATCTACCAACCCTACCATTTATTTGTGTATGTTTTTATTTTTGAACTATTTTATAAAACCATTTTAAAATAGTATTTTCAAAACGATTCTAAAGTGTTACGGTTCAATTTCAACCATTCTAGAATTTTTTTTTTCTTCCACATCTGATTTTTGGATTTTTTTTTCCAATTTGCTTCTTTTCTAAAACACAATCAAATTAAAATGTAATTATATATGATCTCAGATAGTTTTTGGTACACCACATTAAAAACAGAACCCGACCAAACGCAAAACAAACCAAAAACAACATTGACAAGCTCATTAACAGGATAAACAAAAGGAGCATTACATCTTATATTATTGTGATTGACATTATAGATGATGATACACTATACCATACCACAAATACTACACAGAAATCGTCTTCCCATTACGATTTACGACCCCATAAACAATCACAATTCCTAAGCTCATGCAACAGAAGAGCCTGCATTTTCGAGCGAAACATTATTAAGCCGCTCGAGCGCCAAAATAAGTGCTTGTATTCCCAAATTCCCTTCCCCATGAGCCTTAAGTGACAAATACAGCTGCTGAGCAAGTGCCAACCCAGGCAAACCAATACCCATCCTCTCACACTCCTTTAAACAAATCCCCAGATCCTTAACAAAATGATTCACATAAAACCTGGGTTCCAGATCCCTCTTCATAATCCTACCCGCATACGAATCCAACAATTTCGACCCGGCAGCACCAGTTGAAATCGCACCCAAAAACAACCCAACATCCAACCCCGCCTTATAAGCATAAACCATCCCTTCAACCAGACCAACCATCGTCGAAGCAATCAACACTTGATTGCCCAATTTCGCAAACTGACCCTTTCCCGGCCCACCCATGTAATTAACTTTCCCCATAAGTGAAAACAACGGGTGTAACAACTGAACCACGTGCGAATCACCACCAGCGAATATGGCGAGGGTGCCGTTGCGTGCCCCGCGATCTCCCCCACTGACGGGGGCATCGATGGAGTGGCATCCTTTAATGGATGCCGCGGAGGCGATTTCTTCAGCAAGAGAGGGTTCGGAGGTCGTCATATCCACGAGGATTCCTCCCTTCCGAAGGTTCGAGAGTGCGCCTGTGGATGGGTCGAGGAGTACGGAGCGCACATCATGTGGATATCCGACGATTGAGAATACGACATCGGATTGGGAAGCTAAGGAAGCTGGTGAGGAAGCTAGCGTTGCGCCGAGGGAGATGAGAGGGTTGGCTTTGGATGGGGTTCGGTTGAAGACGGTCAGTGTGTAACCGGCTTTTATGAGGTGGGTGCACATGGAGACGCCCATGACGCCTGTGCCTATCCAGCCCACGCGAGTGGTGGATGGGGATATTGTGGTGGTGGTGGTGGTGGCCATGGAGCGGCGGAGGAGGGAGGAAAGAGGAGTGAGAGTGAGGTTTTGAGGCTTTTGTGTTTTATTTTATTGGATTGGAGAGGAAGTCTATCAGTGGGGTGAGTTTCTAATTTTAGAGAAAGGGGATTGGGTTTTAGGCAAAAATGGATATATAAGACTGTGCATAAAAGATAATTACATTTATTTAATTTTTTTTTATTTTTATATATTTCATTAAAGATACGTGAATTTTTACTTCCTAATTTCCAAATGTTTACAATTTAGCCTACGTCAGTTTTGATACATAATCAAATTAAAATATAATCACACATGATCTCGTAAATTTTCATACACCACATTAAAAACAAAACCCGAACAGAAACAAAATAAATATATAACAAGAAAAAAATGAAAATCCCAAAATAGCCCATTCAAATGTTAAATGCAGCTATCATTAGACAACTTTGGTTTTGAATTGAAGAGCCATATTTCCACATGATCCAATACAAGAAGATATCACTATTCCAGTACAATCCTTGCGAGTAGCATGTGCTTCTGCGAAGTTATGGTCATTGGTCTTGGCCGCCATGGTGCCCTGTACAGTGTTATGTTAATTTGAATATTTGATAGTGAGGATCAGTAATTTCAATTCGTTTTTATATCCATATAATCAGACGCACCTAGGCACAAGCCTTATATTGTTGTTGAATTTTTAACAGGATGACAGGAATAGTGCAAAAATTTTAATAAAAGGTATAATTAGATATTCAAATTTTAAAATTGATTACTTTAATACATAAATTTTAAAATTAACAAATTTAATACCTAAAAAATTTTAAAATTAATCAGCTTAATACTTAAAAAAACTAGACAAATATACAATTAGCATATATAAAAAGTTCTCCTGCACATTAAAATCAATTTTAAAATCCAAATATTTAATTAATTAATTTTTAAATTTAAATACCTAATTACATAATTTATTAAATATCAAAATTCAAATACATCCTTTTTAATGTATCGTGGCACCAAATTGAGATGGTTCCGTTCACACTTCCTAGTCTGTTTCATGATCAGGCTACTACAGCAAGAGATCATGTGTCATACGTTATAAGAGCAAACAAAAGAGAAGGACCCTGCAAGATCCGAGGAAAATGCATATCCACTGTCAGTGCTTTGTGCTCTGGTCCTACCTAGTCTCGCCGATTAAGGGCATGTTTGTTTGGCTTTTTCTGACAAATACAGATATTTTTTTTAAATTTTTTTTAATAAATTATATATTAAGAAATAAATCAAATAGATTAAATATAGATAAAAATATATATGTAAATAAAACATATTTACATACATCATTTTAAAAAAGATCCAGATACAAATGAAAAATAAACCATCCAAATAGACCTAAAAGGAAATAGTTGTTTCTGTGGTAACCTCTTTTGGCTGTTAGGAATTAGAATTTACTTGGATTAAAAAGAATGGGATCAGACTCCCATGTCTCCCATTTCAATCTAATCAATCAAATAAAATTTGGGGTTATTAATCCCATTCCCATCCTCTTATCTAATATTAATAGACATGATAGTTATATAATTCCGGCTTTCACAGAAAAAGCTTCAGTGAGGTCAAGCTGAGCTGTTGCAGCACATAATTCGTCAGCAGGAATAATCTTTAGAACCGAAAATCAGATCAGAACGACAGTAAATCGGATATAGCTTCTGCAGGCACAATCACGGTACACCAGTTTTCACACACCATGATGGGTACAGCTACAGGGATTAAAAGTTTCCAAATTAGATACACCAAAGGACACCCTAGGACCCCGCATTAGGATTGCTAGCAGGAGCAGTCAGCATAAGAAGCCCCTTTTGCCTCAACAGATTCAAACAAATGAGCCAGTACAGACTTCAACCTGGCAAACATCATTAGCATGACCTCTTCAATTGTGCCATTAAACAATCATAAAGTATAAATATTCTCAAAATAACATAACAATTTAAACTACAGCAGTGATAATTCTACACTTTCTTCAAAAATTATGTATGGATAAACCAAGAAATTCTTTTGGGATATAAAAAAGAGTTGGGTTAGTGATACACCAAGAGGAGGGTTGGTAGCCTTGACCGGATGTGCTCACAGATAAGCCCTAAGGCTGTTCCAAATCTTTCCTTCCTTGTAACACAGGAACCATGAAATTCAAAGCCCTAGACATCATTGAAACCAGTGTAAAAACAATCGACTATGACGAAAAAAATTAAAAAAGAAAAGTAACAGCACACAGTAGGGAGAAGACTGTTTGATACTGGTAGCAAACAAAGACACAAATATGCAAACTGTCAGAAATACAGAGTAGCCAAACTGGGAACTTGGAATGAAAGCTTCATTGATGGAGGCAATCAATTTCTGAATGCCTTCACTCAAGCATTTGTACAGTGTATCATTCCATCTGCTGAGGTTAGAGAAGGTCAAAGTATGTGCATCAATGAAAAATAAATCATATATCTAAAGGTATTACAATTACAAGCTAGCTGATTCAACTACTTCGCTTCAAAACTCGCATCAAATATAATCATGTAACCACTTGGATGAGATGAGGTAAAAGAAAGCTCAAATACGTTGTGAATACAGAGAGATGAGCCTAACGAACTAAACATCCATCACTCAAGACATTTTAAAAAAAATATGAGAACTAAATCAAGTAAACTGAAAACTGGCACCAATTATTATTATTACTATTAGAATTATTTTTTATAGGGCAATTATGAGTAAAAAATTATTCAGGCACATTAGAGGAGCACAAAATTAGAAAAAGCAAGTTCTTTTAAAAATCAAAACAAAGACCTTCCATATTATGTGCACATTTATTACTTTCAGCTTCTTCTACAGATTTGTCAATAAGCACAGCTTGATTTGATTGAATAACATCAACAAAAGACCAAAAAATCTTTGAACAAATGAATGCTTCATATTTAAGGTGCTAAATAAAGGATTTTGCTTAAAATTAAGATCACATCCATCAAGAAAACATCAAGCTTCTTCCTAGTTAACGTCATCCAAAGAAAGTCTATACAACTTCAGAAGCATAAATAGTAAGATTATGGACCCTGGACAATTCAGAAGACAAGGCAAGCCTCCAATCGCAACCAAGTATATACACGACAAAGGGATGTGTACAAGGGAAAAAAAAAGGGCCTCCCTCAACATACTAGTTATCAGTTCATCCAAATGCAAGGTAAACTGGCAAGATGCTGATATACAAGCTCAGACAGAAATGGGTCTGCAAGAAATTAGTATAAAACAAAGCAGTCGATATAAGCTGAAATGGGGAACAAGCAATGCCTTTATGGCCTTTTCTGCTGGTAAAACAAAGTGGCCACTGGCCAGCAACTGTTCGACACAGGCGATGCCAATACAGCAACAGTACTGTACAAACAGCAAAATCAACATCCAAAGAGTAATAGCTTATAACAGATTCTGAAACTAAAAAACATTCATCACCACAAAAAGAACTCCAGAAAATATCTCAAACAAATAGCCACCAAAGGCTTAAAACCCAAATTTCTCTGCACCAATTAAAAAGAAAAAAGTAACCAAGCAATCCCATTTCTAAAACCAAGTATCACCTACAAGGAGTATTTAAGCAGATAAACATTGATAGAAAGGGCTCACTCCGTGCATACATTGCTCTCCTCGCTGTTGCAATACAGGATGGAGAGACATGCAATTGCACAATTAGCTGAAGGAAACATCGAAACCCAACTATATCCTTATTAGCTACACAAAAATTACAAGAAACCATTACACAAATTATGTTACAACTCTTAATACTTACTACTCGTTCACTTCGCTGTAATTACAATTAAATTACAATCTTATTTCTTATGAATAGTTATTATGGCATTTAATTCACTGGATAATGATTCCATGATAAATCTCTACCACATAAAATATTAAATAATCATTTTTTATTAAAACCTATGAGTATCAATTTAATGCTAGAACAGTTTTTTTTTTTTCAAAATACTACCATTTAAATAAAATAATAATAATAAAAAATCCTATCGCAGCTCAATTCCATCTCTCCATGATAGGAATTTTATTACGATCTTATTCATTCAGCGGAGTAAACAGACCATTCATCCACAATCTTAAGAAACAATTATTATTAAAAAAGGTAAAGCTCTACAACTTATGATGTCTGGCTTGATAAACCAAGCTTCCGAAACAATATTCAGAATACAAAATTGCAATGCATCATTATTCAGCATTGTTTAACATATTTTTTTTATCAACTCATAGTAAGATGATATCTCTAATACCTCAGCCAATACAATACCCGAGAAAAGGCGAAATCCGAACCGGATTTCAACAACCATTAAAACTAATCAACTATGAACTAACACTAAAAAAAATAAATCTTCAATTTAATTCAATTCACTTATACTCAAAGGAAGGCATAGGTGTATCATAACTCTCCAAAACCTCAGTCTTCACACCACCACCGCTTGATCCACTCTCCTCCTTCTTTCCTCCCCCGAACAATCCCCCAAACCACGACCCCGAATCCGATCCCGAACTCGAAACCCAAGCTGAATCTGGCAATTGCTGCCCTCCCTGCCCCGTCGCCGGGACACCAGGCGGCATCGGCATAGGTACACCGCCAGGCATAGGCTCCTCCATTATCATCGGCGTCCCCGGCGGCGCGCTCATGATCTTATTAAGCATTATTCCGGCTCCTTCTATCAAAGCCAGCAAAACTCCCCCGAACACCGCGGCGCGTGTAGCAGGTCCAGGACCTTGGCGCATCGAGAGGAAGCCACCGGTGGCGCCTCCTGCGATGATCGAGTTCCAAGGATCCTCCTTCTGGCGGACGTAGACCATGGCGCAGTCGAAGGTAGAGAACAGACCGCCCCACACGGCGAAGCTTCCACCGACACGAGGCGCGTTCATGCGGACGGCTTGTGTGCCACCAAAGAAGCGGGAGCCGGAAGGGGAGTTGTATACGCCCTTGAGGAAGTGAAAAGCGGAGCCGCCAACGGCTCCCATACCGAACGCGCCTCCGACATCGTCGAGGATGCGGTCGGGGCAGGGCTCGCGTAAGGTCTCCGGAGTTCCCATGGAAGGAAAGTTTGTAACTTTAGGATAGGGTATTAAGAGATCTTGCGTTGATTTTCGGTTGTTTTTTCGTTCGCCACAGGCAGTGGATCTGTGGCGCGCTAGGGGGGTGGGGGTTGAGTTTTGGTGGCTTGGACAACAAGGAAGGGTATGTTGGGTTTGGGTGGAATGAAATAGAGCTCAAGGATCCCTCTGATATGCGGAATGACTTTGGAGTGAAATGGAACACCACAATAAGTAAATTTAAAGTGTAAACTGAATTGAATATCTATAAAATATATTTGTAGAAAATGTTATCATTAATAAGTACATAAATCACGAATATATGGTAATTAAAAAAGTTGAAATGGAAAAATAATTATGTCTTTTGAAGATAATATTGAATTCTCCTTTATTATTTTAACTTCTAAAATTGCATCCAAACATAATAAATGAAATAAAATCTAGAATAACAATTCAATTTCAGGTCTATTAATGAAAATTAAATGCACCGAAATTGTTAATGATCAAATATATATCATAGACCTCCCAAGTCCAATTCAACACATTATTATTCAAGATGGATCTTTGGAGCTAAGCCCAACACACTCTCACTGACACAAAGTCTCGCAGTAACATCAATTCACTTAGCCTGGGAAATTAATTGCCGAATTCTATGAACAGACGAACCTCAACCTAGGATAACTTTGTGTGTCCTCCTAATCACTTGGGATTGGCACGGCTAAACATGGATTAGTGTATTAACCCATGTCTTTAGTAACTATCCCCAACTTCTCATTCTCCCCCATTCTCATTAAGTGCATGATCGCCAAAAATCAATCTACTATAAATATTTCCCTAGCATCATTAGAATGGAAATATTGTCTATATACTTGCTTATGTCTATACTATGTACTTTATTATCAATGTGTCAATTAACTTAAAGATCAAATCTCGTGGCATCACTAATTGAATTTTGTCTTACACAGTCGATACACAAATCCTAGTACATTATACCCGAAAAAACTTTTTCCATACTAACATTATCTCTATCATATTGGTTAAAACCACCATATGGGATGAAGGCTCGAATGTATTATTTGTGTGTATAAATTTTTTTTAGGTATTTAATTGATCAAATTAAAAATTAAGATATCTAATTATGTATTTTTTTGTTAAAGTTCAAGTGATATTCGCAATATTAAACATTTTCAAGAAGATTTCCGACCAGTAGAGGGTGGGGACAATTAGGTCGGTCGTGTGTTTGGAAGTTTCAAAACTTGCTATTTTCCATATAATGTAGAGGGTTGCTTGTTTCATCATATTTTGATCATTTTACCGTCATATTTTTCTCATTTTCAAATAGACGTTTGTCAAAAATAGATGCCGATGAAAAACTGGCAATCTTACTCATAACCAGAACAAATAGATATAATACAAATATGATACAAATAAAGTACAGATGCATATATAATATAAATACGATATAGATAAAAATTAAACAACTTAAACAAACAAAAAAAATCAACTTTATCTAATTTGAACTAACGATAAAGATATTATGAAAAGTTCCTCAAAAATGCTAAATAGCCTGTTCCATATAATGTAGAGGGTTGTTTGTTTCATCATATTTTAATTATTTTAGCATTATATTTTTCTTATTTTCAAATAGATGTTTGTCAAAAATAGATACCAATGAAAAACTAACAATTTTACTTATAACCAGAATAAATAGATATAATACAAATATGATACAAATAAATTGCAGATACATATATAATATAGATAAAAATTAGACAACTTAAACAAACAAAAAAATCGATTTTATCTAATTTGAACTAACGACAAAGATATTATGAAAAGTTCCTCAAAAATGCTAAATAGCGTGTTCCATATAATGTAGAGGGTTGTTTGTTTTATCATATTTTAATCATTTTTTGCATCATAGTTTTCTCATTTCCAAATAGACGTTTGTCAAAAATAGATATCAATGAAAAAATGACAATTTTACTTGTAACCAGAACAAATAAATATAATACAAATATGATACAAATAAATTGCAAATGCATATATAATATAAATACGATATAGATAAAAATTAGATAACTTAAACAAACAAAAAAATCGATTTTATCTTATTTGAACTAACGACAAAGATATTATGAAAAGTTCCTCAAAAATGGTAAATAGCCTGTTCCATCTTTTAGAGTTGAAATTATTCTTCTATGTAGGGGTGTACAAAAAAACCGATGAAACCAAAAAACCGAAGCAAAACCAAAAAATTAATCAAAAAAATATATTAACCGATATGTTGGTTTTGATTTATGATTACAGTTTTTATTCTTTTCGGTTCCTGTTTGTAACCACAAGAACTGATGGTTAACGGTTAACTGTTTTGATATTTATAAATATATTACATATATAATTTACATATACATATAATTATTTTAAAAAAAATATATATATATATATATACATATACATATGATTTACATACGTTAATATTCCTTATATTTTGATTAAAGTACTATGTTTGATGAGAGCTGATGCAGTAATTTATTTGGTTTGATTTTGTTGATGATGATACATCCAAAGGCTTGTTTTTTCCTTTTTCCTTAATTTGATTTTCTTTTTTTTTTCCTCTTGTAATATATGTAATAATTTAAAGAAAAACTCTATGATAAAGACTAAAAAATAAGGTTTGTTGAATTTGATTTGTTGAAACCATTATCTTGAATGATTAAAAATCGAAAACCAAAAAAATTAATCGAAAAAATGGTTAACCATTTATAATGAACTAATTAAGAATTGAGATATTAAAAAATCAATTATTACGATTAGGTTCAAAAAATAAGATCACAAACTGGTTAACCAAACCATGAATACCCTTACTTTTATGTCCTTGCAGGGCAATCTCCGTGTTTGCTATTCAATGATGGACCTAAAGTGAAACTATTATCAATTTTTTTTTTTTTTTTGCAATTGAAACTATTAACGTATTTGAACGCATTTTAAAAAATTGGATATATAATTCTTAAGAATTAGCAGTTCTTGTCTTAAAAGAGGAATTTGGTTTCATCTTTAGTGACGCCTATAGATAATTTCTTTTCACTTTTATTATACAGTTAATTCCATTCAACACATGAATTTAAGTAAATAAATGGATTCATCATTTCACATCTCATTCCACTCCATTCCATTCCAAATAATTTTTTTTTTAACCAAACATGGCACAAATAAAATAGATGATATGTGAATCTATCCTTCCCATTGTAATAGTTAGAAAAAAAATCAATCAAATTTAGTGATAAAGTAAACTCGATTCAATATTTATTTAGCCTGATTATACAACAATACAGTGCAATATAGAGCTCAAGCTACTTAAATAGTTTAAGTTAAATAAATGGCTTATGAGTTAAATTCTAATTTTATTTCTTTAACCGGACTAATTTATTGAGTCTAATCAAACTAGATTGAATTTAAATATTGATCCAATTAATATTATATTAATTATAAGAAAATATGTTTTTGAATTAGTTAGGTATAAATGAATTTAAACTCAAACTTGTGGAGTGCTTAGTTTATTAATAAATTATCTCATTTTAACTTAGCTTATTTACAATTCTATGACCTGTAATTATATAAAAATTTTTCATTAATACTTACAAGAAGCGATATTTAAAAGGTGGTCGATGTGCAACCTTGTAGCTATAAATGACCGGTTTAACTTTATTTAAATCGATATTAAAATATCTTAAAAAATATTTTTTTATAAGACTTATAATGCATTTAAATATATATATATATATATATGTATTCTTTTCTTTTATTATGATAAGGGAGGGATTTGAATTTAATCAATCTTATTTAAAAAATCGGTGCTAACCTTACTATAATATAAAAGGGTAAATTATATCGAAAAATTCTAATGTTTGAGAATTGGTTTACTTAAAGTCTCAATATTTCGAGTGGTTCAAAAAAGGTTCCAACATTTGGAGAAATGGATCAATTTAGATCCCCATGAACATGTGTCAATAAGAGAAAGATTTAACATATTTTAATTAAATGTTTCTTTTTATTGATACATGTCAATGAGAACCTAAATTGATCTACTTATCTAAACTTTGGGATCTTAAATAAATTTACCCAAAAACGTTAAGACTTTTTAGTGTAATTTACTCAAATATAAAATAACCCACACATCTTTATATTTGTTATTTATTTGTGCCGATGTTTCTACTTGAAGTGATATAGGACACTCAACTTTTAATGGAGAATATTAGTGGTTTCATTATAAGGCAAAATCAAATGAATGAACCATTTAAAAACCTTATAATGGAACCACTAACATCCTCCATTAGAAAGTTGAGTATCCTGAATTTAATTAAGGCATATACCGCTACGTATAATATCCTATGTATTATACGCTCAGGCTTCATTTTAAAATTTTTTATTTATGCTAAATATTGCTAGCTAGTTTTAAATTATGAAATCGTTGATTTGTGATGGGAAAACAAGTTTACGAAAAACATTTCTAGCTTCTACTCAAATGAGTAGATCAACTTTCTCAGAAACAAAAATTTAAAAGATGATTATAAACATATGGGCTCCACAAGGCCCTTTAAAGAAAATACAATTTAAAAAGGTAAATCCAACTCCATATACAAAACAAGATAAAAACAGATACAAATAATCCATCGCCTTACTTCAATTTACTCTTCCTCTCATATCTCCAGGATCGCCCAAAATTAATTAGTAAACCTAAGTTTAACTTGATTAAATAGGTTTTAATGAGCTAAATTGAATTAGATTAATTAAGTTTAATCACCTTGGCTTAGTAATTGAATTAAATAATTATTTTTAATAAACTTGGTTAAGATTAAGATAATGTATGTGCGATAACTTGTAATTTGACTATGATTGAGTTAACATGGACTTAATGATTTGTTTTTGGCCTAGAATGATATGCATTAGGTCAAATCATGTATTATATGGGGAATATGTTGTTCAAAGTATGTTTACTTGAGATAAGAGTATTTTTTAATATGAGTATAGTGATGATGTTCTTGTAATAAATGACTATAACCAAAGTGAAAGAAATATTTTGACAGACAGCAGAAAACTGTCGGTACCTTGGCGGGGCAATTATCATAGCCATGGCGGAGTTTTTACTTAATGTCTGATCAAATAGGGTTTAAATAAAAGTTTTATATAAGTAGATAATCAATTAAATACTCATATAAGTTTAATTCTTGAACAAATATGGATATCTGATATATCTTTTGAGATGGCTTTTGGAGTCTTTGTTTGAATTTCGAATATATAAGGTACGCAGTGACTTGCGTATTGATTATTAAGATATGCATTCAAAATAAATTAAAACTTAAAGACATCTTAATAAATGAGTGTTGCTTGTGCATGTGCATGTGCAGTTGAATCCTATTTGGAGACGATAACCTTGTCCCAAGTGGATACTGTAATTAGGCACTTAAGCCACCCCCCTCATGATGCAATGATAGCAAACAAATAAAAAATTGCACGAATGTTACTTTGGTTCACACAATGAATGGTCATATAGTTTTTATCAATCATCAAAATACAAGTTAGATTTATTCAAATGCGTTTCATGAGTTTTTCAAAGAAGTTCTTATAAGTTACAATAAAATTCTTATTTTCACAACAAGAAGAAGTTTGAAGATATTATGAGATTTTTTGGATGTTTGAAGTTTTTAAGAGGCAGATATATATACACACCATATTCAAAGATTCAAATAATAGAAAAGACAGATATGCACATGAGAACAACCAAAACAACATCTGAAGTTTTCATTCGTACTTGCAAAAGCCTTATGAGCAAATTAACAAACACTGCAACTTCTTTTACAATCTTTATATTTCGAGCTTAAACTATAAATTCATATTTTTTCTCATTCTTGTAACAGCTTTATTTACTTTTTGAGTGGGGATTAGCATAAAAGCGAGGTTACAAAAATCTTATAGTCTGTGCATGGCCGAGCAGTAGGCTAGAAAGACAAAGCAAAAGCTATTGATGTTTGTAACTTTTCTTTATTGTTGGATTAGTGCAATGACCAGTGTGGAAGATTGGATCCCCAGCAGTAGAGCTGGAAGAGAGGACTGACTCACAATTAGGAACCTCTATAAATCGTCGTCTCCTTTATTTACTTGCACTTTAACTTATGTTATTTTACATGCAGCTTATCATGTGCATTCTTCATAAAAAATATTCTCTTTAATTTGCATTTGCTAAAAAATTTTGAATAAACAATTTACCCCCTCCCCTCCTCGGGTTGGCCTTTTCGGGAGCTACAAAAGAAATGACAAAGAAGAATATTTATCTCACAATACAATAAACTTATGGCTAAATTTAATGAGATAAAAGTTCGGGTAGTATATTAAACTTATGACCAAAGTTTTGGTCACGTTTACAACATTATACCTTTAATTTAATAAATTTTGGTTTGCTTAGATGATGTTACTCATATTATTACAACATATGTGACTTAATATGCATACAAATATAAAATACAGTTTTATTTTGACAACCTTCTCTGTTACCTTACAATACCATGTCACCATTATAATGATACCCACCATCTCTGACACCATCTCATGCCTATCGTTAACACCATAGCATTAGTGTTGGTAGTGGTTTAATAGTGGTAACAATGGTAGAAAAGGTAATAGTGGTGATGGAGTGTTAGTAGTGGTAGTAATAGTAATAGTGGTTAAAGCTATAAACATATCAAGTCAAGATGATATAGTACCAAACTCCAACTCTACTTAAATAAAAAACCCAAAGCTTGGTACTTGGCTTTAGGTTTAATTTTCAAAGTCGAGTTTGACATAAGGTTATACTCAATTGGATTAAATCAAACTCAAGTGGGCTCAATTATACTACAAAATAAGTTGTTTTTTATTTTTTTCAATACAAATGTTTTGTATTTTTTTTTAAATATAGGGGAAGCTCGAAATAAGTTTCAAGCTGACCGAAACAAGTATTTTCAAATTTAAACTCAAGCTTAATAGTCATTCAAGTAACTCATACTAGTTGCAATAGAGTCAAACTCAAGTGATCACTAAATCGGATTTGAGTATCTTAAGAGCATGCTTTACTTGCTTATAGCACGCGTTCAATCTTGGAGGTGGTGGAATGGGTTTGGTGATGTTTTGATGATGACACGTAATGTTTAGCAATAATGTTGATGATAATTGTGGTATTTTTCACTAAACACAAGCATATAAATAAGGGTATAACATGCAACTTGAGTAAGCTATTTAAGTCAAATTTCAGTAGGGCTAAAATTAATGTTAATGGGTACTCGAACAACAAACGTGACTCTTTAATTAGTTCGTGTTTGAAAACTTAACCCCATAAGACTCTTTAGTAAGCATTCTTTTTTTTTCTTTTTCAGGTAAACTTAAAAAATTTTATAAGATAAAAACAAGCAAATTTTTCTTTTTTTCAATACTGTTAATTAAATAAACATTCATAATTATTATGAAAAAGAAATTATAGAATGCTAATATTCATGTAAATTTTCTCTTTTTTTCTACTTGCAATTTTTTTATTAAAATATTTTTTCTAATTTATTTTTGTTGAAAACAAAAAATATATAAGTTTTATGTATTTTTTTAACAAATTGATAGATAAATATATATTAATAGATGTGCTATAATGAAAAGGAAATAAATAAACATTCTACACACGTAGCCTAAAAAAAATGATTTTGCATTAATCCTTGACTGTAACAAAATGCATGTTAGCAAGAAATGGAATGAAGCTGTAATGAGATTTTTATTTATATAAATGTATTTTGGAAAAAAAGATAATTCTAGTACTTTAATTATCATTTATGAGATTGAGTAAAGAATCGATATTTATTAAGATGATTTAATATTTTGTAACTATTTTAGCAATAATGCATTCAATTTAATATTTATTAGAATGATTAAGTGGTTAAACTCATAGCGAATTGGGAGGAGAGATCTATGGTAGGGGGTAGTATTGGATTATGAGGATAGGCTTGAGAGAGAGAGAGAGAGAGGTTGTATATAAGTTGTGTATGAGTTAAAACTAAATTAATATAGACAAAAATATAGGTAAGATTTTTTTTTTTTGGCCCAAAAAAGATGGAATTTTTCAATAGAATAAAATTACATTAATCAAATAGACCAATACAAAAAAATTAATTAACAGAGAATTAAGAGTACAAAGACTCATTCGATTAAACAGGCACATCTCTTCAAGAGTCAAAATGTTCTTGACAGGGGATATGATCCTTCCTAAAATAACAAAACCTACTCTACTAGCGAGTAAAGCAAATCCCCATAAAAAAGGGATAAAATAATCCCAACAAGGGATGTAAACAAAAGAAAATAGAAAAACAACAAATACATTAAATCCACTTGTTCTAAAACGCTACTGATTAACCAATCTCTCAATTGTCAATCAAACCAGTTGTGCAGACAGTGGACCTACAGTGAAGGAATTGTGATTCCATTAACAATGATGAGCAACTTGAATGGTTCTAAGATACAACTTGGTTGATTTGAAAATAATGATATCAAAAGTGATGGATTCGTGGATTAATGGTGTTTAAAGAAATGAAAAATTTTAAGAAAGGAGGGGTTACTAGGCCTAGTAACTGCCTACCTATGCTATGGTAGAAAGAGAGAGAGAGAGAGAGAGAGAGAGAGAATATAGCCTTAGATTGAGCTTCGTTAATAAAGGTAAGGCTTAGCCTATTTATTTGTAGCAACACCCTTTATTGAGGTGACACATAATAAAATAGTTCTACCGATCATTCAACAATTATTTATATATCACACTTTCAATGGAGGGTGATATTAAAAATAGACAGACTAATCTCAACCCCCATTTTTACTTTGTAACTAAAGGAAAATAATATATAATATATAATTAAACTATGAAATTTTATTTTTTTAGGATTCTTATTAAAATAAATTGTTGAAATAATGTTTGATTGAGATTAATTACCAAAATATGATATCGAAATCATGGTTCTAAGACTGGATATACACATATTATGATGTATTATGATGTTGCTTGTTTAAATCATGATTTTCCAAGCTCCCCTTGCTTTAAATATTGTTAAAAGGTGTTGAAAGTGGACATTTATTATTGAATCATTTCGGCTGTCCCATCACATCAAATTTATGGCAAATGCCTGCTCCTCGCCCTTCTGCTGGAAATTGAATATAAGTATAATGTGTGGAAATATAAGTATTGTGTGGGAAAAATGCGATTTGCTGGCACATGAAAAATAATTCATTAGGATGTATATTGCCATGATAAAGCTTGATATATGTGAAAAAACACCATATCCCGTTTTTATACTTGATTTTGCTAGAGTGTGAAAACATGATAGCATGATTTATATAAAAAAAATCTTAATATCACGAAGGGATGAGCAGATATAAGGTGGATAGGGTATGAAGTGCTATCGGTATCCTATCCTATATACTATATGGTATTAGATTTGGTATTCGAAATCTACCTTGTGGTATCTTTTACCCTTCCTGTATCTGTATCCTATAAAACCTACAGAGTACAAAGTATCCTATTGAGCCCTATTGATTTTCTTACGAAATATCTTTTTTTTTTATATATTTTCATAAATTTCAGGTTTAGAGTATTTTATATCCTGTAGTATATTTAACTACCTTAATTTCGTACATTCACTACAAATAGCATATGGAAACGAATTTTAAAAGTAATTTGTTAATAACAAGTTCTATAATGTGTAGAGTCTCTTTATGAGGGGAAACTGAAACTTATAATAAAAATCTATTGAATGCGTTTATATGATATTAAACAAAATTGTAGCAAATTCTAAAATAAAAAACTTTGGAGCAATTTTCATATTAACTAATCTTAGAAAATAAATAGTATATCTATATAATTTGGGAGCTCAAGTATTACATACAATCATAGGCGTTCCAAAATTAAAATAACAAGTGTTTCTAAAATAAAATAGTACAAATTCTTCTATAGTAAAAATTTTTAGAAGATAATTTGCAAAATAATAGTCTTGAACAAAAAATAGTCGTCAAATAAAAAATAGAGTATTGTTATTTATTTTGTGTATATTAATATTGCTCTATAATATTTAATAAGATAGATATAATATAACCTAAAATATATACTAGTACAGGTTCTACGGTGGGTACAGGATATGAAAACCTCATACCTGTACCCTACCTTGTGAAAGTAGGTTCCGTAAAATCTATACTCGGACCTTATCCTATAACTTTTAATAGGGGTGTTCATGGTTCGGTTAACCGGTCCGTGACCCTATTTTTTGATCATAACCGTAATAATTGAATTTTCAATATTCTGATCCTAACCGATCCATTATAAACGGTTAACCACCTTAATGGTCAATCATTTTTTTCGGTTTTCGGTTTTTAACCATTTTACATAATGGTTATGCAAATTTTGCAGTTAACCATATTTTTCAATATGTCCGTAAAAAAAATTATAGTATTTTTTGTATAATTATATTAAAAACTATAAATTAAGAATGTAAGACTTGTAAAATAATTATTAATATATATCAGTGCTATCAAGATAATCATCATAATAGCCTTTTACTCATGTGTTCTTATCAACCTTGATCAATTGAGCTCAATACAAAATCTCAATCAAACACCACCGTTCCAATTTTCAAACATATATGCATTTGTTTCTTCTTATCTAAATCATTCATTTTAACATAATTCATATTGATAGCACTAAAAAAATATTTATATAGGTATATTATAAATTATATATTTATAATTACGGATAAGTTAACCGAATCCATCGGTTTCTAGAACTAAAATCCGAAACTGAAAACTGAAAAAAATTAAAAATGCTAATCCTAAATCGAAACCGATGGATCGGTTAACTCTTTTTTTTTTGGATTGGTTTTTCTTGTTCGGTTCGGTTATTCTAAACATTCGGTTTTTTTGCACACCCCTAACTTTTAATACCTACCCAAACCCTATCCAGTCGAGCAGGGTCCGGGTGAATACCCTATGCGACAGGGATACTCGCTTACCTCTATTCACGATTTATAAATCATGGAATTTTGATAATTAATTTCATTAAACTTTAATTTTGGTAATTAATTTCGTCCAACTTATATATTAGTAATTTTTTTTATTAATGGTAGATAGGTTTTAGATTCATTAAACTACATGTATATTTTTAATCTTAAACACATCTGTTAGACTCGAATATGTATATGATTATAAATATTTTCTATTGACTAAGTTTGTTAATAGCCTTATATGCTAAAATCGAACTTAAACACATTTGCAAGTAGGTTTGAATGGTGTAGCTTGTTTATTAATCGGATCTCGTTAAATTTTGCTTGCAACAATCCATATCTTAAGCTTGAATTTCATAACGTTCAACTTAAATGGCCTTTTACTTAATTGAGTTCAAGTCAAGCTCTAAACTAAACGGATTCAAGCGGAATGTAGATATTAATATTATTTTGATTATAATAGTTTCTTTAATAATTAGATCAAGCCTAGAAGAATCTCAAAGAGGTTGAATTCAAGTTTTTTTTTTCTTTTTTTGAAATTGCATACTATTCCTTCTCCTAATTTTTTACCTGGATGTGAATTTTCTCCTTAAATTTCAAAACGAACCTTTTGATATCTTAAACTTTAAAAAATTGGACAATTTAGAGCACTTAACATTTTGGTTAAAAAAAAAAATGGTGGGAGTTGTAAAATACTTTCTCAAACTTTTAGCTATATGCAGATTCATTCCTTAAACTTTCATTTATATGCAGATTTACTATCATAAATTATTATCTTTAATTGTGCTAATTTTTTAAAATTTAAGTGATCGAAAAGCTTGAAAGTTGAGGAATAAATATGCATCTTAATAAAAATTTCATGAGGATAATTTGCAAATACCTTTTTTTCCTTTTTTTTGTCAATATCACTTCGAGTTAAAATTCTAAATTTGGTTATGCAGGTATGCATATATATACACAACAATATATTAACTCTAACTTTTTTTTGTCAATATCACTTCGAGTTGGCACAGACTTAAAAGTTCTAAATTTGGTTACTCTATTAACTCAACTTATTCACAACAATATATACATGCATACATATATATATACACACACACTTATTCCATTCCCATTTTAATCATACTATTTAGTTATATGCAATAATTAATAGAATAATCATAAACAAATGAAATAGTTATCATAAAAAAAACTAATAATAATAATGATAATGATAGAAGGAGAGGAAGAAAGAAGTATAAACCCTTCAAAAACAAATCTTATCTCGGTAGCTAAGACCGAGAACCTGAGCCTTCTCCAATTCACAGAGGTCTGAATGTAGTGTAGTCGCCAACCCTCAGTTGAAACCGCCTAGCCTGACATATCATTCGGAATCAAGTATTTCAAAACCTCGTACTCTTCGTTAACCGATAACATATCACCCGCTTTGATGCATACAATGTCCACTAGTTTAGCGAAAGCTCATGCCTTTACATCCAATCTTAGATTTTCACTTAAACCCAATTGTTTAAAGCAATACTCCAGTTCAAATCCCCAGTTTTCTTCATCTCGGTCATTGTTAAAACCCCATATAAACCCTAAACCGCATAAGAGTGCCCAGTTATCAAGTGGGTGTCGGAATGAATCATCATTTGTTTGGCCTGATTTGGGGAAAGTAAGATTAATCTCAAAGGGAGTTAGGCTTAGAGGCTCTTTTCAGTTTTGCCCTGTAGGAAAAGGTAGAAGCTTTTCGGGTTCGGGTTTTCGAAAGGTTGGTGAAAGGAGGAATGGTAGTAGTTTAGGAGCTGAAAAGGCTCTCCCTTGGTTGGCTTCAAGTGAAGTTGAGGGAGTGAAAGCAACAAAAAGGGAGATTATGAATTCATCTTGGCAGCATTCTGCCAAGATGCTATTCGAGAAGGAAGTAGGAAGTGGAACTAGCCATTCGTCGTGGAAGGAGTCGGCTAAAAGGTCAAATGAGAGAAAAGCTGTGTCTAGTGTGAACAGTGGAAGTAAGAAAGGGGAGAGAGGTATGGTGGGGAATAGACGAAATTGGTATGAAATGAGGAATGAGGATGCGGAAGGAGTGGAGGATGAAGAGGGAGAAGCGGAAGTAGTTGATGATCCACGGTGGGATAAGATAAGGAATAGGTTCGGGAAAATGGTAGATGCAAAACCTGGGAGAGAGAAACCTGAAGTTTACAGGTGGAATAAGCAGGAAAATTGGGCTAGGAAGACCTGGAAAGAGGCTACCGAGTCAACTATTCCAAAGCTGGTGGGGGAAGGGGTCTATGGGGTTGGTCCTGTTTTGGCTGCCTTATCAGCTTCAAGAAGGGAGTTTTATACACTATATGTACAAGAAGGTTTGGATTTGAGTAGCAACAATAAGAAGAAGAAGGATAAGAAGGGGTTTGAGCGAGTTCTGAAGATGGCTGAAAAAATGGGGTTAACCATAAAGGAAACATCAAAGCATGATTTAAACATGGTTGTTGACAACCGTCCTCATCAAGGTATTGTTTTGGATGCGTCTCCTCTAGAAATGGTAAAGATAAAGGAACTGGATCCTGTTCCCATTAAGGAAGACGCGGGATCCCTCTGGGTTGCTTTGGATGAGGTGACGGATCCACAGAATTTGGGGGCGATCATTCGGTCTGCGTATTTTTTTGGAGCGTCGGGTGTAGTTTTGTGTGCTAAAAACTCAGCTCCATTAAGTGGTGTTGTGAGCAAGGCAAGTGCTGGTTCTTTGGAGTTAATGGAGCTTCGGTATTGCAAGAATATGATGCAGTTTCTGACATCTTCTGCAGAAAATGGTTGGAGAGTTCTTGGAGGCTCAGTTGCTTCAAAATCAATTCCCCTAAATGAGGTTTCACCTGGTGAGCCGACAATTCTTGTTTTAGGCAGTGAAGGCACCGGGCTGCGGCCTTTGGTAGAGAGATCATGTACACACTTGATCAGGATCCCTGGAAACATCCCTGCAGATGTAAGTGCTGAAAATACAGATGATGCTGAAGTTATGGAGACAAATAGCTTGGTTAAGGAATTTCGATCCTTTTTAGCTGTTGAGAGCTTGAATGTTAGTGTTGCAGCGGGTGTGCTGCTTCATCATTTGATAGGAAACAACTGCAACAAAGGTCAAAGCAGAGATGATAGGTTGGTATGAGATTTCACATCAATATGGTGAACTTGATGTATCTTGTCAACCGAATTATGCGTGGCGAGTTTCTTGGCTGATTATATAATGAGTATAAGCAAAGTAGCCGTCATCCATTTTCATGCCATAAGGCATCAGATTCTTGAGTTACTTTTATTTTTACTAAGCACAACCCTCTTCCCACTCTTCTAAGGGCAAGCTGACAGATAACTCAACTTTGAAAGGACTTCTGTTCTTAATTTGTTCTTCATTGAAGCACTACAAGTATCTTCTGGTCTGGTGCTTCATTCTAAATGGAAGCGTATTCTGTATCTGGCAGGTTTAGTCCCTGTTTTGCACAGGCAATTAGTTTTAGCTGCAAGTAAATCTCAAAAATGTAAAAGGGCTACAAGCTCAAAATAGTCAGAGCCATTGAATATACGAAGAAAAGCAAGACAGTCTTTCTGGTTGTTCATGAGATCACATGGGTGAACTTTGCATCAGCTTCTTTACTTGTGCATGAAGTTTTCTCTTATTCACAGAAATTCCAGCAGAGAAAAAGTACTATTCTACCTGAAAAAATTTTCAATATCTGCAAGCAAAGCTTGAATACTACGAAAGCAATGTTCATTTTTAAAATGTTGATGTCTTTCTCTTCATTCCTATAGCTGATGAATTTTTGTGGCTATAGGTCTTATGCTGACCCTGGTGAATAGGACATGTCCAGGTCCCTTGAAAGTTAAAATTTGAAAACTGATTTAAGTTGCTAAGCTCTTGTGGCTTCTGCGTTGCATGTTTTGTGAAGTTCTCGTCTTTCAACTGTATTAATTGCCACTCTCCCAGTGGTTACACAATATTCTCAAGCCAAGAGGATGGTGTTGATCTAAGGGACATATAATGGTACAAGGCACAAGGCGCATAGCACAAGATTTCCCATCTTAGCTTTGAAGCTGTTTGTGAAATTTTCCTTTTCTTGTCGTGTTTTGAATTGGAGCTGTCTGTTACATGACAGAGTCCTCACCATTTTAGCTCTTCAAGCTTAATACACATGCACGGTTTTTACACACATGATGAAGAGAAATCATAAAAGATTGATGTGAAATTGGTTCACCTGTAACTACCTTTTAGTTTTTTGTTTTTTTGAAGTGTTATGTCAAAGGCTACTGGGTTATCTTTTGCTTCTTCTATATGCTGTAATCTTCTTGCTAGCAATATGTTGAGGGCAGTTCCATTGTGGCAATGCAATATGTTTGCAGGGATATGAAGACTGGCAAGGTTATAATATGATCATTTTAAGCATTTGTTCAATTTTTGCCACTCATATCTGCCATGGGGTTTTGGCTTGACATATCAGAAAAACTAAAAGCCACTCAACTCAAGCATGTTAATCTAAAAATTAAGTCTCACTGTCTGCTACTTAGCCACCTGACTTATCTAGACAGTGCAATAGCTCAGACTAGAAAGAGAGGAATGTGATCTTTTCCTTGTTAAATATTCTAAATCTGAGAGAACAAAACTGTACAAAAACCGATTGGTGGAGACTTTTGCATGTACTCGTGCTCCTCTAGTTTCCCGACTAGCCAAGAGGAGTTAAACGCATTATTGATAAAGGATTTTGTTGTTTTTCTTATGGGGTTCCTTGCTTGAAATTTACATGATAATATATGGATGTTGGTTGGGTACAATGGTTTTTTCTGTTGCTGTTGTTGTTCATCCAACCCCCATTTTTCGGTTGTACCCTTAAACCTTGAATGAGGAAAACTTTTGAGTAACGGTCGAATGGGGGAAAATTGGTTAGTTGGATCATGATGTAACAGTTTCAAACAACGCAAACTTCCCTGGATTACATACGGTTCCAGCAATAATGCGGCTAGCCAGTAACTGACGAGTTTCTGGTGGAATCCCAGCATTGCAATTTGCAGTCATAATTACACATGTTATCTGCTGAAATAAGCTTTTAGATTATAGATTTTATCCAAACAGTTGTAACTTTGTTTGATTTTGTTGCTAAAGCTTTAAGCTTGCAGTTACCATTTAGAATGTGAGATGAATGCTTCCTGTTTCCAGGAATCAGACCATTTTACTGTGATTGTATCCTTAGTAGTCCAGCCAATGGACAGTTTTCTGTGATCTCAATTAACTCTGGCTGTTTCTTTTCAAATTTCACTAAATTTCTAGCTGCTGTTTATCAAGATGGGCACAGTTAAGCCCCATCTCTTGCTTAATAATGGATGATTTTTTGAAGTTTGAATTTAGTATGCTTGTGGCTAAAAAGTGTTTATGAATTCTCTGGGTACTTCAAAATTTTAGGTACTGTTATGGTGAATCAGTTTGGCAAATTGTGTCAAAAGTTATCAATGTTTAAAGGTAAGTTTAATTCAGGTATTAAGGTTTTGAGTTGATGAAAAGAGGAGTCAACATTTGAAGATAAATTCATATAAAGTATCCAAGTGGTTAAAAAAAGAAAAGGATATTTTATTAAATGAGTCAAATAAGTTATTAATAATTAACTATTAACGAATATTAATGAAAGTTAATAAAAACTAATCAAAATGTTGATATCTTAAATGCTCTTGATAAAATATTATGTTGATATATCGTTTGATTCACTTTGTAAAAGGTTGGCCTCTCTTCTTAACTACTTGTACTTTTGATATCTTAAATAATCTTATCTTCAAATATTGATATCTTTTGGTGTAATTTTACTCTAAATTAGTTTACAATAAAGTAGCAGTCTTAGAAGAATATTTTTTGGATCTCATCTTTGCATTCTTGCTATACTGTCATTAAGCAAAGGACGAATTGAACCTATTGGAATCCTATTCCATTAAATCAACCTAATGAAGCTTTAGATGCATGATCAACAAGTTTGTGTTACTTAGCTAAATCCATTTGAATCGGCATTATTATACGTTTTTTTGTATGCCAATTTCTTGAAAGTTAGGATTAGTGTTGTATGTTTTTGTTGAATTTTAACTTTCAAGTGGAAAAAAAAAAGCACCAAATTTTTGTTTTAAGGTCATGCTTATTGAGCAACAAAAAAGGACATCAAACAGGGAATGATTCTCATGATGTTGATTTTCAAGAATAATAGCCTAAAAAGCCTTCAATACAAAGCTCTAGCAAAGCCAAGTCTTTAATTGGCCAAAACCATTTTTCCATTTCACACACAACATGGTCTAAAATAGAGCATCTTTAGACCAGACAGCCGTTTTTATTTTCTTCCTCCACCGAAAGACGGGGCAGTACCTGCTTAACACACACGTCTCCATTTCAACAGGGATGGAATAAAGTTATGCTTATTTCTTCCCTACTTTTTAACTATCTGAAGAGGGGAATAAAGTTGAAACTTATGAAGCCAACCAAATCAATTCCTTTCCCCTCCTTTTTATCTTCCTTTACATATTTATTTTGCTAAACTAAGCAGAAATATATAATTGAATAGACCATTTACAGGAAGGATGAAGAGTGTTTCCACTCATGTTCTCGTTAATCATATGTTACCATATATAAAAATATATTTGATGCGGGCTCTATCTTTACTCTCTATTATAATATGATAGCATATGATCAGAGGGAATCTGAGTTAAAACACACTGAGCACAGGATTCTATAAGACATAAGCACCGGTTGCAATTATCACAAGTAGTGTCTGTCACATAGGAACTAGAAAGTGATTGGACCTTAATTGCTAGGCTACCACTTCGGTTGCCTTCATATATTTCATTTGTGTACCAAGCAGTTCTTCCATCTCCTGAAAGGAACACTACATAGGAGACCATCATAGATCATATATTCGTTTGGTACTTGGAGAACAAACAACATATATCATGGCTTGTTTCAACTGTGGTAGTTTCACCTCCAAACGCAATTCTAGTCCCACTACAGCTCGATCTTCCTATCCTCCCCATTTATCAAATTCACAGACCCCGGGAGCCATAATGCCAAGGCAAGAAGTACTGCTCCAGATTCCAGCTTGTACGGTCCATGTCATGGACGAAGGAGAAGCTGAGGAGCTACTCCATGGGGAATTCAAATTTATCAAGATATGTGACGACAAACTGTCTCTTGCAACCATCATTAAAGTTGGTAATGATCTTCAATGGCCTTTGACAAAGGATGAGCCTGTAGTGAAGTTAAGTTCTTTCCAGTACTTGTTCTCTTTACCTGTGAAAGATGGTAATCCTTTGAGCTATGGATTGACTTTTCATGAGCAGTATGAAAATAGTTTGAAGTTATTGGATGAACTTCTTAAGAAACATTCTTGTTTTTCGGCTTCTACGTTTCTTATTTCAAGGAGTAATAAGAACATAAATTGGAAGGAGTTTGCTCCAAGGATTGAGGATTATAATAGTGTTTTGGCTAAGGCAATTGCAGGAGGAAGTGGTCATATTGTCAAAGGGATTTTCACTCTTAGCAATGCTTATGCAAACCAGGTTTGACACTGACTTCAGATTCAATGTGTTATAGGATGCTAATGAGGGTGATTTTGTTCTTTCTTTTGCTAAATTAATATATAAATTTATACGAACATGAAATATTTGCCTGCATATTCTTATTGTACCTCCACCCAGATCAATCTCCCCAATATCAATGAATTCTTCCCTGCTCACTTAAAGAAAGGAAGATCTATGGGTGATTATATCGAGGAAGGGGGACTCAAATCTAGTCTATGTCATTGGGAGCCTTAGCTATGAAATAGTATTTTGATGCTAATATAATGCAAAAGTAAAAGATTAAAACCCATTTATTGTGCTGTCTAATTGAAATATGTGGCATAGCATACTCAATTCAGTTTTGACAGTATCAGCAAGTTTCTACATGCAGAAATGTGTCACGTCTGCCTGCTCTAGTTGGACATTTTACTTCTAGCCTTAATAGATTGTTGGAAAGTGCAGGTTCGTCGAGGAGGAGACATAATAATAAATCGCGCAGCAGAGAACAAAAATGGAGTCCCCACTCAGCGTCAGGAGAGTCACAAAGACATGAATCAGGATCCTAAAAAGAAGACTGCTGTCAATAGGACATTGAAGCGGTATGCCTTGATGCAGATATATCATCATCTTATCACAAAAAACCAACAGACAAGGCTATATTGATTCATTTTTCATTGGTTTTAGTGTCAGGAAAGTGTCAAAAATGACAGAAAAGATAAGCAAAACTATGCTTGATGGGGTGAACACCGTATCTGGATCTGTAATGGCACCTTTGATTAAGTCTCAAGCAGGGAAAACCGTCCTATCAATGCTTCCAGGAGAAGTCCTTTTGGCTTCACTTGATGCAGTCAGTAAGTATATGCATCCTATGCACAAAGTCACCATTTTGGCTTCTCAGAAGTAGCTTTTCGACTAGTTTTTCTCAACTGCTTTCTTATGTTTACTTCAGACAAGGTTCTGGATGCTGCTGAAGCTGCTGAAAGGCAAGCACTGTCCGCAACGTCAACAGCTGCTACTAGGGTAGTCAGCGATAGGTACAATAAATATTAACATTATCATAGTATGCAACTTTAATTCATGAAATATGGTTTCGAAATTTAATACTAGCGGTCACGACTAATGAGAATTGATTGAGGGCTTGATGTGCTTCCAGAAAACCTTTTTCTATCATTTCAAGAAATTGTTATGTCCGGCACTGTTATTTCATCAACCTTTCATAATTTGCAACTCTGAAATGAAAAATAAATGGGACATTTGCATATGCACTTTAAAAACTATTGATTAGATGTGGATAAATCCTCAAACTCTCAAATGCTTCTAAAGCTGTCACCAGCAGGCTCATAGATGGTGCTGTAGTGACCGTTTTGTAAGGTATGATCATATCTGTTAAGAGTAAATTACATAAAAAGTTTTAATGCTTGAGGGTAATTTTATTTATGATATCAACATTTTCAAGTGGTTAAAAAGAGAAATAAACATGTAAGAATAAATTCATTTAATGTATCCAACTTTTCACGTGTTTAAAAAAGGGAATCAATGTTTTGTAAAAATAATCAAATAAGGTGTTAGTAATTAATCCTTGACGAAAATTAAGGAAATTCAGTTAAAAATTAATCTAAATATTGATACCTTAAATGAATTTTGTTAAACATTGATACCTCATTTGATTTATTTTGTGAAACGTTGATTTCTCTTTTATTTGTTCAAAATATTGATATCTTAAATGAATTTATCTTCAAATGTTGATACTTTTTAGTGTAATTTATCTTATTATTAAACGTTTTGAAAGCTGAAGGCATGCTGAGGGGATCTCTTTGCAAATCAACACTAGTTCTTAAGATGTATTTGCAATTTGCCTACAACAAAATTCGAAATGTTAGTGCATATAGAATCATCTACATTGTTTAGGCATGATATGACAATGCAACATTAATAACAAATTTTGGAAGGTTTTCTCTACTAAATTTTATCGGTTTGGAAAACTGTCTTGTAAACTTCCTTGACCTGTCTGTTATTATGCTTGAGAAACAGATATGGAGAAAGTGCAGGAGAAGCAACAGAGGATGCATTTGCAACCGCGGGACACTGTGCTGGCACTGCCTGGAACGTTTTTAAGATAAGAAAGGCTATAAATCCAGCATCATCTGTCTCAACAGGAATGCTGAAAAATGCTGCCAAGGCCAAAGATAAAGCTTGAGCACAAGCTCAAGAGTGTTGAATTGTTCTGAAGAAGCTGAATATTTGTGTTGTGCTTGTGGGGCTTATGTGATGGTAATGCATGAAAATTATTATTAAAAATGTGTTGAATGTTGGAATGTTCTAATGGAACAGGCATGGATTGAAACTAGTTCTAGTTGGACCAAAGAATATTACTTTTAGATTCAAGCAATTTGTCATAGATGGAGGCCTCAGTTTGCAATCTTGCCCCCTTAACTTTTATTATTGTAAACCCCAAAAATAGAAATAATGATTATAGTACATGTGCAATGAATGCTGAGAGGTAGTCTCAAGTGCAAAATGAGGAGAATTAATTGAAGGGGGAAAAAAATTTCTAGGGTTTAACATTAAATGATACCTAATTCTTAAAATTAGATGACTAATGAGAGGTGGACAATATTTAAATTATACTTACTATACTTTTATATTATGGAAAATACCGTCTACAAGTTAAACACATTTAAAAAATAGGAGGAAAGTAGATAAAGTTAGTGGTAGAATAATTATGGAAACCCAGTGAAAATTTCCTCAGACCCAAATTTCCTCTTAAAGATAATCAAATAGAAAATTTTAGGCAAATTGTTGGGGTTGGATTGTTCTGCCGTGATGAGGATTTTCTCGGCTATAATCTCGCCAGCGAAGAGGATTTGTCAAAAAGGGCTCATTGCCGGTAAGTCCTCTTAACTTCCCAAAAATTCACTTAGTTAATTATAATATTAAATCAACTGTAAAAATATATATTTATTATATATTTAAAAAACTATGGAATTTTGTTCATATCCTCAATTGTGATGACTTTGGAATAACTTTTTTCTTTTTTCTTTTTACACTCGAATGATGTTGTTTGAGTTGTTTAATTTATCATGTCAAATTCATAATATGTAGATTATATACATGGGATTGATTTCCTTTAATATACATGTATGTGAATCCCTGAACAATGGATCATTAAAACTGTTATTTTATTAAGAATTTAGGGAAAAATGTATAATCTTAATAAATTAACCAGTAGATATGGTCTAAAATTTATTTTTTAGAGAAATTCATTCGTTGAAGATGATAATTTTTCCCATATTTTGCATAAATTTAATAGATATATTCAAATGGTAGTTTTTATCGAATTTATTTATTAATATGGAAATTTACCTTGTAGATCCGAACTCACAATGTTAATAGGTATTTCTATTAATTTTGTTTTGTGGAATATTATTAATGGTAGACGTCGGCACGGTTCGGGTCGGTTCTGGACCCGAACCGAAACCGTCGGTTCACGGTTCCACATTTCGTGGAACCGGAACCGGAACCGCCAGAGCCGGGCGGTTCGCGGTTCCACGGAACCGCCGGTTCTGACGGTTCCGGTTCCGGTTCCGAAACCGTGAACAAAGTTTTTTTTTTTAAAAAAATAAATAAAAATAAAAAAGACCTACCCTCTATCCCTCCTCCTCCTCCTTCCCTCCAACCCTTTCAAACAAAACACCAAATTTTGGTGATCAAAATCATTCAATATGTGTGTATTTTGGTTTTTTTTTTTTTTTTTTTTTAAGACGGTTCGGAGCCGGTGGAACCGCCGGTTCCGCGCGACGAACCGCTAAGACCCGCCGGTTCCGGCGGGTCCTTCGGCGGTTCGTAACCGTCCCCGACGGGGCGGTTCCCGGGTACGGAACCGCCGGGGACGGTTCGGGGCGGTTCCCGGTTCGGAACCGCCCCGTGATGATGTCTAATTAATGGAGTATGGTATAGAAAAATTACTTGGACAATGTAATTCTAATTCAACACTAATTGACATAATAGGATTTTGTACTACGAGAACAGACTTGTCTCAACAAGCCTTAATTAAATATTAAAGTATTATAATTAGAAATTTAAACTCCATATGTAAAACTATATCTTTTATTACAAGACAACTACTTAGCTCATTCGTCATAATAAAAAAAAGAAAAAAAAAAGGACTTATTGTGTAAATCTTGTATGTGTAATTGTGGTATTTGCAACTGTAATGATAAAATATTCATGTCAGGACATGAATGTAATAAAATATTATTATTAAGAGTTCAAACTTACCAATAGTGATAAAATTCATGTTGATATATGATATATAAATATATATATTTCATCTTCAATTTGCAGTAATAGCATGTTGACGTATGATGCACATGATTGTATCATTTGAGTCATCGTATTCTACCAAATGATTTAATTAAATAAGCGATTTAATGCCATTTTTTTTAAATTGCATGAAGGTTGGTAATATTTGTACCATCTTAAGGTACTTGGAGGCTGAAGTGTGTTCATGGTTGTGATTGTAAACTAGCTTAGATGTTTACATATGATGCTCGTGCTTGTCCTGACTTACTGATTGGTAATTGAGCTTCGCTATATTATTGTGGTGAATTGTGATGTTCTTAAAATGTCTACAAATTGGTTTATCACCTTTAAATGAGACTAAATAAAATTTTAACTAATTTTTTAAAATGCCACTTATTGAAACCCAATAGGGGATTGATTAGGATTTTTCGATCAAACATCCATCATGAGGAGAGTCCATAAAGCTGCCTTTTCCTTTCCTCGAGGTCGGACTAAGTGACAGGAGAGGAGGTCGTGGTGAGGTTGGGAACATGTCCAAGGAGGTATTGGGAGGAGTTGTGGCTCCATTGCACAAGTCTGGGTTTGATTGATAGTTGTTTTGCATTATGTTATAAACTCCTCAACCTAAGCGAGAGTGGGTTTATTTTTTTTAGTCTCATGACGGACCGGGTAACGTATTTGCTTGTTCATGCATTGCATTAATTAATTGTTTGATAACCGTGTTTGTCTTGTATGAATGCATTTTTACCTCAGTTCCCCTACTAAGCTGTGGTTGCACGTTCCCCTATAGATTTTCTTGCAATTTCAGATTAACTTAAGAAGTAGATGGTAATATTACTATGGAATCTTAGGTGTGTAATTAGTAAAGATTAGAGGGAGTTAGAAGAGTTATTTTCTATCTTTCTATTTTTATTTTAACTAATGGTGTTAATTGGGCAACGTATTAACTGGTAATGTTTATTTTTTATAGTCTCACAATGGATTAGGTAACGTATTGGCTGACGCGGATAGATAAATAAATTAATAAAAAGCTACATCAAATTATTCTAACTGGAATATTAAAAAGGTGTGTTTATACTTTATTTAACAATAGGTAATGAAGTTACTGTATGGTGGAAGAGACAAAAAGTGAAAAATAACATAGATGAAATTTAATTAGTCTAAATTTGTTAATTTAAATGAATAAAATAAATAAAGATAATTAAATAATAGTGGCAAAAATGAGGAAAATACAAAAATAAAAATAAAATACAAAAGAGAGAAAAACTAAAAAGCAAACTTCATCAATCACGAGAATCAATATGGTTGGCAAATGATGTTAAAACATTTCTCTTCTTTTCTTTTACATTTTTTTTTTTTTAATTTTGAGTACTCCTTTGATGAAGAAGAAGAATCATTGTTTGACGACTTCCCTTTTTTCATAAAAACAAAATTCAGTCACATCAAATTATATTTCGTTTTTCATGAGAACAAGAGTTTAATTAAAATAATTTTTTATTTGACACTTTAAACTTAGGAGAAACTAATGACTATAGGACAGTGCAATATAGCAGCTGAGAGGTAAGATGACGATCACCAATAACCTGTGAATCTCCAAGATAAAGTCTATTGTGGTCGAGCGGATATTGATTGCATTAACAAAACTAGTTCTAACATTTTGAAGAGACGGTTGTGTATGGCATCATCGATGGTGGAGTTGGAATTTTCTCTTTTAGTTTTTTCTCTCTTTTTTATTTTTATTTTTTGTATTTTCATCATTTTTTTATTATTATTTAATTATCTTTCTTTATTTTGTTCATTTAAATTAACAAATTTAGACTAGTTAAAATGTTATTTACAACTTTTTGTCTCTTCCACCATAGATTCACTTCACTATATATTATTAAATAAAATATGAAAATACCTTTTATATTCCAATTAAAATAATTTGATGTGACATTTTATTAATTTATTTATCTTTCCACGTAAGTCAATGAATATAATTTGGGGGGGTCTAGGTGCTAATTTATTGAAATAATGGAGATCCATGCAATTTTAAAACATTTAAGGAGGTATTTGTACAATTTACCAAAAAAAAAAAAAACCTTAGTAATAACAAACAATTCCACTATTATATATAATGCTTATATGTGAAATGTTCTTATGTTATTGTATTTTTTTTAATATATTTTTTTCTTGTTGAGCTGACTCTTAGACCAGTCGTGTGCGCTTTGTACATACTAGGTTATAATAGAAGCCAAACAGTGAGCTTTTGTGGCTTCTTATGTTAGGATTGTCATAACTAGACTAGTTGGGAATGAGAGTGTAACAATCATTATATGTATATATTTTTCTTTTTTGCCCTAATTGAAAATGTTTTTGAGTGATTTGGATTTTCTTAATTTTCCAAAAATACAAATATGGAGATTTAGCAATGGTTTGAGGATTATCAACATATTCAAAATATGGGAAAGTGAAATTACAATGTAAAAATACAGAGATTTATCCATGTTTAACCAATATTATAATATATATATATATATATATAAGGTATTTGTAATTATCTCTAATTTATTTTGGAATAAAAGATAATTTGGATGTCGCGTTTTAAATGGAAACAGAGGTACTTTACCAATTATTTAATTTGTTATTAACATTTGACACTCTCAGTCCAAGTGTAAATAGAATGCATAATGCAATCCATATTTATTGGATGAAATTTGCTACTAAAATTATGAATTTAAAAAGGAGTGCCCAATATAAAGGAAAATAAGGCAATTCCTTTCATGGAGTGAGCATGCTATGTTGTGGGGGCAAAGAAACGAAAAGCTCTTGCTGTTCAAACAATTAAGGATAAATGTAATATTAGATAATGAACATTCCTTTTCCCTCTACTTACCTTTGTAAAAACTTATAAAATTCAAATTATGATCCATACATAACTATATAAATAATTAATGTTCTTAGAAAAAAATAGAGGATAAAATTCAATTTATGAGCTTTAAACCAATAATAACTTAGATTTGATTACATAATCCTATATTTTCTTATGATCAAGAGAAATATGATAAGCTTAAAAATAGAGACAGTTGGATCAGCTCATCAATTTTAAACTTTCTTAGAGGTTAATGCATTGAGAGGGGGCTTGATGGATTTAGACCTGAAATTAGCCCTAATATCACGTTAGATATATAAAAATCATGTGGAAAATAATGGATAGAAATGAAAGGATGGAGTGGATTGGAATTAGGATGGGAATAAGAAATCTATTATTATATTTTGGTGTATTCACGAAATAGAATGGAAAAAATTACCCATTTAAAAATATTACTATTAGTAATAGACATCGATAATAATTATATGGTTGAATAAAAAAGTAATTCATGACAACTAGATTCTATAAATTCTTTGAGTCTACTCTTTTGGAGAGGAAAAATTAAAGAAAAACATTGTTGTCTTACTAGATTGCGCTCTAAAAGATGAAACAAAATTGAAACGAGGAATACAACGCTTCTTATCAATAATAGTGGAACTCGATGCTTGATAATTTTTCACCTGATATGCATGCATTCAAACCTTTTGAGAGTACTTGTCTTTTTGCTATGCTTTATTCTTTTTTAATTATTTATCATGTATCATTGCGTATCACTAGGGGTGCTCACGGATAGGTTAATCGGTCCGTGGCCCTATTTTTTGAACCTAATTATAATGATCGGTTTTTAAATATCTCGATCTTTAATCGTTTCATTATAAATGGTTAACCGCCTTAACAATTAATCGTTTTATTCGGTTAATTTATTTGATTTTCGGCTTTTAACTATTTAACGTGATGGTTTTAACAAATCAAATGGATAATTCCAATAAACCTTATTTTTTAGCTTTTATCATAGAGTTTTCTTTAAATTATTATATATGTTACAAGAGCTAAAAAAAAAAAAAGAAAATCAAATTAAGGAAAAGGGGAAAAACAAACCTTTGGATGTGTCATTATCAATAAAATCAAACCAAATCAATTACCGCATTAACTCGATCAAACATAGGACAATAGCATTTTAATTGAAATCCAAGGAATATTAACATAGGTAAATTATATGTATATGTAAATCATATATATATATATTTTAAAAATAATTATATGTATATGTAAATCATATGTATATTTATATTTTAAAAAATAATTATATGTATATGTAAATTATATATAATATATTTATAAATATTGATTTGGTTAACCATTAACCATCGGTTTTTTGTGGTTATAAACCAAAATTGAAACCGAAAATAGAAAAAAAATAAAAACCGTAATCTTAAATCGAAACCAACAGATTGGTTACTCATATTTTTCGGATTGGTTTTATGGTTTCGGTTTGGTTTTTTGGTTTTAATGGTTTTTTTGCACACCCCTATGTATCGCTCATTTCTTACCACCTATAATGTGATACACACATTATACGCAAGTGATAACTTTATTTGAATTTAGATTGAAAAGTTGTTTTACCTAAATATGTTTTCCTAAGAATAATATATTTTTTTTCCTGTAATTGTTGCCTTTGTAAAAGTATATAAAAAAATTTACGGTATTTAACCTATCAATATTATGTAATGAATCATCATATGCAATTAATTTATTATTAACAAGTCACTGTATAAGTACATTATACGAAACATTTTATTTAAAAGTAAAAGTATAAAATATAAATTTTTTACGATATTTATTTATAAAGACTCAGTTGATATTTATAATTTTTTTAATGAGCTTCAATTTTTCTTTTATCCTTTGAATCCTAGAGTTAAAACACTCGTAGACATTAATTCAAAAAATGACATTTTGTTTGAAAAAGAAAAGTAAGTCACTTTCTTTTAAAAGAGTTAGATATTCTTTCTAGTGAGAAATTATTTTTTATTACAAGAAAAAATTTTACTTAAAAGAGTCTTTTTCAACGTACCAAACAAGAAAAGATAAGAAAGTCGTTTTATGAAAAATATGCCTTGAAACATACCGGCCTTATATACTTGCAAAATGGAAGTGTGTAACTTGATAATCTTATATATTACACAAAACTCCTTTTTCCTGCTAAATCAAACCTAAAGATTAGATACTACCAATATATTGAATAATGCACCCTATACCATCTTATCATATTCCAACAAAATTGTTAAAAACCTAAGACCGATATTTACTAGTGAATATCTTATCATAAAAGTAAAGTAGGAAATCCACTCTTTTAGGATATTTATGTCCCTATGGAATGACCCCAAGTCAAGAATTTCCAGATGAAGGTACCTAATGGAAAAATTGATGGGAAAAAGGGCCCTTCCTTTCTTTTATTTTCCTCCGTGTAGCATCTTGTCCCACAAGCAAGTGAAAAATCTTGTGCGGTTGCTTTGCAATGGTTGGTTTTTAATATATTCTTAAGAATTTTATAACATGGGTTTGATAATATAAAAAATTTTATGAAGTTGATTTTAAGAAAGTGGAAAGGGCAGAATTTCTTAAAATGTTGATTGCTTTTCAGTCAAGTACAAGTTTATTGGGAAAATGATATTAAAAGTGTCTCTATTTTATAATTTGAGAAAATTAGTATATGAACTTTCTAACTTTATATTTTTTGCGTCTTTAAAGATACTAATATGAACAAAAAAGTAAATATAGAGACACAGAAATGTAAAATTTGAAAGTTCATATACTAATTTATGTAAATTGTAAAGTAGAAACATTTTCAATGTCTTTTTTCCCAAGTTTACATTACAGCTAAAGATTGATGATTTTTGAGATAAGTGTTATTATATTTTAATTTGTATTGATGTAAAAGTAATTGAATATGTGACCCCTAAAAATGCAAAAAATGGTAAATATTATAACAGAAAGGTCTTTGAAAAAAAGATTCTTTTTAAATTACTATTGGTAATATGACGCAAAAAATCTCTTGCATGTATTTACAATAAAAATCACAATTTACATGTTTTATGAAAGCATATCATATAGATATAAAATATAAAATTAAATAATATAATTGATCCATTTGATGGTGAAGGACGAAGTGCGAAATGGTATACTAGTTTGATAGATGGCCTTTTTTTTCCTTTTATAAATTTTAAAATCGTATGTGAAATTGTGCGTGTGTATATATATATAACACAGAGACGTCAGCATACTGTGTACTCCTTATACATGTAAAAAAAAAATGCAGAATTAAATTAGTTAAAGGGGTCGATCCAAAGTAACTAATAGGAGAAAAAGAAGGTGGTGGCGTGAAATTCGGTGGCTGTTAATATTAAAAAATACCCTCTGTTTAGTAAAATGGTGAAAAATATTTGTATAGAAGATTAATTCATAATTGGAAAAAGGAAAAGAATTATGCGGTATAGGACTTGAAGTTTAGAAAAGTAAAATGTAGAAGAAAACTTACTCATGTTCGTTGGAGAAAGAAGTCTTGAAAAGGAAAACATAGTTGATTTTTTGAAATTTGTTGTTGTTCTATTATTGATTGTTCTATACAATATGCCATATATATACAAGAGAGAATAACAAAAGCTAAACTTCTATTAGTCCACGTGTCAAAATAAAAAAAGCTTGAATTTCTATATCCCCCTCAAGTTGGCCATGGCAACATGCCTAACTTGGAAACGAAATTACACAAGGAAGCTTCTCGGACAGCATTGGTAAGACAGTCAGCTAATTGAATCGAGGAAGGAATATGTTCAATAGAAAGAAAACCAGATGACATGTGATCCCGAACAAAATGAATATCCAAGTCGATGTGTTTGGTTCACCTATGAAGACAAGGATTCTCAGCGATAAGTTTAGTTGACTTACTATCAGTCTGAAGCTAAATTGGCAAAGGTAGAGTAACACCTAAATCCTTCAACAAGTAAGAAAGCCACAATAACTCCTTTGTAAGAAAGGCTATACTACGATATTCAGCCTTGACGGAAGAGGTGGCAATAGTAGGTTGTTTCTTGGACTTCCAAGAAACAAGTGAATCACCAAGAAATACACAATAACTAGACAAAGAGGGACGATCATCAATACATGAACCCCAATCAGCATCACAATATCTTGTCAAAGTAAGAGAACTACTATTGGAAAGAAAAAGACCAGCATTGATTGTGTTTTAAACATAACGCAACACTTGGAAAGTAGCTTATAAGTGAGGAATTCGAGGTTGAGAAACATATTAACTAAGTTTTTGAATAGCAAAAGACAAAGTTCGAGTAATATTGAGATAAAGAAGACGTCCCACGATTCGACGATAATGACTTGAATCCTCAAGTAGCTGACCATCATTGCGTGCAAGAGAAACACCTGGGGTAAGAGGCACTTTAGCTGGTTTAGCAGCTATGAGACTTGAATCCGTAAGTATATCCAAGGTAACCTTACATTGATTTAAGAGAAAACCATTGGGCAAACGACAAACTTCCATGCCAAGAAAGAAACGGATATCTCTAAGGTCCTTTATGGTAAAAGCTGTATGTAAAGCCTGTTTCACAAAAGTAATATTAAGAGAATCTCCAGCAATTAAGAGGTCATCCACATACACTAAAAGCAATAGGAAACCATGTGAATTCTACCTAGTGTACATGGAATAATCAAACTTGGATTGAACAAATCCTAAAGTTAAAATAAAATGGCTGAGCTCAATATTCCACTGTCTTGAAGCTTGTTTAAGCCCATAAAGAGATTTAACAAGCTTGCAAGCTTGCCCCTCTTGTGCCAGAGTATAACCATCAAGTGGACACATGTATATATCTTCATCAAGAAACCCATGAAGGAAAGCATTGTTCACATCTAGTTGGTGAACATGCCAATTTCTGATTGCTGCTAAACTAAGAATCATACGAATAGTAGTAAGCTTGGCAACCAGAGAGAAAGTGTGTGTATAATCTATTCCTTTAATTTGGGTATATCCTTTGGCCACCAAATGTGCCTTAAATCTCTCAATAGAGCCATCCGGTTTATATTTGATCTTAAAAACCCATTTTGATCCAATAGGTTGTTTACCAGGTGGCAAAGAAGTAAGAATCCAAGTCTGATCTTTTTCTAAAGCCAACAACTCTTGATTCATGGCTTCAACCCATTTTGAGTCTTGCTTTGCTTCTTGGTAGTTCCTAGGTTCTTTGATTGCAAGAACATTGGCCAAAAAACATATATAATCGGAAGGTAAATGTGACAACTGTTGTGGTTGAAACAAAGGGTATGAATTAGTTAGATGGATGGAAGTACCTGAGATTGGAGATGAAGTCAAGTTGTCATGAGTAACATTATGTACAAATTCTTGAAGCCATTTGGGTTTATGTCGAACTTTATTAGACTTCCTGATAACCTGCTTTGTAATAGGAGAAGAAACAGAAGATTGCAATGAATCTGTTTGCTGATTCAAACACGAAACAGAAGCTGATTGTGCAGGAGGAAGAGATGAGGAAATGACAGGTTCATCAGATGCAATAGGGGAACTAGCAAGAAACAAAAGATTCATATCTGACTTAGGAAGTGTATGCTTAACATGTTCAGAAGAATAAGGAAAAATATGTTCAAGAAAAGTAACATCACGACTAACAAAGAGTTGATGAGTGATTAGATTAAAAAGTTTGTGACCCTTTTGACTTGAGGGGTAACCTACAAATACACACTTTTTACCTCTAGCATCAAATTTATCTTGGGGCTTAGGATGAGTAATGGAATAACACAAACAACTTAAGACTTTTAAACTATCATATGAAGGAGGAGTGTGATATAACATCTCATAGGGTGATTTCCACCCTAGAAATTGCATAGGCATGCGGTTTATGAGTAAAGTGGTTGTTAAAATGCATTCTTCCTAGAGCAATTTGGGTAGATTAGCATGAAAACAAAGTGCTTTAGCTGTCTCATGTAAGTGTCGGTGTTTCCTTTCAACCACCCCATTTTGTTGTGGGGTGTAGGGTATGGTCTTTTGATGGGCAATCCCGTATTTATGAAATATTCCCTAACATTCTTTGGAAAGAAACTCCATTCCATTATCGGATCAAATATATTTGGGTGTAACTTGGAATGATTTCTAATAAAGGCTAAAAAACTTGATAGAATTTGCAAAGTTTGGGTTTTATTTATCATGAGGTAAGTCTAAATACATCTAGTAACATCATCCACAATACTAATGAAAAATTTTGCACCATTAAGAGAAGTAGTATTATAAGGACCCCAAATATCTATATGTAACAAGTCAAGAGCATGTGCAAAACTAGTTGATCTAGAAGAAAAAGGCAAGCAATGTGATTTAGCAAGCATGCACAAATCACAAAGCAAATCTAAAAGATTCATGTCTTTACAAATTGACATGTGCCTTATCTTTGAAATAGGAAGATGTCTTAATCTACTATGTAGAAGTTTCATGAGATCTTTATTTACACATAAAGCGAAAGTTTGTATAGCAGAAATACAATGATCAATAGAGTTCAGATATGGCTTTTGTAAATGTAGTACACAAAGTCCTCTTTGACAGTTAGCTTCAAGAACAATCTCCTTAGAGCCCTAATCCTAAAAGAAGCAATGTTGTGAAGTAAAGGAAGCCAAAAGGTTATTATCCAAGAGAATTTTGTGAACGGATAGGAGATTACAAGTAAATTCAGGTATGTATAGCATATTAAAAAGGATTATTTGAGGACTACGATTGATATTTCCAGATTGATGTACTAATTTTGTACTTCCATAAGGCATTTTGATTTGAAGTGGTTTATGTAGAGTGTAGATCTAAGTAAAAAAAATGTAAGTGAGGTAATATATAATCAGTGGCCCCTGTATCTATAACCTAAGAGCACTCATCACTACAATACATATAACAAGAAGGACCGACTAAAGTATTACCTGAACAAGCCATATATGAAGCATGACCTCCTTCTTCAACTTGCTTCTCCTTCATCATTCGCATAACCCGTTGACAAATCTCTATCATGAACTGATTATTAGTAGTCATAGAAGTCAAACTTCCCATGTTCATGTCTGTCTCAAGTGGAGTATCATAAATGAATTGCTTCCTATCAACATGTGCTGCCATTTTGGAATATCTCTTGTTTTGTCCAGATTCATACCAATCTGGAAAACCAATAATCTCAAAACATTGTTCCATGCTATTTCCACTTTTCTTACAATGAGTACAAACAACTCTAACAGATTTATTTCTCCTATCTTTTCTATCATCATATACTCCTTTTCGTTGCTATTTAACTACAAAAGCAGAAGCATCTTCATTCATCACAGAGCTTGAAGTAATTTCGTTTTATTTCTCAATCTGGTAAAGCAAGAAGTATGCCTTGTTAACTGATGGTAGTGGATCTACTGACAATATTTGGCTCCTAGTGTTATCATAAACTTCATTCAACCCCATAAGAAATTGTACTAGTTTAGTACGATTGTCAAGTTCTGAAATTCTTTATTGTAATGAACACTCGCATTAAGCAATTGCACCACGAGTATAAACAGGCATACTACACAAATCATTCATTTCATCCCAAAACCTTTTAAGTTTGTTGAAATAAACTGTCACACTAGCCGTCTCTTGCTTAGCATTAACAATTTGATTTTGTAATCGATACAGTAGTGGTCCATTTAACATGCTAAAATGCTCACAAATATCAGTCCATAATTTCTTCGCAGATTGCACATAAACAAAACCCTGAGCAAGTTCTTTATCTATGGTGTTTAATAATTAACACCTCACCATTGAATCACAACGATCCCAAAGGTCCTCATTTGTTGGATCAGAAATAGGTTTTGGACATGATCCATCAATGAATCCTAGTTTAGCCTTAGCATTCAATGCTAACTTGATTGAACGGCTCCAATTTAGAAAATTAGATCTAGTAAAAGAAACATTCGTAAGAATCAATCTTGGACTATTCGATGAATTAAGGAACAAAGGATCACTACCAGATCTCGAATTCATTCTTGATGTATTTAGAATTTCACCAATATCCATGAAAAAATCCTATTGCAGAAATCAAATAAGAATAAAAGAAATCTTAACCATTCCTAAGCTCTGATACCAACTTGAAGTTTAGAAAAGTAAAATGCAGAAGAAAACTTATTGATGTTTGTTAGAGAAGAAGTCTCAAAGAGGAAAACAGAGTTGATTTTCTGAAATTTGTTATTGATTGCTTTGTACAATATGCCATATATATACAATAGAAAATAACAAAAGCCAAACTTCTATTGGTCCACGTATCAAAATAAATAAAGCTTGTATTTTTATAATAGGCATAAGTATGGTTCAAATCCAAATAGGAAAATGAATAAGAATTAGACCAATCACCATGTTTTTCAAAAGAAACTTATATGTACTAGGCCTCAAAAACTCACATTAGCCTCTTGTACCCAAACCTTTCACTAATTCAATCTTTTTAGACATGACTTTAGAACAGGATAATATATAGATGATTCAATTTGAATATTTTGCCAATGTGGGACAAAGTTGTTCAACAGATAACTAATGAGGGACGAACTTCACACCTCGAACCTCTAATAATCCACCACAACTTGGGTCTCTTAGCTTTCTCCAAGCCTTCATTTTCCCTTTCTCTGACATTGAAGAAAATGATGAGTGCCTTAGAATATAGCGAATACAATAAGAACCTTCTATTAAAAATAATAACATAGTAACTCCATTGATGGTCCAAAGCTAACGATTTTGATACTGGATCAAAATAATATCAGTTTTCTAACATAATGGGCGAGAATAACATACACTAACTAAAAAAAAACATGAGCCTTCACGTACTGATGCCATCCATGCGTACCTACCTCCATCGACGCCATCCACGCATACCTACCACCACCGATGCCATCCACACACCATCGACGCCATTCATGCATGAAATTAATTAGTAATTTCATATGTGGGGGAGAATCATGCTTTGTTTCACAAATAGAAAATAGAGCGAACAACAATGAATATCATTGGAGTTTTTTTAATTTGAATAAGAAGAAAGAAAATTGGACAACGTTTAAATTAATTTGCAATAAGCAGACAATGTTCATAGATTGGCTGTTTCACTTAGACACAAAACCACAACTAACACTCACACACATAGAAACTCCACCAAGCCACTAAGCCAAAACTAGAATAAAACTCACTACCATTGAGACCCTTGAGTGTTAAACCCACCACCTTCAAAACCCTAAAACCAATAAACGCAGATGATAAACCAAACCTATTACCGCGCCCCAAACCAACTACCACCACCTCTGCTTCACATAACCAAACTCACTGCTATAACTATAGATAGAACATGAACTGAGTTCTCAAAACTAAAACCCCATCCTTGATTGTAATTTGTAGTGTCTCTATGAAAAGTATAAAATCAAACCAATTCTCTCCTTGATTGTGAACTAGTAGCTGTCTTCAAAGAAGAAGAAGAAGAAGAAGAGAGAGAATGAGATAGAAAGAGGTTTGAATTTAGGGATTTGGTTCGGTGGATTCATGAAGTCTCTATGATGTGTTTTTCAATTCTTCCATTTGTAGAAGAGAGAGAAAGGTATTGTTTGATTGATAAAGAAGCAAGAAGATGGTGAGAAGATGGGAATAGAGAAGAGAGAAGGTGTTGTGTTCAGGTCGTATGAAACCGATATCCTACATTGATAAAGCACTAGGATTATGCCTTCTATATATTATCAAGTCTACAAGAAGTGTTTGAAAAAATCTGAATTGGTCGAAGGTCCTCGGATAAGATTGGGCTTAAGTTGATGGGCTTGGGATTGTGATTGCAAGTAAAATTTGTTTTTAAAAAATAAGATAATATTAATTATAATAAAATAAAATAAATTATAAGAAAACATGAAAATAAAGGTGTTCAAAAAAAGATTAAAATATAAAAAAATTGCTGAAAAGTACTAAAAATGGATATGAAAAGTTCCTCCACATCAAAACCCGGGACTTATACCAACATGCCCAATTTTGATGTTGTCGGGTTTGTTTTGAATCAATCGATCCGGTCTTGTCCTTTGACCAGCACACATGCACAGCAAAACCAACAGAAGCCGTAAAGGCCCAAAATCGACACTCACCATCGAACCCGGCGCCAGTCTGCAGTTCTGCCCGGCACCGCCCCATCAAAATCAAAATCAAAATCAAAACCCAAACCCAAACCCCAGCCCTAGTTTTTCCCTGAATCTCCCTATCCCCGATGGAGAACATACACGACGGCGATGCGAAGCCGAGCATATACAAAGCGGCAAGAGCAATAAAGCGACGAGAGAACACTCCCTACAACGCCTTACGATCCATATACGAAGACTCGCTTTTCGTGGCGGAGATTGCTCAAATATGGCCGGAGCTTCCTTTGGTCGCGAACCTCCGTTGTGGACTCTGGTACTCTTCGAAGTTTCACTCCACTTGTTATTTCAAGTCGACGGACGGACATACTAATAACTGGTCCTTCAGTACTTCTCGTCTCAACCTCCATATTGCTCAACTTGCTGGTATCATCTTGATCCTCGAATCATTACGAAAAAACATATACGTATCAACAGCATTGGATATGTGAAAGACGTTTTGTTTATTATAAGTCTGCTTACTATGTGCTGCTGGTGGAAATAAGTATATTTCTGGAGTGATCCATAATATGAGCGTGATGTGTTAATTGCTAATTCAATACGGAGCTCAAGCTCGAGTTGATTGAATAGTTTAGAAAGTTTAAAGCTTGAGCTCAGATCGAGTTTGGTTTTTGAGTTGTTGAGCCCGACTCTGTTAAACTCGTTTACATTTGGTTAATTATTAAGCTCTTTAGGCTAGTTCATTTTAGGAAGGTGAACGAGACATTTAGTACATGGATTTTAGCCATTTTTGCAATTGACAACTTGAAATTTAAAAATGTTGTTTGATACTTACAATCATTTTGAGGTTATTTATAATATTGGATAAGGTAGGTAAATTCAAATTAATCAAAATTCAGGTATTTAATTGTAAAAGTCGGCAAAACTCAGGTTGTTAATCGTAAAAAATAGACAAAGTTCTTTTGTAAAATTGATATTTTTAAACTTTAATTAGTTAGTTGCAACAATAGATAAAGTTAGGTGCTCTTCTAAAAATCATATACTTTCTAATAACAATTATATTAAAGCTTGAATAAGATTTATATTTATACTTAAAGCTAAGACTTCAGCTCAATTAGTCTAGTGATCTGTAGAAAAATCATCAGATGCTTTGATCCATTAGAGAATCCAAAGCACTCGTACACTTCGTGGTTGAGTACAAAGAAAGCAAGAGAGCTCGTAATAAAAAACAGAGAAAACAGAGTGAAAAATGATGGAACTAACATTAACTGACTTTCTGTTTTCATACAAGTATTTTTATACCTGTTGGCTAGACATGTGTAAAGATGTGAAACTATTTATTTACAAAACTACTTATTTATAAAACTCATTTACTTATCTATATAACTTAACATCCCCCCTCAAGATGGAGCAACTTGCAAGCCCATTTTGGAACAAGAAATGGAGAGCTGAGACTCTGAAATAGGCTTAGTGAGCATATCAGCCAGCTGACATTTGGAAGGAACATACAAAGTCCGAAGAAAACCAGATGAAATGTGATCTCAAATGAAGTGAAGATCAATTTCAATATGTTTTGTGCGACTATGAAGGCAGGGATGATCAGCCAACAACTGAGCAGATTTATTGTCAACACAACAGTACTAGGCAGAGGAAAATCAATCCCAAGATCCTTGAGAACATAAGATATCCAAAGAAGTTCTTTAGCAAGAGAAGCCATTGCTTGATACACAGCTTCAGTAGATGACGTAGCCACTGTATGTTGCTTTTTAGACTTCCACGATACAAGAGAAGATCCAAGAAAAAACACAAAAGCCACTGACAGATTTTCAATCAAGAGGACAAGAACCCCAGTCGAAATCAGAGAAACCAAGAAGAGAAAAAGAAGACTGAGCAGAGTAAAAAATACCGAGAATACCAAGATGAATAGTACCCTTAAGATATTTCAATAAATGAAATAGAGCATGAAAATGTGATGTATGAAGCTGAGAAAGAAATTGACTTAATTTGTGGACTGCAAAACATATGTTTGGACGCGTTAGAGTTAAGTACGAGAGGTGTCCCACCAATCTCCTATAGAAACGTGGATTAGGAAGAACATTATCGGAATCTTTAGTTAACTTCAAACCAAGCGGCAAAGAAGTCCTTATAGGTCGACAGCCAGATAAACCAGCAGAAAAAAGGATATCCAAAATGAATTTACGTTGGTTAAGATGAATACCATCAGATGATTGATGTATCTCAAGGCCCAAATAAAACCGAGCCTCTTTTAGATCTTTAATGGTGTAAGCATTGTGTATTTGATCTTTTAAAGCAGCAATAGCAATAGAATTAGTGCCAGTCAGGAGTAAATCATCAACATACAATAAAGCAATTGTAAAACCATGAGAATCCAAGTGAGTACGTAAAGAATAGTTGTTCTTGGACTGATGATAATCTTAGGCAATCATAAAAGTAGACATTTCAAGATTCCACTGACGTGAGGCTTGTTTAAGTTCATATAGAGACTTCAACAAGCGACATACTTGCCTTGATTTGGCTTTGGGTTAGCCTTCAGGTGGAACCATGTAAATTTCTTCGTCTAATGAATCATGAAGAAAGGCTTTGTTGATGTCAACTTGAAACAAAGGCCAACCTTTAGAAGCTGCAATTGCAAGCAAAATCTTTAAAGTACAAAGTTTAGCAATAGGGGAAAATGTATTATGATAGTCATCACCCTCTATTTGAGTGTATCCTTTAGCTACTAACTTGGCTTTAAAACGTTCAACACTTTCATCAGCATTTTATTTAATTTTATACACCCATTTTGATCCAATAGCCCTTTTACCCTTAGGTAAATCAGTTAACTCCCATGTATTATTCCTTTCTAAAGCCTCTATTTCATTATTCATAGCTTGAACCCATTGTTCATCTTGAGATGCTTGAGAATAACAATAAGGTTCCTTATTAATACATTGGCAAAAGCTACCATAGAAGCAGAAGAATGGGAAGGCAAGGTAAACAAAGGATATCTGGCTAACAGTGGGATTAGGTAAGGATTGAAGAATAGCATGTGTAGATTGGATATAATCATCTAGCCATTTGAGAGGATGGGTTACACGCATGGAACGCCTTATAGGAGCAGAGTCGGTGTCTACAATGACATGATCAGTGTGTGTCAGATTAAAAGGAGAACAAAAAGAATCAGGTTGTGCATAGGATGAAGATGAAATGTCATGAAGAGAAGTATTAGATAAGGGCAAAGTATATAAGGAAGGTTGACGAGAAAAAACAGTGAGTGTATCATCATTTTGTTTGAATGGAAAAAACCTCTTCAAAAAAATTCACATCACGACTGTGTAGAATGGACTTTCCAACCAAATCATAAACCCTATAACTCTTTTGATTCGATGCATATCCCAAAAGTACACACTTCACTCCTTTAGCATCAAATTTATCTTTCTTTCTTCTAAGAATTGGTATATAGCAAAGATACCTCATAACTCGTAGATGATCATAAGAGGGTATCGTATGAAAAAGCTTCTCATAAGGTGTTTGACATTATAATTTTGACATTGGCACCCGATTGATCAAATACATGGCAGTTAATATATATTCCCATAAAAAAGATTTTGGTAAACCAGCATGTAATCTTAAAGGTCGAGAAGCATCAAGAAGATGGTGATGTTTTCTCTCTACTGTGCCATTTTATTGTGGGGTATAAGCTATAGTTAGTTGATGAACAATGCCAAGATGATGAAAAAGAGCTTGACATTCTTTAGAAATGAATTCAAATCCATTCTCTGATGTCAAATGTGTAACAACTTCAGCTTTAGAATCCATTAAAAGAGTCCACGTGCAACATGTAAAATCGTCAACCATAGTGAAAAAGTATCTTGCTTCCGAGATGGAAATTTCATGATTTGAAGTGGTCTATAATTTATTGAGTACTCGGTATAACTCACACATTCGTGTACAAACCTGTGCAGACGAAGTAACACGAATATCTCCGGTAGTCAGTCTATTTCCATTAGCCGGCCGGTGGGAGCGAGAAGTTTGGGATTTGCTTGGTGTTGTCCACTGCTTCCAATTCGATAGAGTCTGAGTTGGTAGAGGAAGTCTTTTTCCTTTTACCGATATCCTATCTTGTAGTTAAAGGTACCGCAAAATAAAAGAGGATTTCATCTATCCACGTGAATCAATTCAAAGGCAAAAGATGATACATGCTCGCCAGAATAAAAGGGTAGGCGATGTGTTTTGGTTATTTCGCAAGCATTACAAAGAAAACTTGTCTTAAAAAGATGTTTACAACAGTCAAGATGTATCAACTCTGACATGGAAGTATGTCCAAGTCTAGCATGAAACAAATCTAGACTTTTAACAGAAAAATTACAATTAGGTTTGGAAACAAAAGAACATGGCTTGGAATCACTAGCAAGAGCAGGCAAATTCCTTAGCTCTTTAGCATGCAACACATAGAGTCCTCCTATGAAAGAAGCTTTGACTAGAACCATGTTAATTTTCTGGCCTTGTAACACACATGAAGTGTTATTAATATGGACAGATATGAAAGGTGTTTTTAAGAATTGACTAATGGAGGTCAAATTGTGGCAGAAGTCAGGCACAAAAAGAACATTGACAAGGGTGATATGGGCTGATGTAAACGGATCCAGTCATGGTGACATGTTTTTTCTATCCATCTGGTAAGTGTAAAGGGATAGGTGTCTCAAAGAATGTGTTTATCAAACATAAGTGTTTCAAAAGGAGTCATATGGTCAGTTGCTCTTGTATCAACAATCCAAGCAAACTTATTATTTTCCAAAGCATTCAAAGAACTACGAGTAGGAAGCATACCTGAAAAATGCGAAGTAGAGGCAAAATTTACTACTCCCATAGGAAGCATACCTTAAAAATGTGAAGGAGAGGCAAAATTTACTACTCCCTTTGCCTTGTCTGCATTAGTGTGAGCTTTCATCAACTTCATTACTTCCTCACAAACAGCATGAACCATGTGAGGATCACATTACCACGTACAAGAACTTCATGGTTTTGTTCTCCAGACGAATTGATTGCTGCAACTTCATCAAAATGATCAAAAGGGGTGGAAAACTTAGATGGAGATTCAGAACTAACTTGTGCAGCTGATCTCCTAACAACCTTTTTGTTCTTCTTGCCTTTATACCCCGGATAGCTAATAGTTTCAAAAACTTGTCAATTGAATGTCCATCCAAGTTACAATATTTACAATGCAATTTTGGTTTCCTAAAATCCTTCTTCCCTGTATTTCCATACTTGAAACCCATCTGTGTGGCATTAAAAGCTATTAAATCTATTTCATCATGAAAGGATGATGTAATTTGCTTTTGTCTCTCAACTTGCAACACGATAAAATGCCCTACCCAGATTAGGCATTGGATCAGAAGATAAAATCTGATTCCTAACTGATTCATAGGTCTCTGATACACCCATAAAAAATTGAATAAGTTTTCCTTGAGACTCATACTCTTGTAATCATTATTTAAAAGCACAATTACAATAGGCTAATCTACCACAATCACATACTGGATGAGGATTTAAAGCCTTTATTTCATTCCATAAGGATTTCATCTTATTATAATAAGTAGTAACTGACATGCATCCTTGATGCAAATTAGTTATCTCATGTTGGATTTGGAAAAACCATAGGACTATTGGTTTGACTATTTCGTTTACATACTGCCTTCCATAATTCTTGTGCTGATACAATGTAGAGAAAACTTTGAGAAAGCTCAGTAGTCATAGAGTTAAGAATCCAACAACGTATCATGTGGTCACAATTTGTCCGACAAATGAAATCATTAGTGTTTTCTTTTGGTTTAGCTATTTGTCCATCTATGGACCCTAATTTCATCTTTGCTTCTAATGCCATATGCACGGATTGATTCCATGACAAAAAATTTAATCCATTAAAAACAATGTTCCCAAGAATCATTCCAGGTGTATTAGATCCGGACGAATAAAGTGGATCTGAGATTCGTAATTATGTATTTAAATCCCTAACTTGGGGTCTGTTTGGATTGTCTGTTTTTCATCTGTATCTGTATCTTTTTTAAAATGATATGTGTAAATATATTCGATTTGCATCTAAATTTTATCTATATTTGTTCTATTTGATTTTTTGATGAGAACTGTCAACTTTTTTTTTTATCTATATGTATTTCTTGATAAATAATTTGTTAGCAAAAAGTTTGAAAAAGTGTTTGTATCTGCTGGAAAAAAGCCAAAACAAACAGATCCTTGATTATCCATCTTCGTAATCAGATGACAAACTATTCGAGCAGAAAGAGAAAGCTAACAGGATGCATTGAACTAGATCGTAACTGCTTTGATATCATGTAGAAAAATAATCAGATGCTTCAATCCATTAGAGAACCCAAAGCACCCGTACACTTCGTGGTTGAGTACAAAGAGAGCAATAGAGTTCATAATCAAAAACAGAGAAAACAGAATGAAAAATGATTGAGCTAACATTAACTAACTTTCTGTATTCATACACGTATTTATGCCTATTGGCTAGACATGTGTAATACAAGACATGTGTAAAGATGTATTTATTTACAAAACTACTTATTTATAAAACTCATTTACATATCTATATGACTCAACATGATCATTATTTTTTTAAAGCTTTAGTGCAAATGTAAAACTCGAATAGTTTGTGAGTTGGGTGGGTTCATTTACACATTTAAGAGATGTAGACTATTTATGGCAATTTTGAGTGTATTATTTGACTGGAATGATGCGTTTTATGAATTGTTGGTTTTGATATGGATTACATTTAGTTTGTAATCAAGCCTTACTGAGAGAACAGGATCTACTCTATGTTGTTATGTATGCAGGAAAATGATATTTTAGGTTAGGAAGACGATAGTTATAAGTAAATTCTGAACATTTCAGGTGATGATATCTTTAAGGATTTTATTGATAAATACTTCAAATGCTAAATTTTGTATTTAAGGTCAAACATGGCCTGAGGCCAATCTCACCTTGTCCAGTAAACTTGATACTCATACACATTTGATCTTTAATTCTCTTGATCAAGTTCTCTAACAAAACTTCATTTGTGGCCATACTTGAAATTTTCAAACTGACTTGATCACTATAGTTGAGTTCAGTGCAAGTAGCATGTGGTTTGAACTTATGGTGGCCAACAACCTCAATTTTGAGCCGAGACAAATTAAAGTGATGTAATAGCTCGGTTTTTGGTAATCATATTATATTCAGCATGAATCATTTATTTTTGTTATTGGAAATGTACTTTTCTTCAGTTGTTACCATTTTACATGGTATATTTTCCCTGTATTTCTTTTGGATTTATGGGTAGAACAGAAAGGGGGCTGTATTATTGTTGATTCTACACGGAAAGGAAAGAGGTTTCCAGACAGTATGTCCAAGACAATTCCCATCTGGGCTTGTGTTTTGAATCGAGCCATCGCTAATTACCGCAGCAAAATTTGCAATGATGGATTGAGTTTGGCAGGGGTAAGCATGTGCTTCTTTCTTAGTTTTGTGGGCTTTATGCTTTTTTCCCTGCTAATTAAGTCAGCTTCAAGCTGCTTGAGTGCTCCTTCTGGACTTTAAGTCAACTGCTATAAAGCAAGTGGGATGGATTTTTCCTCATTTCTGAACTGGAAATGCAGATATTCTGTAATCTGAAAATTTTGTTTCAAATGAGTCGATATTCAGCCTGTCATGATGGGCATCATGATCTTTAAGCATGTCTTTGGAAGGCTACATGAAATTTTTATCCAAAATTGTTGCCTTTGCCTTTGGTGATATACTTAAGAGTATACTTTTGTTGTCTTCATTGTAACAGGGGTTGCATAGTTCTGAGGGACTTGAAGTAAAAAAAGGAGAAGTATCTCTTGATTGGGATAGTTCCTTGCACCTTCCCCTTTGGGTTTCTTCCACAGAGCAGGCTGCTATAGAGGACCGTTTAGAGGCATGGACTAAAGAGTTGGAATCTAGCGGGGCTGACATTGCTTCTATTGCAATAGGCTTAAAAAAGCCTTTGCGCCCATTATGGATTTCACAGAAATCTGTCATTTGGTTGAATGAAGTACCTGATCATGATTCCTGGGATTTTACACCAATAATACTGGTATCTGCATCTTTTTCTAGCGGGCCAGCTCAAATTAGGACTACTTCAGAGTTTAGTTGGAATTATATAGCAGGAGCTGGAGATGATGAAGAAAGCTGGGCAAGGGGTTTAACTCCCTCTCTTTTCTGGAGTAATCTGTACGATCTTATAAATTCAGGTCCTGATGTTTGTAACCGGAAGGTTGCCGACATAGTTGAAAAGGACAGAGTGTACCGTGCTCAAAGGGGATTCACTGCACCTCAGGTTAAAGTCAAGGGTCCAAAGCCAGTTGAAGGCATAAATGATCTTTCCTCAGCCAAACGTGCACAAATTTTGGAGAGTGCTGATGCAGGAGAAAGTTTGAATGAAAATGGGAAGATGACTTGGTTAGGCTCAACAAATATTGCTGTTGGTTCAACACTTACCTGTATGTAGCTTTTGTGATTCTCTAGCAATTTGGTTCAATTTCACTTAGTGCGTTTTTAAGTTCTCAGGATGAGAAAGGGCTTCAGAATATCTGGTTTTAAAATTGGCGAAAATAGATTATTATGCATTTTTGCATCAATCTATGCTTACCTGGTCACGTCTTTAGCATCTTAGATTATTATCTGTGACAGATCTTTGAGCTTCATACATAGTGCTTTAGGATACATGGACAGCAAGTCCTAGTTAATTTACCAGGTTAACGTGCTGATAAATACATTTGGTTCAGGTGCAGAAGCTTCTGATATTGATTGCGTGTTGAATTGTAGTCAGGACCCAGTTTCTATCTCCAAAGAAGCATCCAAAACATATTTGCATCTTCCCATGGTGGTGAGTAGAAACGAATGCTTCAAATATTGAGCTCTAAATATGCTTCTATTATAATTTATATGCTGTTGTCGAGTTGATGCATCACTTTTTCTTGTTATTATTGTTTGCTGATCTTTACTTGTTTGTCTAGAGCTCAAAATTTGATCGGTTCTCATTGCTGAACAATCTTCCATCCACGGTGAAGTTTGCCAGATCAAATCTTTCCAGAGGGAAAAAGATTCTAGTTTGCTGCCAAAGTGGTAAGTATTAAGATGACTTCTGAGAGGCAGAGCATACTTAGGAGTTTTTATGTGGATATGGTTTTATTTTACTTTGTCTTGTGTATATTGCACATGTATGTGGGTTGACTTCTCCCAGTTTGGTGAGTTCACTGGGATATCTATAGAATTTTTGGCCCAAAAACATTTATTTATTTATTTTTGAAAGTTTTGGTCCACTATGAAACTTTGTTTCACTCCTTTGATTATTTGGATGCTGCAATCTAATTTGTTTTCCAATTCTTCTTGCTGTAGGTGAAGACATTAGTGTATGCATATGCCTTGCAATCTTGCTGTCCTTGTATAACGAGGAAGGTAATTCTCCATATCTACTAAATGTTTTAGTCCCTTATCTACAAAACATTGTTAATACAATAACAACACTCGAAGCCTTATTCTCACTAGTTGGTGTTGGGTCCATGGATTCTATGTCACCATTGTCTTCTGATTCAATCTGCGTACTCTTTAAATTCTGAGAGTTTCATATGTTTTTTCAATTGTTTCCCTCTGCATCTTTTTGGACTTTCCTCGTCCTCATATGGTGTAAGTAGTCTCTGGAGTGTTTCAACATATAATGAGTTCTTACAAAAGTACTCTTTCCTTATGGAAATCCATTTTTAATAATGCTTTGTCCATATCTTACCATATGATCCCTATTCAGCTTTCTTTCTATATCTTTCATTTGTTATCTTATTCATCGTTATGTACGCACCTCCATCTTAACATTCCCACCTCCCCGTGTCAAACATTTTATTTTATATAACTTGGAGTATTCAAACACATTTTCTTTATTGATGCCATTTTCCTGTCATCATTCCGAGTACCTTTTTATTAGGAGATTGAAATGATATTGAGGTTGAGTGCTCCTATGCTACCAGCGTAGGAGCATCGTTATATTACAGGTACTAGATCCATTGATGTTCTTAACTAAAAATATGTCAATGGCTTTGGTGGCCTACTTGGTTGCCCAGTAAAAATTTAAGTTTATTGATGGGATTGGCTGATTCTTTAGGTCTGTTATCAACTCGTTTCTCGTTCCATCCAAACTTTCATGTGTGCCCGTTCTAGATGTCGCGTCTAACTTGTAATTACCGATACGCACAGGAAGTTATTTTTGGTTCTCAAAAGGAGTAGCAGCATATTTTTTCTGTGCTCTCTTTCGGGCTGTTCTTCTGATTTTTGAGCTTCTTTTAATAGGGATTTATGATGATGGGGAATCATTCAAGGAAACAACCGTTAGCAAATGGGAGATGAGGCGGCGTCTTGTATTTATTTGCAAGTTCGCATCAAATGCGCGGCCTTCCCGAGGAAATTTAAAACAAGTATTTAGTTTTCTTAGTGGTAGAGTGGATCCCGATCAATGAGAATCCTATTACCTGTTTAGAACAATGGTAGTTTGGTTAGTTCTTTCTTGACAATGAAATTGCTTAATTTAGACGTGATCGTGTAATTAAACAGTATATTCCTATTCTGAATATTTTGGTTGAGCACACATTGGTCTGTTTGGATTATTTGATTCTTATTTGTATCTTATATGTTTGATTTGTATTTGTATTTTATCTATTTCATCAGTATTTATTTCTTGATAAACGTATATTTGAAAATGATAAAAATAAGATGCTAAAATGACTGGAAAAAGATGAAACAAACAGAGCTGAAAATCGTCCTCGGAATTCAATCGATTGCTTTCAAATTGGACGATTTGGCATTTTGTTTGATATGCTAACTTGATGTTCGCCTTGGTTTTAGTATATTTTGTTCGATTTTGTTAACGAGACAGCTCCATTGCAGTTGTTTATATTGTGAAATGTTTTAGCATACTGAGAATTAAACAACTTCCCGCTTATCAAGCGCCTGGCATTTGTTAGTGAATGCCTGAATGGCAGTGCTGTGGCAACAATCTATATGGTAGTATATTCTCTTGTGCGGAGGCATAGTCGAAGCATATCCTGCTGCCTTTACCTGAATAATGGGGAATTTGATTTTGATTTTTATTTTGCTGCGGTATCTAATCCTAACGGAGGATGTCAGTAAAAAATAGGTGGGTTTTTTAGATGGATCCATTAGCCATGGGGACGAGTAAAAGCTAGTTAGGCCTTGATAAGATGTTGCTAAAAAATAGATAGCGAAAGCGTGCATTTGCAAGAACACTTTTGGTATTAATCAAATACTCTGACTTAAACCTCCCATTCTATGCTGTACAATAATCATTCTAATCTGTGAATAACTAAATTTATAGGTCGGATTAAGATTGTCTGTGCAGTGTATGTGACAAATCACAAACCTTCGTCCATCAGCTTACAATAAGTACGATTGATTCAGATGATTACCTGTAACATGTTTGAATTGGGTCTAAACTGACCAATAAATGGACCATAGAGAGATATATGGATGTAAGATATCCTTTTAAAGGAAGGGAAAAGGAAAAATAATTCTGTTTTCAGAAAAAAGAATCTTGAAAGTCTGTGTGCTATAAATATGATTTTTAATAAATTAAAGTCGTGTTTTTAAATAAATGTCATAAATGTGGGACTAGTTTTTCAAAATTAGGAATTTTTTATTTCTTTTTGAAATCCCTTTTGTTCCCCCTTTACCCTTTAAATGAAACATGCAATGGAAAAGTGTTCACTATTAATGCCCTTAGTAATAAATTAAATTGGACAAGTAATAAATTAAATTGGACATGTTCTTATCTATTGTAATTAAGCCAATCTTATTGATTGGCGTCAAAAAACTATTTGTATAGTATGGTAGTTATTATATTATACTAAACAGTTATTACTATTTTTTTTCTCCCTTTTTTTTACCATAACAAACCATCCTTATTATTATTTTCTTTAATTTTCATATATGTAATGCGGGTGCATTTTTCCTTGGTTTTTATTATAGACAAACACCCACTTACACTTAAGTAGCGGCATGCGCAAGTGTGCATACTCAAACGTAGACATCTTCACAGTTCCAGAACCGAATCGAATTAGAATCGAAACCGCCGGTTCCTGGTCTTGAAATTGAGGAACTGGAACTGAGACCGGGACCATCTCCCACGGTTTCGATCTGGTTATCGATTCCTGTTTTGGTTTCATGGAACCTCTTTTAAAAAATAAAAATAAAAAATAAATTTAAAATTTTAAAGTCAAAATAATTATTGGATTTAAAAGTATTAAATTTAACCAAATTTTTAAAAAATTTATTTAGAATGCACATTTATATGTATACAAACACATTCAATATCAATTATAGTTAGTATTATGATATTGTAAAATATTCTAGAAGATAAAAAGAAAATTACAATACAAAAAATAGTCACATTATTAAGAAAATGAATTTTTCTTTAGGAGAAGTTTATTTAAAATAATTATATATGATTTTAAGTTATGTTTATTTATGTTGTTGATAATAACATATTAAATATTGTGAATAAATAATAAATTTTACTATTTATATGAAATAATTTAAATATTAATAATTATATATTTAATATTATTTTTCCTTTTTCCTTTTTTTTTTCAAAGGACAGTTCCACCGATTTTAGGTCAAAGAATTGTTTAGGAACTGTGAAATTAGAACCGCCCCACCGATCCAGTTCCGGTTCTAGAATATCAAGAAACGTATATTAGAGGAGTTTGAAAAATTCGACTAGACAAAACGGTCACTCTGCTCACCATCAAAACAATTTATCCTTCAATCTTTGGTTCATCACGTGACAACTATGCAACTTTTAGTTATTGAGTGTTCAATAACAACCGCATAGGAAGATAGTCAGAAAGTTATAAGAAAGTCAATTTGTGTTACTCGAATGTGATAAGGGGTATTAAAAATATTAGTCCCTTAATTACTAAGGAAAGTTGATAAAATCAAATAAGGAAATTACTTTCTAACTATTTCGAAACTGGGTTTAAGAAGAAATACCAAGCGCACCTCCCAGATTAAGAAACCATCTAGAAGTTTGCAGTATAAACTAGAGATAACTAATAAAATGGTTTATTTGACTAAAATATATAGGTCGGGTGACAATCAATTATCAAATCAACAAAAGAAAATTGACATGCTGCCGAGTAAGACAACCTAGTATATCTTTACAAATTTTATATGGATCGACTTGTAATCTAAATAGTTTGGTCCAAGGTCTAACAAGTTGGTCCATGGACTCAAAAGGTAGGATTGAGCATGAGGGGAAGATAAACATTTTTTATTATTTTAAAATTTAAGAAATAAAAGGTATATTCTTAAGATGCTTAACACTAAAAATGTGTTAATCCTTAACTATTAATAATTAAGAATGTAATTGATAGACATATTTAGATAAAAGGCTTTACAAGCTTGGTCCAACTCATTTAAGGTATGCGTTAGCTCATAGTTGTATTGTTGACCCACTTAGGCGTGCTTGGCCTTTTTAGAGTCTTTCAATCCAACAAGTTATATTTAGTCAGTTCACATCACTCGATGTCCCTCCCTCATTTAAACCATGTCACCTTGGTCCCCCATGTTCTTAGAATGTGGCTTATTACTTCAATGTCACAATACAAGTAATTTCTACAATTTCCACCACATTCGCGAATAAGTAACCTCCACTTACAATAGTTTATAAGTATTCCTCCAAGGGTATTCCTCAAGATAAGTTTGATAATTGTTGATGGTCCATTTTGGATTATAGGACCACCCGAACCGAGCCTAACACACTAATGGGCTAGGTTGGTCTATCAGGCTCAAACTTTGTTGACATATCCTGCAACGGGTAACCCAGTCCTGTAATGAGTCTTGGTGATTGCTCGTCGCTACCATTCTATTAATTGCCCAGCATAAGTAGCTCAGTCGACCTTGTATCTAAGTAGTGAAGATGTGGACTTGCCCCACATTCTCCACTACTACTTCCAATTATCCAATCTCACACTAGCCCACCACAACCATAAACGATAGATTAGTCGCCTATATATAGCCACCCACCTCTTTGGAGATAGGTGATGTTACACTTAACCACTCTCTCTAGTTTGAATTACGAGCTTATCATGACTGTCTCTAACTTAAGTATCGGAGTGACTACATCAGACTTACTCCTGGCACACCATTAACCAGTTTTTTGTCTTGCAAGCCTCATATCCAGTATTAATCTAAACCCATATTCTTGAAGTTTAACCTCTACTGGATTTGAGCAAGCGATAGTAACCTTTACTCTTTACCCTACCAACTTGATTATCAGAGTGGCTGCATTAGACAACTTTTTAGTGCCTATAATGTACTGATTTATTGCAATCTTGTAAGCTCATTATATAGAGGTCCATATCCAAGATACTCTAGTAGCAAGTTAAGACACCAACACATGTTAATATATATATATATATATATATATGTATGTATGCATGCATGCATGTATCTTTGAATGTCATATGCTATGTATGATGTGTTTTTGAGAAAGTAGATAATGCACTTCCTCGGCGAAGAATCTGCACAACTAAGGTTTTTTTTTTTTTTTCAAATATATTTTATGTTATTTTAGTTCTCTTATTCGACAACAAGGATCTTTGGTGGATGATCAGAAATCAATCATACCATGCCTCTTGCTGGACTCAAAGTGGAAAAAGCAGAATATGAATGGGAAATAACCTGTATACCAATCCAAATTAACAATGCTTTCGACTTTAAAGCGATCGATCTGGCTTTATCCTATATATGCTATCACTTTCCAATCTTTTGTTTGTTTTCTTGGCCAACTAATCTTTTATTTATTTAATTGATATAAAAGTAAAAGCAGAGCAAATTTATGGTCATGAAAGGAAGAGAAGTCCGAAGGCCCAAAAGTAAAGGACTTGATTGCTAGATTTTTTCAATAAAAGAAGTTATTGCATCCTATGTGAGCGGCAATTATTGCAACTAGGTATCTCTATATCTGTATATGCTTAACTAGGAAAGATTTATTGGATATTATATACCAAGTATTATATATAATGATTAAGCTCACGATTCGAAAATATATTTAGAATTATGTATAAACTTGCAAATTCATGAGCCAAAAAGTAATCTGAGACAAATCAAGGACGGCTCATTGTAAGGTGGCATTCGAGCGGTGGCAAGTTGGCATCTAAATGGTGCCACCAAGCATATGTTGATCATATAAGAAAAAGCTGCCATTATTTGATGGTACCTTTCATAGTATGGATAGTTGGTCACTAAGCAAACTCAACAATTGTGTTTTTATTTTTATTTTATTGGTTTTGTAATTGAGTAGTGTTAATTGAGTCTGTTTGAATAGTTTTTTTTTTTTTTTATTTATATCTGTATCGAAATAATACGTGTAAATATATCCGATTTGCATCTATATTCGATCTATTTGATATTTTCATGAGAACTGTTAACTTTTTTTTATCTGTATATATTTTTTGATAAACAATTTGTTAGAAAAAGATTTACAAAAAATATCCGTATCTGCCGAAAAAAACAGCTAAACAGACCCAATATTGATTTGTCAAGTCAATGGATCAGATGTGAACTTGCCTCTCTTGTAATAGAAAAAAGAAAAAAAATAATATATGTTTCTCATATTGTTATTTTATAACTTTCGCTTTTATTCACGCACATGCCACTTGTCCTTTTAGAACCTTTATGGTATTTCATTTGCCATCTTGTTCATTAGAATGAATTTTTATGATGTATATGAGACATTTCTTTTGATTTTACAAGGATTATTCAACTTACAATCTTCGCTAATCCTTTTAAGTTTTTATCAATCATTTACTTGATTAGTGAATATGCTTTTGGGCTTTTGTATATGGGTATGTTCGGATTTTTTGATTTTCATCTATATATTATCTGTATTTGATCTGCATCCATATTTTATTTGTGTTTAATCTGTATCTTGTTTGTTTGGTCTGTTTATAAGTAAAAATATCTATTTTTCATTTTTGTATGTTTCTTGACAAATAATCTATTTGAATATGATAAAAACAAGATGCTAAAACAATTATAATAAGACAAATCAAATTGACAAATAATATAAAAGGGTAAATTACATCAAAGGATATCAATGTTTGAAGGTAAGATAATTTAAATTATCAACGTGTCAAGTGGTAAAAAGAGGAATCAACGTTTCCTAAAGTAAATCAAATAAAGTATTTATAATTGATTGTTGAGGAAAATTAAGGAAAGTTAATTGAAAACTAATTCAAATGTTGATATTTTAATGAATTTACAAGATATTAAGACCTTATTTGATTTATTTTACGTAATATTGATTTATTTTTTTTAACCATTTGAAACATTGATACTTTAAATGAATTGATCCTTAAATATAGATACTTATGATGTAATTTATCTAATATCAAAATTCATTAGCACTCTTTATCATAGTGTTTGTGGTTAGTATCAAACATTATTTATATACAAAATTAAATTTATATTTGATACTAGTATGTAGTTACAAATATGATTTATAGCCATAACTTTTTGTTTTTTCCTTTCATATGCAAGAATCCCAAAACACGTCATGCTCCAACTTTGGTTCGGTTTTATATATGGGCCATTTTCCATACAAATACAGGACCCACAGGTCTTACCGTTGGCTTGCATCAGTGCCCGTCTATATTCCTTTTTATTTATCATACACTATCCTTATACTGTTATCTCTAGCTCATGGGTCCTTCTCTCTTAGATCTGTTACAAGTGTTACTAGTTTGTTTGTTTGTTAACAAATTATAGATACAGACACTTTTTCTCAATTTTTTTTAACAAATTATTTGTAAAAAATTAGATACAGGATAAAAAAAGTTGACAGTTCTCATTAAAAGATCAAATAGATAAAATATAAATGTAAATCGACATATTTGCACATATCATTTTAAAAAAGATACAAATAAAGATACAGATGAAAAACAAATCATCCAAACAAACCCATAATAAGTCATGAATTCTAATTTCTAACTTAAACTACACATTATGATATTACGACAACAAACTATCATATGCTTTTGCCACACATATATATATATATATATATATATACTATAGGGATTCGATTTTAATCCATTCCACATGAGAGATTAGTATTTTTACCATAATTTAAAAGTGGAAAATGGTATAATCAACAAAATAATATGCTAGGAAACAATCTTCAATAACAATTCCAAAAATTGAAAAAAGAAACATATGCGTGTTGTGCATCAAGAGAACTTTTACTATGCCGTTTTTTACATAATGATCTAATTAAATTTATGATAAAAAATTAAGATAAAAATTACTAATGGTCGATCATTACTGTAATAGGTTTAAATCTTATCAATCATATGGGATCGAAAAAATTTCCTATGTATCAAATAATTATATACTTGACTCTATTATTCATTTACTTATATGCTATACATTATTCTCAGTAAAGCTTATGGAGTACATTATTCTGAGTAAAGCTTTCTTCTTTGACTGAAACTTTGAAAGAAGGAAGGCAATATTGGTGTAGGGTTAGCAAGTGGACTCAAATTGACACGAATATTAGAAGTTGTTGGGAATAATATTTTAAAGGAAAATTAATAATAATATTTAAGAAAAACTATAAATATATCCTCGGATGAGAAAATAATCTCAAATATTAACAAGTTAAATTTATCTATTTAAAATATAAATTAACATTGTATCAAACTTATCTCTTAAAAGACGAATTTAACATAATTACACCATCTTTTCAAATAACGAGTTTAATACACAACTCGTGCATTCTCTCTTTGCCCTTTGTCCTCCATTAATGAATCTCGAAACTCCCCAATCAATGTAAGAAACGAAAATCTAAAGAAATTGGACATTAAAAAGTTCAAAAATATAAAATAGCCTGCTACCTACCTTTTAACATCCTAAAATTAACTTATTGAAGAGCATTTAGTACATTCATTGGCTTCAATAATTAATATTTTCTTCCTATGTATATTATTTATTATCCTTAGAAACAAATGAAAAAAAAATAAAGCGAGAAAGGTAATAATTCTTTCTTACTTTTTCTATATGTCATGTGGCTGTGGATATGAAATGATAGTTTTATAAAAAGGGGAAAAAAAAAAAAGGAATTTTAGTTTATCATGGTAGGGACACTTAGTTTATACGAGATGTTGACATGAATAGAAAAATGAACATCACTGAAAACATTGTTTGAACACAATAAGAGAACGCTAAAATACACCAATGGTTCGTTTACTCTGTTGTATAAAAAAAAAGGGTATGAAATTTTAGTTCAAAGAAATGTAATAGGATTATAATAATTATTATTATGTTCAGTTGGAATAAAAAATAAAACAAAATATCAATAATGCACTTTTTATTTATTAGAGAAAGAAGATAATTGCATATGTGATATTTTTAAAATAAAAGTATTTATAACAAAATTAAAAAATAGAACATTGAATGACAATTCATGAGGATATGAATTGCTATTAATTATTTTTCATAATAATAATTTATTACGAATTGTCATTCTTTTCAAGTGAATACCATAGTAGTAATTTTAGGTTGTAAAAGAATAAAATAAATAGCTATTCATGTGAAGTGATTGGACTATAATATGTGAATGCTTGCATACTCACAACTGCTACGTGGACTCGACACATGCAGGTGATTAGTTTTCAAATATGAAAAAAGAGATATCGTGTAGGTTTAAAAATTCAAGGAGACAGCATTATCATTTTGTTCCTCAAAATGATTATCTTCAATCTTTGGTAATTATAGGTGATTAGAAGGTCAAGACACATGATTGAAATTTAGAATTATCAAAATTTTAAATAAATAAGTTAGTCTCACTACACTTATGGATAAATTACATTAAAAAATATTAATGTTTAAGAGTAAGTTCATTTATGGTATCAACGTATCAAGTGATTATAAAGATAAATCAATATTCATGAATAAATTCATTTAAGATATTTTAATTGACTAAAAAAAGAATCAATATTTTATAAAATATGTCAAATAAGCTATTCATAATTAACTGTCGAGAAAAACTAAAGAAAATTAATATAAAACTAATTTAAGTGTTGATATCTTATTTGAATTTTGAGAAATATCAATACCTCATTTGATCCAGAAACATTAATTCTTTTCTTCTTTAATAACGAAAAAATATTGATTTTTTAAATAAATTTATCCTAAAAATTTATAGTTTTTAGTATAATTTGCGTTTAATAATTAACACCCCATTAGAAGTGCAAATATCCATGTGAGTTCCCAGCTATCTAAGTGGTATAATTGGATACATTACGGATGCATCAGATATGTCGTCTTAAATATTATATTCGTAACAATTATTTCGACTTTATAGCGATCGTTTTGGCTTTATTTTTCATAGCTGTCTCTTTCCAATCTTTTATTTTCATTGCCATCTAATTCTTTTATTTGTTTAATCGATATGAAAGCAAAAGCAGAGGAAATTTATGGCCATGCAAGAACGAGAGGTCCGAAGGCCCAAAAGTGAAAGCGCCAATTGCTAGATATCTTCTATCAAAAAGCTATTGTTGCCTCGTTTCAGCCGGCAGTAATTATTGCAACAGGATATTTCCATGTGTTACACGAAAAAAGATTTGTTGGCTCTTATAAGCCACATATTATATATGCATAGGATTCCATTAGATCGTTATTCATATTGATATTTATATTATATTTGTTTCGCATTAATATTTAATTTATTTATTCGATTTATAAGTAAAAATATCTATTTTTTATTAGTATATATTTTTGATAAATATTCTCATTGAAAACGATAAAATGATGATGAAATAAACAGACCAATATATATAGAATGTAGATACTCGTAAAAATTTTAATATAGTGTGTTTAACTCGTAATTGTTTATGAAATACATATTTCATTATTGTATGTGTCAATATTTTATTTGTATTAGAGTGTTATGTACTTATACATATAGCATGTAATATCCAGCAATTTTCTTTTTTTGCTATTGGGCCTGCTGATCGATATCAAGTTTAGCATATATACAGACATGTTGTTAAAAAAACAAAATATTAAAACTTTTCACTTTATTACTAATTTTTATATTATAGTGTGTTATTAATCTTAAAAATAGAAAAAAGATAGAAGTTTTACTTATGCATATATTTGTGCAAGCTTTATTAATTTTAAACAACGAAAAATGGGGATCACAAAAACAATGGACTAGATAACAAAAGGAGAATAGAAGAATTTGTCCGATGAGATATCAAGATATACAAAAATTCTCTACTTGAGGAGGTACCTATGTTAGATTGTTGTTTTCAAGGGGGATGATAAATGCATTCTCTTTTTAAATCAATCAATTCTCGATTGCTGTGGAAATAGAAGAAGGCATAAAAGCTTTGCCTGATTTGATGTCTGGAGTAATCTCAAGAGTTGATTTTTGGATGATAAACTGCTTATAGTCATAAAGTTAACTATATTCCACCAATTTCTGTGTGATCTCATTGAGTTTGTTTTTGTCATAATCCTGTCCATCTGCTCCTTTGAAGTTTCTATACATGGATATTGTATTTTCATGGTTTGAAAAGATATTATGATATTTAAATTAATGATTATTAATATTTAAAATTAATGCCCAGTCTTTAGTATTTATTTAATGGTTTCATCGCAAATTTATAAAAAGTAAAAAAAGGATTCGAAAATATACACAAAGTGTGTAATCACTAATCATATTCTAATATATCACCATACAGTTGTGAGTTCTTTGAAAAGTGCTCACTACCTTATTCACGTATTAATGTATAGTTGGTAATTGCACTCCACCTATACATATACGTGGTGTATATTATATATTGAATATATTTCCTCCAATTTGAGGGTTTTATTTTTTTTCCCTTTTTTCTTTTTCTTACTTTGTCCTTCCGAATCCAATTAGAGGTATTGAAGTTCCAACTTTGGCATGGGAGTATGGACTAGCTATGGCATCATTATTTGGCGTTGAACTCAATTAAATTCCAACTCCCTCGCATTGGAAAATATGAACCCCTACCAAACATAAAATTACAACACAAATACAATATAAAGCTGGCGTAAGAAAAAACCCTAGTCATTTTCTAAAAAGTTTCTTCTACTTTCGAAAATTTTTAAGCCATGTTATGATCAATTGTTGAAAAAGTTAAGGGTTGATCAATGTGTGGCAGGGATGGATGTAACATAGTGAACATATAATCTTAACTATTGATATGGAAAAGAATAAATATAACTAATTTAAATAAAAAGGGTGTTTTGTTTTATTATATTCTGGTAATTTTGACATCATATTTTTATCTTTTTTAAATAGATATTTATCAAAAAACAGATACCAATAAAAAACTAATAGTTTTACTCATAAACAAACTAAATAGATACGATACAAATATGATACGGATGCAAATGATATACAGAAAAAAATTCGACAATCTAAATAGACCCATATGAGATACATAAAATCAATACACATATTATTTAGACCCTAAAATCTTGTTGATTTTTAACTAAATAATATTTACACTTTCGTTTATTGTATAATATTTGTTGACTCAAACACACAGTTTGTCTAAAACTCCAAAGAAAAAAGCAGGGAAAATTTGGATTCAAATATTCGAGCATGTCTGTCTTTATATGAATGGGCAATACATTTTATTTCCATGCTAATATATATTAGGGTGTATGTAAATAACTTTCATTTCTATGTCCTATATATGGGTCCGATATTTGCTGTCTTCTACACAGAGTTTTATTTTGCTTTAAGCACAAATCCCATGCTAATTGCCTCTTTCCATCTAATCCCTTTTCTTTAATCATATCGTGAATCACAAGAGGAAGGGTTCAAAAATAAAGTAGTGGTCGGGGACAATAGGGAACAGCACAACTATTGCAAACCAACCTAGAGATAAGATGAACCCACCTAGATTGTCTAAATATATAATTTAATTGATTTGAATCGAATTATTGCCCTATGTGTTAATGATGGAAGCCTAATGAAATGTTTGTGGGGATTGACATACATGAGCAAACCCGATTATTGTCCTATATATGTGTTGATGGAGACAATTAGATTGTTTCATTAAATAAAAAGTTTTTTTTTTTTAATATACATAAAAGTGTTCTTTTTTTATCTCTCGAAAGCGACTATTAGTGAGCCACCCATATTATAATAAAAAATTAGATTCCACCACCTTAATAATGATATCACATTACTGTTTTCTCCCCTCGATTTTTACATTTTAGGTTTGCAATAACATTGTTTTAGATAAAATTGACATAGATGATAAGTTCAAGAGATCGCAACAAAGTATGACTACAGTAATGGGATAATATAATAGCCAAATTGTTAGAGCATACGAACACTATTAAAGCATTTGAATCATGATAATCTCAAGGGAAAATCTAACTAAGGATGCCAAAATGGGTCTACAATAGATATAAGTTACTTCTATAAGAACCATGAAATTTTGGGGATACCAAAAGTAACGAACCCAAAAAGATTCTAGGAAGCATAATAGGCTAGTAAAAATCTTTATGAATCATAGTTGTTGGGATACAACACCGATTTTGGAGATACGAAGACTGAATATAAGCTCTGGAAACACTTCAAGTCACTATAAATTCAATGTAATTCAAATAGAAAATATATCAAGAAGATTATAATACAATAAAGAACACAAAACTCTTCTGCGTGCAGTGCTTAACATCTCATTTTATTCTTGTAATTAAAGTAGTTGGACATAGTACAAAGCATAAGAGCCATAGGATTAACTTTCTATTCAAATAATTGATTTTAATTATTACATGATAATAAATTTTTTTTTAGAGTTCTCTCTCTCGCTCTATTCCTCTTAATCAGAGAGAAATTTGCCATGTGGTAGGACACCGTGAGTAAAAGAAGATTAAGGAACATTCCAATCTTGAATGAGGAGATGATTCAAAATAATTATTATGGGGAATTATTATATAAACATATTCAAGATCATGATACATTAGAAGCCATTCATATAAGGAATATCATTGGGCTTGAGGAGGTAAAGGTGGCTTCTAGCAGGTAATGGCAATTGCCCTCCAGTTGGAGACAACCATGACTAATGTTATTAGCATAGTATGTGACATTCTCCAAACGCTTGATTGTAATCCCGCTATGAAGGATAATTTCATTGATAGATGTACCGATGTGGTTGCTAATTAAGATGAACTAATTGAAAAGCAAGAGACTTGAGAACATGGTCTAAATCTATGATGAGAACTAATCCCATTATTAGGGCACTTCCTTAGGTATCAATATGAACAAAATGCTGGTTGAGGCTATAAGAAATAACCCGTTCCAATAGATGTATAGCAAAGCTAGCCCTGGAATTGGTTTGAATTAAAAGTGACAAATTGTATCAAGAAAGAGGAGAGATTGGAAAAGTTATGCATAGAAATCACACCCTTAGAGATAATGAAAGAGCTTTAAAAATGACATGTACTTATGAGATGGAAGGGTATGAAGATAAGAGCATGTATTGTTGCATTTGTAGCATGTCATTATGGTCATCGGCATTACTGCTTGGGTGCTAAATTTCACGATGATTTTTATGAAAGTAGAAGTCATATCTACAAAAATATTGTTAATGAATCATGACTTAATCATAGGTTTTCAAGACCCTTGCTTGATCGTAATCCTAAAAGGCAACCTGAACTTCCACCATAAGAAATTTTACCACGAGAGAGTCGGTGGAATGTATCCGTCTCTTAAGTATTTTTAGATGCATAAATTCTCTTTGTTTAGTGGAAAAAGTACTAGTTCTCTTAGGAAAAACATTCACTAGCTCCACTATAGTAGTGTGGAGATTTTTAGATTCTAAAAATTTTTGATTATATGCTAGCTTATCTCCAAACTTGGTGAACAAGTGGCCTAAAATAATATCTTAGTATCTACATTCCCATCCTAGTAAATTGTAGTTGAACTTGAGATAGAGCTAAGAGAATTAGCAAACCTTAATCATGATAGAAATAAGCTACGGGTGACTTCGGCGTGAACTACATCAGTTTTAGGGCAAATTCCTTTAGTTAAAACTTAAAATGACAAATTTTCTATTTTAGGCATGTTTTAGATTTGTTATTATCTCTTATAGACATGTTTGTTTTGTATGCCGTTTTTAGTGTTGTAATTGTTCTTTCATTTACTTTGTATCTTTAAGTTTTAAGGATTTCTATTTTTAGCAGTTTTTGTGTTCTATTTTTGGCAACTTTCTAGCTCACACACATATGTATATCCTAGGGCAAAAGCACAGTCGGTTATCATCAATAATAAAACTTTGAGCTACAATTGCTCATTTCTTCTTAGAATTTTGAATTTTCATATAATTTTCAAATTTTTGATGCCATTTACCTGGGTATTCATAGAATTAATAGGTATTTGAAGATTATACTCTGGTATTCGTGTGGGAATAAATTGTTTGTGGTAAAACCCTAAATTTTGCTGCATCATGACCACATTCCATTTTAAAAGCTCTTTTAAGCTTTTGTTATATCCATACTCTATTTGAAGCCAATGGAAAACTAGAAAATTTACTTGCAATAACATAATAGTATCTCTTATTGTGACACATTATGTGAGTAAAATTCTCGCATAGACTGTGTGAGAGGATTCATAATTGTTCATAGGATCAAGACAGATAATACTAAGTCAACATTAGATTTTAACTTTTGTGTTTGGTGGTTGAAAAAGGCCTATTAGTCACATATAGGGCACAATCGAATCGAATCAAATTGACATAGTATTGAGCTCAAGTTCGATCAAAAGACTTGATGCTCTAGCTCAACTCAAGTTTGGTAGAACTCTAAATTTTAGGCTAGAATTCGACTTGAAAATATAATTGGAATGTTTGAGTTTGACTCAATTATGTTCAATTACATTATAAATTCATTTCTTTGAAAGTTTCAATTCAATTACTTGCTTTAATTTATTGAATTTATCATAAATGTGTTATAAAGAATCTAGTTATATTTATCTTAATATTTAGGAAAAAAGATATATTTAATATTGAGAATATAATTGATGAGTTTGAGTTTTGACATGATAAGTTTGTTTAGACTCGAATTTCTCAATTATGTACGAATGTATTATAAATCATTTTTTTTTGTAACATTCAATTGAATTACTTGCTTTAATTTATTGAATTTATCATAAATCTAATAGAAAAAATTTGTTTTATTTTATCTTAATATTGAATGATTCTATAATAGAGACAATCCATAGACCATGAAGAAGACTTAAAAAAAAAATAAAACAATAATATTTATCAATATAAAATACTCCAAAAACATAAAGAGGATTAAACTATAGCTCATTGCACCTTTTGAAAAAAAATCCAATGAAGACTATTATAAACTTCAAAGTGCAGTAGTAATGTAATTTTCTTGCGTCACTTTTCCTCTTCACCTTATACTTTGTACTAAATATCTGGCCATAAACTGTTAACTGCTCAAAATAAAAAACCTGCAAAAAATAATACATGACATAATGAAATTAGAAAATTACGTTAATAAAATAAAAATAACACATATTATCGCTAGGAAAATGATATATAGTTCTAATATTATTAACTAGCAAATTAGCTTTTTAGTCTTATTTTCACGAAAAAAAATTATAAAAGAACTTGAAAGAAAATATTGTTATACTTATAATATAAATTTTCATCTAAGAAGCAATAGAGACCATGGGTTTTTCATGTTAGAGATGTTTCCATTCAAATTGGAAGTGTTTTAAGTTTAGAGCTTGAGTCAATGTCTCCCTCAAACCCATATTTCCATTAAAAAGATTGGAAAAAAAAAAAAGGAAAACGGTACAATGCCTATAATATAAGTTCGAAGTTTGCAAACCTATTCTACAAATATTGTAATTTAGAAATGCGGATAGATGTAGCTAATGTTGGCAAACAAAGAGTGTCTATTAAGGAAGCATATAGCTCTTCAAGTTTTAGGGACATGTTAAATGAAGAGACTAGAATTCTAGATTCTGCATTTGTATTAAGTAGAATTGAAGAATATTACAATATTGATGAGTTATTTAAGTGGTGAAATGATGGTAGGACTAGGAGGATTTGCATAGAAAGAATAAGTGGTACATAGGGTGAAAGGGTAGGTACATGGTCATTGTATATTTACATTTCTTTAAATTTGAAAACATAATTAATAATTATATTAAGTTTGATTGGACTTGTGAGCCCATCAAACCTAGTATTTTAAAGTTCAAGTTTGACTCGATTAATCATTCAAATAGCTTGAGTTTAAGTTTAAGTGAATATGAAATTGAACCGGAGTAGTTTGTGAACTAACTTGATTCATATGCATTCTTAGTCAGATATTTGCTTGATTATTACCTATTTTTGAGTTAGGGAATTACGATCAATATTGGTGTCGTTATCTTATTGATAAATGGAAGATTTAGGAAGAATCACAAACGCAAGCCCTTAGGTGGTCTGGTAGGTCTTGTACTAGATTTTTTGGATTACTCATGAACAAAGAATGGTATGAATGAACTAAATCATCTACCGTAGAAAGGGGAAGAGGGAACAACTGGACATATTGTAAAGTTTTTTTCAAAAGATGTTGTGTGTTTAAGAGGAGAAGGAGGAGTTTTGTCGATGTCATCAATTTTCCATCAACCTTCTCGATTCTATATAGTTTAGGGTAGCCTTAGTGTATAACACCTAAATATTATATGTGGTAGAAATGGATACACCTTGACTTTAATCAAGGTATGACAATTTCGAATGGTATAAGAGCAAACGTTTATCCTGATCGTTTGTTAAAACATAATAAACTGGGATACAGCTTAGACATGGTGAGATGAGTGTTGGGGGAATCATGGGTTATGAATGGAATGTTTGTGTGTTTGCTTGTAATGATGGGTGTCAGCGAAAGACCAAAAGAAATTCGGTTTGTTATAACAAAATTAATCTACTTGGCTTAAATTTTCCTTCTATTAATATTTGAACATGGACTTAACGAGCATAATGTGTCATTCTTACTATATGTACTATGTCTTTGCCTTGTAAGTGTGTTGTTTGAAGTTTTCATGTAAATTGACTTAATTCAAAACTTGACTAAGTGGTTGTACAAGTAACTTAAAGAAATATTAGGAATTGTTTCCTTCTACCCATTAAGTTGCTTAATTGTGGTTTGATGATGTTTGATTATAAAACGACTTAATTTAAACTTGGCTAAGTTAAATGAATGCACAAATAACTTAAACAAACCCTAAGGCTTGCCCGTTGTATCGTTTAAAATTGGAAGTTATTGATTGATGTGTGATGTGTACTTATGTGCCTTGCTTTTGACAACTTAGAATCATAATAGGAACTTCCCCTTTAATCTTCAATTTGAAATATGTTAGCTAAGTAAAATCTAAACTAAAACGAAAATAGTACTCCAAGTTTCACTAGTTGACTTTGGCATCTCTAAGTTAACTAAAACTTTTGGTGTGTTACAAAATCAAATAGACTATTAAAATAAAAACTTTAAATCAAATACCAAAATCTTATCCAGAATACCCCAAATTCAAAAACAAGTGGTTTCCATGTGTAGAAATATAATAGGATAGCTGAAAGGTATCTTAAATGTACTGGAAAATGAGAGTACGTATGAATGAGTACCGAAATTAATGTTTCAACTAGATAGGAATCATCATTCATAATTTCAAATAGTGAATAGATACCTGCCTATATTATTGATTCTACATACATGACAACAACACTGTGACAAATCATAACAATATCACGCAATGACAAATATTTACTCAATTTGACAAGATGTGTTCGTCTCGCTACACCGTATAGTAAGAGAAATCTGAAACAAACTCATCTCTTACTACATATCCCCAAAATGAAATTCTAAATGTAATATATATAAAAATTTGATAAATGATCATTAGACAAGTTACAAAAACCGACTCATAACAATAAAAATGAAAAAGGCTATCCCAATGAATGCCTTCAAGACAATAATGAGTTACGATATATAATGGTAATAATAATTGAAGGAGTATGAAAATGATATGTTTCTTGCACACGTTAGCATACATATGCGTGTAGGATGGAATGGCGCATCTATGACCTTTTTATTGAGTCTTTGTATCTTGTTAGTTAATGTCTTGTTGTAATGTGTCATCTTAAGTTGGTTTATCGGTCGTCTTGATCAAGTTCGAGTTTTGTCAAGTTAAATAATGGATAATTTAGAATCGCCAGACTAACTCCTATTGGTATATATTTGCTAGATTGTATGAAATAATAGTTATACATCAATTAAGAAATGTTTGAAACCTACCCATCAAAAGATAAGAAATAAATAAATAAATAAAAGTCGAATAAATACTAAAATGGCAAATAAATGAGATAAAATAGTTGCCTATAAATGACCATGCTCTACGAAAATGAAAATGGCTAGAAATATCATATAAATGTGTCAATCAAAAAAAGAAAAATAGTGTGACTATATATACTAATAGATAGTTTTGGCGTATGGAAATAACAACCAAAATAGTGCAATTTTCATCATGAATGAAACGTAACAGCTAGACTTGATAAAAAAATCTCTAGAGTAAAGCAACAAAAGACATGGTCAACACATGAAAACATACTTGTGATTCGTAAAAACAAAAATTAAACCTAATGTGAGATGTTAACAACTTATAAGTAATTAGATAAGTTTTGAGGAGGAAGCTTCTTTTAAGGGAGAATGGATGAAATATTCTGAATTCCGTTAGGTTAATTAAGAAAGTATGAATTAAATAGTATAAAAATACAAGAAATTTTGAGCTAAATTAGAAATTTTGGGCCAGATCATTTAACTGTGTAGCTTAAGTAAATTATCTAGTATGGTTAGGTGAATCAGGAAAATAAAGCTAACAATTAATTTTTGATGAAATTAGAGGTTAAACTACATCAATTTCCTATTTGATCATACCATATAAATTAAATCAAACTCAAATACCAATTTAGCTATCCACTTAAATTACAATTTCCCAATTTTCCCAATTTCAACAATTTTTTATTAATTCTACCAAAATGAAATACCCCAAACCTTCATCTAAATTAGAAATTGAGTTTAGATAGATTAAATGAATCAAATGAAGTATGGGAAATAATTAGACAAGTTGACATAATTAGATTAGATATTAATTAAGTTGAAATTTCAGATTTCAATTCCTAAATCTCTAAACATGTTATTTAAAATGTTTAAAGGATTCCTAAATTCTTGATTCTTAGCCTAAACACTAATTCCTAAATCTTTACAAAATTTGAGTTCATTTGCTTGTATAAAAACATTAATTCTTAAACCCGAACTCAAATTAAAATATCCTTTTATCTAAAATAAATTTCTAAATTAAGTTCTCATCTAGAGTTTTTAATTTATGACCTGTCGGTTCTAATATTATCTCTTAAATATTTCTAGAACTATAGATATTGATATAATAGTTCTAAATCTAATACCTTATTTTGGAAATACCTTTATATTAATCATTTTCCCTTTATTTTGTTTTCATTTTTTTCCTTGTCTTGCCATTCTTTTTCTTTTTATTTTATGTTTTCTTTTCCTTTCTATTATGTCCTTCTTCTTCTTCATTTTCTTTTTCCTCTTTCCTCAATTCATCTCCCCAAGTCTCAATTTCAAGGAAACTAGAAGAGAAATCAGAGTAAGCATCACGCCCCAAGAGTATCCTAGTAGTAATACATATATTATGATACAGCCTAATGACCCAGACAATATAACATATACATATTATTACTAGATCTACTTTGGAAAATGACATAAGTTAAACCAAATAGGATCTTTTTGGTTGCGTGATAAGAAATGATGAAAGCAAATAAAATTACAATACCATAAATAAAACTTTCTATTTGAATAACAACTATTACAAACCATGAAACATATCTAAGTTCTTAGATAATAAAATCGATGTTCGAACATCAATTAACACATATAAGTAGTAAAACTATTCGCCCTGTTTCCAAGACTCTTCCAACTTTAAAAACATACCGGTTCTAAACTCCAAGAGGCAACCAGCCAAGGCTTTAGCGTCATCCTGTAAGGACTGTAGGAGTGTGAGCATAAACCATGGGTTCAGTGAATAATCGGAACTTATCACACAACAAGCAAGTTATTATCAATCATTAAAGCACATGAACAATTACAAGCTTAGACAATCTGGAATCCAAACAAGATGGAGATTTACGCCCTTTCATCGGGGTTGAAGGAAAACCGATCGATGAATCACCTACTCAGGAGAAACTAAGTACACAGGAAAGCTACAATCCTCTCAATAATTATCTATGTATATCAATGTTGTTTAAAGCACTCATTTCTTGTTTTATGCCTGAGAAACTCCACTGAGTGTTAGACATTTCATAGCGATACCATGGGTGGCGTCCTTCATTACCAATTAGTTCCCATGGAATCGATAGAATAAAGGTAATCTTGAGTAGAACTAATAGCCTTTTGCCTATAAAAACCAAGCATTACCAGAGAACCGAAATTTTAACATGTAGTACGCTATCACATAATTATAATGCAATATATGCAATTTATGCAATGCATGTCTATTTTATTTATAATGCCAATATTTGTTAGTCCAGTTAAAGGTGCTCAGACTTCACACAAACAGTCAATATGCCATGCTCTCCTTCCATTATCACTTTTATTCAGTATTGTTTAGCAATCAAGTAATTCCAAATAGCAAGCAAAACCCATAACCCATATACACACGAATTCATCATCATTATTTTTATATTATAATGTAGCTAAACTACAAACACAAGTAATATAATAAGTCTGAGTTACTCACTTGCTCATATTGATCAATCGTAGTAATCGACCAGAAAGTCCTCAACAGTATCAAAATTACCTATTGAGATGAAAACATTCATCAATAATACTTATAAATAGAATATTAAATTCCTATGAGTATCTAAGTGTCCTATATTGGTATTTGATATTATTCCTACTGCTTATATCGATTCCTAAGGTGTTGATTCTTATAGAAAAAGGATATTTACCATTTAGTTTCATTGAATTTCTTTTGATTTAAATATTACTTATTCTATATCTAAGATAAGCTTAATTAAATTTTTCTATTAGTTTTCTATTCAAGTCTTACATTGTTTAATGTTCTTGCTAGTAGTAGTCTTTTATTTATTTATTTTACTTTGCCTGTCAACCTTATCTGCTCTCTTTGGTTAGAATTTGTATTATTTTAGAGGATCTCATTTCATCATCTAAATCTTTATTCATTTCCTTAACTCATTCATAACTTGTGAGATCATTAATATGCGTAATTTCTATGAATTGTTCATAATATTTTTCTTGTAATGTAGAACTCCTAATCATGCTTTTAAAGCTTGTTTTTATCAAGTTTTATGTTCATATAAGGTCCTAGGAGCATTAGACATGAATTTAAACTAGTTTAGATGAAATTTGAGCATGGTTTTGGCTCATTCTTTCCTAGATTCGAATTTACTATTCCTAAGTTTATAACATTTCTAAGTTGATGCTTTTCTTAGCCAACAATATTTAAGCATTTCTATCTACTTGAATTTATCAATGGAATAACCATTTCTCCCAATCACATAACCTTTCTCCAATGCTACACATTTCAACCTAATGTCTCCACATAAATGTAACAAGCATGTTTGATAGTTTAGGAGTTATCTTAGCTTGAAGTGGAAAAGGATTCCTAACTCCCTTCCTTAGCAAGAATCAAACCTATATCAAAGATTAGATGATAAGTTTTTAACTGTATTAGAAGTTACTAATTCTAACAAAGACTTCTTACCTTATTGAGCTTACATTCCAACTTGGATTTATGGCAAACCAAGGCTATTTAACTTGGTTTTTGATGTTGTTCGAAAGAGGGAATGGATGTTTTTGGATGTGTTTGATACTTGGATAGGATATATGAAGTAAGACAAGGGTTATATTTTGTTTTAGAGCTCCTTAAAGGTTGTCTAAGTGAAGAAATATCCACGGAGAAGAGGGCTGGTCGCAACTCCTTTTGTAGCTAGAATTTCAACTTGTTTTTATGGGGGTTATGAGCTGATTTTGTGTCTAACTTAAGGCTATATATATATACTAAGGTTAGGCTAAAGTTAGGAGGCTAAGGAGGGTGTTTTGGGCTTGAGAAAATTGCAAATTGCAGCTAGAAAATTCGGATACACAAGTGGCTGTTTTTGATGACGATTTTTGGCCATGTTTTGATAGATTTTTCATGGCTTATTTGAGTGCATTTATTATGTTTGTTTGGTAGTTAATTAATTTCATTTATATGTGTAAATTTGGGGCTCAAATTGCTTAAAAATTGAATAAAAAATCAGTTGAAATTCGTGCTAAAACATAGGTGTAGAAAATTCTGACTTGTGTTGCATTTTTTTAGACTCTTTGGATTGATTTCTTGGTTTAATTGTTAACTAACTTTTGGTACTTGAAGTGTCCATTTAGAGGCCTTTTATTGGTGCTCATTTAGTACAAAAAAAAAAAAAACTCAAGCTAAGCTTATATTTTTTCCCAAATCAGAGCTTAAATTGGCATGAAAGGAGTTGCTGTTCTGTTTGAATTCTCCTTTGCGGCAGCTACAATTTCGGTGGATTTCAAGACAATTTGAGAGCTGATTTGTTACTTGTTTGAGTTGGAATTCTTGGCATTTAATGTTGATTATATATGGAGTGTTTTGGTTGGATTGTAGGTCATTTTCATGTTGACTATATGTGTTTAAATTGGAGGAATTTAGGACGTGATCTACAAGTGTTGCAGCCGAAATTTTCCCCTACTATACCGTGATTTGTAATTCTAGCTTCAGTTTCCTTTTTTTTGAATATTTTTTTTTTTATTTTTTGCTTAATAGTTAACTAAAACATTTTTGCAAATATTAATTTATAAACGTATGTTTATAATAGTTAGATAAGAGTTTTATCGGAATAATATTTTCTAAGTTACTACAAAAACTCTAGATTGTTTATATATTCAAATCTTTAGTTTAAAGTTTACACAATTAATTATTTTTAGTATTTTAACTTACGTGATTAAATTTTTCAAATTCAATAAATTGAATTAGGAACTAAGTCTTAATGAATTCAGAATTCCCTAACAAGTATGACAACGGGATTTGAAATTTTCATTTTAGATCTAGACTTGTGATTAATAATCTATATTAATATCTACTACGTATTTATAATCCTAGTAGTTCATCTTAGGATTATTGTTTTATACTAATAAGTTTTGTTATTAGACTATATCTTATCTGTTTTAAAATTTAGAGCTACTTCTAATTATATCTTGAATTATTAGTTCAAGATATGAAATCTCGTTTTTGGTATCTATCAAGGTCAAGGAATTTTTTATTCGGATTTTCCAAACTAGGAATGAATTCATTTCAACTCATAGATCTATTGTAGGATTTTTATCGGGTTCTAAGTTCACCATCTAATTCACGTTTTCTATTTTATTACCATATACTATTATGAAAAATCTCGGGCTTTGTAGTAAGAAATGAGATAAGAGGAGAGAAATCAAGTAGAAGTAGCTCCAACAACAAGAAATAAGAGGAGTTTTATGTCTTCTTAAAGCTAAGTTTTCTATCTTGAATTATCTTTATTTTAATTGTTATTTATAAGCTTATAATTGATATATAGATGTTATAAATGGGTTTAAAGTGCTGTTTACATATGTAATTTTTGGTTAATTGTATGTTGGAGGTTGGATTGTTAAGGAGGAAGAAGATAAATAGTAGTTTAAGGTTTGAAGAATTGGGTTGTTTAATGTATTGATTGATTGTGTTTAATATTGTTGAATGAATATAAAAGTGTTAGAAACATGAAAACTAGTTTATGTGATGTTTAGATGATGTTTTGATGGAAGTAAAATGTATGAAAAGTGTTAAAAAAGAAGAAAGAAAATGGGGCAAGTCGTAAGGATCAAAACACCCTATCAAACGGCACGTTTGGAGGGTCTCATGATTTCTGATTAAGAATTTTGAGTTGAAACGGCCCGTATGGGGGGGTGTATGGCATAAATGGCCTTGGAAACAGCCCGTTTGGAGGGATATTTCACTCTCGGATCATTTTTGAGTAAAATCCCTAGGTTGAAATGGTTTTCCATACGACCCCATTCGGATTCCCCTACTACGATGATGTTTCATATTTTGCTTGTAACTTTTTCATCCAACCTCAGATTGAGGTGATTTAAATTGCATTGGAAAGATTAAAAAGAGATCTACGATTTTTATGTTTTAAGTTTTTACAAATTCAAAAATTATTGATGCTTAAATTTTAGGTTTTTTTTTTTTTTTTTTTTTTTTTTTTTCAGCTATTGTGGTTTTCAAACTAAGTCAAAAAATTATGTTTTGTTTATTAAATATGTTTTTGCTTAGGAAATGGATCTTTTTGACCTAAAATGAGATAGGTAAGTGATATTTAATGTGTTATGTGAGTTAATTGATATAAATAAACATGATTTTAGTAGATTTGTAGGTTTAATAAATAATTTTGATTAAATATGGAAGTTAGCTATAAAAATGAACTTAGTTGATAATTCTAGGTTCAACTTGACTATATAAACTTGAATAAACTAAAATGGATTAGATTGTTTAACTTTGATGAATTTGGCGGCTAACTTAGGATTAAGTAACACGAATCTTAGATATATAATGAATTAGTAATTAATCTAAGTCCAACTTGGCTTAATGAATTTCACTAAGCTAAAATGGGTTAGATTGTTTAAGGTTAATCAACTTGACTTAGTAAATGAATTAAATGATTAACTCTAATCAATTTGGTTAGGATTTGGTTAAAAGGAGTTAATGGTTAATAATTGGTTTAAGTCAATGAGATAGGATAACTTTAGATTTATATAGTGAATATGTTGTTTTAAATGTTTATTTGCTTAGGAATTTTGTGTTATTGGAATATGAATGTTTTGTTGATGTTTTTGTAATAAAATGTTATAATCAAAGAGAAAAGAATTACTTTGACAGATAAAGGAGAACTGTCCATATTTTGGTGGGGCAATCTTTGTAGCCATAGCGGAGTTCTAAGTTAGTGTTTGATCAAATAGGGTTAATAAAAGTTTAAGATAAAGTTGATTAGTAGTTTAAGTTCTTATATGAGTTTAATTTCTTGAAACAGTGATGGAGATCTGATTTATCTTTTGAGACGGACTTCTGAAATACCTTCTAAGGCTCTGTTTGGATTTCATATTCAAGGTATGTAGTAACTTACGTGTTGATAGTTAGGATAGGAATCCTAAATGGATTAAAAACTTAAACTCAGCTTGATAATTGCTTGAATTTGTTGTCTATTCCACCATTTAAATCCGTTTCTGACCTAAGATGGCGGTTCAGTATCCGGTCTGGGGGGCGACATTATCTTTTAAATGTCATGATGTAATGAGATATTAGAATAGACACTTAGGCCACTAGTCACGATGCAATGACTTTCATTAGTGGCTCGGTGGGTAACAGATAAGGAGAATAGTATCGATGTAACATTTGCTTAAACTTTGAGGGAAATATCATGGTTTAGTTCAATATTTATGGGAACGGATGAATTAGATTCATGTTGTAGACTAAGTTTAAGTAGATTTGTGTAACGGCTGTTAACCTTGGATGAAGCTATTTTTCTTGTTTATGGATAGATTTATTTAGGAGATATAAGTATTCGAGCTGCTTATATCAACCCTCTGAGCATCGTGATTATTACTCAGGTTCCCGTGCTATCCCTGTTGTCCGGAGTTTGAATACTCCCATGCTGTTTGTTCACTTAAAAGAAAAGATAATAATTTGTTGTTGATGCATTGCGTTTACTTAAGCTCGTATGCCACTCCGTGTGTGATTGTGTTACTATGTACTGAGTTTCGACTCATTATTGTTGTTATTGTTTTTTTCTCCAGGTGATATATTGAGGATGATGATGATGATTGATGATGATAATGTTGGTGATGTTAATGATGATTTGATGAAGATGATGATGGTGTTCCTTGTTGATGATGATGTTGATGATGCTTGACTAGGGTTTTGGGCACTTGTGATGATTTGGAGAGGATTTATGGATGAGTAAAGTGAGTAGAAGCGTGGATGTAGTTTAGTTGTTTTATTTCTTTTTGTTTTGTGTTAGTAAGAGCTGGATTTATGATTTAAACTTGTTATATTCTTTAAAGGGCATAGTGGAGCGCTCATGTTTTGTAATTAAACTTTTGCAAAGCTTTGTTTACTCGAATAATTTTCCACTTGAGAGAATGGAAGTTTTGAAATGTCTTTCTTTTGAAAGTGTTTTATAAAATTTATTTCCACTGCTAAATCTAGTACTTAAAAATCTAATTAAACGATTTCATAACTTAAAATTTGAGTAGAAATGTTAAACATAAACAAAACCTTTTTTAAGGAAGCCTGAGCATGTAATACTTTAGAGTATTATACGTGGCGGTAGCCTTAAGTTATTTAATTAATCGAATTAAAATTTTTTTTATGGCGTTACAGATTTTTCAACACCTTAAATTCTAATCAAATACATATCCAACCACCTAATTAGCTAAATTTATTTCACCATCTTCAAATTTGCTAAATTAAAATTCATAAATTAGTCTATCTATTTACTAAACCCTTTTAACTTCTAATTACATCTTAAGACCACTAAATTGCCATCTAAACCCTCTAACCATCTTAATTTTAAACCCATTTAAAAACATTCTAGAACCCTACACATTATCAACATTATCCATATAATTTTTCAATTGAAATTTTTATTTGTATTTATTTTTAATCCTCTCAGAGACTTTAGAAGGTTCCGTTAAGGTGCCACCTATTGTACTATCTCTTACCTTACTTTTCTTTTATAAAAACCCTAAAGAAAACCCTATGTAGACACTCATTTTAACACTTATTTCTAGTAGAAACTTTTCATTTGAAATTATTATTTTGTCAACCTACAAACTCTAGAACCTTCCTTAAAGGAGCCACCTTTTGTACTACCCATTACCCTACTTTTCTTTTGCAAAAACCTTAAAAGAAACCCTAGATAGCTACCTTATTTAGCCTCCAAAACTAGTAAAAAATTTTACTCTAAAAACAAACCTCAAAATATCACCACACCTATTTCCCTATCAAAATCCTAGTAGGTACAAACCTTCTATATTGTACCTATTCTTCTAGCCATCTAAAAACCTTACTAATCTCTACTTTCTTTTTCGAATTTAGGTGTTTATCAAGCGGGTTTGGGATTAGAGGTAAAATGAACTTCATCAAATTTCCTAGGAGAAGATCAATGAAGGATTTTGTGCTATTTTTGTAATTATAAATAAGTAGTTTAATTAATTAATGTGATTAGTGAAATATGTTAGTAAATAGTAGGTTATGATAAACAAAATGCAAAATATATATTGTAAGATTTAAGTAAAATATCATGTATTAATTGGTATAATTAAAATATGCTGATTTTGCATCATTTATTAGGTTTGTGATATAAAATATGATTAATATGGAAAAGTATGATATATATATATATATATATATATTCTATTTTGCTATGTTTTATGTGACTTTTTAAATGTTTTTTCATGTTGAAATCAAATGAATATGTTATTGTTTATGCTGGACAGAAATTAATCACATAGAAATATAAGCTTTGTAATGTTAGCTCATGTATTAAACATATTTATTTTTAAGCAAAGTTCATGGGAATGATATTTTATTATTTTTGGATGTAAACTGGAAATTTTGACAATTTTCAATTTTTTTTCACCATTTTTGAAGGCCTAATAGGCGTAATTATTAAGAAAAATAAATAAAATATCAAACAAATTTATTTTTATATAAAATTTTATGAGTGTTAGATTATTGTCTCTAGCAGTAAACTGGAAATTTTTGAAAATTTTTAAAATTATTTACTATTTTTAAAAAATTAATTTATTTTCAAAAGACGATATATAGTAATTTGAGTTGCTAAATATAGATAAAATATCAAATGAATTTATTTTTAACCAAAATTTATAGAAATGATATTTTAATGTGTCTACATTCAAACCGGAAATTCTCATGATTTTTTAAAATCATTTACTATTTTTAGATAATTAATTTCATTTCATCTACCAATGTATAGTAATATGAGTTTTAAAGTCTAAATAAAATATTAAAAGAATTTATTTTTGAATGAAATTTTGAGGAATAATATTTCTACCTTCAAAATAGAACTTTTTCAATTTTAGAAATTTATTTAATATTTTTAAAAAATAATTTAAATTTATCTGACCATTTTCCAACCCTGTTTTAAAATGAAAAATTTCATGTTTTCGCTTAAATAGATAATTTAATTGATAAAATAGCTTGATTAATATATAATTAGTTAACTTAAGTAATTTTTAAATTATTATATCTTTTTTTCAAATTTAAATTAGATAGAAATAAGTTAATGGGCCAAATTGACTAGTTTAGGCATACTAGAACTTCTAGTTATAAAATTGAATAAAGAGGCATATTATGGGCCTAAATCAAATAAAATGATCTATTTTAGGCCTTGACATGTTAAATAGACTTAGTTGACAATTTATGGCTTGATTAAATTACATGAGTTGAAATATGCTAATTATGCCAAATCCAATTAAAATAGACATTTAGTCATATAAAGAGACTTAAATTAAATGCTTAACAAATAAATGAGCTTTTATAAACTTAAGGCTTAAAAGGACTATAAATGGAGCTAGCAATTATTTTATACTTAAATGGGCTAAAATAATTCAAATAGGCCTAATTAGTAGAAATATGTTCAATTTGATATAAATGACCTAAAACGAACCAAGGTAGTAATAAAAATAGGTTCAACTTGACCTACATAACTTAAAACAAACTTAGAAATTAATTTAGGTCTAACTTGGCTAATATTAATATTTTAGGCTTTAATAATTTGTTATGTGCCTAAATACTAAAATATGATCCAATTTGACTAAATAACTATAAATGACTTAATTAAATAAAGTTGGTTTAGAAACACAACCTGGGCTCAATAACATAATTTCTAGCTTACTAGGTCTATTTATACTAAATAGGCCCAAATTAAATCTTGACAAGTCTTCTCTAGCTAGTTAAGGCCTAAACGTTCAACATATAACTTATACCCAACTTTATGTTTCATGGGCTTAAATTTCAAAATACGAGCCTAATATCTTTTATTTATATTAATTGGGTCTATTTCTAAAATATCTATTATCGATTCCAAGTATTGACATACCTAATTGAGCTCAATTTCTTTTCATTGGCCCAAAAGCCTTAAAATATCCATAGCGGGTACGTTTGCAAACGAGCCAAGCCAAGCCGAGCCGAGCCGAGCCGAGCCGAGCCTAGATTAACGTTTAAATGCTTGGGCTAGGCTCTTTTAAAATTTAGGGAGCTTAAGCTTGAAATTGAGGCTCGAGCTTGGTTTGTTTAGTTAAACGAGCTTAAGTTTGAGTTTGAGCTCGACTCGTTTATGGAACAAGCTCGAGCAGAGCTTTCTATCAAGTCTAATGAGCTTTTATCGAGCCTAATGAGTTGAGTTTGAAATTTAATTTCGAGCTTGACTCATTTAAATAGCTTATTTTCTAATTGTTTAAAACCTATAATATGATATGTAAGTATTATTATAATATATATAGTTATTAAATATAAATTACTTTTTATTGTTTTTACAATGTTGTCAAAATTGGATCGGGGTTTGACCCGGACAAGCCAGAGGGTCAGGGGTTGAACCGAAGTCACGAAAAAAATAAAAATATAAAGGATAATTTAATTTAAAAAACCAATATATATGACATCACTTAATTAAATCTATAGTTGGATTAAACTTATCAATTAATTATTAAATAAACAAGGTATAATGATTATATTTTATAAATTTATAATAAAATATGAATAAATATTTGAATTTCTAGTTTTTTTTTTTGTTTTTTTGGCTCGAGTCAACCTATTTAGGTCGACTTGTTGGACCTCCCGATTTCCCGGTTCAACCCAGTTCGATGGGTCGGGTCGACTAGGTCAACCTAGGTCTCGTCGGTTTGATGCAAAAACAAGTTTTTGGCGAGACTCGGTCCGGCATTAATGCAGATTCCGGTCGAACTAGGTTGAATTGGCTAGTCCGAGCTGGTTTTGACAACAATGGTTTTTAGTATGTAGTTATTGATATATATCATGCATAAAAAAATTCACAAATTTGCTAACAAGCCTATAAATGAGTCCAGTCGTGAGCTTGTTCACGAGTTTAAACAAGCTTGTTCACGAATCGGCTCGCTAGCCTAAATCAAAGCTCAATCTCTTCTAGTTTGGATAAACAAGTTTTACTCTGGGCTTAGGCTTGGATCGTTAACTAATTAGGCCTAATTAGGATATTAAAAGGCTTAATAGCTTAATCGGGGTCTAGAATTAAATTCAAATTGGGCTTGAAAGCAGTTCTTAGGTCCAGTAACCAATATTACTCTAATTAGACCTGAATTCAAAATAAACTGGGTTCCACTTAATTTAATACCTATATTCATTGATGGACTCAATTTCTAAACCTTTAAGCCCATTATCCTAAAATGTAAAACACTTAGGTAATTTCTTATTGGACTTAACCTTGGATCCCCTAATACATCTAAATAATGAATTCAATTTCTGAATACAATGGGCTTAGTCCAAATCACTTAAGTCTAAAATCCTAAATGGATTCAATTCAATTATAACCCCAAGGCCTTATATTACGTAAGGCCTTACGTTCAATGATTAATTAATATGATATGAATTATTCATTTGTGTACTCGATTCTTATACAAATAAATCATCCTTCAATAGATATTGAATTGACATGTTGTCTTTCGTGTGTTCCTTATCATCTATTGATTCATTATTAGGTATGTGAAGACTTGTTTGTTGCTTGCTGAGATAGACATCTTAAAATAATCTTATAATTAAAGATGGCTAATTAATTGTTTGAGTATGTTTCTATCGTTTAGTCCTGTCCGAGGAGTGATAACCTTGCTAGGTAGTGCTAGCATGATAGTTGGGCACCTATACCATCGTTGATAGCTTGGTAGGTAGTTGATAGGGCAAATGGTATCGGAATAACATTCATTTAGGTTTGGTGAAAAGTAGTATATGTAGTTCATGACTATGGGTGTCGACTGAGCTACATATAACTACGTACTGAAATAAATAGAGATGTGTAACAGCTGTAAACCGTAAACGAGGCTATTAATAGATGTTCCTATAGGAGATATAGGTATTTGGATTACCCATATCAACCTCCTAAGTAATTATTGCTCCTTAGGACCCTTAGATTCTCATAGCTTATTGTCCAGAGTGTAAGTGCTCTCGTGTTGTTTGAATCATCTTAAATAATAACTATAAAATGGTTGGTTGTTGTATTACTTATAATTTAGGTGTGTTGCTATATACTGGGTTTCAGCTTATTCCTTTTTTTTTTTTTTCATGTGTTTGGTGATTTCAACTTTGATGCTTATGTGTATTTCAGGTATAGGACAGATTGATATAAGCTTATTGATAAACGAAATGGTTATGAATGTTAGATCATGTGTTTTCTTAAATTAAAGTTGAAAATATCTTTTCAAATTTGTAATTCTTTTGAAGGCATGGTTTGTGTTCGTAGTTGTAAAAGCCTCTATCAAATATCGTGTATTGATATTTATTTACCTTTGATACTTTCATATTTTTCGTATGCTTAATCAAATGCTTTCAAAACCTAATTATACAATTTTGGAATCTAAAATTAATTAGAAAATGATTACGATAAACATATAGTTTAGAGTAGCTTTAGCATACAACGTCTAAGTATTATATTTGATGGAATTGTATAAACCTTGACCCTAATTGGGACGTAACAGTTTTAAATGGTATTAGAGCAAACATTTATCCCGATTGTTTGCTAAAACATATTAAACTAGGATATGTCTTAGATATGGTAAGATGAGTGTTAGCTCGAAAATATAATTGAAATGTTCGAGTTTAAATCGATAAGTTCATTTAAACTCAAATTTCTCAATTATATACAATTATATTATAAAATAATTTTTTTGTAAGATTCAATTGAATTACTTTCTTTAATTTATTGAATTCATAATAAATTTGTTATAAAGAATCTAGTTATATTTTATCTTAATATTCTAACAAAAAGATATATTTTATCTTAATATTGAGAATATAATTGATGAGTTTGAGTTTGACATGACAAGTTTGTTTAGGCTTATGGATATACTATAAATCATTTTTTGTGACTTTCAATTGAATTACTTGCTTTAATTTATTGAATTTATCGTAAATCTAATACAAAAAAATTTTGTTTTATTTTATCTTAAATTGAATGATACTAATAGAGACAATCCATAGACAATGAAAAAAACTAAAAAAGAAAAATAAATTTAAAAATATGTATTTATCAATCTAAAACACTCCAAAAACATAGAGAGGATTAAACTATAGCCCATTACACTTTTGAAAAAAATATCCAACGAAGACTATTATAAACTTCAAAGTGCAGCAACAATGTAATTTTCCTGGTTCACTTTTCCTTCTAACCTTATACTTTGTACTAAATAAATATCTAGTCACAAACTTCTAACCGCTCAAAATGAAAACCTATAAAAAATAATACATGACATAACTAAATTAGAAAATTTACATTAATAAAACTAAAATAGTATATATTATCACTTGGAAAATGATATATAGTTCTAATTTTATTAACTTGCAAATTAGCATTTTTGTCTTATTTTCACAAAAAAAAATTATAAAAGAACTTAAAAAAGATTGCCATACTTATAATATAAATTATAAATGGAATAAAAAAAGATACAAAGATCTGTTTAATTAATATGATGTATTGCTTATAGTGCTTCATCTGAGGAGGAATAGAGACCATGCATTTTTCATGCTAGAGATGTTTCCATTCATATTGGAAGTGCTTTAAGTTTAGAGTTTGAGTCAATTTCTACATCAAACCCTTATTTTCATTAACAAGACTAGAGGAAAAAAAAAAAAAAAAAAAAAAACGGATAAGTATGAAATTTGCAAACTTGCTCCACAAATATTGCAATTTAGAAATGTAGATAGATTTAGCGAATGTTGGCAGACGATGAGTGTGTATTAAGGGAGCGTATACCCCTTCAAGGTTTAGAGGCATGTTAAATGATAAAATTCTACATGTGTATTAAGTAGAATTAAGCAATATAACAATACTGGAATTATGATGAGTTTTTTAAGTAGTGAAATGATGGTAGTACTAGAAGGATTTGCATAGAAAAAGTAAGTCGTGGGTAGGAAAATTATATTTGACTAGGCTTGTGAATCTATCAAACCTAGTATTTTAAAGCTTGAATTTGACTCGATTAATCACTCAAGTTTGAGTTTACCTTAATTGTGATAAAATCAAACTAGAATAAATATTGAATCGAATGTAAGCAGTTTGTGAATCAACGTGATTCATTTGCATTCTTAGTCATATATTTGACTGATTATCACCTATTTTTGAGTTGGAGAATTACAATCAATATTAGAGTCATCATCTTACTGATAAGTGGAAGATTTACGAAGAATTATAGATGGAAGCCAGCAGGTGGCCTGTTAGATCTCCTGCCAAATTTCTTGGATTACTTATAGGGAAAGAATGGTACGGATGAACCAAATCATCTACCGTAGAAACGGGAACGAGGGGAAGAACTGGACCTATCGTAAAGTTTTTCCAAAAAGATGTGTGTTTAAGGGGAGAAGAAGGGGTTTCATCGATATTATCGATTTTCCATTAACCTTCTTATTGATTCTGTATTTTATATTAGATGTTGCTTTATGCGATGTCTTAAGTTAGGACTTTCTCCAGGTGCAATTATCAATAGAATGCCCGTTTTAAAACAATGCTCACAGTACAATATGGTTTGCCATCTTTATACATTTTTCACTATCAGAACTTCATACATAATATCACATATATTTTAAGGATAAATTACAAGTAAGTTCATTTAAGGTATCAACGTTTTAAGTAGTTCAAAAAAAGAATCAACGTTTGAGAATAAATCCATTTAATGTATCAATATTTTAAATTGTTAAAAAAAGATATCAACGTTTTACAAAGTGAGTCAAATGAGGTACTAATAATTGAACAAAAATTTTAGAAACTTAATTGAAATATTGATATCTTAAATAAACTTTGCAAAATGTTGATCCTTTATTTGTCTCATTTCATGAAACGTTGATACTTTTTTTTAATCACTTGAAACGTTGATACTTTAAATGAACTTATCTTCAAATATTGATACATTCTAGTACAATTTACCTTATATTTTAAGTATGAAATTTTTATTTGCATCGTTTATTACATTATAACCCACATGATGTATATACATCCTAGGAAACATTCAATTCGCACATTAAACTTCTAAACATCGTACGCAAATCAACCTGCTAATAATTTTAATTACAATATAAGCGCACATGCTTTTTTCGTAGACCATTCAAAACGAGCCACTGGGAATCGGGATCAATTATAACACACGTGAAAAACTCCTTTTATCTTAAATTAATATGAAATTATGAACAACTCATAAGCCAAAGCTTTTAAAAATTCATCTTTGCAAATCGCACTACAATATAATATGATACTATATATATTATTAATTTTGCCAAATGAACTTTTAACTGCCCAAGAATAGTGTGAAGTGCTACTTGTAATTAATAACAAGGCTGGAGTGTTGGATGGAGTTTGCTCCACCTTAGTGGGGACATGTTCCTAGGGATTAATGTCATGAGTCTTAAATTTTTTTATTTGGGATGGTGTTTATTTTCTGGTCGGTGAACCCTAGTCTGCTCGGCCTGTTAGGTATAAAACCACTACGCGCGATAGAGCAAGGAATGTTCAGAAAACATCTGCTGCGAGTCACTACACCAGCAACACTATCCCCCTTTTTGATGTTATATTCGGATTCTTTTAGGAGATGTTTCACAAGAAGACATTTTCTTTTCTTTTTTTTTTTTAATAATATTTGTATTACATGTTTGTATGTGGAATGAGAACTAATTACAAAATTTTGTATTTGTTTTATTTCTGCCGCACGAATACCAATCAATACGCATGCAATGTGTTGAAAATACAAAAGTGATTATTTGACATCTTTTCCCTAAAATTAATCCATGATCCACTATGTAGAAGTCTGTTAAACTTTAAAATCATTGTATAAAAAGCAATTGTAATTAAAATGATAAACATTTACTTTCAAATTTGAAAAAAGGATGTAAGTTTTCAAATATTACAAATTAAGGGTAAATTTTCAATAGCTTGTGTACATTAAGGATGTTGTCAAACTGCCTGATATAATCATCAGCACTACTACAATAAATCCTTTGCATGTGTTATATGTTTATCTTTTTTATCTTCTATTTGATGTAAGGAGAAACACATGTACTTTATCTTTCATAATGCATGATCTTCTAGAACATATGTTTCTATTTTGTAATTATATAAGAAGTTATCAATGTTTAAGAATAAATTTGTTTAAATATTAATATTTCGAGAACTTAGAAGAATGAATCAATATTTTGTGAAGTGAGTTGAACAAGACATTAACATTTTATGAAATTTATTTAAGGTATCAACATAAGAATAATTTTTTTAATTAATTTTCCTTAATTTTTCTCTATGGATATTTTGTTTAATTCATTTTGTGAAATGTTGATTCTTCTTTTAACTCAAAATATTCCTAAAATGTTGATATCTTTTGATGTACATTAACCATTTTTATTTGTACTTGAATGTAATTTAATGTTAGTCATCCCCAATGTAATTATCTTTTTATTTTAGGCATACATGATCAATTTTTTCATTTACAAAATATAATGAAACCTGTTGTATCATATTTGATTTATAAAACAATCATGCAATGAGAGAAGCTTACCCATGGTTTTGGATAATTTGAAATAATTCCATCTGATGGTGCAAAAATTTTGGAATATGTAAAATAAAACATCTCATTGAAAACCCTAAATTAAGCCATCTTTTTTAATTACCATCTTGATATTGCCACCATCACGATCATGACCTCACGTTCACCTCCATTGTTACTAACATCACCACCATCACAAATACCACTATCATCATGACTTCCAATAGTAGTTCCATCACAAGCAACTAATTATATTACCACTGTAGTGATACCACAAGTATACCATGTCTAGTACTGCCATTACTAACTCAATAATCTATAAACCACCATTATTACTATGACTACTATTATTGTTGCACTACTAACGCCAATACTAGGGTTAGACAAAAAAAAAAAAAAAAAAGGAAAGATCAAATCAAACCAATTCGTAAACCGAAGCAAACCAAACAATAACTTTAATTTTTTAAACAATTTGGTTTTATAAAATTTATAATTTAAACCAATTCGTAAATTTATAGTTGGTTTAGAAGAATGAACCAAAGTGATATGTAAAACTGAAAAAAAAATTACTTATTATTATAAATTTTATTATGATGATTAATTAAAGGTTATATATGTTTTTATGGATTCTTCGTGATATTTATTATTTGATGAATATTAACTTGTTTAAGATATATTCTTTTGCTGTGACTTAATGTTTCTTTTTTTGTTAATGATATTAACTCTGTGGAGCATGAATTTTATTTATTTAATTAGGACTCTTATTATATATTCATTTTTCAATGTATTTTGTTAATAGATTACTTTTATTCGTGGATGATTTTTGCTGGTAGATAAATTTTTAAAAATTTTTTGGGCCAAATTTGTTGTAGATGATTGACAAAATGGTTTTGTAGAGGATTTAATATATAACTTATTATGTATTAGTTAGTGAAAATACTTTATGGGTAGATGACTGACTAGCCACCGAATGATTTTATGAATGATTATGGACTATGAAGTGATGGATTTATGAAATATTTTAATTTAATTTGTAATTTAAATTTTGTAGAGTAATTTAAATAGTTGAAAATTTGCTTAAATGTGAAAGATAGAACAAAGAATTTTTTAATTAAAATTTTTACATTATTTGTAATCCAAATCGAGTCAAACTGCTAATTAAGAGTTTGGAAAATTTCCAATTCGAACCAAACTGTTATTTGATGGTTTGGTTTGAATAGAAAAAAAAAAAAAAACAAATTATAAACCATGGTTTGGTTGTTTTTTCTAGTAACCAATATAACTTGCCTCCAACACTACCTTTATTCATTGTTTGTGCCTACATTGTTGCATAATGTTACGATGATGGCTACCCGTCATTGCTATCCTCATGTAACTACTATCTCATCATGCCATTATGAGGGTAGTGATACCACGAGTATACCATATCTAGTACCACCATTACTAACTTTATTATCTATAAACCACCATCACTACTACAACTACGTACAACTATTGTTGCACTTCTATCATCAATGTTAGGAGTGGACAAAAAATAGATTAAATCAAATCAGTTCATAAACTGAACTAAACCAAACAAAAACTATGGTTTTTTAAACAATTTGATTTAAAAAATTTCCTCATCTGAACTAATCTGTAAATTTATAGTTGGTTTAAAAGGATGAACTGAATCAATGTATAAAACTAAACCAAATCATTTAAATATATATATAGTAATATTTGACTTGTAATTATAAATTTTATTAGGATAATTAATTAAAGGTTGTATATGTTTTTATGATTTCATTATGATATTTATTATTTGCTGAGTATTGATTAATATTAACTTTTTTTTAAGGTTTAGGATATATATTTTTTTTGTTGGTAACTTAATGTTACTTTTTTGTTAATTGTTTTAACTCTATGGAGTACATATTTTGTTTATTTAGTTAGGATGCTTATTATGTATTTATTTTGTCAATGTATTTTGTTAGCAAATTACTTTTATTCGTGAATGACTTTTGCCAACAGGTAATTTTTAAATTTTTTTGTCAAATTTGTTGTAGATGATTGATAGAATCGTTTTGTTGAGGATTTAAATTATGACTTATTATATATTAGTTGGTGAATGTACTTTGTTGGTGGATGACCAATTAGCCATCGCATGATTTTATGGATAGTTATCAACTATGAATGTGATGGATTTATGAAATACTTTAATGTGATTTGTAATTTAAACTTTGCCGGGTAATTTAAATAGTTGAATATTTGCACAAATGTGAAAGATAGAACAAAGATTTTTTTTTTAATTAAAATTTTGACATGATTTATAATCTAAATTGAATCAAATTATTTAATAGTTTGGAAAATTTTCAATCCGAACCAACCTATAAATTGTGGTTTGGTTGATTTTTCTAGTAAAAATCAAATGAAACTGATCCATGCACGTCACTAACCAGTGCAACTTGCCTTTAACACTACCTACATTTCTTGTTTGTACCTAAATCATTGCAAAACAATTACGATAATGGCCACCACCACTACACTACCACTACAATCGTCATTGCTTTCCTCATGTAACTACTGTTTCATCATGCCATCATGAGGGTAGGCACATAGTAGTGAAGCGATGGTGATATGATTAAACATTATTTGATTTAACATAGAATATTAATAATGGATAATAAACATTAGACATCACAAAAAATTTTGTATTGTAATTAGTGCACCGAGTAGTAGTTACAAAATATGTATTTATTGTTATTCTTGGAGACCATCTAGATGAAACAACTGCGCCTCATGTGTCTACTCTCAGCTTAGTAGGATGATAAACATCAAGCAACACCAAAATTTTATGTTATGCTTAATAGGCCACATATTATATATGAGTTGTTGTCACGCCCTGAGACCATCTAGATTAACAACTTATGAAGGGAATTCTAAATATAATATCCATTGAATAAGTCTCCAATTATCATTAAGAAAGAAAGTTATAATTTCCACAATTTAATTTAAAAACCGTCATGGTCCATTCTACAAATTTGTTGGTTTTCTCACATGAAATATTAGCATATAATAATAACCATATTACTAAGTTATTAATGGGGGTGTGATTTACGAAGGTTTCCTTTGTCAACAAACTATAGCAAGAGTGAGGGTAATTAATTTTGCTAATTTTGAAGTTGTAATGTGAATGTAAGTAGATCCTATTTAGGTGAAGCTATGTCGGTGAGGTAGGTTTGTCCAGATTCAGGTTGGTATAAGATCAACATGGATAGCTCTGCTATCAATAATGAGAATAAGGCTTTAGCTGATGGTATTATTTGTAATAGTGAAGGAGGGCGTTGTGGTTGTTTTATGCTGAATATTGGAGATTGCAATTCTCTTAATGCTGAATTTTTTTATGTGTGTGTGTGGGTGGGTGGGTGGGTGCATGCATTTCAAGGTCTTAAGCTTGCCCATCAAATGGGTTTGGAGAATACTAGTAACAAGACTGTTGTTGATTGGCTTGAAGAGGGTTCAAGTGGCAAATAAGAGGCATTGGAAACTTCTCAATCCTATCTTTTAATTGCTCAATGGATATTGGGTGGTTCAAATTCAGCATACATATTGCAAAGTAATCAATGTGCGGGTATGCTAGCAAATTGTGCTATGAAGAAGACAAGAGGCCTGCATGTTCTTGATGATCCTCCGATTGCTATTTTGGATATTGTTATACAACATATTATAGGGGTTGCATTCCCTAAAATTCGTATTATGTAGTGCTCTAGGTTTCTTTGGCCTTTTTTCTAATTAAAAATAAATAATTTAATAAATAATAACCATATTACTCGATATACTAACATTAATTTTTATATTGAATATCATAGAAAGCTAATCTTACAAAGGAATGAGGATTTATCCTGTACTGATCATCTTACATTACAAGTGACCTTTTTGTTTTTCTTTTTTTTTTTTTTTAGTGATGATAATATAATCTTAGGGTGTTTTGAAATAATAAAATAAACTCAAAGGAAAACGTACAATTTTAAACTCATATCATGATCAAATCTTTTAAGTGTGATTTATTTAATTGATAAAAAGAGTTATACAAGTTTTTAAGTACCAATTTCATTTTTTTCTAAGAAATTGATAGTTAAATTTCAAATAATATATTTATTCTAATGAAATATAAAAAGTTAATGCTTTTCCCTCTTTCAAGGTGCTCCGAGCGTCCGAGATCCTTTCTTAATTAAATTTGAAAGTTCTCTTCTTATGGATTTCTTGAACCATAAGGGCACTTGACAACGAAATACTTCTTCTTCTTCTTTCTTTCTATTTTTCCCCCTTCTCTTTAAAGACATTATAACATGATGAACTATAATTGAAACAATAAATTTGCATTTGCCTATTGATAATTGAAATATTAACTCAAAATAGTATAGTCCAGTAATTTGGTATCAAGGTTCTGCGTCCAAAGTACTGATTATCAACCCTAATTGCACGGACCGGGAATAGCATTAACTAATCCTGTTTGTTTTGTTCTACTTACATTCATATGCTTGATTTTTGCTTTATATTGCAGATGCTACATCTAAAAAAAATTAATAATATTAAATGCCCCACAACATAAGAGTCTCGAACCCGACAAGATCATGTCATTCCCTTCTTTATCATGGTAAATGCTCCATCAGAAAAAGTTATCATGGAAATCCCTTTTAACTGCATGGCTAATTATAATATTAAAAGTTGGCAACCAACTTGTGGCCGGTCAAGGTCTCCCGAGTGCTGGATGGCATTTTCCTATAATTGTCGTACTTTATTTTAGTATAGATTAATGCTGATTGCAATGGCTTTTGTTAAAGCAGACATATTAAATATATATCAATATCTATATTATTTAAGGAAAATGATGATGGTAGTATAACATATAAAAATTATCCGAATAACTTCTTTTCTAAAAGAAAATATAAGTTAATAATAGATAGTTATACATTAATCAAAAGCCATTTTAATATGTAATTTCACAATATAAAATTTGAAAAAATAGAATAATTTTTAAGATAATAAGAAACTATATATTTATTTTTTTAACTCTAAAAGATAGATTTCATCCGCAAAGAAAATGTTATATTAATCCAAAAAAATAAAAATAAAAATCCAATCAATCCATATAAGAGGATATGTAAATAAGGAGTTGGGGTTTCAAAATTCAATCAATTACGTGTCTTTAAAAGTTGATCTATTCTACTTAGAATAATTATATGATTTCTCTTATATTGTAAAATACCCACCAACGGGCAAGTATAAAACCCCATAGAAGTGATCACCTTATCCGTTGTAAAGGATAGCAATAAGGAAAAAGAAAAGAAAAGAAAAGAAAAGAAAAATATATAAAATAAATTCTAAAAACTACTGATAAATCATTATCTGCCTTGCTATGATTTTTATAGGTTTAATAGATTTATAAAAGTAAATTTATGGTGGAAGACGTGTGGGATTGTTTGATGATGATGGAAATGGTAGAAAATATGAAAAATTTTATGGTTCATAATGGAACCAGTCCTATTATATTATTTGAGGGTTCATATCTATTTTAATTGTGATCTGAATCTTAATTTTTTTATATTAATTCTTTATAGTCAATTTAATGATGATATTACAAACTAAACAATGTTACGATGGATTATAAAAATTTTTTAGAAAATATGGTAGATTTAAGAGTTTTTATTTTACAAAAAAAGTGGGGATATGTGGATATGAAAATCGGAAGTAATGAATTTGAATTATGGCTCTGGTCTTATGTCTTGAGAGCGACCTAGTGAAAAACTAAAAATTTAACAATATAATTAAATCATATCTTCTATATGCCCATATCATATCATTGATCCAATGGCAACTCTACCGATACTTTATTGCCTCAAAATGGAGCACATGATGCATGTATGTGATTCCAGGCCAAGTGAACATTGTAAAATTTCAAGTGGATATGAACGAGTCCAACAAATATATTATATACGAAATTGATCGCATGTGTGGAATTGATCACGCATGTTTTGCATAAACATTTTCAACATACCCATAGTAATCACGTGTATTTACGATTTTTTTTTATTTCTTTTTTGTGATGAAGAGTGCCATTTGTATTGCACTGATTCAAGTCGTGTAAAATCACTTTATTACCATATCTTATTTATGATCAATTACAACATCGAGGTACATAGCAAATATAAAATATGACTGGCAAAAAATGAGACAATATAGACATATTTTCTTTAATGTATCAATATAAAAGGTAAATGTCATGAATAATATATGAATTTTGACAAAATATGTAATTAAGTATATGAACTTTTTATAATTCATTGATTTAATATCTAAAAAAATTTTTAATGTATGTTAACCAATATGATGGAGGTACTATTGATGTACACGAAAAGTTCTTTTAGATATTAAACTGATCAATTTAAAAGTTTAGGTACTAGATTTATCAATTTCAAAATTTTGGTATTTAATTGCATATTTTATCAAACTTTGGGTATTGTTTATGACATTAACGCATATATAAATACTGCAAAACAATAGATAAATTCAATACCTCATTTTCTATAGTTACCGGTTTTTTTTTTTTTTTTTCTTTCATTGGATTAATCATACCCTAGACAACGTGGCATGCAAATTAACCAAATTAGAACTTAATTTACGGAATTACACTAAGTTACAAAACCAGAATTAACAAAAAAAAAAAAAAAAAAAGATTAATTTCATGGATGGTACATGAGTTTTGATTAAATATGCAATTAGGTACCTGAACTTTAAAATTGATCAATCTAGTATCTAAAAGAATTTTTCATGTACGCCAACAGTATCTCTGTCAAGTTTTCTAAGGTACTAAATTTTTTAATTTAAAAATTTTTGAGATACTAAATTAATAAATTTTAAAGTTTAGGTATTAAGTTGATCAGTTTTAAAGTTCAAGTATCTAATTGCATATTTTGTGAAAAATCAGGTACCATTTGTGACATTATCCCAAGAAAAAAAAAACTGACACAAAATTGTAACATGGAGATATTTATCTATTTACTGATCCGTTATAAACTTATTTATACAAATACAAATTATATAAAAATAATTACATAATTATCGTTCTTTTTTTATGAATGTTGTATATTGCACTTGCGATTTTACCTAGCATGCGACATTCAATTTCTATGAATGTTGTATGTTCAACATGTAATTTTATAGTGGTAAGTAATTCTTAAATCTCATGTATTAACTGTGATTTTTTTGATAAAAAATTAAAATTGCATGTAATATTTATATAATCAAAATTATGCCACTTATATTGGAGTAATTTTAATTCGTAGGATGGGTAGATATGTCTTACGCCTTATAACATGATTGGGTTTAATTGAATTTAATAAATTGATAAATGACAAGTGGGATACTTCGTATTTATTTGAATGTTGAGAATGAAACAGGTTTTGGGCATGGAGGAGGAATTTTTATTCAAATGTTTTATTTTTATTTTTTAGGATCTTTTGAAAGCTTGGAATATCAGTACTTTTGTCATATTTCATGGATTCTATATAAAATATGTTACCCTCTCTTTATTAAAGTTATAGTAATCACATTTAATGAATCCGATATAGGATTTAATAAGAAAGAGGCACCTTCACTAATTCAATGATTTCACTTAAATTGTCTTGTTGAATTTTGAGGCCTCGTTTAGTTTTCAATATCCTGATCTAATTCTTAATATAATTTCTTAAGTATTGATTAAAAACCCATTGTTTGAAAATTTATAAAAATCGGATGATAAATTTATTAGATGATAAATTTATTAGAAGAATTGACGCGCATTTAGAACTTATAATCTTAAGAATAGGGTGAAAAAATAAATAAATGAATTTTACTACATAAAAACTCCTCATGAAACCATTTAATTTAAAGAATAGGTTTGTAGAATTATATTCTCAATTACAAGTGCGCATATACATGAAAGACCGGCTTGACATTGCAACCGAGAAAAAGATTTTCCAATCTTAATATTTATTGAGTGAAAACTATTATATGGGAACTCGTATGGTATCTTACAAACAGTTTATTGAATCATTTGGATCATTAATATATATATATATATATATATATGTGTGTGTGTGTGTGTAGTAGTAGTAGTAATTAATATATAGATAGCATTTGCTTTTATGATTTTTTATAGGATTGGACTGGATAAAGATTATTGTACTATGTTTAGTTTATAAAATATATTTAAAACTGGACAAAGCTCTTTCCATAGGTCTGGATAAAACTCTTTTCATGTAATTGGATAAAAATTTAAAATTTTTCTCACTTATATTTGACGATACAAAAATATTAAAATTAGATAAAATAAAATCTTGTAATAAGAATTTGTTCAGTATTGTCCAGTATCATATATACCAAATATGATACAAGAGAATTGTTTTGTCAAATAATCATTGTATTATGATGTCTTCTTCTTCTTATCCTGTTCAATCCTACCAACCAAATGCTACCATAAGGTATTTCGGCTGTCAAATCATGATTGTATATGGACCTGAACAGTTAAGTAAAGACATTCATATCTTTTAATACATCTAAAAGATCCTTACAGTTCCACATAAATATTTTAAGGATTTTTTTTTTCCATAAAGAACTTTATTATTTATCTCTAAGATTCTTTATATGATCTTCACATCTTTTTCAGTTTTGTAGGTCTCATATACTTTTATATAATATACTTAATATAATAAAAACATATATATAATGATTATAAGAAGACTCGAATGACTTAATTTTTTAGGTTTCTTGGAAAAGTACACAAAAATGTTGAAGAACTTCTATTGCTGAAGACATAAAAAATAAAGATCCTTAGTGGGATCTGTATCAAGCACTCCAATAGGATGTTCTAACCGGTGGGATCAGTCCTATGGAAAAACATGATGGACCATATTATGTTTATATGATTGTTGTGATTTTTTAAGAAGAAAATTTGAGAAATTAGTGCTGTAATTATGGTCTGCACACTTTACGATACATTGCATAATGTTCTAAGTCGAATTCTATAATAATTTTTGATGCCACCATAATGTTTGTATGTTTAAATATCATTGACAAATTTGCATCACAACCCTAAAAACTTATTAAAACCATGATATACTTTCGAGACAGATGACAAAAATTTTCCAACCATTGGACGTGTAGGGTTAGGTACGTAGCTCGACCCCAACCATGATGTTGATCGGAATTTGCTTTCACTAATGTAAAGGGTCCCGCATCTTTTCCTGAGTAGTTAAGGATGGAATTCAAAGACAAAGCTAAAAAGGATCAAAGTTCAAAAGCATGTGAATTATTATATTGTTGGATGGTGATCCACAATCTGATCAAACCTATTAGGATAGTTGCATATTCCGTTTCTTTTTCACTCATCAACCAAAATAAGTACTCTCTAATCATGATGTTCAAACCCATGTCAATCTAATAATATCTTAATTCATGATATATCAAAGTGGATCTTCTAAGATATGGACATGCATCACAACAATCACAAGTTTTGTATGATTCTAAATTATTTGACATCCTATCATATACATTTTGATCAAATATAAACTTAGATGCCTCATTTCTTTTTCTTTTTCTAAAACTTTTCCTTAGTTCGAAGCTGTACAATTACTGTGTTTGATAATACACTTTGCTTAATTTTACAATAACGGCATAAGAGAATATAAATATGAGGTATTAGGGATTTAGTCTTGGAATGTGAGACATCTCTAAAATTGTAACAAGACAGGATCATAGCATGATAAATAGGAACACCTAGTTCATGAGTAAATTAGAGACCAAAGTGACATAGCCCCTTTTATATAGATTTTATAGAGTTCTTGGATACGGTAAGTTTTTGTGGAGTGGCAAGAAATGAAGTTGAGATTAAATAACTCATTCCGTCTGTCTTTGTTGGCTATGTCGTGAATAATGAAGAAGAAAAGAAATTAAGGTAGACATAGTAAAAATTTGTCTGTTTCCTCTTAAAATAGTATATTGCGCGGATAAAATTGACTCTACTTTATTGATAAAAGGATGGGTTCAAAAATATTCTCAATTAAAAGTAACAACAAATTTTGTATGCTTAGCTAAAGAGATTTAAAGTAATTAAATAAAGGCTTTATTCAATCAACTTCTAAGGATTAGTATTAATGGATGGAATCAGCGGTTTGACAAACTAGAATTGCAAACAAACTAGATTGAGAAAGCAAAATGCATTGCTTGAGCTCAAGCTCCACTAGAAAACTAAAATCTTAAAATTAGTTTTTCTTTTTTCCCTTTTGTTTTAATTTACGCTCTTCTCAAAGTTGTACTCCATAAGTTCGAATTCAAATCAATTAAAATTAATTAAGTTAGGCTAATAAGAAAAAATTACATTCCTAGGTAGACAATATTTATACTAAAACTTGATCTCCTCAAACATTGTGAACTTTGATATATACTTAATTCTAACTTATAAGCTTGCAAACTTATAAAGATGAATAAGTTGAATCTCAAGCTAATTTAATATGCTATTTAGACAGATTAAGCGAAAGTTCAACTTGACTATTGTAAATACAAACTTAGATAAATATTAAATTATGAGCTAGTTTGATTCTTTCCGTATATAGTGCACTTAGACTCCCAATTTAACCAGGCTTTAACTCACCACCCTAAATTAGGTTTACATTAACTTTCTAGGATTAAAAAACCCGTACGAATATAGATACTTCCAAGACATCTCCAACCTATCATAGCACTAAGGCATATTCCCTCTTCAAGAAATGATGTGCAATTTTTTTGGACACTAAACATAGCATAAGAGACCCGAGATATAAAGTAAAGTACCATTTGTTCTCTTAATTTTTGAAAAAAAAGGAACAATGGAATATTTTATGTTCCTTTGTTGTATAAACATAGAAAGCAATGATTTTTGCCCCATTGTTTTTCAAAGGTTATTATTGAGCTTTACAAGATCTCAAGTCATTTAAAAATATAAGAAAAATAGTTTTAAAAAATAAAGGAATTCATGTATTTCAACATTTTTTTTTCATAATTTTCAAAAGCAATTAAAAGCTTACAAAAGAAAGCCGCCAAAGACTAAACACCGCGGATTCGTCCCTGGTTCGTATTTGAAAGCTCTCCAGCGTAAAATGTTGAATCAAATCATAACCCACTACAATCAGTCTTTTAAATTAATTATTAAATTATTCTCATTCTCTGTCGAGCATCTAGCTTTCAATTAAGCACACTCACATCACACTAAGGAAACTAGCTTAGAAAAAGATAAATTAAAATTAAAGGACATCAAGATACAACAAAAAACCAAACAGGAAATCCATTATTATCTGGAGATACTTGTTTATATAATAAGTTTTTTTTTTTGACGAAATGTGAAATTATTTTTAAAAATATAATAAATTACTTTCTTACCCTTTTTAGTTAATACTGGAATCTATTAATGGAGGAAAAAAAATTCATTAGTTTTTTGGCATCCAATCAATTATGACACTTAGAAAAAAGGGTAAATGTTAAATTTCTTATATGAACTTTTCACGACAATTTGACATAGTTTTTTGCTTTGTTTGCAGAAGTAGAAAATGTAGCATATTATTAAATTTTGATTAAATATTAAATTGATCATTTTAAAGTTTAGGTATTAAATTTGATATTTTTCTTAAAAATAAATACAGTAATTATTATATCAAGTATATTAATATTGTAATCATGGTAGGACATGAATTTAAATTATCAAATAACCGATAGCACTGGTCCTTTTTTTTTTTTTTTCCCTCTTCCATAAAATATATAGATATATATTTGGACAATAAGAGAAGGGTCCGGTCATCGTCATCTTTCTTTGACGCTATTGAAAAAATGGGTCATTTCTAGTATGATGGCTATTAAAAAAAACGCAGCAACCACCATATAAAGTCCTATATAAAAGGTACTATAAAATTACATTATCAAATGACCATAAAGTCATGTTGCACCGGAAAAGGGCTGCTTCATGGAAAACCACTATCCTAAACACACTTTCTTTCTCCCTATAAATACACTTTGTAGGAAGCTTGTTTCCTTTGTAAAACACTCTACTACCTAGTAACTTTTAGTACTCATCCCATATAAGTGACCAACTCTTTGTCTTTGCACTCTATCAAAAATATGAGTTCTCCTGAGAAAAATAATGACACAGATGACAAGAAATTAGAAGAAGTGGAGATGAGAAGGAGAAATAACTCAAAATCTATTTCAATTATTTTCAGATATGCTGATTGGGTTGATATATTGCTTATGGTTTTGGGGACATTTGGTGCCATTGGAGATGGTATGTCCACTAATTGCTTACTTGTGTTTGCTAGCCGCCTTATGAATAGTATGGGTTACGGTCAAGCTCAAACTCAAGCCCAAACAAAAAATGAGAATTTCATGAGGGATGTTGAACAGGTAATTTATTATTATTTTTAATTAATTGTCACTATAATTAATCAATCTCTAATTTAATGTAAATGAAACTGATAAAAACAATATCAATATGGATTCATTTGAAATGAAAGAAATTTTCATATAGTGAAATAAATAAAAAGATGCATAATATTCAAATTTGTTTCCTATGTTTACCACATCATTTTTTTGGGCTTTTTTTTTTCTTTTTAATTTTTTGTTGCTTTTTCTTAATTATATCTATATGTATATAGTTTCATTTTTCTAACTCTTGCGTGATCTGACTTTGTTAACAGTGCAGTTTATACTTTGTATACTTGGGATTAGCAGTCATGCTTGTGGCTTTTATGGGTAATTTTTCTAGATCCACAACCTCCTTTTTCTTTGTTACGCTTTTAAGTGACAATAATATGATTGATTGATGACGACAGATTAGCCGCAGGCAATTAATCATACATCTGTACATATCATGGATAAAACGTCCAAGTTTTCCTAGAGAAACCCTAGAACATTAATGTGTTGAAATTTCAAAACATATTTAACCATTAAATAACCGATCTGACCTGGTTTTACCTGATTAAAAATTTTACATTAATGATAAAATTGGAAAAATCAGCAGTAATATTTGGTTGTTGTTGACAATTTTTACTGTATGATTAATTCTTGCAGAAGGATATTGTTGGAGTAAAACCAGTGAGAGACAAGTGCTAAGGATTCGATACAAGTATTTGGAGGCTATTCTGAGGCAAGAGGTTGGGTTTTTTGACTCTCAAGAGGCATCTACTTCTGAAATCATCAACAGCATATCAAAAGAAACTTCCCTAATCGGAGAAGTTCTTAGTGAGAAGGTACAAAATACAATTACAACTTTTATATGCATATATATATATATATATATCTGAATATTTTTTTTTATATTGAACTAAAAGATATTGAATTTCGTAGTTATAGCTTGCAAGTAAAAAAATAAAAAAAAAATAATACATAATTATCAGTAAAATTTTAAAACGTAGAATATTAGAATGGATTTGTAACATTTTATGCATACATAACATCACCAGTTATTTATACTGATGCTTTAAAAAGTTCAAGTTCATTCCATCTCGCCATTAATGTTCCATTGATTTTCATTTTCTAATCATAGAGAGGAGAAACTATATAATACATTCTTATATAAGACATACAAACTCAGGTTTGGCACATGAATTTTGACTGAAAATCAAATATTTAATACCTGAAGGCACCTATAATAATTGGTCGGTGATTATGAGGTTTAATGGGTTTGATGGAATTTGAGAACATCTGCTTATAAAGTTAAAAGGTCTTCATGGGCATCAAAGTGAAGGTTTCCTTAGTCAATTTCTACACATCTATGTTTACTAAGGTCTAAGAATCATAGTACGCAAATGATGAGAGTAAACTAACTTCCTGCACTGTGTACTTAGTCATCAATATCATTATTTATTTATTTAGTTTTATCTTTTACCTCCAATACTTAACCATTAATTAACTCATGTGTTTCGAACGTATTTAGATATGCTAGATCAATCTAAAATAGGGATTTTTTCAAAGACATAAAAATTACATAAATAACAACCGTAAATTATTTAGTTTCAAGGATTTTATTTTCAGAGTATCGTTGTCATCTTTACCTAATTACTTTTTTTACATATATTTTTTTGTATTTATAAACTAAATTAGTTTAATTTAATTTGTATACAACCATTATTTCATTTTCATTTCCCGTCTTAATGATTTCAGGCGCCAATAACAACTGTAAATTTTTTAGTTTCACGGATTTTATATTCAGAGTATCACCGTCATCTTGACCTAATTACTTCTTTCACACATATAATATTTATATGTGTCAAATAAATAAATTTAATTTAATTTATATACCACCTTTGTTTCAATTTTTTTTCTTTGAAATTATTTCAGGTGCCAATGTTTTTGATGCATGGATCTGTATTCATCTCAAGCCTAGCATTCTCAACATACTTCTCTTGGAGACTATCCCTAGTAGCCTTCCCATTACTTCTTCTCTTGATAATCCCCGGTATGACTTATGGCAAATACCTTCTTTACTTGTCCAAGAAATCCTACAATGAATATGGCAAAGCAAACACCATTATAGAGCAAGCACTTAGCTCCATCAAAACTGTGTATAGCTTCACCGCCGAAAGGCGAATCGTCGAAAGATATGCTGCCATTTTAGAGAGAACAACCAAGCTAGGAATGAAGCAAGGAATAGCAAAAGGTCTTGCCGTCGGTAGCACCGGAGTTTCCTTCGCTATATGGGCATTCTTGGCTTGGTATGGAAGCAGACTTGTTATGTACAAAGGTGAAAGTGGAGGTAGAATCTATGCTGCTGGGATTTCATTCGTACTTGGTGGACTGTAAGTTTCTAGTCTTCTCATGAAATGATACTTTTATTAAATTTATATCATTATAAGAAAATTGACATCTAGGATAAAAATTTTGCAATAAAAAACTAATAAGATAAGTTATATTTTTATCAATTGAGTAAGCGATTATGAATTTTGTGACAAATTTTTATATTAAAAAACGGTAATTTTATTTAGTGTATATTATTTGCTTATTCAACTTGCCGAATGACTAGCTATAAGTTGTTAGGGTGCATGTACCAAGAATAAATTAAATAGAGAATAGCAATAAAAGAACGAACATAATGATTTAACATGGAATAGTATATGAGGGATAAACTAATCATGACTAAAGGAGAAGAGACGCTTTCCTATTAAGGCTTAAAAGGAATTCAAAAGAAAGTGATAACCAACTTATAGTGATGTCACAATCTCAATCATATTGATCCCACTCAACAAATTTCAATACGGGAAATAAACAAAAAAACACTTTTAGTTTTCGCTGAAATTTAAGTGAAACACTAAAACACACGGTTTGTTCATTTTGATGAATAAATAAGACTATAACGAATTTTTTATTATTAAGAAATAGAATAAAGTTGTAATAATTTTTTATTTAAATAAAGATATTTTGGAAAGACCTAATTCTAGTATTGAAATTGTAAGGACCCGTTATCACCCCTATAATTAAAATAGGCGATAACAGTTCCCCAACCAGGTTATATGTAAGGTAGTTTAAAAGAATTGTTTATCTAATTCCACATAATTAATATAATAGAAACCATAGTTTTTCAAAACTTTTAACAAAACACACTACACTATTATCAAATTTCGCAAAAAAAGTAAACTTAAGTCATACATAGCTAAGTACATATATATATATACATTTATTACATCCAAAGGCTTCTTACAAGCCTTAGCAAAATTACACATATAAAATTCAACTAAAACCTTAAATACAACCACAAGACTAACATAACTATTCTATTACAAAAATTGGATTCCACCAAGTCTACGGTCATCTCTAGTCCTCCAAATCATCAAGAAAATCCTCGAAATCGGATCCATACGTCATACTCGTGTAAACCTCGTCGGATTCATCACCTGAAATGGTTAAAATATAAGCCAAAGGCCCAGTACACAAGTAACGAATACAAATACAAAGTGATTCACATATGCTTAAGCTAAATGCAAAATGCAACAACCAATAATTTATTATTCAATCTTTAGTTATTCATTCATTATGGGAGTATTCAAACTTTGGGCAACAAGGATCTAGTATTACGTCCGCCTCCCTGAGTGGTCCCTACTGTTCATACAGACTAGGCAGCCCCACCTTCCGGCGTAGCACGTGATACTAGGGGGATCCTGAGTAACACATCACGACACTCAGGGGGTTGATATAAGTAGCTTGGATACTTATATCTCCCAAATAATTCTATCCAATAACGAGAAAAGTACCCTGCCCCCAATCTGAGCAAGGTACCGCTCTCCGAACCAGATTCAACGGCATACAAGGACAATCAACACTCATTAATTAATAAAATTTTCTTAATTTAGAGTAACTTGATTTGATGCCTATCCTATCAAAGAAATAAGCAAGTTACTGCATACCTGAGATAGCTCGGGAATTAATGGGGTTGGCTGAGCGAGGATCTATCACTGTTCAAGATAATATTGAATTTCCCACTTAGTTTAAGTACTAATTAACTATTTGCAAATATAATTAATCAAAGACATTCAAATAAATTATTACTAAGTCATAACAGAACATTTAAATATCATATTATATCATAGAATACTTAACAAATATTTAATTGATCATATATCAAGCTTTGGAAAATTTTGAAGAACGTTTTTTAAAATGAAAAGTGCAAGGGATACGCCGGCCTTCAACGCCGGCGGCGTTGAACTGGTGCACAATACACTAAAGTTCAACACTTTCCAATACTGGCAGCATTTAAGGATATGTCGGTAGCCTTCAGTCTACGTCGGCAGCTTTGAGTCGGTATAGACCACAACTCTAAATTTCCAAAAATTTCTTAGTGTTACACGAGGTTGATCCACGCCAGTGAATACCCCTGACACCGGCAGCGTATCTATGTACGTCGACAGCTTTGGATCCTACGCCAGTGGCCGTAAGCTCGGTGTTAAAAATTATGATTCTGTTCTCATTCTACACCGCCTTTAAGCCGGTGGTGTTGGAACCTTAATAGCCGGCGTACGTTTTGAAAAATAAACGCTGGCAAACTTTTCTAGCGAAAGCCGGCAGCGTTTCAAGTGGCTTTAAAAAAATTGGTTCTGATTACCTTCAATACCACTTCTATGCCAGCGGCGTTAAAGTACCAGATGCCGGCGTACGCTCAAAATTAAACCTATACGAAAATGTTTTGTTTCCCCTGTTTTCTTTACAAACCCTATTCACTTCAAAATTTCTCCAAACTTAATCTAAGCTTTCCAAAACTTGTTATATGCTCTAAACACCATCCAAACAACATAAACTCTACTTCTAATCATCAAACACCCAACTACAAGATTCAAACACCAATCACACTTCAATTCCATACTTCAACTACTCAATTTAATTATACCACTTATCAACACTCCTTACAACTTCCAAACACTTAAGTAAGCTCGCATAATAGCAATGCAAAATCTAACATATAACAATACATAAATCAATCAACTCAATTGGCATCTACTAATCCTACCATAAGTTTTACATCCAATAACAAGAAAGAAAATAAAACAAAAAGGATTAGGCTTGCACTAACTTACATGATTAAGCTTTGGCTTGGAGTGATGTTTGAATCCAAAAGCTTGTGATTGATTTTGGCTTAGGGCTTACGGTTTTGAGATGGAAGGAAGAAAGAAAGAAAAGAAAAGAAAAGAAAAGAAAATTCGTATGAAATGAATAGAGCTGCCAAAAGGGTCCCTAATTAATCCAAATTGAAGTCAATACTAATCCAAAGTTTGACTTTAGAGGTATATTTGACCTAGGGTTAATTTGGTTAAATTTGGAATGCATTTGAGTTTAATTTAAGCTTAAAAAATATGCTTTAACTTTGTAAAAATTCTGTCATTAATTCTTAAACAATTCACAAGTTATTTTATTAAATTCTAAACATAATACATGTATATTAGTTCACAAAAGACACACATATTCATTACACTATACACACATTAATACATATAATACAATAATATTAATTCCATTGTACTACACACACAAAATAACACATATTCAACACATGCACTAATTATATTATTCATGCACATATATCTCATTCCAAAATCATATATCATCTCAATAACATATTAGAATATAAATTAGAAAATTCATGGCTATTTCAGAATTGCCATTTATAAGTTTGAGTAAAGAATGATTGATGCAGCGTATTAATTAGAGATTTATCTCAAGACATTGATTCGTGCACAAATATCCGGCTTGTGAGCTTCAACACCTATTGTATCTAAAAATTTCTAGGTTGTTGACATCAAAATTCAAAACTCTATGCAAGAATTCAAAATTTTGGGAAAAAGAGCAATATCGGCTTTGAACTGTTATTGAAAATATGATATATGATTGTTCTATGCCATGGGACATATAATTTATAGGCTAGTTTAAGAGTTGTAAAAAATAGAATCAAAATTGTCAAAAAATAAAAAGGTCTTAAAACGAAGTACACATAAAGACAAGTAAAATACCATAGTGGCGTACAAAACCAATACTCCTATAAAAAGTTATAAATAAAATAAGATCTGCCAAAAATACTAACAATGTCCTGTTTGAGGCCTAAACTAAGAAATTTGGCCAAAAACCAGTCTAACTCACCACCAAGAGCAGTGACTTTTTTAAGTTAGCTCGTTTCCTTTCAGATAAGGTTTTCAGATCACCCAATGGTAACATACCAGTTTTTGTCTTACTTCTCTAAGTACCTATTCATCACTATCTCCATCTCATTAATAACTATTTCAATATTTTTTACATAGGGATTGCTTATAAAATCTCTATTGTGGTCAACTAAACATTGTAATATCCATTCATGAGGAGTAAGGTTATAATTGAATTGCAATTACTGCAAAGTAATCAAGCAGTAAAGTAGGGATCATATGTTGATGAAATAGAAATTGATGGGTAAAAAAAGAAGTATAAAGTATATATATGTGTACGATTGGTAAAAATTATAGAACACAAAATTAGACTATAGTAGAAACAAGTTCACAAATTAGACAAAACATAAAAAAGGAAAATACAAAATAGATAGAAATATAAAATAGGAAGTAGAAGTAGAAAAGGAACTTCATTGTTTATTATGAACATGGGGATGATCTTTGATTCTCTTTCACCAACAATTTACATCGGATTAATCTTATTTACAATGTATCCAAACGTCTAGATCACAAAATTTGAGCCCTATGTAAGAATTGCTTATTTAATTGTTACTCATTTATTTCTAGCAACACATTCCCCACCCCGCGACCCCCCCCTCTTCTTCCTTCATTGGTGGATATAACATTATTTCATGTGAACTTTAATATTAATTTACTGCATATGTGAAAATGACAAATGAGGTACCATTCCCACTTTCATGTCTCACTCGGATTATATGCACATGTTCTTGAATTAATTAGGTGGATCGAAGACATTTGAATTCAATTTCATGAAAGATAGTTTTCAAATATTTTTCAGGTTTATGGAATCCATAGCTATTCTATGGACAAATTTTTCTCTGAGAAATGAATTCTGAAATAAAAAGAAATGGAAATATAAAATGTTAGAAGATATTTTCTATATTAAGCAAAGAGAACTAAGCATTTATTCTCTTCTTTTAATTAGTATAAGAGCCATTCATAAGTGTTGATGCTGACTGTCTCATACTCTTTTAGTGCGATTTTTTGGTCCATTTTACTAATAAGGCCTGCGATTTGCACCATGTGCAGGGGAAAAACGAGAAGTCAGATTCCATAAAATAGGCTTCACACAATTACACTGATATTTTTGTAAGGCTATCTAATGTAGAAAAAAAGAATATAAATAACACTACAAGAAAATTAAACTTAAAGAATAGAAATTCAGTAATAAAAAATTAGCAACATAACTTATATCTCTATAGTAAGAATTAAATAATTTTTGCTACAAAAATTTATGTTTAAAGTCTAAAATTTTATCTCTAAAACTCAGTTTTCTTAGAAAATATCTCAAATTTCTAGATAAATTTGCAAATTTAAACTTGTCGAGTTGATGTCACTATTATACATATATTTGATGAGACTAAAAATTCAACCTTAGTTCACTTTAGGAGGGGAACAATGATCGTGCCATTTAGATCCCGGAAGGCTTGTGGCCATATAAAATTATTTAATCCCTAATTGCTTATTCTGTCTGTTCGTTCACTTCACTGTAATTGTAATTCAATCATAGTTTTATTCCTTACGAATATCTATTACGGCGTTTAGTTTACTGAATAGCGATTCCATAATGAATCCCTATTACACAAAACATTGAATAGTCATTATGAATAGCAATTTAATGTTGGAACTGTCTTTTTTTTTCAAAATACCACCATTTAAATAAAAAATTAATAAAAAAAAATCTTATTATAGCTCTATTTCATTCATTCGTAATAGGAATTCCATTACAGCTTTATTCATTCAGCAAAGTGAATAAGCCGTGTATCTTTTAGCTACAATGGAAACGTTTTTCACTTTATGATTTATAGGATTAGTGTTTTTAATTATGTATTTCTTTGTCATGATTTTTATAATCTAATGGTTGGAATACCGATCTTTTAAAGGGATAAATCAGATTTGATGTTTCATATTTGATCATTGTAATTAAAATGGAGAACGGGGAAAAAAAAATCTTCTGAAAAGAAAAAAGAAAAAAATTAAAAGAAAATCCAAAACTTCTTTAGGAAAATTATTAAAATCATTTTGAGGGATAATAACATGTGTTGATAAGTCTAAATGACATGGGGGTTTGTTCTGTGTAATCCTTTTCTTTCTTTTTCCTTTTTAGCAATGCCAATGATATACCAGGTCATAGCATGTACAGATCATACAAATAACGAATAAAAGTAGACAAACCTTTAAATCTACCACACATATCATAAATTTCTCACAGTGAGCTTATAGGAATTTACATTTGTTGTTCCAGTTTCATCATTTCAATGGTTTTTCCCATTAATGTTCATTAGACAAATTAAATGTCTGGCTAGGAAAAGAAAAGCAAACAGTGTGCATGTTTTTTATGTTTCTAATTCTATTAATCCAATTGAGGTAGGTCCTTGGGAATGGCACTTCCAGACTTGAAGTACTTCACAGAAGCAACTGTTGCTGCTGCTCGTATATTCAAAAGGATTGATCGAACTCCAGAAATCGATGGTGAATCCATGAAAGGAATTATAGTAGATAAAATCTCAGGAGGGTTAACCTTCGAAGGTGTGAAGTTTACATATCCTTCCCGTCCTGATACCATGGTTTTGAAAAATTTCAACCTGAAAGTTGAAGCAGGGAAAACCGTAGCCCTTGTTGGTGCAAGTGGAAGTGGCAAGTCCACTGCCATTGCCTTATTGCAACGGTTTTATGATCCAGATGGTGGAGTTGTGAAGATAGATGGAGTAGATATTAAGACATTGCAGCTTAAATGGATAAGACAGCAAATGGGGCTTGTAAGTCAAGAACATGCTTTGTTTGGTACATCAATTAAAGAGAACATAATGTTTGGAAAGCTCGATGCTACCATGGATGAAATAATTGCTGCAGCAACTGTTGCAAATGCTCATAACTTCATCCGACAACTTCCGGATGGATACGACACTAAGGTGAAATCCTAGAAATCATTTTGGTCATCTAATGTGTGTTGTATTAGTGTCTAAATCTGTACCATCTTGTGCTTCAGTCGAAATGTTTTATTTATCTTACGACCTTGAGTCAATATAACAGATTGGTGAAAGAGGAGCTTTTTTGTCTGGTGGACAAAAGCAGAGAATTGCTATTGCAAGGGCAATCATCAAGAATCCAGCGATTCTTTTACTAGATGAAGCAACAAGTGCACTTGATTCAGAATCTGAAGCACTTGTACAAAATGCTCTTGATCAAGCCTCTATGGGGAGAACAACTCTGGTAATGTCTTCTATAATTTTCTTACATTCTTTTATGTTATTCATATTATATGATAACAAACATCTAATGTCGTTGTCCTTATTCTTCATGTATTGTAATGTTCTGTTTAGGTTGTTGCACACAAGCTATCAACTGTGAAAAACGCGGATCTAATTGCTGTGGTAAATGGTGGCTATGTGGTGGAAATTGGTCCGCATGTTGATCTCATCGACAAAAAAGATGGTATGTATGCAAAGTTGGTAAAATTACAGAGACAACTTACTTGTGATGATCATGAAAGAGGCTTAGAGAATCGAGCATCGTCGGCCACAAGGAGTAGTACGGGCAAATTGAGTACAGGTAGATCAACCCCAGCAAACTTGAGTTCCCCATTACCAATTCTAAATAGTCCACCACAAATATCACACCCTCCGCCATCCTTTTATCGGCTTTTATCATACACAACCCCAGAATGGAAGAACGGTTTGATAGGAAGCATATCGGCCGCTGCTTTTGGGGCAGTGCAGCCAGTCTATGCCATTACTATTGGTGGTATGATTTCGGCCTTCTTTGTGCAGAGCCACGAAGAAATGCGTATTAGAATCCGTACCTACTCTTTAATCTTTTGCTCTCTTTCATTGGTTTCCATCCTAATAAATCTCTCACAGCACTATAATTTTGCCTATATGGGTGAACGTCTTACAAAGCGAATTCGATTGAGAATGCTTGAAAAGATTTTGACGTTTGAAACCGCGTGGTTTGATGAAGATGAAAACTCTAGTGGAGCCTTATGTTCTAGACTTAGCAATGAAGCTTCCATGGTTAAATCCCTTGTTGTTGATCGAGCTTCTCTTCTTGTCCAAACTATTTCTGCCGTTACTTTAGCTATGATTTTGGGGTTAGTTGTGGCTTGGAAGCTAGCACTTGTTATGATTGCCGTGCAACCCCTCACGATCCTATGTTTTTACACCCGAAAAGTTCTATTATCAAGCATTTCAACAAAGTTTGTCAAGGCACAAAATCAAAGTACCCAAATTGCTGTAGAAGCAGTAATCAATCATAGAATCGTTACTTCATTTGGGAGTATAGGGAAGGTTCTCCAATTATTTGATGAAGCTCAAGACGAACCAAGGAAAGAAGCTAGGAAAAAATCATGGCTAGCTGGGATGGGAATGGGTTCTGCTCAATGCCTTACATTCATGTCATGGGCTCTAGATTTTTGGTATGGTGGTACTTTAGTACAATCAGGACAGATTTCTGCTGGGGATGTGTTCAAGACATTCTTCATATTAGTCAGTACAGGAAAGGTCATAGCTGAGGCAGGAAGCATGACATCTGATTTAGCCAAAGGGTCTGCAGCAGTTGCATCTGTGTTCCAAATCCTTGATCGCCAATCACTAATTTCTACATCATATCAAGTACGAAAATTTTCACTATTTTGCATGACTGCATCCTTATATACCTTTACTAACATTTGATCAAAAACTTGAAACTTATAAATATAATGTTAGTTTTAAACTTACATCTTATATCAACTGTTTGATTATTCATAACCAGGCAGAAGGTAGTGCAGGTGGAGCAAAACTAGAGAAAGTTAGTGGGAAGATAGAATTGAGGAATGTCGATTTTGCATACCCGAATCGGCCAGAGAGTCTAATATTGCATCACTTCTCATTAGAGGTCAAGCCTGGCACTAGCATTGGATTAGTTGGAAAAAGTGGGTGTGGAAAGTCCACGGTCATTGGACTCATCCAGAGATTTTATGATGTTGATAGAGGGTCAGTGAAAATAGATGGTGTTGACATTAGAGACCTTGACATCCAATGGTATAGAAAACACACAGCACTTGTTAGCCAAGAGCCTGTTATATACTCCGGAAGCATTCGCGATAACATTGTATTTGGGAAATTGGATGCGACGGAAAATGAAGTGGTGGAGGCTGCTAGAGCTGCCAATGCTCATGAGTTTATCTCGTAAGTGCTCTATTCAAGCTCTTTCTAATCTATTTGTATTTATAACTTTAACATTCGTATACAGAAATATGGATAGATAGAATAAGTTTGGCAACACGACCATTAAATTTAATAGCTCAATATTCATTAACTTCTAGAATTGATACCTTCAATACATAAAAGATCGATGGGAGATTTGCTCATTGCTCTTTACCATATTAAGGTTAATGCCTCAATAGTTTGTGGATTTGTTAGTCGAGGTGCTAACCACATCAAGACTTTAAATTGTTATTTTTACTATCCAATCTTATATTGCTTAGAATCACTTCATAATCGACAATGCATGGAACTCTTAGTGAAGCCTTTCTCCTAGCATACTTAACTATGCTTAAATAGAAAGGAAATGTCCATTAATAACCTCTTGTAAACATGGTTTTCAGATCTTTGAAAGATGGATATGAAACAGAATGCGGTGAAAGAGGTGTACAATTATCAGGAGGCCAAAAACAAAGAATAGCAATTGCAAGAGCAATAATAAGAAATCCAACAATCCTCCTACTAGATGAGGCAACAAGTGCACTTGATGTACAATCAGAACAAGTAGTTCAAGAAGCATTAGACCGGATCATGGTTGGAAGGACAACGTTGGTTGTTGCACATAGGCTCAATACAATCAAAGAGCTCAATTCTATTGCAGTTGTAGTAGATGGAAAGGTGGTCGAACGCGGAACCTATGTTCAACTCAAGAACAAACGTGGTGTCTTCTTTAGTCTTGCAGGTCATCAAACTTAGACCTAGGGGTCATATTGATGCATACATAATTATGTATACATTAAGTGATATAAAATGTATGAAATATAAAAATGTGTATGTTTTAATGAGTGAGAGTAGGGATGTAAATTAAGACTTTTAAGAAATTTGAGTATCAAAAAAGGCTTTATCGCTAAATGCAATATTCTCGTAACATATACGTAAGTAGAACTCATCTCCTAATTTATCAAAATTCAATCAAACTACTTGTACTTTGATTGAACCGTTAAATCTTGTTTTGTTTGTTGACTATATACAATTAAGTCTTCAAGTTTCAAGTGAATAATCTAAATTCTATATATGTATACTATTGTAGCAAATGAGTCTAATGTTTATGCTATAAATTATAAGAGATGTTAATAGAAAGACTTCTATGGTGGAAAAACGCTATAAGTTAATTTAAATGGCTCACATATATAGAATTTGAATATATTTGGACTTGACCACAAAAGACTTACTCATTTGAAACTATGAAGGTTTTAATTAAATTTCAGTATGTTTATAGAGATATTTGTTAAACTTTTCTCATACACCAATGATTAGAACTGTAGTAAGGCAGAGATTTCTCTAGTGGTAGTATTTATGACTTATTGAATTTTATTATAATTTATATCAATATGCTTGAAAAAAAATTAAAAAAAAAAAAAAGCTAGATTGTTTTATCTTTATTTATGTATTTATTTTAAAAAGCTAGTTTCTAATGTAATAAAATATGATTACTGATTATACTTGTTATCTCTCATAACTTAACAAGGCAATGGCAATTTATCCCTCAAATAAAAGATGATAAGATTCACTACCCTATCTTTATTTAATTAATCACTTGTATTTTTTAAAATTGTAGATTAATTTTTAAAAAACATTTGCTTAAGTAACCATTTGATAATCATGACCAATGTTTATTAAAACATTTTATTAAATTGTCCAAAAGGGTAGGATATCATATCAAATCCATGAAAGAGTCCAAGGTTAAAATGCCCAAAAGTAATAAAGTTCAAGTCCATCAAAGTGTCCAACAACTAAAGTGCACAGGTAAAAGTATAAAGTGTAAAACAGTCCTAGAACATCTCAAACATAAAAGCTATGTCCGAAAACAGCCCATAGACCTAAAACATCGACAGGTCCTCTGAATTCTAATCAGTATGCAGCGAAAAGGTCCAACCATTATTGTCATCATCGACGCACTCGTAGGTGCCCCATCATCGTGGTCATAATCCATCTCATTCTATCTCATTACAAGCAAAGTTAAGGTAGAGATCTTCACTTGAAAAATATAATTCTCAAATAGATGAGTCGTAAAACCTAATATACCACAAATCTTATAATCACATACCATATTACTTGCATGTAACCTAATTATAATATAACCATCAAAGTTCACTGAGGTCGTGTATTCATAAAATATATTAAACGTTAGTGAATAACATGGAAAGAACTCGTAACTCTAAAATTATGATAGGATTATACAAGTTCTGATCCTACTACAAGAGGATACTAGGGGTTGATGGACATGGTTAGACGGTTAGACCCCATGCCCAACAAAAAAAAAAACAAAAATTCTAAATCATCACTTTTTTTTTTTTTTTTGCACAAAACATAAGATTAATATCAAGAATGATAACTGAAATTAGATAAAATATGCAATTAGATACCTGAATTTTAAAATTGATCAATTTAGCATTAACAATACCTACATTAAGTTCTTTTACGTACTAAATTGATTTATTTGAAATTTTTTAGATATTGAATAGATCAATTTTAAAATTTATGTATTAAATTGATCAATTTTAAAATTTAGATATTTAATTACATATTTTATCAAAATTTAAATATCATGACATTTATCCTACCCGTGCGTTTCATACCACCAAATAACATCGACTATGACAATTTTTGTTTTACTAACTAGCCTCATGCGCAGTTTCTCACTATTGGCTACTGATTATGCTACCATGTTTAAAGTGCCTAATTGTTGTATCACCCCAGTAATGAAGATCATAGCAATAATATTAGTTTAAGAGCATTGTTTGTCAAACCAATATGACCAACCACAATTTGTATATATATTAAACTAGTCACCTTCACTTATAAGTCTTGTTTCCTCCTTAATAGGCAAACACAGCACACAGTGATTATATGCACTTTTAAGCTGTTGTTATTATGAAATAATAGTTGTTTAATCTAACTCCAACTTGAAACCGATTTATATGCAATAAAAAATAATTATTCATATTTAGTCACTTAGAGATCTAAAGATTGCTTAATCTATATTAAATCCAACATATAGGATTTAATTATGCTCAAACTAATTTTAGGTCTTGACATAAATAGCCAATTTATAGAGATATTGTTCACTAATTAATATGATTTATTATTAATTAATTAATTATAATTTAATGAATTTTTTGATGTATATACCCTTACAACAAATTATATAACATACTATAATTTAATATAAAAAGCTAATTCTGAATATATGCTTTGTTCATATATATTTATTATAGATACAGTATTATATTACATATTGAAAAATTTATAAGTGACTAATATCGCAACAATAGCTATTAATATATATATATATATATATATATATATATATTACTTAGTTATTCCATAACCCTTATATTATATGTAATATGACGTATCGATATTGTAATATAAAGAAAAATAATTCTTTATATATGTTTTGCTATGTATTATTACTTATATTACTTTGTTACCTATTAAATAATATATTAATAAAGTAATATCACAAAAAGCCATTTCTAATATCGTTTTAACATAGTTATTATGTATATCACAACAACAAACCAAGTCTTTAGCAGTGGTTTAAACCGTCACTACAATCAATAGAGGTAGCTTCTTAAACCGCCTCATTGGTGTTGCCAATGCCACAATGCCACTATCTCTACTATGTAAATGTTGTTTTACTCTCTGCTGGGATAGACTAGCATCTCATAGGGGCAATTTTGAGGAGTTCTACTGGTAGTCTAAACCGTTGCTATATGACAAAAAAAATTATATTCAATTTATTTAGTGGCAGTTTGGACTACCATAACATTTCGAGTAAAAATTTTGAGTGATTTTATTGGCGGTTTAAATGGCCACTACATGAGGAAGAATTTTTAAATGTTTATGTTAATGGTGGTTTGGACTATCGCAACATTTTGCATGAAATTTTAAGTGATTTTACTGATGGTCTAAAAGCCGGTACATGAGAAAGAATTTTAGAAATGTTTATATCAGTAGCGGTTTAGACCGCTACAAAAATTTGGTGCGAAAGTTTAATATGTAATTTTTGGTGAATATAGATGTGAATGAAACCACCACAATGGTTTGGAACCAAAATTTTCACAAATAATATCCACTAAATGTAAAGGTGAATTCAACCACCACAACTAATTGATCTTTCATGTATGACACCTATTATAATGCAAATATAAATGCACATTTGATCACTAGAATTCCTTCAATGTCAAATTTTGAACACCTAATAGATTCATATCTTCGATTAAGAACTAAACAAACTTAAGTTTTGCATTCATAAATACAAAAGTCTTAATACAATTGTCAAATAATGGGTGGTACATTTAAGTCCATGAAAAAGTAAATGAGGACACCCTATCAATAAGTGATGTGAACTTCAATGTTAATAAACTTAGAGTATTAAAAGTTCCATCACTCCCGGAAAAGGGTACTAAAAGTTCACCATTGTTAGCAAAATAGTAAAGATACTTGATAAGTAGAAAGTGTGAGATAGATAAATCATTTCAAATATTATAAAAGGGGTCATTAGATGCAGGTTGATGGCTTAAATGTGAAGAATGTTTCATCGAAGGAGATGTAACATTTACATGGCCACTTCCATCGGTTTCCTACTATTAAGAAGTAAATTAGTTAATTTTATAAAAAAATTAAGAAAAACAAGGTAAATAAGGGGAAAGTAAATGTACTTGTACTTGATTGATTGTATTTAACATGTCCCTTACTTCAAGAAAACTATCAGCCAACAAACCAAAAAGATATCATACTTCCATCCCATTACTGATAACTTTAGTTTCATTTGCATTGACATCACTTGTATATCCTTCAAAATTATTATTAGATCCTCTTAAGTCAAAATATCTTGAAGGGGTAGGTTTTAAACCTAGTTCTCTCACTCTACGATTATGCTCAGGACCAAATACCTCTCTAAATATTTCTTCATTCAATTCACTTGAAGTACTACATTGAGACAGGTTTGCTTTTGCTTGATAACAATTTTATATAGATATATTCTTCCATATACAAGCTAATAATTCATGGTTGTTAAAGTAGATGTACAAAAATTAACAAGATGATGATATGGAAGAATGAGACGAAATATAAGCGGTAGCTATATTTATAATATGAAGCATTCAAAGAAAGCAGAGTTATCAGCTGTAATGATGGAAGTTGAAATGGAAACACCAGTAAACCCAAAAAGAGCTATAGTTATAATATTTCAAAAGAACTCTTTCTTCTTCACCTAGAATCCATGACAAAACATATGTCAATCATTCAATCTAATTTCTTTTGTTTTGAAAGTTTATTGAAATATGGCATAGCATATCCAATTAGAACGCCGCTCTTAGCCCACATTAAATATTATTGGAGGAAGGAGATATATGGAGAACAACTCCTTACTAAATCTTGGGATGTAGGAACTTTTTCCTTTACTTATAAACATGATTATCACCCCAATTAGACATCCCTGCACATAGAGAAAATATATGAATGGGCATTGATTGACTGAATCTAAAACCCGATAATCCATTTAAAATATTGCTAGAACAATAGAGTTTTAGTGCCTTTTAATTAAACTACACATTAATTTTTACAAAGAAAACTCGTATTACTTTCTATTCCCTACTGCTACTATTCTATTCCCCTGTAATGTTCTTCTCTTCCTCTTTTCCATCCGCGCCCTTGTGTATTCTGTATCTGCTCTTTTTTCTATTCTGTGGAGCTTCACATGTGCCATAACTTTTACCGCATGGGCCCCTTTCAGAATATTCTATACCCTACACTAAATGAGAAAGTAATTTCTCTACTCTCTGCACAACAAACCTTTATTTTCTTACCTTTCTATTTTCGGTCATTGGACTAAGAAATGAATTAATCAAGTGGGCCTACCAACTTAAGTCATGGTCTATAAGTGCTAACTCTTACCATTGATTTCTATTACATGGAACTCATAGTCCACAGGTGTCTTCTGAAAACATCACTACCGCTCCATGTGCTCAATGTCTGACACCTCCATAAATTGCAATTGTATTTTAAGAGGGCCCAACTCCCTTACTATTACGATTCATGAGCAACTTCTACACTTGAAGAACGTCTAATTGAAGCATAACAACAGCTATAAACCAACAGTTCTTGCGCCAACTTAAGCTCTAGTGTCAATCTAGGAGGTTGCTACTATTGGTGGTGTGCCTGGAGTGAGGTTCTTGGGTTTGTTCTGTCGCTTCTCCAATGAGTTCTAGAGCCTAAGTGCTTTGAGTTGATAAGTGGTGTTCGCAAGTGCGTGATGGTGGACTAGTGGGTGCTTGTTGTCATATTGGTGCTCTAAGTGCTCGACCAGGCTGTTGTTGCTGGATGAGGCTATCGATCGAGTTGTTGCTGCTATTAATAACAAAAGGAGTTGTTGCATGAAGCTGTTGTTGACGCTTGGAGTGGCACATGTGAGCTGGAGTTGATCCTTATTGATATTTAAGTGTTGGAAGGTGCTCTCTGCTGCTACTACTATTGGGATGCCTGACTTGGGCAGAGAATGAGCACTCTGTTTTTCTATAAATTGCAGGTGCTCAAGTGGGCACTCGAGAGTTGGGGCAGGGACATTCGAACCAGCGTATGCTTCAGGGCTGGTCAGGGCTGCTTAGGAGCTCATGTGGCCGTCAAGAGCGCTCACGCTCGAGTTAGCGCTCCAGGTGTGCTCTGGATCAGAACAGAAGCCATAAACTTGGCTCCAATTTGCTGCTCTGTTCGGTGCTGGAGTTGGTGCTCAAGTTCGGATCAACTGCTGTTACTTGTGGTCTGTCATGTATTAGAGTTTTGTGTGCTGGATCGGTTTTGTTCATGAGTTGTTGGAGTGGCGTGTCAACACATGAATGGCATCAACTTGCTTGAATTGCTGACTAAATGCTTCAAACTAGGATGCTGTTTTTAGGCGTGCGAACTAGGCTGCTGCTGGCATGAGTGCTCGACGTGCGCCATATTAGCACTCCTTGTACAGATCATGAGAGCTCGAACATGGCCTGATTAACTGCTGTTTGTGATTGGCATGAACATGCTCTCCAACTGAAATTGGTTTTGTTGTGTTCTGTCTTAACCAAAACTTCTAGTTTGCTATGAGTGACAATTGTAGACATTTCTTGATGGCTTGGATTTCTTGAATTGGGGATGGGTTGCTCTTGGAACTCAATTTGTGTTGTTTTTACATGAGTTGCTATTGTGTTGATCATATAGGTGCTGTTGAAACTATGCAAGAGCTCTGTACATAGCAGTGATCGATGGCCCTAGGCTATGAATTGTTCCATAAATCTATTGCCATCCTTGGTTAATGCCCCTTATGATTTTGCCTTAACTGCAGCTTGGTATTTGCAATTAGCTCAACAAGTTGGACTTGAACACAACCACACTGCCTGAATCTCGATGTGCTGTGCTTTGATTGAGTTTTTCAGTTGCTGTCACATCATAACATAGATGTCAAAATGACTTTGACCTGACTTCAAGATTATAATGCAATTGGTAACACTATTGTTCTTGTGAAGTTCCATTTAATATGCCACAACAGTTCAAAAGAATAATATATAGCTTAAAATATACCAAACTAGGACAAAGCATGTAACTCTTGATGAATGATTCAAGCTTCATTTTGAGCTCTGCTTAACTCTTTATGCAAAATTGATCTTAGAATATGCAATTGTTCATTTTAAAGTAATATTTGCACTAAAAGCTTATAAAAATTGCATTAACATGAGTGATTTAGATGAGGATAAGTGTATAGATTTCACACTTATAATAAAAATTATTGACTTATTTATTGTGAATATTGAAGCAAAACTAAGATCATAATAGGTATGAGTTCAATTATATAACATCAAGAGAAACAATAACAATTATTTTTGTTTAATTAAAAACTATTTACATGTAACTAAAGATTACTTATTATAATTATTGTAATATTAATATTTACAACGGCTCTTTATCGGTTTCGCTCCTATGAATATATTGGAGCCACAGTACCAAAACATGATTTCCACATCAACTGAAACAATAACAAAATGACTGAAGAGCATATATAATTGTTGTAGTAAACAATAGTACTTCTAATCTATTTAACAGTCGCAGGTGTTACATAATCAAACTAAATGCAGAATAAATCCTAAAGGTTATACCTATTTTTTATATTCACTCAATGAATCTAGAAATTACCTATGATCAACCTGCCAGAAGAAATGCTTCTAAGCCCCCCAAATGTTTGATGACTATAATGAATTACTAAAATCACATAAAAACTCTTCCCATGACCTGGGACAATTGCATTTTCACAAAGCATACAAAATAAAAGGGAGAAAGTGCTACCACAAAATGGTCATAATCTTACCCTCAAAAGGATCACTAGTAAATAAACATGCTTAAGGAATAGTATTCTGTATTCTAAAATGCTAGTTGTACTAATCACTAATCTTACCCTTAAAAGGATCACTAATAAGACCAATTGTACTATCCTTTCTTGTTTCTACAAATTTTCTTACGTTCACCACTATAAACTATAAAGCAATGCATGGGAATGATAATATATAAAAATGTAGATAATAATTTATAGTAGGAAATTGAAGAAAAATGCACAAGAGAAACACGAGCTTGAAAACTAAGTAAAATGGAACTCCAAAAATCCGATTCCACAAGGCAATGATAAACCCTAGGTATTTTACTTTGTTCCTTCTTTTCTACCGAACAGAGAGGGGAGAGAGAGAGAGAGAGAACCTTAAGAGTGACATGAATATGTAGTACTAGAGATGCTAGCTGTAAGAAGTGGATGAAAATGGAGAGAGAGAGAGAGAGAGAACCTTAAGAGCAACATGAATATGTAATACTTGAGATGTTATCACTTTTGTCATTTCCTACTTTTTTTTTTCATTTCACTAGTTAAACCCTCTCACATAGAGGCAATTTTAATTTTTGTCGATATCAATCACCTTTATGTACTGCCACAAAAAAAATCAATAATTTTATTAGATGTGAAAAAAAAAAAACCATCTCTATCATTTCACCACAAAAGACCTGATTTGTTATTGTGTATACTCTAATACAAAAAGATCTTAATTTTAATTTTTTTCGATATCGATCACCTTTATGTACTGCCACAAAAAAAAAAATCAATAATTTTATTATATGTTTCCATTTCATGTTTTCTCGTTTCTTGCTAGCATTTTTGTTTTATAAATATTATGGTATTTCTATATAAGATAACAACTTATTGGCAATGTGATATCATTAAAAATAACTTTAATACATTTTTTTAATATTAATTATTTATACACTTTATATATTATACAATCTTATGTAATAATTATTAACATATGCTTTCTTACTTTTCTGTAGAAAAAAGAAATATAAATTTTGTTACATAGTTATTAAGCATTCTTCTATATTACATATTATATGCATTAGGATTCGATCACGATTTTCATATGCGTGCTGCGTGACTATTGTTACACTTGACTTAGGAAAATGACACATATGGGGATGATAAGGAGAGAAGTATGTAGTGAGGAGAGTAGGCACTCTTGGTAGACTTAAATGAACACGTGACAGATGAGAAAGCTAAAGAGTATAAAAATTCACTAGTAAAACAGTATGTGATCTTGAATAGAACAAGTGATTGATTTTTTGACATAGAATATGGTAACAGAATGACTTTTTTCTAAAATTTTCAATCGTAAAAATGAGATGGGATTAATTATATTTATAGAGAGCCCAATTACCCATGTTGTCCGTCAATTTAGGTGGAAGATCAACGGTATGAATGAGTCTCTTTCATAGTAGACATCATAGTGGACTCCATTGTGGATCAAGACATATTAAGGGTTTTTTTTTTGTAGTGTGTGAGTCTTGTTGAGAAAAATATTGAATTAGACAAGGTCAATGCCAACTCTCCCTTAATCATCCCAATCAAATGGACTTAACTTTCTAAACCATATCACCTTATCTTAGAGAGTTAAATCCACACCAAAATTAGGCTTAAAACCCTTTAAATCAAATCTAGGCATATACGTATATCATCCACCATTTTCCGTAATCTTACATTAAGGAAAATGATTCTTATTCTTTCATTTTATAATATATTTATTATTTTCAGTACTATATTACAGATCAGACAATGCAGCATAAATTTAATATATATTCTCCACACAATTATTGGGTATAGGCTTATATTACATATTATGCAACTGTATCGGTAATTTAATATATATATTGAGACAAATAATTATAAATTTTTGTTGTATTATATATATTTATGACATATTAGACAATATATCGACAGTGTGATATTATAAAAGAAAAATATATCATTAATATACATTATTTACATATTGTTATCTCGTGTTAAATTATATTACTTTTAAACAACATATATAAGAAATTTAACATCACCAAAAAAAAAAAAAAAAAAAAATTGTCTGATAGCGTAAAAATGACATGTGTTTGAAGATATTTGTAAAGAGGTTTTCTATGTTTTGTCTTTTTATAAAGAGGTAACCTTTCTTTTAACATTGAGTCACAAAATGTCGAACGCTAATTAGTTTGTAGAAATTAATGAGATCGGTGGATGACCAATCGTCTCTACGGAGGTAGCGGGTGCCAATGTACGTAAAGGACTTTATTTAGTATTAAAAATTGGAAGCTGACCAAATCATCCTACATAAATATACAAAACCTCCGCAGCCCTAGCATCCATTCCTCCCCCCTCCTCCTTCTCCCACACAAAAACACACACACAGAGGCACAAACATGGCTACCCTGTCTTCAGAAACAATTTCAATACCAAATCATGTACCGATCGACATCCAATTCGACCTCGACGAGGTCCTAAATCTCATGGATTGCCACGAAAACCCTAGATCAAGCTTCAAAGACGTGATCATCCCAACAACGAGTGCATGTCATGGTGTTTGCACGGTGTGTATGGAAGGTTTCCAATCTGGGATTACTATGGCTAAGGAATTAGTCCCATGTGGTCATGTTTTCCATGAAAATTGTATTTCCACTTGGCTTTCTATTTATAATTCTTGCCCTTTGTGTAGATGCAAGGTTTTCGTATAAACCAGTGAGTTAAAATCTTATTGCTTTTTTATTTCCATTTCTATTATTATTATTATTTTTTTACTGTTCTATGTTGTAAGAAACTGAGAATGCAATAAATATTTTTTACTTTTCTTATGTCTTAGATGATTAGAATGGTAGTTTTACTTTTTTTGTTTTTTTGTTTTTTTTTTTTGGTTTATGTAACTAAATTTGCTTAATGATCCAATCTGTAATGGAAAATTCTTAATGTTCCTTAGTCTAATTAAATCATTCAAATTGGAATACTCTTCTTGGTAGTACATCACTTTCTGGAAGTATGCAAATTATAAAAATTTATAAAAACTTAAAAAAGACTATATAAATTCACTTATATTTATCCTTTTCTGTATTTTGTTTATTATTTTTTTCAACCGTAAAGTATTTATTTATGTCAATAATATTAAAATGCAAGATACTAAATTTGATATCGCACCTATTAAAATTTAACTTTTATCAATAATTTTTCAATTACCCTTAAGGCCATGTGCCTGCTTTATCTCAATAACTGTAGAAGGTAAATTTTAATAAAATGATAGATTTTCTTTATTTTAATAATATTAAAGAAAGAAAAACATATAATTGCAAACAGCATATGAAAAACTATAGCTGGACCTGCAAATTCAGAAAAAAAAAAAAGAAGAAGAAGGAATTAAAGTAGATGCTTGAATAGAATAAAGTACCATAATTTAAATTAAATTGAATACGTCACGTTTGATATTTACATAGAGGATAGTCCTTGACGGTTAGAACAACCAGTGCTTTAAATAATGTGAAAAGGGCTTAGGGTTTAACTACACACGTCACCTTTCGTTCAACGTAATTGTTATCCTGCAATTGGTACAAGTCTTAACTTAAAATGGACAAATTCACCATCAAATCATAGTCCATTGTATTTGTACCACCAAAAGTAATTATGATTACAACATTCTTTAGTCTATTTATGTTAGTATATTCAAGAATGTTTAGGGTCGGTTTGAATCATCTGATTTTCGAGCCTGTTTGTTTAACTTTTTCAGATAAATACATATAATTTTTGTAAATATCTTTTTAATAAAATATTTATCAAAAAATAAATATAGATAAAAAAAAATTACTAGTTCATATGGAAAAAATCAAATAGATTAAATAAAAATAAATATTTTTATCTTATCGATGCTTGATCTATATTCATATTTTATTTGTATTTTATTTGTATCTTATTTATATATAATCTATTTGATATTTTTATAAATGAAAATATTTATTTTTTAACTGTATTTGTTTTTTAACAAATACCTATTTAAAAATAAGAGAAATAAAATGATAAAACGACAAAAAAGGATCAAACAAATAGATCCTTTATATGGTAGGATATGGTGAAAACGTTTATCATACTTTAGAGTTATTAAATTCTACGAGGTAAAGAAGGTTAATAATGTTTCTTGCTCCTTTATATATTTGCCGTGAATTTGCCCAAAGAATCCATTGATTCAAATCCTCATGCCCCACTTCCAACCCCAGTGATTTAAGATTGCAAACGAGTCGAGTCGAGCCGAGTCGAGCTGAGCTTTTAAAAGCTTGGGCTCGGTTTGATTAAAATTTAACGAGCTCAAGCCAAGCTTTTTAATAAGTCTAAAATTGAGGCTCAGGTTCGGCTCGTTTAGTTAAACGAGCTTAAATTTGAGCTCAAGCTTGGCTCATTTATGAAATGAGCTCGAGCAGAGATGAGCTTGTTATCGAACTTGAAATTTAAGTTCAAGCTTGACTCATTCAAACAACCTATTTTTCATTTTTTTTTTAAACTTAAAATATTATATATATATATATAAGTGTTGCTATAATATATTTACATAATTATTAAATATCAGTTAGTTTTTATTGTTTTTCTTATGTAATTATAAATAATATATCATGCATAAAAAAATTCACAAATATGCTAATGAGTCTGTTAAAGAGCCTAGTTGAGAGCCTACTCTCTAGCCGGTTCACAAGTCTAAATCAAATCCCAAGCTTGGCTCATTTAAATAAACAAACCTTACTTTGGATTTGAGCTTGGCTCGTTTACTAATCAAGCTAAAGTTGAGCTAAGCTCGAATAGCTCTCAAGTAGCTTGGCTAGTTTGCAACTCTAATATGGACATTAGATCGAGACATTACCATGGAGCAATTATGGAACAAAACAATGGTCTTTAGGGATAAAAATAATCAATTTAAAAAAGAAATTTAAAACAATTGTTCAACTTAAAATAAAAGATAATGTTCTTCTAATCTTATTGAAAGAATTATATAAATTATGCATTTATTTATATACAATTACAACACCTTTAATTGTAAATTTAGTAATATTGAACTACAAAATGCCCAAAAATTCAAGTAATTCTCACAAATATAAGTTAAATTTAGTTAAAAATCTATTAAATTTTATGATACATGTTTTTAAATACATTTATTACTTGTATAATTATAACACATTAAATGTCGTGTATAAGATAGAAATTTTCACTATCTAAAATAATTTAAATATTTATTTCTTATTTACATTTACTTTTGCTAATTTTCTTTTTCTTTTTTTTTTTACTATTTCTTTTTATTTATTTATTTATTTACTTAAGGGTTAGCCTTGGTCATGACCTCATAGGTTCTTGGCTTTTTAGGTTAAAACCGGTTAGACTTGCCATAATCAGTGGGTCCATTGATGGTTGTAAACCAATGTTCACAATTCAGTTTCTGATTTGAAAATTGGTAGTGACAATTTAGGTCGGTCCATGGGCCGAAACCAATTGGAGATGATGTCTAGTTGGATCAAAATCAAATATCAATCCAAAATCTACTAAATAAACAATTTGTATATCTAAATTAATTGTTGGAAATTATGATTTGTTTAGACTCCACCAAATTGTGGAAATTGTTTTCAGATTATTTCATGTTGAGATTAGGCAATAGCATAATTTTTCCTTGTAGTCAGTGCATCTTTGGCCTGCCATTTTGACATGGGGGGAAACGGAATCTGAATATGAGGAGCCAAGAGTAAGACGCCTGTAACTTACAAGGGACACATATTTAGGTACGAAGGCATTCTATAAGGAGTAGCGATACCAAAAAGAATTCCCCACCTTATTTTGGTGGATTACTCGCCTTGAATTCATGAATTCAGGTTTCTTCTCAAAAAGACTAGTGTAACCCATTTGATTAGCCATGGAACTTGATTTCCTACTTATCGTCCATATGATGACTCCATCTCTAAAAAAAATATTTTTAAAGAATAGAATATATTGTATTTTCAAAATTAATTTGCACTTAATTTTGAATTGAAAATAAAAGCAATACATATACTAAATGTAACCACAAGAAAAATATTAGTAAAGAAAGTATTGTGGTACATGAGAAAAAGAAAGAGCTTTATATAGAAATATTCTATTTTCGAATAATAAATCCAAAAATACGAAATAGATATTCTGATTTTACGCAATCGATAATATATTCAATGTATAAGTTTTAATTTTATGAAAAAAATGCATTCAAATTTTTTTTTTATTATTATTTTTTAATAGATCGAGTGTATTGAAGTTTTTTTTTTTCTAATTTAAATCCAGGCACATTCATTGAATGCGCTTGAAGTATTTTACTTTATAGGGTTGTGGGCAAGGAGCAGAAGTAAAAGAGCAAAGACAAATTGCTAGCCTCCACTTTCTAAAGGATCACCAAAAGCTATAGCAAGAAAACTTTTCCTACCAACTTTTTTGTGGAGATTTAGCTAATAAGGCGCGAGGTGGGCACGTTGTCTAGAGCTGGGCATAAGGGCCGTAGCTTGTGGATCGATCTATTTACCCGCTCAAAAAGCAGGCCACGGCCAATTTTTTTTGGCTCGGCCTGTTTAGCCCACGGGCTAAAGCGGGCTAGGCCGGGGCTAAGAATTTTGGTCCGTTTAAAAGAAGGCCAAAATAATCCGGCCCTTTTAACCCACAGGTCGATGCCGCTCGGCCCGACCTAGCCCGCCAGTTCCGTTTACCCGCCACTAATGTTGTTAATGTGGTATCTGCACTAAGTTTGTTTCAAACCCTAGATTCTTTGGCTTATGCAATTTTATCGTTGCCCCATATATGCATTGATTCTGGACGAAGAAGCAACTTAATGTTGGATCCTTAATCCAACATTGGCCTTATATGTGAAATAATTATGTGTTACGGGCTATCACATTAAATTAAGTTCAATTAAAAGTGATCAATAAGGTTTTGGGCATTTGGGCTTTGATGTATCTAATAGGGTATGGCCTTTTTATGTGTAGAGACTTTAGACTTTATGGGTAATTTCTATTTTTATGATGGGCTAAAATAGAAATACCAAAAGATAACAACATGTTATCTCTATAAATAATGATTATGGTCCTCAGATCACACATACAATTTTTTTTTTTTTAGTCTCTTCTAAATCCTATCATTAGATAGTGCAGAGAGAAAACTAAAGGGATCTCTAAGAGAAAACGTGTTGATCTGGAAGGCCAACCGCACTGCTCTAAAGTCATTGCTTGCTATGGATTCAGGTATGCTTCCGTTTAATTCCGTTTAATTCTTAATGAACAAACATGATCGATCTAGGGTTTTAATATGTGGTAGTTTTCACATAAGGTTAATCTGGATCTAACAAGTGGTATTAGAGCATACATGTTTGATCATTAGGAATTACTTTCGTAATTTATACATAGGGTTCTTTTCCTTATTTTTAAGAATTAAGGTTTCAAAGAGTAAAATTAAGAGGATTCATTTATGAATAAGAATTTTTTGAATTCTTGTAATATTAATATTCATGAATCTATTATTGAATACTCAAATATATATTATATATTTGATCTGATGGTTACCTTTTACTTTTGGATTTCTCAATCGTCCATTCTTCTATGGAATTCCCAAAACTTGTAATATAATTTTTTTTTGACAACTTTAACAGTCGTGAACATTTTGGTTAATTTTTTGAAATGGTTTTTATTATTTTATTAAAATCATGATTTCAATGATTTGATAATCAATTAGATGGGAACATGAAAACTTTCAGTTTTGTAATATATATGTATGCTGCGTTTATTCATTTCGTTTTTGACGAATTGTACGATCAGAGTGTCTAAAATCGTGCGAATTATATCTGTGGTTAGTCTCCTTGTTCCATCTGCTTTATATCTGAAATCATGCGAATTAAACAGTCGTGAATTTATACCTGTTCGTGACATCATTTCTTTTAGGGGGGCATTCCGAGAACAGTTGCGACTGTTTCTAGATGTCTTTTTTTTTATTATATACAATTCGTGGTATTTGTCAGTTTTCGTTATCCGGAAGATATACATGAATGTGATATATATATTTATATATAAAGAACATTTATTATCAAAACCATTTTGGATTTTAATGTTAAAGGTTATTGAATATTATATAAATTCTATTTTCTTTATGATATTTGTCGAATTCCATCTATGGAAGTTCCACTGAGATTTGCTTTAGTATCCGTGTTCTCTAATGGCGTAGGTCATCAATCCGATATTGGATTGTATATTCCGTTTATTTATTTTATAATCCTACATTGAATAAGTGGATGCTGATCTGATGTTGACCCAAAATTTAATATAATTTTAAATATGAATATTGGTATATGTTTATATATTTTTTGAGATAAATTAATTGAAACAACATACCGCCAAAGTGGTCCCTCTTATGGAAATTAATTTGTTTTAAAATATAAAAGGTTGTGTGCTTGTAACTTATATGAATATTTGACCGACCCAAAGGAAGGTCAATGTTTAATAGAATTGCAAGTGCACCTGTAGTAATAAAGGCGTGATGATTATTTGGTTTTACATGTGAATAATAAATCGGCCCAAAGGAAGGTTTATTATTTGATATGTTGCTATTGTCAGTGTTTGATTACTACACCAAGATACCATTTAGTAGTTAATGTTTTATCCAAAGATGAAATATTAATGGGCTACCCGGTATCTTGAGATGGGGTTCATTTTTATTTGAATTTATTATTATTGTTTTGAGACTTATGTAAGCTTGTTTATTTTTTGTTCTATTCTCATTTAGCTATGAATAATCCTGCTAATATTACTGCCAACATCAATTCCATCCTTATGCTTAATGGCACTAACTTCAAGTCATGGAAAGATAATCTCTTGATAGTACTTGGAGTAATGGATCTCGACCTTGCGTTAAGGAATGATTCTCCTTCACCTCTTACTGATAAGAGTACCTCTGATAACAAGAAGGAGATGGAAAAGTGGGAGAAATCAAACCGCATGTATATGATGATCATGAAAAAGGCCATTCCAGAAGCATTCATAGGCACAATATCTGAAAAGATAACTAATGCTAAGGAGTTCCTAGATGAAATTGAGAAAAGGTTTGCTAAGAATGAAAAGGCAGAAATAAGTACACTCTTGAAAAACCTGATCTCAATAAAGTATAAGGGTAAGGGTAGCATTAGGGAATACATCATGGAGATGTCTCATCTTGCTTCCAAATTAAGAGCACTTAAATTAGACCTCACAGAAGACTTGTTAGTGCATTTGGTTTTAATACCTCTTCCGATGCAGTTTAGCCAGTTTAAAGTGAGTTATAATTGTCAGAAAGAGACCTGGTCTCTGAATGAGCTCATTTCACATTGTGTTCAAGAAGAGGAAAGGCTGAAGCAAGATAAGATTGAGAGTGCCCACCTAACCTTGACCCCTAAGAATAGGAACAAAGAAGCTGCAAATACAGTGCTTCAGAAGAAACAACCAAAGAAGTCAGATGCACCGAATGGTAATGGTTGTCACTTCTGTGGAGCTATGGGGCATTATAAGAAGCAATGCACCAATTATCATGCTTGGTGTGCAAAGAAAGGTATGCTTCTTAATTTGGTTTGTTCTGAGATTAATTTAACTTCAGTACCTGTACACACTTGGTGGACAGATTCTGGCGCAACAACTCACATCAGTGTGTCTATGCAGGGTTGTCTCCATTGCCGAAAACCAAGTGATGGTGAAAGATACGTCCATGTAGATGACGGCAAGACAATTGAAGTTGAAGCAATTGGAAAATTTAAGTTATTATTAAAGACTGGATTTTATTTAGATCTTGATGAAACACTTATTGTACCATCATTCAGATGGAATTTAATTTCTAGTTCTGCTTTGGACAAATCTGGTTACTCTTGTTCATTTGGAAATAAGAAATTTAGTTTGTTTCATGATTCAAAATTAGTTGGATCTAGTTCTTTATCTGTTTATGATCATCTTTACTTGATTGATAATATTGCTTCATTTAATGAATCCTTGCAAGTAAATACACGAGGTACAAAGAGAAAATTAACCAATGAGAATTCAGCTACATTATGGCACAAGAGATTAGGCCATATCTCCAGATGGAGAATGGAGAGACTTGTGTCAGATGAAATTCCAAACCCTTTAGATTTTACAAATTTTGATGATTGCATTAACTGTATAAAAGGGAAACAAACCAATAAAAGGAGATTTGAAGCCAACAGGACTTTAGACGTCTTAGAACTTATACATACAGATATTTGTGGATCGTTCCCTATAGTTGCTTGTAATGGTCAACAGTACTTGATAACATTCATAGACGATTTCTCACGATATGGCTATCTATATCTCATTCATGAAAAGTCACAGTCTTTGGACATGTTAAAAAATTGTAAGGCTGAAGTTGAGAACCAACTCAACAAAAAGATTAAAAGCATCAGATCTGATCGTGGTGGTGAATACTATGGCAGATATGATGATTCGGGTGAACAACGTCCAGGACCTTTTGCTAACTTCCTAGAGGAATGAGGTGTCGTCCCACAGTACACCATGCCGGGTTCACCCACTATGAATGGTGTTGCTGAAAGACGAAACAAGACTTTTAAAGACATGGTGAGGAGTATGATTTGTCATTCTACCTTACCAGAATCACTCTGGGGAGAAGCACTTAAGACTGCAGCATATATCCTTAATAGGGTTCCAACTAAAGCAACTAACAAAACCCCATATCAGCTTTGGACGGGTAGGAAGCCTAGTTTAAAGCATTTGCATGTGTGGGATATCCAGCTGAGGCAAGCCCTTATAGGCCTAATGAAAAGAAACTGGACTCAAGAACAGTGAGTTGCTATTTTATTGGGTACTCTGAAAGATTGAGGGGTTACAAGTTTTATGATCCCACAACTAAGTCGATATTTGAGTCAGGAAATGCTTGGTTCTTTGAGGATATCGAGTTTGCGGGGGGAGATATGATTAGAGACATTGTCTTTGAAGAGGAATGCGTTGATATTCCCACAGGTGCTCTTGAATTTGGTCAAGATTTTGTTCCTGATCTTATTCAAAACACAATAGACTTAGACAATGGTAGAGATCCCATTCAAGAGATTGTTCTAGAAGAAAAAACTCTACTACCTTAAGAACCTATGCCATTAAAGAGATCTACTAGACTAAAAAGAAGTGCGGTGCTAAATGATTACATCGTATTTCTTCAAGAACATGAGGTTGACATTGGAATGATGGAAGATGATCCGATTAATTTCCGTCAAGCTATTGAAAGTTCTAACTCTCAAAAGTGGATTGATGCCATGAATGAAGAGATAAAGTCTATGAAGGACAATGACGTTTGGGATCTTGTCCCATTGCCAGAAGGTACGAAGCCCATTGGTTGCAAATGGATATTTAAGACCAAGAGGGATTCGAAAGGTAATGTGGAAAGGGACAAGGCTCGTCTTGTTGCAAAAGGCTTTACACAGAAAGAAGGCATCGACTATAAAGAAACTTTCTCACTAGTTTCTTCGAAAGACTCTTTTAGGATTATAATGGCATTAGTGGCACATTTCAATCTTGAGTTACATTATATGGATATAAAGACCGCTTTTCTCAATGGTAACATTGATGAGACGATCTATATGGTACAACCAGAAAACTTTGTGTTGGGAGATCCAAAGAATATGGTTTGTAAACTTAAGAAATCCATCTATGGACTTAAGCAAGCATCTCGACAATGGTATTTCAAATTTCATCAAGTGATCATCTCGTTTGGTTTTGAGATGAATTTGGTTGATGATTGTATATACCATAAGGTCTGTGGGAGTAAGCACATTTTCTTGGTCTTATATGTTGACGATATTTTGCTTGTTAGCAACGATATAGGCTTCTTACATAAAACCAAGAGATTTCTAGCTAAGAATTTTGAGATGAAAGATCTTGGTGATGCTTCTTTTGTGTTAAGAATATAAATACACCGAGATCGCTCTCATGGTGTTCTCGGATTATCTTAAAAGAGCTATATTGAAAAGTTAATCAAAAGGTATGGCATGCAAGATTGTAGACCGAGTGATACCCCAGTGGCTAAAGGAGACAAATTTAGTCTCAGTCAGTGCCCTAAGAATAATTTTGAGGAAAAAGAAATGCAAAAGATTCCTTATGCATCACTAGTAGGAAGTCTAATGTATGCTCAAGTATGTACACGTCCAGATATTACGTACATAACAGGAATGTTAGGCAGATACTTAAGTAATCCAGGATTAGACCATTGGAAAGCAGCCAAATAGGTCTTGCGGTACTTATAGAGAACAAAAGATTACATGCTCACATTTCAGAACTCAGATCAGATTGAGATCGTTGGGTATGCTGATTCTGATTTTGTTGGATGCCAAGATAGTATGAAATCTACATCAGGCTATATCTATCTGCTAGCTGGAGAAGCTATCTCTTGGAAGAGTGTAAAACAATCTCTTGTTGCCTCTTCTACTATGGAAGCAGAGTTTGTAGCATGTCATGAGGCGTCTAATCATGAATATGGTTGCAAAATTTTGTCACAGGGTTGCGCATAGTGGATACTATTGATAAACCACTTAAGTTATTTTGTGACAATAAGTCAGTAGTTCTATATTCCAACAACAACAGGAGCTCGACAAAGTCAAAACATATAGACATCAAGTTCTTAGTTGTAAAAGAAAGAATTCAGAGTGGACGGTTGTCTATAGAGCATATAGGAACAAACTCCATGATTACGGATCCGCTTACTAAAGGTGTGCAACTTAAGGTGTTTCATGAGCATACTGCTCTGATGGGTGTTGTGTCCTTAAGTGATGTTCAGTTTTAGTGGGAGTTTGTTACTTTGAATGCTTTTATGTCATAGACAAACTTTAATTAGTTGTTTTTTCGGTTTATTATGTTTTAAGGATATTTTCTACAGAAATAAATTTTTTGTTTGCTTATACTCTGATTTTGGTTTATGGTTTGATCTCACTAAGGTTTATGGTGGACCAATAGGAAATAGGCATGTTAAGATCACATTGCATGAAATTTCCTTGCTACACATCCATATCATGATCAATGTCATTTAGTTGTGTCGATATTGTGACCATTGATGGGTTGAGTTACAATAAATGTAATGAATACCGCTTTGATCCTATGTTGATATAGTTGATGAATCGGATTGGTTATAGATACATATTGGTCGTGATGGCAAATTTGAGCTCATAAGGTTGTCTTTTGGCAAAACATAATTATAAGGTTACACATATAGTCCAAGTGAAAGATTGTTGGATCATTAATCCAACGTTGGCCTTATATGTGAAATAATTATATATTACGGTCTGTCACATTAAATTAAGTTCAATTAAAAGTGATCAATAAGGTTTTGGGCATTTGAGCTTTAATGTATCTCATAGGATAATATATATTTTTATGATGGGCTAAAATAGGAATACCAAAAGATAACAATACGTTATCTCTATAAATAGTGGTTATGATCCTCAGATCACACGTACAATTTTTTTTTTTTTTTTAGTCTCTTGTAAATCCCATCATTAAAGAATGCAGAGAGAAAACTAAAGGGATCTCTAAGAGAAAACGTGTTGATCTGAAAAGCCAACTGTACCGCTCTAAACTTATTGCTTGCTATGGATTCAGGTATGCTTCCACTTAATTCTATTTAATTCTTAATAAACAAACATGATCGATCTAGAGTTTTAATATGTGGTAGTTTTCACATAAGGTTAATTTAGATCTAACACTTACATCTGTAGGTGCTTATAGCAAGAGGTAGGTAACCTTGAATAAAGCAATAAATCGGGTGTATTCCATAAATTAAAAAAAAAAAGAAAGAAAAAATTAAAATACTTCAAGCATATTCACTAAATGCACCTTGACCTATTTTAAAAAATAAAATAAAAATGAACTTAAACACACTTGGTAAATGTGTTTTCCATGTGAAAATTTGAATATATTCACCGAATGCATTTTTTATGAGTACTATTAGAATATCTATTCTATATATTATGTTTTCGGAGTTATTATTCGAAAATACTGTATTTTTGTAAAAACCCCAAAAAAAGAAAGAGTGTATTGAGATGAGTACACCAGGCATACTGTCTGTGGATTAGCAATACCGATGACATTACATTTGTTTACAAAAATGAAATTGTTATTCCATATTTATTATTATCAAATTGTTATTTTGTTTTTTGGTATAAAAAATTTATACTTTTAAGTAATTTCTATTCCATAGGAAACTAATAAGAATATTTCATTCATATCTTCCTAAAAATATTACTCTTATTAGCGTAATACAGCTTTTTTTTTTTTTCAAAAATACTTAACAAAGTAAGATCTAATAATTAATAATTCATACTGATCTTATTCCATTTCTGCTGCCACTGCCAACCGTACCTTTTCCGAGCAAGTGAATGCTAATGGGTAACCAGGCAATTTCTTTTCTGGTTAGCTTTTAAAGTGACATGGCTCCCATTATAGGGCTAGTCCCGCTTGATTTTGGCCTTTTTGGTCTTTGGGCCAACTATCTTCTAATAGCCTGTTAAATTGTAGTGTAACCACATTAAGGGGGGAAAAAATCATAAAAGGTGAAAAAAAATTAAAAATGTTAGGATAGCTTTTTCCGGTATATAGAAATGCTTTTTTCAAATATTTTTTTCTAATAAATTATTTATAAAAAAATAGATATAGATAAAAAATAGTTGGTAATTCTGATAAAAAAGATCAAATATAGATAAAAAAATACGTAAATCAAATATATTTATACATATTGTTTTGATACAGATAAAAGTATATATGGAAAATAGACAATTCAAACAAATCCAAACTAATATTTAGAAATTGAAATCATTAAATAATACAAAAGCAGATAAATTCTAGAAAATTTTATCTACCTATCCATGTTCTCTAAGAATCAATCTTCTAAATTATTAAAAAACTTGGATTTAAACATAGCTAGTAGACTATTGAAATAATTATTATATAACACTTATAATTATTTTAATGATCACATAAAGAATTCTATGGTCTCACTTAGGAAAAATTAGAAGTTTTCACTCAAGTACATCTATAAATAGTGTTAATCATTATATCTTTTGGTTCTCTTGATTGGTCAGCTTAATTTGCTTCAAAGTCATTAGAAAAATGTCGTCCTGATCAAAATAAGCCCTGATCTCTCTCTCTCTCATTTTTCTTTTTCAATAGAAGTAATTTTCTTAATGTTGACTTTAATGTGCATATATCCCTAAACTTTCGGATGCTATAATTAACTTTTAAATTTTGATAAATTAGTAAATGGTCCTAAAGTGTGAAAAATGACCCATTAAAATTTGATCTTAATTTAAGCAAAATTCCTTGAATTTTTTAAATCGTACTTTAACATCCCTTAAATTTTGATATCAATAGATTTTTAAATTGAAGATACAGTTTTAATTATGTTACTAATCTACCAAAATTAAAAAAAACTATATTCAATATTTAAAGTTTAAAATATATATCCATATCCAAACTAAAATTTTGAGAAATTATATGCAACTTTTCTCTTTCTCGCTCTTTTCTTCCTTATATGAGCGCTACTGCTCAAGTGAATCCAACACACACTGCATGTTCTCTCCTCTTAAGGTTTTCTTTTGACCAAGCTGTCCATTGAATCAATGCCCGAATGCCGCACCGCACGTGACAGCATCCAATTTTATATGAAGACTCAAGGGATATTTGCTAGCCAAAGGTAACCTACATCATATGGATTGATAGTATAGAGTTTGTATTTTGCTGATGCTTAACAAAACCTAATATATACGCTATATATTATATATTATAACAAAAAAATACTAATATTCATGAACCGAACCCTAGATCATATGAACCATCTTTAAATTGAGCCATGAACTGAACTAAAATGCAGAAAAACTGCATTTGCGGTTTAGTCCTCGATTTGTCTTACTAAAATAAACAACCCTTTATCTCTTTGAATAATCAAAATAATACAATCATCTTTAAAAAAAAAACATAATCAAGATATTATTTAATTGGATCTGTTTGGTTAGTATTTTTTGATAGATATAAGCACTTTTTTTAAACTTTTTTCAAACAAATTTTTTATTAAGAAATAAATACAGATAAAAAAAGGTTGACAGTTCTCATGAAAAAAATTAAATATAAATAAAATATAGATATAAATCGAACATATATATCCATATCGTTTTAATATAGATATAAATAAAAAATAGACCATCCAAACAAACACAATACGTTATTCTCAAACTGAAATACTTAGAATCAATAACATTGCAAAATTGATTTCTTTTTTTTATTTTCCTTCACTTGGCAGCTTATGAGGCTTTTTTCAACCAATCCAAGAAGCGGCCCAGAAGAAAAAGAAAAAAGAAAAAACCGATTCAAAAGGGACAAAACCTTTTAGAACAAACCAAAATCTAGGGAGTAAATTGTTCTTAATTAAAAGTTAGAAACCACCAATTTAATAAGTTTTCATGCAATTGGTGATTATTTATTAATTTTTTATTATGGAAAGTGCCTTAGTTTTTAGTGAATACTATACCAATTTTTTTTTTTTTTTTAATAACAATGACGAACATAGAAGCTTTTGCTAGAGTGAAATTTAGTTTGCATCGGAGATAACTATAGTTTGAGAATGGCTACTGGGATAAAGAATATAGATTACAAGCTCTTTTCATAGTAAAAGTTGTTACCAAGAGAATTTATATAATATTTAATTTATCGGCATGTACAGGTTTAAAATGTTGCACCAAGTATTAGCTGACGTGCTCAGATGTAATTGCGTTTTCTAAGGTGTTGTTTTGAAAGTACATAGAGACATACATAAAATAGTTGTACACTTTAAAAAATATATTTTATTTATTTATTTTTGGCTTGACATTTGGGCTACATGACAAAATCCAACAAGTCTGGTTCCTTTGTTAGAATGGCTTGGGGAGATTTAGTTTGATGGGCTCGAAACAAGTATCGTTAGACTGTTCCACCTCATCCAACATTTCTCAGGTAAACTCATGTACACAGGAGATGACTATTGGCCTTTTCCTATGAGAAGCTCATTTAAGATAATTATGAATTGAGCTTACTCTATTTTATTCATCAATCACTAAGATGATCTGATGGTCATCATCCATGCCAAGTGTCTATAAATATTCAATCACTCCTTCTTATTTTCAAATTTTTAGTGAGAGAAAACAAACAACATTCTATAGAGGAGACTCTGTTTAGAAAGATTAAACAAGACAACTCAAGCGATTTCTACCCTAACCACTCAAGAGCTATATATGTTAGGGTGCAGGTGTGAGGTTGGGAAAATTCTACACCGGAAATATGAGACTTATGTGAAGGGTTTATAAGAGAGAAGACCTGTTAATCTAATACCTTAAGATTTTAGGTTATAGATGGTGTTAAGCCCATTTGTATATTCCTTCATTAAGGTCCATTTGAAGAATTTTTCCCCATTGAAGGCTTTCTCCTCTCCTAACAATTGGTATCAGAGCCGATGGTTCGGTTGGAAAACTCCCATGGTTAACCCTCCATGTGAAAAGAAGAGTTTTATGGTGTGACTCATTTATAGAACCACTCATGTATGATGAGCAGGTGGGGAGCGGACCACTCATAAAAAACGATTTAATTGAGTCAATTTGACAAGCTCTCGTTGAGGGGGAAGTATGACCTAACCGATTGTGGAGACTCACACTTGAAGGGTAGACTTGTTAAGGTGCAAGTATGAGGTTGGAAAAATCTCACATAGAAAATATGAGACTTATGTGAAGGGTTTATAAGAGGGAAGACTCATTAACATAAATCTCCCCATTGAAGGCTTTCTCGTCTCCTAACAATAAGGTTGACGTGCGAGATTTATTCAAGCTCCCTTACCTGTCACTTGTGCATTCGAGATGCTAAAACAATCTGTTTCTCCTCTCCTGTCATTCTCTCTAAGCCATTCGTCACTGAGTGTCATCTCCTTAGTAGCACTCCAAAGTCATGTGCCAGGTGTGAGATCCACGCGATACGTGCGTGACCACTATCAGTAAGAACCTCGCATCTACATAAACTATGCCAAAAATATTGAGTTGAAATTCAATTGAAAATTTTAAAATCTATACTTTTATTAAATTTTATAATTTAAACTTAAGCTAGATTGGATATATCATTCGATGAATTTAAGAGTTCAAACTCAACACATTTAAACTTAATTAGATTCGCTTTCTTTATAGTTTTTTTTTTTTAATTTCAATAATAATGTTTGAACTTAATTTAAACTCAATTAACATATAATATTGACTCAAATCAATACGAGAGGAATCTGTATACTAGTCATTCCCAATGATTCACTTGATAGAACTATCGTGCAAACATCTATATGTTTATGTTTTAAGATTTTTAATAATCAACTAAAATAAAAGAGATATGAACGATTTTTTTCTAGGATATTACACACCAATAAAAGATTGAACTAGTTGTTTGATTAATTGATATGACACTCGGTTGATAAAACAACGCTAGAACTCTCACCCAATCACAAGATTGGAATAAAGAGTAGAAAATATAGAAGAACTCTCAATTTGTATTCAATAATCAATATCAAAGTTTAAAGTTTCTATCATAATTAAGACTATTTATAGTAGTCCAAAATACTATCAAATGACTAAAACCCCCTAATAAAAAACCCCTCTAAAAATGACTTCGTAAGATAAGTAAATTAGTAAACACTCGTCAAATCTAATCCTCACACGAATACCACATAAGTATTGTGTTCGTGTTCATATACCTTGAAATATCGTACAACTTGACAAGTACACTAGTCGCTACATGGGCCATGAGCCCATTCGTGTGGCACATAGAAGGCCTACATGACTCACTTACACGAGTTGTGTACTCTCGCGTGTAACACATAGAAGCTTCCTTCCTTTGTGCATTTAGCTCTATCTTTAACACATATTTTAGTACAACTTGCATCATCACTCGTGTACTTCAAACAAGGCTCCAAATCTTTCTTTTTTCCACTCGAATGCCAAGCAAACCATAATCAAGTGCACAATGGATCATATATCCATAAAAACACTTACACTCATCCTCAAGTGGATCTTCAGTCAATATTTATTGAATCAAGTTCTACAAACCTTTAGTTTTAACTCATATAACAGGACCATATGACCCATAATGCCGATAATCTCCCCCAGGCTCTTGAAGATTTGCCCTTAAATTTGAATCAAACTGATCAAGATATTAAGGAGACAAATATGCAATATTAAAAGTAGCCAAAACTTCACCAAATGCATCTGGTAAGTCAACTTTATACGTATTATCGTTAACCCATTCCACTATCTTAAAAGGACCATTCGCCGGAGTAGCTAACTTTTATCCTCTCCTCCTAGGAACCTATCCTTCTTGAGATGTAACCAAACTAAATCTCCAGGCTAAAATATAACCCATCGTCTTTGCCTATCTTTCTGTTTCTTAATCTTGTCAATGTGACTTTGCAAATGATCATAAACTTTTTGACGTAATCAATGTATCCGCTATGCCTTTTCTATACTACTCTACTATCTTTTTTTGTACGTAGTTTAGGTGACGAATCTAAGGGTGTATTTAGATTAAACCCATTATCTACTTCAAAATGTGTTCTTCCTATAACACTATGGACTGATCGATTATAAGGAAATTCTATAATAGGTAAGCAACAAATCCTAATCTTTTAGATTCTTGCCTACGGTTGCTCTCAATAATGTACCTAAGGTTCTATTGATGATTTTAGTTTTTCCATCAGTCTATATGAAATGACCCAAATCTCTATATACATTAGAAATTGAGTTTAGATAGATTTAGGTAAGTTAAATGAATCATAAGATATAATTAGACAAGTTGAAATAATTAGATTAGTAAATAATTAAGTTGAATTTTAAATTTTAAATTCCTAAAATCACTAAACATGTCATTAAAATGTTTAGAAAATTCCTAAACCTTCAATTTATAGCCAAAATATCAATTCCTAAATCTTTACAAAATTTGAGTTCATTTGTTTGTATAAAAATATCAGTTCTTAAACCCAAGCTCAAATTAAATATCTTTTATCCAAAATAAATTTCTAAATTAAGTTCTTAATTTCTAACTTATTGGTTTTAAAATCATTTCCTAAATATTTTTAGAACTAAAGATATTAATTTGAAAGTTCTAAACCAAATACGTTTATTTTGATTTATTCTAATTTTAACTTTACTTTTCCTTTTAGTTTTCCTTCCCTTGCCCATTTGTTATTTTCTTATTTTTTCCTTTGCAAATTCGTTTCTCTCTCTCTCCTTTCTTTCTCTTTTCTTTCTCTCTTTTCTCTCATCAATCTCTCAAATTCATCTCCCCAAATCTCACTTTCAAAAGGAATAAGAGAGAAATCAAGTAGAACAAGGAGAAGAAGAAGATGAAGTAGAGAGAAGGAGAATTAAATTTCATGTTCTTGCCTAAAAGCTAAGTATATTTGTTTTATGTTGTTTTGATTCTTGTTTTTGTTTATATATGATGAGTTGATGTTGAAATCAGTTGGGATTGTTATTTATATATGTGTATGTTGGTTTAATGTTGTTGGGAGTTTAGTTGTGATGAAGAAGATGATGAATAGTGAAGTCGAGTTTTGTTATTGTAGTTGGGTATTTGATGATTAGAAGTGGAGTTTGTGTTGTTTGAATGGTATTTTTATCATATAACAAGCTTTAGAAACTTAGGATGAGTTTAAAGAAGGTTTGAAAGTGTAAAAGTTTACAAAATTTTGTGTTCAAAACAGGGGAAGACGAAAAATTTTCATACAGCCCCATATGGAAGGGTGTTTCACCCTCTGACATTGAAAATGTACTTCCCCTGAGTTGAAACGGCCCTACATTTTGGGGGGGAAGGGGTTTGTATGAATTGAAACAGCCTCTTATGCAAGGTTGTATCACTCTCGGATGGAAAAGTGCAATGTTACTGGGTTAAAACGGCTTCCCAAACGGCTCCATATGAGAGGACGTTTCAATTTCTGATCTCTCCCCTACTGCGATGTTGTTTTGTAATTTGCTCATAACTTTTTCATCCGACCTCCGATTGAAGTGATTCAAGTTGTGTTGGAAAGCCTAAAAAGAGATCTATAATTTTTAAATTTTAAGTTTTTACAAATTCAAAAATTATTAATGCTTAAATTTTGATTCTTTCCAGCTACTACACTTTTCAAAACAAAGTTAAAAACTTGTATTGGTTTGTTAAATGTGTTTTAACTTATGAAATGAATCTTTTAAGTTACAATGAGATAAATAAGTGATATTTGATGTGTTGCGTGGGTTAATTGATGTAATTAAACATGGGTTAAGCAGATTCATAGATTTAACAAATAATTAGATTAAATCTAGAAGTTGGTTATAAAATGAACTTAGTTAACAAACCTAGGTTCAACTTGACTAAATGAACTTGAATGAACTAAAATGGATTAGATTGTTTAACTTTGATGAATTTGGCTAAATTTAAGTTAATATAAGCTCGAATTGACATAGATCTTAGATATATAATGAATTAGTAATTGATCTAAGTCCAACTTGGCTTAATGAACTTCACTAAGCTAAAATGAGTTAGATTGTTTAAGTTTAATCAACTTGACTTAGTAAATGACTTAAATGAATAACTCTAATCAATTTGGCTAGGATTTAGTTAAAAGGAGTTAATAGTTAATAATCGAATTAGATTAACAAGTTAGAATAATCTATGATTAGCATGAAGTGTATATTGTTTTAAATGTCTATTTTCATAAGTTATTAATGTTTTGCATATGCCATTGCTTTGTATATGTTTTTGTAAAAAGAAACTATAATCAAAGTGAAAAGAAATACTTTGATAGAAAAAAGGAGAACTGTCCGTATTTTGGAGGGGTGATCTTCGCAGCCATGGCGGGGTGATCTTCGCAGCCATAGTGGGGTTTCTATTTAGTGTCTGATCAAATAAGGTTTAATAAAATGAGTTTGAGATGAATGGATAAATAGCTTAAGTTCTTATATGATTTTGATGAAGTAGATGATTAGTTTAGTTTAGTTTCTTATACGAGTTCTTTCCTTAACAGAAGTGGATATCTGATTTATCTTCTAGATTATCTTCTGAAATTCCTTTCGAGGCTATGTTTGGATTTCATATTTAAAGTACGCAGTAACTTGCGTGATGATTGTTAGGATAGACATCCTAAATGGACTAAGAACTTAAACTTGGCCTAATAATTGTTTGAATTGGTTGTCTATTCCGTTGTTTAAATTCGTATCTGGCCCGGTATGGCAAATCGGTATCCGGTGCGGGGAGCAGCACCTTGCTCAGATTGGCGGCACGGTAGATTAGGTGCTTAGGTCACCCTTGTCTTTGATAAGACTTTCCTAAGTGGTATGGCGGGTAACTGATGGTGAAGACAGTATCGGAGTAACTTTTGCTTATGCTTATGAAGAGGCATGATTTAGTTCAAATGTTTATGGGAACAGTTGGACTAGGTGATGTTATGGACTGAGATAAGCGAAGTCGTGTAACGGCTGTCAACCCTAGATGAAGTTATTTTCTCTTTATTGGATATATCATCTAGGAGATATAAGTATCCGAGCTGCTTATATTAACCCTCTAAGAGTCATGATGCATTACTCAGCATCCCCTAGTATTACGGGCTACGCCGGAAGGTAGGGCTGCCTAGTCTGTATGAATAGTAGGGACCACTTAGGGAGGCAGACGTGATACTAGATCCTTGATGTTCGGAGTTTGAATACTCCCATGTTGATTTGTTTATTTTAAAGAAAAGCTAATAACTTGTTGATTGTGCATTGCATTTAGTTAAGCTCGTGTGTCACTCCGTGTGTGATTGTGATACTGTGTACTAGGCTTCGGCTCATTCTTGTTGTTGATATTCTTTTTACAGGTTTTGTTGTTGATAAAGATGATGTTGATGAAGTTGATGATGATAATGTTGGTGATGATGCTGATTTGATGATGATGATGATGTTGTTGTTGATGGAGTTGTTGTTGATGATGATTGATGTGATGATGTTGTCTCAGGTCTTTGGGTGCTTTTGTTGACTCGGGAAGGATTGTGGATGAGTGATGTGAGTTAGGAGCATTAAGTAGTTTAGTTGTTTTGTTTCTTCTTTTGTTTGTTTTATAGAAACCGGATTTATTTATAAATTTGTATTTTCATTTAAGGGCTTGTTAGCGCCCATGTTTTGTAAATTAGCTTTTGTAAAGATTTGTTTAAGTGAAAGTTTTTTCACTTTTAATAGTGGAAGTTTGAAATGCTTTTATGGAGAAATGTTTTTATTAAAGTGTATTATTCCGCTGCTAAATCCAGTTGTCTGAAAATCTAACTAAATGATTTCATAACCTAAAATCGAATAGCGATGTTCAACATAAACACCTTTTTTCAAGACAACCTTACGTATAATTCGTAAGAGTTATACGTGGTTGGGGACTTGGTGTACTTAATTTGAGAATTGAGCATGTTGAGTCTTTACACTATAGATGACAAATAGTATTAAATAATAGTTTTGTACCCAATCGTCACCATAATGTCTTCCAAAAATAACTCAAGAATCTAACACCAAGATTCGAATCAATAGATTCCATAGTGCCATAAAGCCTAACCACCTCTTGCATAAATAATCTTGTAATATACACAAAAAACAAAATTATGACCTGCTAAATTCTAGGAAGCTCCAAAATAAAATCCACACTTAAATCCAACCAAGTTTTAGTAAGAACAGGAAGTGACATGTACAATCCAAGTGATGCACTCCTACTCTTAGCCTTTTTACACACAAACAACTCCCTACAACTTTATGAACATCCTTAGCCATACTAGGCTAATAAAAATATTCCCGGTAATGCTTTAAGAGTCCGATGATTACCAAAACGTACAAAAAGACCTCCAACATGAGTTTCTCGAACTAGCATCTCATGCATGATTTCCCATGTCTAAACAAATAACCTTCCATCGCATGATAATCACTCATAGATCTTCCCTTGTTGCAAGCCTCCACAATTGGTGCAAATAACCTGTCGTCACTATATTGATCCATAATTTGCTCAAAACTTAACAATTTAGCCTGCAACAAATTCAACAAGACATGCCTCAAAGACAATGCATCAACCATCTCATTAATACTACCTTTCTTATACTTTATAGTGTAGGCAAATGTCTCTAAAAATTCTACCCATTGTGCATGCCTTTTATATAGTTTGCTTTGACCTCTAAGATACTTTAGTGACCCATGATCAACAAATATAATGAATTATTTAAGTAAAAGATACTGTTGTAATACCGTAAGAGTCTGAATCAATGAATACAACTTCTTGACATAGATGGGATAATTCAACACTGCTCCATGAAGCTTTTCACTAAAATAAGCAATAGGACGTCTCTCTTACATAAGCATAGCACCAACCCTAACATTTGATTCATGGCATTCGAGTTCAAACACCTTATTAAAATTTGGAAGTATAAGCATAGGTAGGCGTTGTAGTTAACCTCTTAATAAATCAAAACTGTGTTGCGCCACTTGATTCCATTAGAATGAAACTCCCTTTCTAGTCCATTTAATGAAAGGTGTAACGATAGTACTAAAATCCCGGATAAATCTCCTATAAAAAAAAAAGTAAGTCCATGAAAGCTACGAACCCTAGAGACATTAGTAGGAATAGGTCATTTAGTGATGGTTTTGATCTTCTCTTCATCAACTCAAATTCCCTCTTCAGAAACCAGATACCCTAGAAATACAACTTCCTTCTAACAAAAAGTGCATTTATTTTGGTTTGCATAAAGCTTTTCCTGCTTCAACACTATAAACACTTCAAATGACTGACAAGACTCTCCATGTCAAGGCTATGAATGAGAATTTCATCGAAATAGACAACCACAAACTTCCTTAGAAACTCCCTCAACACATAGCTCATTAAACTCATGAAAGTACCATAAGGGTTGGACAAGCCAAAAGGCATCACTGTCCATTCATATAACCCTTGTTTGGTCTTGGAAGCTATCTTCCACTTGTCACCAGCTTTCATTTAGATGTTATGATTCCACTCTTTATATATATCTTACAAAATAGTTTGGCACTATATAATTCATCAAACATGTCATTGAGACTAGAGCTGGGCATATGGGTCACGACTTATAGGTCGCCTCGTCAACCCACTTAAAAAAAGCAGGTTGTAGCCAAAATTTTTTTGGCCTGTTTGAAAACAGGCCAAATTAGCCCCACCTGTTTAACTAGCGAACTAAAGAGGGTCGGGCCAGGTTGGCCCGCAGGCCAAGAAATAAAAAAGTTTTAAAATAAGAATAATATAATATCTTAGTGATTATTGATGTATGTTATGGAAAAAGATTGATTGATACATGTATCACAAGTATTATAATATTTTTTAAAATACATATTTATTAATTTAAATGTAATATGATATCTAATAAATCATTTTAAAAACCTATTTTTATATATAAATAATCAAAATAGTAATAAAATTAGTTGTTAATGTAAATAAAACCTTAGAATATATAAATAATTCTAATTTTCATATAAACTAACATTAAAAATTAAAAAAATTTTGGCTCGTGGGCCAAAGCGGGTAGGCTTGGGCTTGAGAATTCAAGACCATTTAAAAGCGAGGCAAAACGGCCTAATTTATTTAACCCGTAGGCTGAAGCGGGTAGGGCTCATTTACCTGCGTGGCACACCTCTAATTGAGACAGGGTATAAGATATTTGTAATTTATTGCAATATGATTAGTGGCTCGACTATCTACATACATCTACCAACTTACGTCTTTCTTTGGTACTAGGTGTTAGTGGTGTACCCTAGGTCATTAGGATATTTACTGTCATTTGTACTGTTATCTTTATTTAATAAACCATTTTTATTTATTTTGTTATTATGGTCTTGTAACATGATAAAAGGTTTTCTTGAGTGACTTTAAGAGTAAAACTATAAGGTGATAAGAATACTCTTCTAAATTATCCCTAGTTAGACATTGTATAAAGCGATAATAAAGTAAGACTAGTATGTTAGCTAATTAATGATCACGTTTTACTAATTATGGATATGAGATATCAAGTTAGTATATAGATGCGTATAGGAATACATTGCAGTGGATCAATATACTATAAGAGTATCATATGAATATTTGTTATGAGTGCTTCCATCCACAATGTTGTTGTTTGGGACCTTTCACCTAATGACACTATGGGTCCCTACATAGTGTTTTCTAGGTTTTAGTTTAGTTCTTTATCATCTTTAACTGGATGATCATAAGGCTATGATTAGATATAAAATAAATTATATTGAGCGATATGAGTGTTTGTGGAGGAATTTTTCATTCTCATTAAATTGAGAGAGATAGTTTTAGGGCCTCTTGAAGAGTAAGATCGAGAAAAATGCATAGTCGTGCTCAAATGAGTTGATAAGGAGTTGTCAATAACATTTGGTTTATCCAGTCAAACTCTGGAATTAAGAAAAACTATGATTAAATAATATATGAGTGATATCATCTATGCCTTTATGTTTAATCATTAGATATCGAGTGATAAAAAGATTAAATAATTGATTGTTTAATAGACAAAATCAGATTATCGATTTTCACTTAATTTTCGTAGAGATAATGCTTTGTTAGAGGTCACCCATGTCTTATGGGTCGGAAAAGGGTTTTTGGGTCTACTGCCAATATAAAGTGAGCCTATAGGGTCACACATAAAGAATGAAATAGAGTCATAGGTTTTATTTAAATAAGCCTAGTAGGAATTATTTAATTATTTATTAATCTTAAATGGTTAAGAATAATAAATAATAAATAATAATCTTCACTATTTTTTAATAAGAAGATTAAAAGGAATGAGTCTTTTAAATTAGAAAACCCTCATTGGATTAAGGATCTCATTAAGTTTAATATCCTATTTCATGAGGATATGGTTATTAGTATAAAAAAGACAATATAGCTCTCGTTTCGGGTTAATGATACTGGATGTCACATTGAATCCATAGAGAAACTCTACACGCCTTGAAAAAGAAAACATAAGAGCTCTAGTGAGAATTCTTCCTGTATAGATTTGGAATTGTTTTAAGATGCTACCACACAAAATTCCATTTGACGTGTTCATTCGTGGGGATATTGTAAAGGAAGCTCGTGTGATTGTAGCACCTATAGATTCGCTTTACCTATGTGATTAAGATCCGCATAAGGTCAAATCCTTGTCCCTATAGATTTAATGAACTACATGGATCCCATAAGTGATTTGGAGATTTTGGAAGTTAAAAAAAAAAATCCTCCACAATTCTTTTTCTTTTGGATCCTTAAATTCCCAACACTAACAAAGTTGGAACAAAACATGGACTCATACTCTAATGCACAAACCCCTGCTCCAACAATTTATCTACTTGTTGCTTCAACTCATTAGCCTCCTTAGAATTCATCCCGTAAGCTAGTCTATTTGGTAAAGTTGCTTCAGGCACCAAATCAATCTAATGTTTAATTCTATTCAAAGGAGGTAACCATTTCAGAAGTTCTTTAGGAAACACATCTAAGAAGTTGCATCAGCAATTTCTATACACCATATGGGATGGGAGATTCACTTTTTATTCCTAAAACCTATCTAACATGTAAAAGAAGCATTAGTTCTCCACTGCTCCTTGACTTAATGATAGTGATTCCTTCTTAGGAGGGTTCAATTCACGATGTGTTTACCAAACAGCCTCAGGACTCATAGAAAGCAACTTGATTCTCTTCCCATTATATAAAACTGAACAAGTATTATCTCTCTCATTGTGATTCACATTCCAACCAAACAACCAAAGATGACCCATTAAGATATGAGATGCATTTATTGGCTCCATATTACACACTACTTCATCAAAATATTGATTAAAAAGGGATACAAGAACAGACACTTCCTTAGTTAGATAGATAAACTATTTGTCATTAAGCTAATGCAAATGATATGGGTGTGGATGTACGGTAGTTCGAAGCTATAGTTTATCCACCAGTGTTATTGCTGCTACACTGGTATAACCATCCGAATCTATAATAGCCACACATATTGCACTATTAACTAAGAATTTGATGTGGAAAATATTCTCCAGTTGATCCTTATTAATCGCTGATGTTTCATTAAGGCTCCTCCTAACAATTCCATCGATCAATAAGACTAATACAACAACTTATTGAGTTGACTCTTCACCATCCTCATTCTCTTCATGATCTTTTGAGTCACTCTATTCACCCTCCTCTTCACTCTTTAAACAATCTTCACACATAAAGACTACATACCTGTTTGGACACCGTGTCACCACATGGTCATATCCTAAGTATTTATAGCACTTTAAATCTCTAATCCTCTTCCTTACACTTCTAGAATCAAAGGATTTCAAAATAGTCTTTCCATTGTTGTCATTTGGCGTATCAAAACTTTTTATGATCAATCTTGTCTTCTCCCTTAGAGTTATTAGTAATCTTATGAGTCTTCTTATGTTTAGACCAATAAGAACATTTTCCACTACTAGATTAGAAGAACTACTAGAACACTTATGAGCCTTTAGTTGTCGTTGGATCTCCACCTACTTAACAATCAACATGGCATTCTCCAAAATATCTATCCTTTGAAGCTCCACTACATTAGTAATGTCATATCATAAACCCGTAACTAACCTAGCAATAGATTGCTCTAGAGTTTCTATAATTTGAGTCTACACTAGGAGAATTTCAAATTCTTGAACATACTTGGCTACACTCTTATTACCTTAGTGTAAACTGTATAATTGCATCAACAGCTCCTAATTATAGTGTTCAGGTACAAATCTCCGCTGCAATAATTCTCTTATCTCTCCCCATGTAATCACATCACCTTCTCCATTCCTTCACCTACTTGTGAAAACATTCTTCCAGCAATGAGCTATATATCCCTTAAATTCAATGGTTACAAGTTCAACCCATTGGGCATTTTCATACTCATGATAATAAAAAAGCCTCTTTGATTTAATCCTCCCAATCAAAATAAATATCGGCATCCCCGACACCATCAAAAAGAAAGCACGTTGAGTTCTACAATCTCAGTACCCTTCAAAGATCTATTTCATTGCTATCCGTGATTATTATCAACTTTTTCCTCATATTTATCTATATGCCTACCTCACATAACAAAACGTGTTAATCCATGCCCTCTACTACAATTTCTACTATGGCAAGTTATAGCACCATGTTCCCCTAGCAGCCCTAGATTGGCCTCTAATTCCTCTTCTACCACATATTCAGTCCTTGCTTGTTGCATCAAGTATGCATACCCTACATCATCTCCCTGTAGTAATGCCATAAATTCTCCCATACTAGGCTTTGCCTCTTCCTTAAGGTTTCCAAAGGATCTTGTCTTTCCATTACCAAAATTCAATTCTTCTAACATATTCAATATAGATAACAACTTGTCTCACAAGAAACAAACCCTAACCTTCAACCACATAGCATAAACCCTAGGTTTCAATCATGCGCTAACCTTAGGTTTCAAGCACAGATAAGCCTTAATCACACAGAAACACATGATAAATATAAAAACACTAACTTACCTTCTTTCCCAAGTAATCTTTATAAACACCTTAGATTGTCACCACAACCTTAAGCTTTGATATGAAGATTATTCGGGTTAAAATCTAAATACTAGCCATTCTCAAGGATTCTCTTGGTAGAACTGTCGCACAAACGTTTATGTGTTTGTATTTTAGGGTTTTTAATAATAAACTAAAATAAAAAGAGATATGAATGATTCTTTTCTAGGATATTACACACCAAGAGAAAATCAAACTAGTCTTTTGATAAATTGATATGACACACAATTGATAAAACAACGCAAGAACTCTCACTCAATCACAAGATCGAAATAAAGAGTAGAAAATAGAGAAGAACTCTCAATTTGTATTTAATAATCAATATCAAAGTCTAAAGTTCCTATCATAACAAAGACTATTTACATTTGTCTAAAATACTATAATGATAAAAATACCTCTAATAAAAAAACCTACAAAAAATAACTTAATAAGATAATTAAAAAACACATCAATTATGATCCCACATGACTGTCAACACGAGTCTCATGCTTGTGTTCGTGTACTCTAGAAGGCAAACTTGACAAGTACATGAGTTACTATATGGGTTATGTACTCATCATTTACTTTCTCAAACGATCATCTATATATGGATTTATTAAAGACTTTCACTTATGTACAAATACCTTCCCAAGCTTTTAAGATGTATTTTTTTTTTCACAAATAAAAATGTTAATTTTTCTTAACTTTATTAGTTATTGAAAGTTTAGTGAATCCAAAAATGCATGTTAAACAATAGGGGTTGATTCATAACTAGGTGAAAATTTGAGAAGACTGTTTGCAAATTTTGTAAAAACATTTGTCATGATCCTTCCGCTGATAAACTTCACTCGTTAAATTATAACAGCCCCCCTTTTTTGAGCATTTCTCAGCCATCAAATGAGCCAAAAAGGATGGGCACCAACCAAATACGAGTCTCCAAAAATTCCAATAAGGCATCTCAAAAATTTCGTTGTCCATTGGCACCCACATCCTGCAATTTTTCAATGTAGACAATAAATTTGACTAACTTCTGCGGTTCCTTGGACTGAACTATTTCATTGATTAGATGAGTATAAAAAATTTCATCTATTAAGTTAGATTGTTAAATGAAAAATTAGATTGTATGGTCCCACTAAGAAAATCGATAACGACTTTATCTGATCCGGTACGGTCTGTAATGATAAACAAAGACGAGAAGCAATTTCTTATGAAAAATTGGTCATGATTATAAAGTCCTCGTAATGACTGCTAGTGATCGTCAAAAGCTTATTAACCTTTTATGGCATAGTCGCCACCTAATATAAAATCCCTATAGTTAGTCTAGGCCGGCCTATCACATATCATTTTTTTTTCTTTTTGGGCCAGTAGGTCCATCATATATCGCAAGCAGTACACTAGCTTATGGCCGATTGCTGAAATTTCAATGTGCATCACATTTTTACTCCATTTCCACGCGAAAGTCAATTCAAGAAACACACCCTTGTTGGACCAAACTAGAGATGCAATCAGAGTGGATTTGGGATGGATCACATAAGATTCGAATCCTACCCGTTTCCTAATAAGATATCCAAAATCCGACTTGTGATCCTATAGAATTTTCTATTCAATACCCAAACCCGCTCCTATAGCATTTTGACCCTGACCTACCCCGTCCCGTCCCGCCTCACCCCTCGACCTACTTCATTTCATTTTTTTTTTCTCCTTTTCAACTCTAAGTTAAATTCAATTGTATCTTCCAACAAAAAATTGGATGGTAGGTCGGCAACTAGACTTTAGTATGTTCTAAACCAAGTTAGGCTAGTTATAGTACACTCGCCAATTCACAGACGTATAGAGCTAACTATTTTATTTGTTAAAACAATAAAAATTAATAATATTGTAAAAATAATTTTTTAAGAGATAAAATTAAAAATTAAAAAAAATAAAGTTAAAACTAATAATAACTATTCTTAAAGACAAAAATTAGTAGGGCTTTGTTTCTAAAAATTTCAAACTTAATTTTTTAAATCGTTTATAATATGATGGGTGCCAGTTATCTATCGGGTTTTTTTAATGATCCGAACCTGACCCGAAACCCTATAGGGTCGGCATGTAATTTCTCAAACCCGCCCCGCGATCCTATATGGTTTTTAATGGCTCGGGCAGGTCGGATACCATATAATGATCCGCCCCAGTTGCATCCCTAATCTAACCGTATTAACTCAGCTGCCAACAACCAAAAAAATATTGGCCGACGCTAGGGAAAATACTAATCTCTAGATTGGATACTATGCTATTTGAACATAATACATATGTGTGTGGGTGTGTGATAACTTTTCAAGATCAGGAATAGGTTCGTCGAAATTATTGGTGCATGTAAGTAGTGCCTTGAATTTGATACTAAACAATCTATTGAGAACTTAATCATTGAAGGTATAATTGTTATTTATATTATTCATTCTTATTTCACCAATCTATCAAATAATCCCATAAAATGAACATCTTATACCAGTCGACACGGTTTGGTTCAGGTTAACAGAGGAATCAAAGGTTTCCACAAGTCGATTCCAAGTGAACCATCCATTTTTTTTAAAAGGGGTTAATATGATAAATGTTACTTGAGTTTTAGTAAAATATGCAATTAATTATCTAAACTTTAAAATTGTTTAATTTGATATCCGAATTTTGAAATTGATCAATTTAATATATGAAAAAACTTTTAATGCATACCAACAGTGTCTTTACCAAGTTTTTACAGGTACTGAATTGATCAATTTCAAAGTTTAAATACCAAAGTAGTCAATTTTACAATTTAAATAATAAATTTATCAATTTTAAAGTTTGAATATCTAACGAATATTTTGACAAAGTTTAGGAATTACTCATGAGATTAATCCCAAATAAAATTGAATAAGATGTATATACTTAAATACATAAATACATAAATATATAAATAAAGAGCACAAATGCATAAATTTATAAATAAAAGGGTTAATGATCAAAATAGTATCTAAATTTTTCCAAAATGTTTAGTCAGGTACTTAAAGTTTCATTTGGAACAATTTAGTACTGAACAAAGTTTTCATGGACTTTTTTTATACCTGAATTTTGGTTTTGATAATTTTGGTATATGAACAAAATTTTCATGGATTTTTTTTTTCCAAACTTGAAGCAAATTCAATCAGGCATGAAAAAAGTCCATGAGAACTTTCTTCATATACCAGAATTGTCCGAACTAAACTTCATGTAGAAAAAATATGAAAAAAATTACTTCAGATACCAAATTATTAAAAATTAAATTTTAAGTATCTAATTAAACTATTTGCAAAATTTTTTGTATTTCTAAATAAAATAAGTGTATAAATGTACACGGATTACACCAAAAATCATTTATTGTTGCATCTATATCTCTCTTTCTTTTTCAGTGTGCCATACTTTCTCAAGAGAAACGAGGGGACAAGCAAATTTAGCCAAGTGATATGTTTTTCTTTTTCCTAATGCCACATTTCATGCGACCACATCTAGACTTCTCTCAGGGTCGGATTTAAACCAAAACCTGACCCGAATCACCACTAGCAGTTTGCAAGGAAGAACCGCCCTAGCAGGGCAGTTTTGAACCAATGGCTGGACCCGACACGGTCTAGGGTGTCGGGTCCTTGCCGATTCGCTATGTGGGACCCTTCAGAACCAATGGGTTCGAACTGTTTGACTAATAAAAAAATAGCCATTTTATTTTTTAGTAACTAATTAAGAAATTTTTCCTTAAGAAATAAGTGTAATATAATAAACTTTTTTTTTTCACACATTGTATTTGTACTGGGGAATCAAAATTTTGTAGTGGGGTTTTTTTTTTTTAAAAAAAAAATTAGTACATATTAGGAACCGTAGGACCCACCCTGTGCACCAGTGGGTCCACGGTTTGTACCCCGCCCCATACTGTAGATAGAGCGGTTCCAGGTTCGTAAAAAGTGGAATTAGACCCGGCGAGTTGAGTCACGGTTTGGACCCGATCCGAAACCGTGAGACATCTAACCACATCCTTGCAAGCCAATATCACATTGTTTTGATTACATCGCTTAAGTACTAATGCTTAACCAGTTTCTCATCATTGCTTAATTGCAACTCTTAGCTTAGCTTTTTTTTTTTTTTTTAATTTCAGGCATGGATAGAGCTATGCAAATCGATTTTAGACCTTGAATAAACTCGTTTAACCTGTCTTAGAAATGGATTAGGACCAACGTTTTTTCAAACTATTTAAAAGTAGACTAATTTTATCCTACAGACTAAAGTGGGCTCGCCAATGGGTTAAGTGGGTTGGCTTGCTAGCCCACTTATATTAAAAAAAAAAAATTGTAAGTGAAATAACTATTAATGTAACATTGTTTTATGACTTTTATACTTAAACTTAAACTGTTAAATGTAACATAGAATGACAAATTAATGCACATGCATCATAACAATTTTTAAAATATATTTATTATTTTAAACAAAATATGATATCTTATTCTTATATATAACTATGTAAAATAATAAAATTAATCATTAATATATAAAAGCTCATAAAACTTTTTTTTTTATCATATATATCTTGTTCAATTAGTATAAATGAGTTAACTTAGTTTGTTTAACCCATAAAGACATACAAGTGAATTAAATAGGTCAAGAAGTAGATTGACTCATTTAACCCACAAGCCAGGTTGGCCCGTGTAATCCACTAGCACACCTCTAAGCATGAATTAGTTGGGACTTGGTCGTTCCCTATTAGACAATTTAAGACCTGCCTAGACCAGTGGTTTAGCATGTCTGACCATCATGACTCACTAGAACCAACGTGTCAATAAAAGATCAAACTTGTCACTTATGGTTCAATTTATAGTTTGGGAGCTAATGGTGACGGGTTGAGTCGATTCTCGATTCATGACCAACCCATGTTGATATCTAATACCATTGTCTAATTATAATCGATTGTCCATCAAGATAGTTGATATTATAGGGTCTGAGATTAGTTTGACACGCTTAATTCTTGAGTTAACTAGTAATAATGTAGTGAATTATAAGATTGTCATCCTAAAGCGTATCCCAACTATTGAGTTATCGCAAGGTCCTATATTTGATAAGATGATAAACAATGTTGATTGTTAAGATCTAGAGACCTATAAAACTAAGGTCCTATTTGAATGATCTTTCTTTTTTTTTTTTTTTTCTATCTATACTTTATTTATATCTAATCTGTTTCCATTTTGTATTTTATTTTTATTTGTTTGAACTTTGAAAAACTATTTTGTTTGTATCATATGTATTTCCATCTCATAATTATGATAAAAGTGGTGATTTTAGTATGAATCAAGATCTATAAATTCACGAATTATGAAGAGAAATGGCTTAAAAATATATTTTATGCATTGAGAAAGGAATTTTGTTAGTACTTTTGTAATAAAATAAAGGAGGATTTATTCAGTATTTGATTTTAAAAGAGGGATACAAATGTACTTTTATCTTCATCCTTTTGATATATATTTCTTGACAAGTAAATTTGGTTGAGTGGATGTTGGAAAAAAAAAAGTGGATAAAAAATAAAAATAACGAAAGAGACTCTAAGTCAACTGTTAAGTAACAAGACTAAATGATTCAAGTAAGGCATATAAGAAGGCCCAATATATGATCTTGCCAAAGACCTCCATCAACATTGCAGAGGCGAAATGGGTATAAGATGTGTAGGGAAAAAGGCCATACTTAATTCATAAATTTTTGAAATAAAACCTATTTTATAACATGTAAAGACCATTCTATAATACGCACCCTAGAAAATGTTATCGTATGAAACCAATGAGAACTTTCACTATAGTTTTATAATATAAGATCTTATGGTGAGTTGCTCAATAACCTATCAATTTTTACATATACTCGTAAGTATATTCACTATTTTCGATAATTAGATCACATATTCTTCACAATATTCCATGTTAACTAAATAATGTAATTCTAAATCGTTTATTATGGAATACCGTCATAAAATTGCAATCTATCAATACGCTTATTTTATATAAATAACCACATCAAATTCACTATAGTATTTTTACTAATAAAAGAACATTAAATGAAAAATATACTATATAAACTAAACCAAACCTTAAATAATTTCAACACAAGCGAAATCGTTCTTCTGCTAAATGCCGCCCAAAAAAAATTAAGAACTCTACCTAATCTGTTAAATCACCTTACTTAAAAAGGGAGCAAGGAAAAAATGAAAGAAAGAACGACGTTCGGTTGAGCTTTTCTCGCAAAATAAATAGGTTGTCAGTAATATCCTTCAATAAAAGTATATCATACAAACAAGTAAAATTACATGTCACATATATATATGATATCATATTCGATTCTATATACTTATTTAATAAATCATCAATAAAAAATATTATAAAAATAAATAATTTAAAGGCTACCCACCTATCTCGCTTTTAGCACCCATTAAATGAGCTTAAAATGATGGGTGATACCCACCAGATACTGGTTTCTAAAATTTTCAGTAAAGTTTCCAATATGGCTCTTTAAAACATTTTCGTTCTCAATTGGCACACGTCACAGAAATTTTCACTGTAGACAAGACGAAAAAGGGCACCAACTTTGACCAAATCTAAAATGATGCTGATTATACTCCTTTATCTTAAGCTAAAATGGGAATCGAATCGGTCATGATCATCATAAAGTGATTGCTGGAATCATCAAAAGCTTATTTAACTTTTTATGGCATTATCGCCACTCAAATAGGCGTTCGTTTGTTTGTCTAGGCCCAGTAGCTATCATTACTGCTGCTCAAATACTTCCTGGCCGCGGATCAAAACCCTGTTGTTTTCGTTCCATTTGGTTGCAGAAATTTTATAATCACAGTAAGATAAAATCTCTAGTCCTTCTTTTGGTTTTTATTAATTATTTGACTAGACCAAAAAAAAAAAAAAAAAAAAAAAAGAACGAAAGTACAAAACAAGTTTTAAAAAAGTTATCTTACATATTTTATAGTACAAAAATCAAATAAACATGACAAACAACTTCAATTTTAAAAATTTTAAAATTATCTTGATTTATGGTCATCTCTTTTTTTTTTTCTTAAACAATTTAATGAATTAATTGAATATATATTATAATATAAAGGTATAACATTTAAAATATAACGTTTTATTTTATATTTATGTATATCAAACATCGAAGAGCATAAAAATCCTTGTTTAGTACTAGACATACCAAACGTATTATAAGAAAATTATGTTGTGTAGTACTCATTGTACTATGCTATCCAGTTTCTCTTGTCATGTTCGGCCTTTGTAACAAGACGAAACCTATAAGAATATTGGCCTTTGAAAATAGAAATTTTGTAACAAAATTTTTTTATTTCTAAATAATTTAATTAGTATCGGAATTGCGAGGGATTTGTGAAAACTTATAATAAAAAGGTTTTATAACAATGGAATATGCACCAAATACTCTACGGATTTGCGAGAAAATTAATTTTGTTGAAAATTTGTCTTTAGGTTTAAAGTATGAAGGAGATTTTTTTTTTCTTTTTTTGTTATATATGGAAGGAAATTGCAAATTAGTCCCTTGAACTTTCAGTTCGCTGCCGTTTATCCTCTAAATTTTTAAAATGCACTCTATGACCCTCTTAAACTTTAAAATTTTGGTATAGTTAAGAACTGTTAATATTTTCCATTGATTAAAAAAGACGAATTTAACTTTGCTATTTATTAGATTATTTTCAATCTAGTAACATTTTTACAATTTTTAATTCAAGTATCATCATTTTTCCATTGTGCTTGGTAATTGTTATATAAATAAATAAATAAATAAAATGACAATGACTACATTAAAAATTATTAAAATTATTGAAGAAAATAAATTAATGAGAAAGAGAATATGGTAATTTAAAGGTGAAGAAAGATATGGCTTTATTATAATAATAGACCAACATGTCGATCTCTGTTATTTCATTATCTACATAATTAATTAACGTTGTTGTGTATGCAGTAATATATTTTAGCAAAAAACATAAAGCGTATGAAATATACCAATTTATAAAGTTCGGGTTTACATTGCATCTACCTTATAGACATAGTCACAGTTCTGAAACCGAATCGAATCGAATCTGGAACTACTTGTTTCGAGTCTTAAAATTGAGAAACCAGAACCGGAACCGTCTTCTATGGTTCTGGTCCAGTTCCATGGAACCGCTGGTTCTTGATTCCGGTTTTGGAACCGCTGAACTGTCTTTTAAAAAAAATAAAAATAAAAAATAATTTTTAATTTTTAATAAAATAAATTTTAAAGTTAAAATAATTATTGAATCTAATAGTATTAAATTATTTAACCAAAATTTTAAAAAATTTATTTAGAATATATATTTATATGTATATAAACACATTCAATATCAATTATAATTAGTATTATGATATTGTAAAATACTCTAGAAGATAAAAAAAAAATTACAATGTAAAAAATAGTCTCATATTATTAAGAAAATAAATTTTGTTTTTAGAAAAAGTTTATTTAAACTAATTATGTATGATTTTAAGCTATGTTTATTTGTGTTGTTGATAATAATATATTAAATGTTGTGAATAAGTAACAAATTTTACTATTTATATGAAATAATTTAAATATTAATAATTATATATTTAATATTATTTTTCTTTTTTTTTTTCAATGGAATCGAATGGAACCGCTGGTTCCACCAGTTATGGGCCAAAGAATCGTTTAGGAACCGTGAAACTAGCAGTTCCATAATCGGTTTTGGAATTAGCCAATCGGTTCGGTTTCGATTCTAAAACCATCAATGACGATTCTGGTATAGTTTTCGATTCGAAAACGAGCCATGCCTATATCTACTGCCTTGCATAGTTTAGGTGGCATTTGATGCATTGCCTGTATTTTTCATTTGTCATTTGTCTGTATGTGATTTTGATTAGATGAGATATTTTCAAAAGTTCATTCGTATTAAAATAGATATATACACTAGTTTTGTTTTTCATTTTCATGATATCTTAATTCTTTACACATCATTTTATATTATTTTATGATATGTGATAACATAAGGTGAATAGTCAACAACATAGTACAACACAAAAAATACATGAATAATTTAATAACTCTTTTTTTTTAATCTTGCCTTTTGTTTAATATAATTTGGTACTACTAGTAATATATTTGATAAATTACATTAAAAATATTAACTAAGTAAATTCATTTAAGGTACTAATGTTCAGAGTGATTAAAAAATATATAGAATATATATTTTGCAAAGTGAATCAAATGACATGTCAACATTTTATAAAATTCTTTTAATGTATCAACATTTGAATTAGTTTTCTATTAAGGTTTTTTTTTTTTAAACAATGATTAATTATTAATACCTAATTTGATCGACATTACAAAACATTGATTACTCTTTTTAACCACTTGAAATATTAATACTTTGAATAAAGATATTATCAAATATTAATATCTTTTGACAATGCTATTTTTGGTGGTCAATTAAATCTTTGGAGTCTTTATAGTGGCAATAACAATGATAAGGTAGTGTCGATGACAAGTTCCATGGTGGTAGCAGCGATGCTAATACTATTGTTACAACTACAACAAAACTAGTGATGGTGATAATTGCAAGATAATACTAGTGGTAATGATGATATTATAATATTATAAGTTTTAGATTTTGAAGTGTAATTTGTTTTGTCCTAAAAATATGTACAATCTAAGTATAAGGAAAAGACAAGTATAAGTTTAGGTAAATGTTATGATTGGTACTTGAACTTTAATAAATATACTAATCAGTATCATTGAGGTACTATTAGGATGAATAAAAAGTTTTTTTAGATATCAAATTGATTAATTTTAAAGTTTAAATACTAGAATAATTAATTTAAAAATCCAACCACTTAATTGTATATATTATGAAAATTCAAATACTACTAGTAATATTAACAATATTAACCCAATAAATTTTAATCAGTTAAATGCCATTAAAAGTCAAGGACAACATTATACCCCCAAACTACGATTGTGGTAAAAGTTTGGCAAACCCCTTCGGTTCAAATGCCGAAACGAATCAAACCAAAACACATAATTTGCCTTTATATTTTAGTAAGAAAACACAATCAATATAACCACTCTCCACATGGCTCATATGGTAATGCCACGTAGCACTTCAGCCTTTCCCATGGAGTGGGGGACTTCTTCTAGGCAAGTACGCCATCATTAATTTATTATTATGTCCGAGTTGAAATTATTCTTTCACGGAAAATGAAATAAATTAATTTCTGCATAAAGATGAGAATTGCTTAAATATTGATTCAGGACTAATAGGGACCCTAAACCGAATTTTTAAGCACTATACATGTTTAAAAGGGGGAAAAAAAAAGATAGACAGATAGAAGGGGATCAAAAAGCCCACTCTATAAACAATAAATAAAACCGGCCCAAGGATAAGATTGAGGCTGTCAATTAAGTATAAATAAATTATTTAAGTCGGTGGAGTCTTTAATCTTACATTTTTAAAATGAATTTAAACAAATACGGAGCCAACATATTAGTAAGATAAAAAATGAGTGGAGTTTGAACTTTTAAAAACTTAAGACTCCATTCATTTATAGATTATCAAACTCGAGCTTAAGTCAAGCATTTTATCGAGCTTTAAATTCAAGTTTAAACTCGATTTTTTTTACTTAAACAAGTTTTGTTTCAAGTTTAAGCTTAGGCTATTTCAAATCTAGTTCGAGTCAAACTGATTTTTTTATCAAGACTAAAATTCAAGTTCAAGTTGAAGTTATTTAAAAAACTTGTTATTTATTTAAATATATTTTTCATCTCAATTTGTTTTGGACCTAAAATATAATATATAATAATTACTAAATATATATGTATGTCAAATATAAGTTAATTTTTCTTTATTTTAATTATATACAATATACCAGAAATATAAAACTTTTAAGTACAGGAACAAGTTTGTCCGCGGGCATGATAACAAGTTTTTTTCCGTCTGTTCATCAAACTCAAGCCATGTGATCCCGACCTTTGAGCAGTGTCTCAGAAAAATTTGTATTCGTTCCTGTATCAAATCGAACCGTGACAACTTTGATTGCAGAAAATTAGGACGATTGATTTAGACAAGAGCAAAAGAAGTGCAAAAAGCTATCCACCACAAGTTGGAATCTACAAAATTGGTAAACTAAGTCACCAGGCACCAGCTGATAAATAACGAAATTTCTCAAAAAAGGAAGAGGGAGAACAATATTGGTGTTTAATTTCTAATTGAATTCTTCCTCAGCCTCCAATTTCTCATCTATAAATACACACACACCTTCCTCTCCTCTTTTTTTAACTCCAAACACACACACACATAACATAACATAACAAGTTGAGGCAATCATACATCTACGAGTTACGACCACATGGAGAAGAAGACTTACCAAAACGGCATCGCTGAGGTGACCAAAGTTTCACGTCTCAATTGCATCGATCTCTCTTCTCCCGATATTCAACAATCCATTTCCTTGCTTAAACAGGTAAATCACGAAACTCCGGGAAAAAAAAAAAAATACAACACTCCGGTGCTGCGTTGTTGAATAATTAGTTTCAGTCTGCGTGACTGAATTCTGTTATGATTCTAATTCATGTTTGGATTCTGAATTTTTTTAATTTTTTTAAGTTGATGATTTAGCTTATTTTAGCTTGAAAACGAAGAATGAACGGTTGCGTTTTGTTGATTTGGAGAAGTAGTTGTGTTAGTAGTGTGCGGTTTGTTGTTTAGCTTTAATTCAGCGGTAGTTTACGGCGTGTTTGGATTGTGGATATTTCTACGTGGTTATTGAGGAGATTTTATCTCAAAAACGATGAACAAAACGTTGCATGTGGATCATTGGAAGTGTCCGTGTTAAATCTGCTTAACTGAGTTCTTCCATGGTTTTGGGCGCATTTGAATGAGCTAAATCACGATTAGCGCTAAAATTTCGATTTCTTTGCAACAGTTTGGTTTGGAGAAAGGTTTGATTTGCTGCTTTTATTAAAGCTAAGGTGGACATGACATGAAACCGAACAATATTATAAAGTGAATGGAACCGAAATTTTCCTTTTTTTATTTTTTATTTTTTGCAACAGTTCCGTTGTCTACTTGTGTCAGATTAAAGTTTACACTTAGTTTAATTGAACCTTATCACATTGTTCGGTTTAATGGAGACTGTGAATCGAATTAGACCAAGCTGCCTATTTGCTAATTAGTTTCAGTTTGGCCGTGTTAGTGATATGATTTGTTGCTAAACGGAATTCTTTTATGATTAATAGGCTTGTTTAGATTGTGGATTTTTCTACGTCATCAATCATGGATTAAGCATGGAGTTTATGGAGGAGGTGTTTGAGCAAAGCAAGAGGCTTTTCAATTTGCCTATGAAAGAGAAAATGAAGTTGTTGAGGAATGAGAAGCATCGTGGTTATACTCCCTTGCTTGATGAGCTTCTTGATCCTGAAAATCAACACCATGGTAAGATTGTAATTTTGCCGAATTCTGATGATGAATCTGATCAATTGTATGAAGATACTAGAGATAACGAATTTTTGTTTTTTCTTTTTTGGTGCAATTGATTTTGATATAAAATTTTAGCAAGAAAGACGTACATGTAATTATTGCATGTTGATTTGAATTTTTGTAAAAGGACGTGATCTGTGTGGCAAAATGCCATCCCAACAAGGTGAGGTATACCCTTCTCAATCCTCATTGTTTCAAAGAGGATGTTTTTCCTCCTTGTATGTGAGATCTTCCCTAATTGTCATGGTTCAAGGCTCAGAAAGAATTTGTTTTCATAAGAAGTCTAATTAGGTTCTATAATATGGATTAAGCATGATGTTTACGTGCTTGTGATGATGGAGTTATTTATCTTAAAATTTGAGAAAGAATGATGCAATTTAATTTGTGGAAAACTCGTGTGTGAGAATGAAAAGTTTATATGAGTAAAATACTTATATTCACTTTGGTGATTTTACTCTGATTTGGTTGAATCGAAGGCAATCAATATCATTTCTCAATGTGGCTTATATTTACTGAGTTGCTTCTTCAGTTTAAGAAGTGGCAAGTACAATGAATTTTTCATTATGCCATTGTAGGAGATTACAAGGAGGGATATTACATTGGTGTGGAGGTCCCTGAAGATGATCCAGAGGCAGATAAGCCATTCTGTGGGCCAAATGTATGGCCTGAGTCTGGTAAGAGAATTATGCCTATTTTAGCTTTTGCAGTGCAAACAATGAGGCTAAATTTTCTTTTAAACTTTAGTTGCATCATCTTTCAGATATTTTGCCAGGATGGAGAGAAACAATGGAGAAATATCATAAACAAGCATTGTAAGTTATGGATCATACATTTTAGAAGCATTCTTCGTGCATGCTTTTCATTAAAAAAACTTCTTCGTATGTGCAAGTGTTGAAAATGCTACTGCTACTGTGAGTCTGTCCATGTTCAGAGGGATCAGGAGACCTAAATATTATCTAGATTTTATTCACCAACTAATTATATCTACAGGGAAGTGGCAAAATCTATAGCAAGGATCATAGCACTGGCACTTAATTTGGAAGAAGGGTTTTTTGATAAACCAGAAATGCTTGGAAAGCCTATTGCAACACTGCGCCTGCTACACTATGGAGGTATAGGCAACATTTTAACTCTTGGCCATAAAATTCAAAAGTTCTTATAGCATTGTCCAGTCTATTTTTTTATTTGTATATTTGCATATATTGTCCAGTTTATTGACCCTCTATTGTCATCCAGAAGAAGTTTCTGATCCCTCAAAAGGAGTATTTGGAGCAGGAGCACATTCTGACTATGGTTTGATTACCCTCCTGGCAACTGATGAAGTCGTTGGTTTACAAGTAAAGTACTTGCCTAAGTATCTTTTCAGAGATCTTTTCAATATATGACCATTCTCTTGAGTAATGCTTGTCTCTTGCAGATATGCAAGGATAAAGATGCAAATCCTCGTATCTGGGAATATGTGGAGCCAATAAAAGGGTAGGTTTTTCCTCTTAATTGCCTATTTCAGGTGGAAATTTAAAAGCCAACAACCCACTGAGAACATTGTTGCACTGTGTATTTCTTTCATTTATAACTGTCTAATTCTGGGATTCATTTTCTGTAAAAGCAGCACAGAGAATCCTAGAGATTCCATTTATTGTGTTCATAGTGAACAACTATAGTAATAGGCTTCTATCATATATTCATTCAAGTTAGATTCATCATTTTTCCATGTATCACGTGTAAACATTTTATGCTTAGGAGATCCTGCTTATTTAATTATTTTTTTATATTTTGAAGTTGGGATTTAGTCACTATTTTCTCATTTATAAGAATAAATGAAGAACCACACATGCAATGCTCATGGACATTTGAAAAGTCTGGAATGCTGTGAAATGTAGTATCCAATTGACGTAACAGAAAAAAAAAATACATATATTGTCCTCTCTAATGTTTTCTCTTTCATCTTGCACCTTCGGCAATGTATGTTTGTGCTCATGGCATATGAAAAGAAACATGTGGATTGCTGCTGCATAATTTTTTATGCTTCCATCTGAATAATAAGATAAATTAGTTGCTACTGCTTTACAAGTAATCACTTTCTCCTATATATGAATGCTTTCATGCTTGCAATCTTTTGCATGGTAGTAAACTCATGTTAAATGATGGATAAGCCTGATTTTGATTGCTGTGCAAAGTTTTTGAAACAATCATGTCTACATTCTTCTGGTTATTCCAGCCATATGAAGTCACATCTGTGTTATAAGATTGATGACTAGAAAAGAAGTGATGTCATTGACCGTGAAGTATATCTGTTGTTTGTTTTGGTCAGAGCTTTCATAGTAAATCTTGGTGATATGCTGGAGCGCTGGAGCAACTGTGTTTTCAAGTAATGTTCATGTCTGACTTCCTTATTGCATTCATTTCAAGAATCCAATTTTTTTCAAAATTCATTTTAAAAGCCTATTTAGCTTTTTTATCTGCCATATATGTGTCTTTTCTCTGTCTAATTATTGTCTGTTTGAAACCTAATGTTTGAAAAATATTTAATATGTATCTTATTCATTTTGGTGTCCCACTAATGTTTGGATAATTACTTTTTTTTGTTATCTTTATTATAAGTATAATTGCAAATACATATTAATGGCTAAGAGATAGACTCCATAAACATCTAAAACTTGACTTTACCTCATCATAACTTTAAAAGTACAGAAATAATTTCAAACATCACTAGAACTGTGAAATCATTGAAAAAAGGACCATCAATAACAGTAGGCTTGGGGCTTTAGTGGCATTTTGGGTGCATGTACATATTATTAAAAGTTATAGGGAGATAAAGTCACACTTTAGGTATTTAGGTCATGTACATAACTAATCAATAATTTGGGAAGTGTATGTGCATGTTGACCCTGTTATGATCATGATCAAGAGTGATCCTTGAAAATATATAGAAAATGAAAACTTGCATATTTGCAAGATAGCCAATATATGAAAAAGGAAATGATTCATTGGGAAAAGAAAAATTTATGAAAAGCTAAAACAGGTGGGGCCTAGGTAATCCTATTTTTACTAAGATTATGCTAATTATATATATACATATATATGTGCAATTATGCTTTTCATCTTTTTGGCCTCTTATTCTATCAAAAGTCCCATTTGAAGCCAATGTGAAAATGGTACCAAAATGATGAAAAGTAGCCTAAAAGGTAACAATAATTTTATTGGGTTATGTTAGGTATTTCATTTATTATGCTGCTGTTTAGATTCTGTGTCTATTTTTACTCTTTCTTTCTTTCTTTTGGCTTTGTATAGCAAAAACGATGGGGAGGGGGGTTGAACTTGTGCCATATGGGCTGCATGTCTTAAAATGCTGTTGTTTAGATTAATTATGAAGTATCAGGTGAAACTTTTGTCTTGAATAAATTGAATTCGTTAGTTTTTGACGAAGTTCACTTGGATATATACATATATATTTAATGATGGGAATCAAATCTTCCATCCAAGAGGAGACTGGTTTTCATGCCATATAGGATACAACCTTTAGAATGTTGTTTACAGTGATCATGAAGGTTTAGTTAAAAACTGGTATCTTTGCTCAAGTTTCATTTGTTAGTATCTAAAGATATTCATGTATATGTATACTATATTCAAAGATTATTGCTGCTCATCAGAATTTATACCTGAATAAAGGGTGCCTTAACCAGTTTCTTCCCTGAAAATCAACTATATTCTGAAGCCATTTGTCTGCTGACTTTCCTCAGGATTGCTCCTCAGTTCTTTTCTATATGACGTTCCTCTTTTTTCCTTGCAATTTATTTTTAGGTCCACATTGCACAGGGTACTAGGCAATGGCCAGCACAGATACTCTGTAAGTCAGTTTTCCAACACTACCCAGGGCTTCATTCTATTTGCATGTGAAATCCTTTTTATATTCCATAGGTACTCTAGTTATCTATGATTTGACATTAGCATTCACATGCAAGATTGTGTTTTTTTCCCCCCTTCCAGATTTTCAGATAATTTTCTTGATGACCATTTCACTCTCTAGTCATATTTGTTATAAGGAACCTATGTGCAGATTTGGCAACATGCAGCTCCTTATTTAATATCTGTTCCGTGTTCTCCCTGTACAGATTGCCTATTTTATAGAACCTAATCATGAATGTGTTGTGGAGTGCTTGCCATCCTGTAAATCAGAAGAGAATCCTCCCAAGTAAGTACTCAGTGAAATTCTAGGCCAAATGCATAATCATACTAATTAAGCATCCAGATCATTCAACTGGCACTGTCTCTCATATTGTGTATATTCTTCATCTGGCTTCGGCATCTCAATGTTGTGAACTTGTGAATTGTTGTATTGGCCTACATAGTTCATCGATACTGCATTTGTTTTATTAGGTTGCTGCATCAATCCGAGAATGTCCGTGTTGTCTCAAGTAGTTAACCATGCAATTGCACGATTTCATTTTTTCCAATCTGCTAGGCACTTGTTTTATTTTATCTTGGTATCAACGCTTGGATTAAACGGAATTTTATGTAACAGGTTTCCTCCCATCAAATGTGCGACATACTTGAGCCAGCGTTACATTGATACTCATGCTGATCTTAATGTGTACAGAAAAGAACAAGCTTGATAGGTATTTACATACTAGAAATAGTGATAGCCATTCTGTAGCAATATAGAGAATGGCAATAAATTTTATTGTATTTATTTACCGAAAGCCTCGAGCATTTTTTTCATCGGTAGATGCATGTGTAAAAGGTCCCCACACGAGCGAGCATAATGAAATGGTCGGCCACAGTTAAAATGTGAAAATTTGATAGATCAACCAAATCAGACCTTGCTAGAAAATCCGTCTAAGGTGCATTATTTAGGACAGGATCTCACAAAAAAACTTTTAAGATGGTGAACAGTACTCCAGTTTGGTAATTGACCAATAAAATTCGTTTTGGGCGTTCTGCATGTGACCTCTTAGGCCAATACGCACTTCTCTCGCTGCAAATTAGGTGTTAGATTGAAGAGCACAAATCATTGCTGGCTCCTTTTCTAGGGGTTTTGTCTTGTGTTTTGATAGCGACAGAAATTATAAATGACGTAAGAGGGAAAAAATTCTGGTTATGCGCGTGTTGGGTGCATATTATTTCCATTACGGTGATTTTGATCTATTACATTGTTTCTCATCAAATAAATATGGGTAGAGGTGTGCATGTTACCGTTCGGTTCTATTTGTACCTCGAATCGAATCGCATCATATTTTACAGTTCGGTTTTTATTTTAAATTCGAACCAAACCATATAGTTTGGTTCATAATTTTTTCAAACCGAAAAAAAAATGGTTCGATAAGGTCCGAACCGTTTTTAGTCATAAAATAAAAAATATATTTTATTGAAAAACTTTCATTACATATTTTTTTATTACTAATGTAAATATAAATAACAATATTTTAAATTAATTATTTACTAAATAAACACATAAAACTTATAGAAAAAAGGATTTCATTCATTATAAAATTATAATTATGACTAGTCTCATTTTTTTGAAAATATCTTGAATTATAATGGTATACTAAACTTTTTATCTCAATATAAGACATAAAATTTAATTCGTTGTATGCTTTTAACTAATATATTAATTATTATAAATCAATAAGTAACTAAATAATAAAATTAGATTAATTAGTAAGACAAATATAAAAAAATGTAGGAGTTAGAATATTAGAGGCTAAAATCTAAAATTCATCTTGTTTGTAGACAACATAACAATTAAAACATATTATGAAAAATCTAATTTTATTTTAATGAATAATACATATCTAAGTCACAAATCTTAAAAACAATTAATGTTTTTTAAAATTAATTGCTTTTAAGATTTGTGACATAGATATGTATTATTCATAAAACAATTAAGAGTAAAAATAATATATTTAATTTTTTTTAATACATAAAACGATTAGGTTCGTTAGAACCATATGGTTCGGTTCATGGTCTCGAACCAAACCGCGAACCGTTTGCTCTTTCACCGAACCAAACCGAACCGAACAGTGAATCGAACCATTTAAAAAAAGAACCTAAATTTCTGTTCGATTCAGTCTGGTCCAATCACGGTTCGATCGGTTTTTTTGCACAGCCCTAAATATGGGTACTAAACTACTACCTTAAAGTATGCAGAAGATGTTCAATAAGTAATTAAAAATGGGCCTTGCTATACCAATGGTTACTTTTTGCCTAATGGAAGATGGACACCAAAACTTGTGAGCTTCAACCTGAAAATTTGATGCAGTTGCGGTCTTAAGATCATAATCATGTATTGGATTTTAGAATAAATCTAAAATATAAATTCAAATCCATCATGTCAAATTATCAAGAATAAACTTGATACAGAAACATACCTGAATCTATTGAAATAGCATGATTGGGACTTTATGATAGCTTTGCCTTTTGTCTTCCAAGAGAAGCTTTAGGTTGTTTTAGCCTTAGGGGAAGCTTGTCTAAGAAGAAAACTTTGTGCTTTCTTGGTGACCATAACTATATATGAGCTAACATAGAGTTAGCTTTCATTATTTCCAATTTTGGCCTATCAAAATAATACCTTAGTCTCTACAAATATAGGCCCACACTTTAGTTAGATGCATTCAGGCACATGACTTTATTAGGTCACTTAATTGGGCTTGACTTAATATGATATCTTGTAATACACAATAATTAACATATAACCCATATGATTAATTTATTAACCTAATATCATGAATTTCCCTTAATTTACTATAATCTTACTGCACTAATTAAAATAAGAAGTGCTACTAGCCCAATGCAAAGATTGGATAGTTAAATGAAGAATGGAGGAAACTTGCATGATTATGCATTTAAGTAAATTTCAATAATCAATTAGTGCATTCATTCAAAATTGAAAACAAAAATTTGGATTAGGAAATGGTACCCTTTTGTCATTAATGTGAATGCATTAGTCACATAACACACTTGTGTCAAACCCAAAAGCCCAATTTGGATTAACATTAAGCATTGCAAAAAGATCTACAAGATGAAATAGCAGTACGAAAGAGAACTAACAAAAAATAAAAGATTGAGGAGCATTATAATGAAGTTGAAAGAAGAGGGTGAAAAAAATGAAGACGAACTAAATTAATAAAGCTTAATTGTAAATCCTTCTTACAAATAGGCCAAAGATAATCATCATAACACCCTAGCCTTTAACCTCTAACCGTGAGAAGATTATACTTAGAAATTATAATATATAAATCCCAAATCTATAATAGTGTAATACTCATTTACTTCAAAGTTAATGGCTGAGACCCTTCATGAAGATAGGATAGATAATGATCAATCAAGAACAATACATGATAATTATATTTTTAAAGAGGCAGAAGAAAATCCATTGATACAATTCACTTCCCATCCTCATAGCCAAAAGAGACGAATTATTAGACAATCACATGTTAATAAAACATTTAGAATTGCAAATGCTCAATTGTAAAGTTTTCTTACTATTTCAAATTCGGATTTTGCATCCTCATTAAAATCTTCCTCTAATGAATAATCACTTCAGGTTGTTCAACACCCTCAAGCAATGTTGTTAGGTGAATGTGACAATAAATCTAAATTATAGAAAATTGATAGACAAGGATTTGCAACTAATGTGCCAAGTCATGATATCTTAATTGTTTTTGGTGAAAGAGAATGGGGTGAACATCCAAGCAAGACTAGAGGAACAATTCAAGACCTTGTTGAAGTCGGATTTGGTGATCCCATCAACATTGCGGTAGGAGCTCTCTCGAAAAACCACGTGCAAAAGGGTGTTAAAACCATAGTGCATCAATCTTAGACGGGCCTTTCACATGTACCTTTGTAATAGTAGTCAACTACCCAGCAAGAGTATCCACAATTAAATACATGGTGAATGAGCTAGCCCTAAAAATCCTTTTGTTGATGGAAACTTGTTTAGATGCAATAGTTGGACATGCTCTATATCATCAAATGCCTTATAAAGTAGTTATCCATATCAAGGTTGATGATTAGTGTAAGGGGTTTAGTATTAATGTGGAATGCTAAAGAAGTGGATGTCTCTCTAATCAAATAATCTAACCAGAAATCAATATGATGGCCTAGGTGAGTACACATGTAACCTCTTGATTCTTAACATGTATTCACACTTTCTAAATTTTCATACTCATTTGAAACATTATGATTCTCTAAAACAAATAACTAGCTAGATTAAAAATGAACCATCATGTGTTTTTTGTCACTTAACGGAATTTTAGATTTGAATGAAAAGTGGGGTTAAAGAGTGCTTAATCATATGAGAGAAAAACTAATTTTAGATATCTGAACGGCCGATAGGTTGATTCTAGCTAGAATCATAGCTTTGCATTTTCATTACTATAGGCTTTCAATTTCTTTCGGAAGAAAATTAAATTTGATGATGTAATAGTTTTATTAATAATAAGCTAAAAACTTATAAAAAAAGCTGGGGTAAATTATACCAAAAGACCACAATGTTTAGAGATAAGCTCATTTTAGTCACAATGTTTCGAAAAGTTCAAAAAATATCACAATGTTTGAAAAAGTGTCTTATAAGATTTAATTAAGTATTTCTCCTATTGATATATGTCAATAGAATATTCAAAAAAGGGGTTTCTTGATTTTTAATTAAATATTTTCTCCTGTTCACACATGCTAATGATGACCTTAATTGATCGACTTCTCTAAACGTTGTGACCTAAAATGGACTTATCTACAAATGTTGTGACTTAAAATAAACCTACTTATTAAACTTTGCAACCTCTTTTGAACTTTTCAAAACATTATAATCTTAAATGAACTTACCTCTAATAGTTGTGACCTTCTGATGTAATTTATCTAAAAAAGTAATGAACTTACCTCTAAAGGTTGTAACCTTCTAATGTAATTTACCCAAAAAGGTAAATGATTCAATATATACATATATATATATTTAATATTGTTGGTCCAGAAAAGAAAAACCAATTTATAATAAACCTACCATCTATCTTTCAACATGTATCTAATTTTGTGAGATGCCCCAATTGCTTCTTGGCTTGAGAAAACCAATATATTCTTCATAGGTGAAATTGAGACCTCAAAAACTTGCAAATGTTGCCATTTTGATAAATTTTTTCTTTTCTTTTCTTTTTTTCATAAAGTGAAAAAAAAAGTAAAGTATACTTTATTCTTCATCTTCCTTTGCAAAAGGTCGGAATTGATATTTCTGTTTGGATTTTATGATTTTTATCTATATTTTATTCATATCCGATCTGCATCTGTATCTTATCTGTATTTGATATATTTTTTATTTGTTTGATATGTTTATGATTAAAAAAAAGGAGAAACACGTGTCTACCGTTATTTTAAAAAAGATTACATAAATACAAATTATACAAAAATAATTACTAACTTAGGATCGTTATGTGGTATTTACAAATTGAGATACCATAATTTACATGTCTCTCACATTTAAGCAACGATACAGCAACTAGGCGAGCAAACTTTTGAAAAGTCACTGTATCACATACCTAAATGACGATACACATTTCTTGTTTCGCTCTTTCTTTATGCGATACGCCTGCTTGTTATTTCTTCTTCGTCATTTGCGTCTCGCATATATTGCTCCCACAGTCTTTATTTCACCTTGTTTCCTTGCAAATCTTTCATTGAAATTTACTCCTTGTACCAACAAATCACTAGTTCTCAGACTTCGGATAAGGAACGATCAAAAAATAGCTACGTCATGAGTGATGTTGAAGTGACCTAAACAAAATATCACGAGCTAGAAAATCCTACATCTCTTCTCTCTCTTCTCTGATTTCCCCCACCCCACCCCCCCCCCCCCCCCCCCCCCCCCCCCCCCCCGGCAAAGTAAAACTGAAGAGGACAAAGGAGACAATGATATGCCACCAGTCACCAACTTTGTATAGTATTTGTCCTTTAACTCTCTTAATCGCCCACATCAATATACTAATACATACACACAATACACCTATAAGGAAACCATTAACTAAGATTCCAATAAATCCTCCCCTGTCCCTCTTTCTCTCTCCATCCCATACTGTTGCACACGTGGAACATAAAACAACACAGCACGCAGCAACATTGTTCTTTGAAAACAAGCGCAAACAATAGGAAATTTATGTTTTTTTTTAAATAGTTTCAACGATACCCAAATAAGAAAATGGAGAAAGGAAGCACCTTTAGTGAGGGAATCATCATTTGGAAGAAGAAGGAATCATGGGTATCTTACATGATGATGCTGTAATAATTAGACAATCAGAAAATAGACTCTAATCTACAGGTACATGTTAAGATTGGGAAAAAGAATGGGAAAATAAAAAGTTGAAGGTGGAATGGCGATACCAGCCAACACAAGTATTGCAGCTCATCGATGCAATACACATATTATAACGTAAAAAGTTATATCACACTATCATTAGACGATATAATAATACTATTTATGTAATTTTTATATATATATATATATATATTTTTTTTTTTGAAGAAATGTTAAACATTTTATATTATCATAAAAATATCTATTTTTTATCTATATATATTTCTTGACAAACAATTTATTTTGACAATAATAAAAATAAGATGTGAAATTGATTAGAATTAGACAAACCAAACATATCTGACCAGCACTATCTACTAGATGAAACTAGAACAGAGGCGAATCCAACACTCATAATCTTATGCAGCCAATATTGCCATTTAAATATATGCCCGTATTTGTCCCATATCCCGTTGTTTTGTTTTCTATGGGAGTGTGCACATTTGCTTATTTTATATTAGGGAGTGAATTACATAAAAAGATATCAATAATTGTGTGGGTTCATATCAATATTTTTAAGTAGTTAAAAAGAAAATTAACATTTAGATATCAACATTTCAAATATATAAAAAAAAAAAAATCAATATTTAGAGTTAATTCATTTAAGTTTTAACGTTAACGTGAAGAGGAATTAAGGTTTTACAAAATAAGTCAAATAAGTATTTATAATTAACCATTAAATAAATTAAACAAAGTTAATAAAAAACAAAATTAAATATTGATACTTGGAGCTTTCCGAGAATACTCCATTAGAGAGTAATTCCTAGTAATTCTAACTAGGAATCATCATGTATAGGACACGGCATTACAATTCCCTGTGTATGCACATGAGGAACTTCCCGTACGTTTTAAGGAAACCCACTACGCCGAGGTCAATAATCTTATTTACACACAGGATTATAAGGCGATTACTACATGATAATAGAAGACAGTCTTTTTCTAGCTTATTAACATCCGATTCATTCCACTCTTACAATACTACATTACAGAAAACTTACATTAACTTACATCTCACTCGTACAAGGATTAAGGACTACGCCCTTTTAGATCCTTCCACCGCCAAAAAGCTGCATAACTCGGAGAATACCGCAATTTTATATCTTAACGGTAGCATCTGTAAATTGGACTGTACATGCAGCTCTCTGCATACTTGACGAGATCCCCTGGCCGGGGAAGGTGTGTTGCCAAGCCTAGATATATATAGATAGTTAGCATGAGAGAGACTAGTGTAGCAGAACCAGAACAGGAAATGAAAGGGCTCAGTCAAATCTAAAAAAGTTGAATTACTCACCAAGATCATAGGCCTTAGCAGCTACGTTAGCAGCTATGTTGGCAGAGATTTTCCTGATGTTGGAAAATGGTGGGTAGATCAGCCCCTTTTCAAAGTTCTCCTGTGTAACTTGCCCAGCTAATGCCTCCGCTGTTTAAGAAATAGGCAGGAGAAGTAAGTACGATGTATCAAACAAAAGAACCTAGCGAGAAAGAGCAAGAAAGCAACTACTATGTCGATACTACATATGACAAATGTCAACCAAAATATAGGTAGGTTAAATTCACTCATTACCAAGAAATTCTTAGCTAGGATAATGATCGGTTTGGACTTTGGATGGACAATTGTTTAATTAGAAAGTTGTGAAGTTCAAAAGTCTTGAGGTTTCAGCGACTTGAATTGATTTTGTTCCAGGTCTATTTAATCAAATTTTTTCAGATAAATGTTATATTAGCAGTCCTGCTAATAAAAACCTAGCTCATTAATAATCATAAAAGGAAACTTTGCTTGCCTGTTACAAACTCACAAACAAAAATCACATGACAACCAATATCATAAAATACTTTTGCAGAAAAACTGAAAGAAAATAATTTGTAAATCTTATTGAGTATTTGGAGGTCACTTGTTATCAAAATTATTATGCTAGATATTATTTATCTTAATCATTAGAGAATATTATTTTCTCTGTCACTTTTTCATTGATTTCTAAGTATGGACAATGGTGGTTAATCTGGCACTTTTAGTAGATTTTGGAACATAGCTTACTGGATTTGTTATTATATCTTAAACACCAGAAATAAGAATCATCTCTTTTTATAATATCCGATTAGATGTGAGTATATGCTCACTTTTACTACCTACATTGAATGTGATGAAAAATGGTTTCTCAAGAAACTTACATGCTGCAAGAAGCATTTCATCATGTACTCGAATTGCACCAGATATGACCAATCCTAGACCAAATCCGGGGAAGATATACGCATTGTTCGCCTGAAAACATAAAACAAAATCTGTGATAGTCAAAACCAAATGAAAAGGCAAAAGGTAGACAAAAACATGGAGATGAAAAACCAACCTGGCCAGGAACAAAAGTTTTGCCATGGTAATCAACAGGGTCAAAAGGACTTCCACTAGCAAATGTTGCCCGACCCTTTAATGACAGCAAGGGAATGGTAAGTAAAAGAGTGGTTTCTACTGGACACAGTAATACCTTAGTTATGCTAGCACTCTACATTAGATAATCATGCTTTAGAGAGAATAAGTTGAGTACCTGGCTCCATGTAAGCTTCTTCTGCAGTACACTCGGATTGTGAGGTAGGATTGGATAAAGCCATCACAAGGGGTTTCTACACAAGTCATTTCAAATAATTTCAGTTCTTAAGTGCACACCATACAACTAATTGCATGGTGTTAGCAATGAATCCCAGAAAGAAATGGTCTTTCAGTCAGCAAATTTTTCAAAGGATTCAAGGGTACCTCGTTAAAAGAAGACAGGGCCTCAATAACCTCCTTTGTAAAAGTTCTTCCTACTCCAGATGACCCGATCAAAATCGTTGGCTTGATTGCCTGAATTGATAATGTGATCCAAAATTATTTCCATTAAATTTGTTAGGATGCCATCACAGAATGCAAAAATATGGATTGGCAATCTAACCTTGACAGCACTCAACAGGTCCTTAACAGGTTCATGCTCATGAGCCCATGGCTTCTTGAAGTGCTGAAGGGAATCTTTACGTGAATCGACTATCAATCCCTGCAAGAGATTTAGACATATTTTGAGAGGCTGCATTTGTTGCTATGCAAGGAATTGAAAATTATGGGAAAAACCGCTACCTTTGAGTCTACAAGCCAGATCTTCTTACGGGTTTCCTCCAGTGGGGCTTTTGCCTACAGGTTATTATAGAGCTTACAAGTTAGATGAAAACGAATAAGCAGTGTCGGAGGATAAGCTAATAGATTAGAAAGACGAGAAGTACGACATGAAAGGTAAATACCTGCTTTGACATTTCTAAAGCAATAAGTTCAGCTATGCCTGTTCCAGCCTGCAATCAACAATCAAGTACCATTAAATGAAGTGTTTGAAGCCTTATATCAAGCTCTGTTTTGTTTCATGTAATAGTCCAGGTTTTGAATCATGATTTTCAGTGTAAACATTCCTCATGCACCAATAGAAAAGAAAGTGATCTAATATAAGAAAAGGTCATAAAAAATCATTCGATCTCCATCTCATGTCTCCTTTGAGGGACAAGGCTAGGGGTAAAACGAGAAATAACATGAAGCTAGAGAGAAATATATGCTCAAATTCAGAAGGAACTCACTTCCCCAGCACCAAGGAACAAGAAAGTTGGTCAGCCAGGGTGCCACCCACTAACTTGAGTGCAGCAACCACTCCTGCAAGAACAACTGATGCTGTTCCCTGCAATAAAAGGTAATGTCAGTTATAAGGCAGTAGATTTAGCATCACAAAGACATGCTTAAGCATTGACATACATCAGAAATCTATACCTGGATATCATCATTGAAGACTAAATGAGTAGTGCCATATTTTGCAAGCAGGTCAAAAGCATTGTGGTTTGCAAAATCCTCGAACTGCATCATAAAAAGTGAAAATTGTAGAATCAGATTGATGATAAACTATGAGAGTGCAAGTCCTATTTCAGAGACAAAGAACATCTAACCTGCACAAGAACTTTTTCTCCATAATTCTGCTTGATGGCAGTCATAAACTCATGTAGTAAATCAGCATATTCCTGTAAGACAGGAACAAGATATGTGGATATGAAAATTAGTATCTGAAATTATTTAACAATGTTATTGAAGGTTAAAAAAATGAAGTAGATAAGCAGATGCAGAGGAGAGACCTGGCCTGTTGCTCTTTTTTGTCTAAGACCAATGTAAAACTCGTCCTTCAGCAGTTCCTCATTGTTTGTTCCCACATCAATTGTTATCGGCAAGCACTACAAGTTAGATTAAACAAGTAAGAAGCCAAAACTAGTGATTCAGAAACATTTTACCCACCCTTTACAAAGAGAAAGAAGAAAACTCTAATATCATCTATTACTTACTGCTGAGGGACGAACTCCTCCAAGGGCAGTATACAATGCCAACTTCCCAACTGGAATACCCATCCCCTGAGGACGATTGAATTCATTATAGTGAAAAAAAATCTAATTTCCCAGAATATATGTGAGTTTGAAAATTGAGTGACAGTAGAATCACCTGGCACCCAAGATCACCGAGTCCTAAGATCCTTTCACCATCAGTCACGACAATAACTTGGATTCTCCTTTGAGGCCAATTCTTCAAGACTTCAAGAATTTTACCTCTAAGGGAAAACACCAACCCATTAGAAGTGAGGTAGATTTAGATTAATGTGAAGGATACCAAATACCACAAGTCATACTTCTCCTTTAAGCTAATGTAAAGACCCTGAGGTCGCCGGAAGATACTTCCATACTTCTGGCAAGCTTCCCCAACAGTTGGAGTATAAACAATCGGAAGCAGCTCCTCAACATTGTCAACCAGTAGCTTGTAGAAAAGCCTTTCATTTCTCTCCTGTGAGAGAGATGAAAATGAAAACTAGGTATATATTGTTTAACATTGAGTTGAGTATCTAGGTCAGAAAGAGAGACATGAGTTTTTCAGAACAAGAAAAGAGCCTTTTAATAGACAGTTTCTCAATTAATTGGTCACACCGATTTCTAAAATTCTAGAACTGGTGAAACTGAATCCAATTACATATGACTAGTAAACCAACACACTTCCCATACTCTAAATATATACCACTTAATAATAAAATCTATGAAATAGGTTCGAATTTATATGTTACTACAACATCTAAACAGAATTACCAATTGACCAAATTTGCATTAAAAAGTTAATCATGTAAATTTCAAAGAGATACCTGCAGATCCATGAGAGCCATGTACTTCTGTAATGGAAATTGATATTGACGGAGATTTTTCATCAGTTTCTTCTCCTGTACAGTGCATTAGAAAGCAAATGACATGAAAAAAAGAATAATAAAAAAGGAGCTCACTGCGAAGATATTATTAAAGATATTAGATTAAGAAACCTGAAGCTGTTGAGACGCAACCACTGGAGGTAACAAACCACGCAAGTAGTGGGCATCCCTTTCTTTCTCGGTAAAAGCAAGACCCTTGTTGTGATGGGGGTTTCTCAACAAAGAATATCCACTGCATCAATCCAAAAGCAACATAAATTTTAAAAAGGATTTTGCAAGAAAAGTTGCAAGTGTTACCATCATGTAAGTTTTGATTTTTATCTTCTAAATTCTCTTGACTATCCTCTAGAGTTGGACCTAGCAATGAAATGGTTTCAAATAAGAAATCAAAGCAAAATATCTAAAATCCATATTGTTTTATTCTTCTGGTTATCTTGTTCAGCTAGCATATTAAACCCAAAGATTGTACAAAGGTATGTGGAAGTGACAAAAAGACACCCCATAAATTAGTCACAACAAACATTATTTACAGAATGATTTCCTTGTCATTCTAAACAAACAAATAGAGAAGAGATAATGAAATCAAATAGATGAGAAAACTGGTAAGTCTCAAGTATTGAACATTAGGAAATTAGGGTGGTGTTCATGTCCAAATACCGTTTTTGGATGTATGAAAAATTTTGATATGCACTGCTGAAAGCAGAATAAAAAAATTAATTAATTAACATTGTTATTCTTTTTACATGGGGATAGGTACACTACACCATTAGCTTGGTGAGCACAAGAAAGCCATGCTTCTTTTTATATTTAAGAGATATAATACATCATAATGCATGGTGAGTAATTCTTTCTTTTGCATGCTTACTTTTCGTTCAATTTAATTGCATATATGACAGGTATGGATAATTAGACAGAAAATTAAGAGTTTATTAATCAGTTACAAGGACACTGTGAATGGAATTTCTATGATGCATGGTAAACTCAGATCCTAAAATGCAAGATAATATCCAGAACATGTTTGAACTACTGAGCATAATCTGGCAGCAAACTGTACAAAGTAAATAAACGGTTGGAACTTAGGGCTGAAATGAACATGCGATATTAAATGTTGTCAATACAATATAGCACAGTTAAGAATCAATCTTATAGCGTAATATGAATTCTCTTAAAAGTTAGAAGAGGGAAAGTTTACACACACACACACACATATGTAATAAATAAACAAAGAAAGAAAGAAGAAAGGTGACCTAGCAACAGAGAAGGTCCATGGCGTAACAAGCTGCTCCTCTGTAGCACGGTCCTCACCATACACATCCTCAACACCACCACCAATGTTACACTGTGGGTCCAACACTGTAGCACCACCCCTTAAGTCCTTCATTGTACTCTCCATTGTTCAGTAATAAATAAAAGTTCACCCAGCTCCTTTTCCTGGAAAATAGCCTCTATTTAATATGCAGCTCCTAACTGCAACCAAAAATGTTTTCACTGGAATAATAAGAACAGAATTATAGCATTATGCTGGGAAGCAATAACTTGCTACCATCAACTCTATTTCGAATTATAATTAAGATTATGAACTACCTGCAACTCGAGTTCAATCAACATGCTTGTTTTGATGAAATAAGTGACATCATGAGAGTTGAAAAACTTTACAAGGGGATGCGATAAACTCAAGTAACCAGTACAGCAGGATGAGAAAACCAAAAAAATCCAACCCCATTTCATCAACTCTCTTTTTCATCAGTTTCATACTGATGGATCACAAGCATCATCATGATCACAACAATCAGAATCAAGCAACTAAAATCATAATAACTACTTGATAACAAAGAATTCCTGTCTCATTGCTCACATTACATCTACCTATCTGGCTATCTCTATCACAACAAACAATCTGTTTCATTCCCCTGCAATGAGCACTTCAGCTTTAAACTGCCAAACTTGTTACTAGTGCAATTCAACTCTTTGATTGATCAATACCGTAGCATTTAATATCACGCCGTAAACACTCCAGAACAACCACTTTGCAACAAATTAATATATCTATATCTATATAATGAAAAGGAAAAACCAATTACATTTACTCAAAAGTATCCTGTCATTCATTAAATTATCGCGATTACAATAAAAGAACTTACAGTTGTGATTTTACAAGTGAACTATAACAGTACAAGACTAAATCAACAATCGACTTCGAACGATAGAAAGAACTAGCCATAAAACAGAGCAACAATCTGCAATGACTAACATATGTTTTCGACAGTGAACACTCCAATCCATCATGAATCGAAACGATTAACAAACACCAAAACTACGGTTGACACACAAGTTCAAACTCTACGAACTAACTAGCAACAACTACAAACTTACTTCTGTTATATACCAACTAAACTAAAACCAAAATCAGAACATACTAACAGAGTTAACTAGCTTCGATTTCCTTTCCAACACTCACCTGATTGGATCGTGATCGCGAACCGAACCAGCAACCAACACAGTTCGACAAACTTCAGTAAAGCCTAAGAACAAGAAAGAGATATGACTTAGCGATATATGCCGACAAGTTTGAACAGGTGCATAAAACTAAGCAATGAAGAAAGAGAGAGAAGAGAGAGAGAGTTGAATATGGATAAGGATAATGCGGATCAATAAAATATCTCATGGAATGTCATTGTCAATTAAATAGAAGTGGGAGGTATACGACAATAATTTAAGGAAACGGGAGGTGGCCGTGAAGTGGATGAGTGCTGAGAACTTCATTGTCGTCATCGAGATGCATCCTATCGTTTTTTCGAATAAAATCAAACCAAAGTTTGGGGTCGTTTTCTTCACTACTACAGTCGACTAGACGCTTTGGAAAGTGACATCCATTGAATGGGGAAAGAGGGAGAGGGAAATACCGTGGGAGAGACTAGAGAGTGATCACCGCCGAATGAGAACGAAACGTGTAGCTTTGTTATGTTGTCCTGTTTGTCGTAGAGCCAACCTAGGACTTTGGATTATGCTAATTGCTAAGCAGGCATAAGCTCATAACACAAACCCCCCACCAAACAAGGCATAACATAATAACGTTAATGGGCCACTCAAGCACCACTAAAATCAATGTTGAAAGAGTATATTATTAGCTTTGCTTTTTAGGATAAGCTATTTAATTGATTTAATTTGTTTTATTCTAATAAATACAATAAAAAGTATATTTAGCTGGTATTATTTAAATAATTTTTCATTTATATTATGCATGTATTACATAAATGAAATTATTTTCAAATTATTTTTTAAGTTGCTAAATTATAAATGAATTGCATATTTGAATTGTAAACAAATTAACTTTTCTACCTAAGAAGACTTTTTCCTAATGGATTAATTATTGCTCCAAAGACCACTTAATGACTGCGATTTGTTTCCTTCTAGCCTTTTTTCTTAGACGCTTGGCTTGAAAGACTCCCATTTTAGAAACGGTCGACTCATCACACACATCCATAATTCTTATGGTATTTTCAAAGTTTTAATTATTTGTAGATATAGGCACTAGTTGATCCAACCTATAATCTAGCGTGAACTGCAAACGGCAAGTCCAACTTATTAACCATACCAGCTATGTAGGCCATAACTTACCACATGATTTGGTTTGGGTTGTTAGGTCACTAATGAATCAACACTCAATCCGTCAACTAAGGAAGTTAGGAACGATCTCAATAAGTGAAGCAAATCAACCTATTTAAAAAAAAGTCAAAAAGAAAATATAACAAGTCAAGAAAAAATAAATGTAAAAAACAATGTTTAAACTATTTTTCATCTCAATAGTGAAAATTTATTGTTATCATTCACGACATTAAATGTGTTATATAAATTATAAATGTGGATAAAAAGGATTTCTAGTTGCATTTATATAAACTTCTAGGAATATTCTATGGTTTCGTCATTAATTTTGACGGGACCGTCCAACGACTCACACAATACCCAACAGTGATAAAATCACTAAAATAGTTAATATTTTATTTACTATATTTATTTTAATGGTTAGATTAATGGCAATATAGTCCAGTCGACGGGACAGTAGAAGCTTTCAAACTTCTAACCACTAGGTTTTTTTTTTTTTTTTTTTTGCTATTTAATAATGCAGGACTTGTTTTTGTCATTGTAAGAGTTTTTTTATGTATGAATACTTTATAATCCTATATTGTTGACTTTACAAATAAAAGTGGACGTGTTTCAGTATTAATAAAGGCATATTTTAAATAATTTTTTCAACAAATGGGTTAAGGACTATTATGTTTAGGTCCAATTTTATTTTAGGTTAAAAATTTGTTTTAGTTAATTTGAAATTTATTTTTTAATTCATCTTGGTTTTATTTTTTTTCCCCAATTTTTAATTTTTAATTTTTATCTCTTAAAAAAAACATTTTTACAATGTTTTCTTAAGCTTTTTTTTTTTTTCTCCATAAAGAATATTGGTTGGTTTAATAGGCCATAAACCAACTTGTGACTTAGTGGTGGCTTGAAATGGGCCGAATTGTTTTTTTTTTTTTTTTAAACTTAAAAGAGATATTTCATTGATATTCACTAACCATTATCATATACATAAGGATTAGAAGCATCAAATGACATACTAGATTGAGCATCTAAAAGGATAAGCTTTAGAAGCTAGGAAGGGCTGTTACACCACCAATCCATAGGACACATCCCTTTCCTAATCATAGAAGTTACCTAATCAGCAACTAAATTTGCTTTTCTAAAAACATAAGAAACTAAAAAACTAGTATAACCTAACTTAAAAAGATTTTTTTACTTTAGCCAGATAAGGACTAGAGGCTAATGAAACTTAGATTTATTCCTAAGGAAAGCCTATAATAAAGAAAGACAATCTGATTCAAAATCAATGTTAGCCCAACCCATATCAATAGCCAATTCAAACCCTAAAAGGAGAGCTTTACATTTAATTTCCTCCGATTTCAAACAAATAGAACGACCTGAAATCATTGTCCCAAATGAATCTCATACCACTACACTTACGGCCCGTTTACTTGGAGGTAATAGAGGAGGAATAGAATTTCTATTGTTGAAATGCCTCTATTACTTTGTTTACTTGCATTAAATGAGCAGTAATAAATATTCCCATGCACTTTTTATTCCTTCTATAGAGGGAATAAAAAGTTCCATCTAAGAGGTGTAACTTTTTATTCCTTTTCTATTCCCACTCCAGAAGCAATAAAAAATTAAATATCCTGTTCAAATTACCCTTAATTAAATGCTAGAATTAATACCACAATAAGGGCATAATGGTATTTTTAGCTTTATTAGCAGTTTAATGCTAGAATTAATAAGTTGAAGTAAATAATAGAATGTGTATTCCCCGTAATAAAACTTTAGACAAAGTAAACATAGAAATAAACATTCCTACTCTATTACCGGTAATATTATTCCCAAGGAATAACTTTTCTATTCCTTGCCTGTTTCCAAAGTTGAAGTAAACGGGCCGTTATAGTCGTTCGATCGCTTACAACTAACCAAGAGCCATCCACATTGATCTTTAGTCCATTCACTGAGGGTTTCTTCCAAAAGCACTCACCCATTTCAGAAACATCAACTTTCCTCTCAACCGGCCTTCCATCTTCATAGAGATCATTTGATAAAGCTTAGGCATAAATCAAAATATTCATAGGATTCGCCCTACCACCTTCAAATAAAACCCTACATCTCATCTTCCAAATACACCAAGACACCATGTTAATCCTCACATCAATGTCAGTGTACACCCTACCACAAAGGGAAGAAAATTGGTCAAACCAGTCCATGAAAGTTTCGATCTTATGCTTATCAATGTGAATCCCAAGACTCCCAAACTAGATAGGTTGAGTCTAGTCACATATAAGAAGTGAATGTTCAATTGTTTCCACCTTCCCACAAAAAGGACATAAAGGATCAGGGAGAGTTTCTCGCTTCCAAAGCCATTTTGTAGTTAGGAAACAATTAGATCCAATGTGCCATAAGAAATGTTGGATCTTAGGTAAAGTCTTTATCTACCAGATTTTCTACCATTGTGATTTAACCGTTTCTCTAGAAGAAGAGGCAAGACTAAATAAAGCTTATGTTTGTTGTGATTTCAAGTGGTGGTACACAGATTTGATTGCTCAAACACCATCACGAACATGAGGCCAAATGATAGTATCTGCATGTTGGAGGTAGCCCAAAGGTATTATTCTAATACTCTTTACCTCTTTGTTTGGCATATATTGTATAAGTTTAGAGATATTCCAAGGTATAGTGTATGTGTCTATAAACTCTTTAATAGTTAGGTTATCATCGACACCACTAGCCTTACAATTAGGAATAACATCAGTTATCGTAGGAGCCCAGAGATCCTTGAAAGCTCTAATGCTATCCCCTGAACCCACCTACCAAAGGCCTTCTTTAAAATGCTAATCTCTGCTCGTCAAAATATAGCTCCAAGCCTAGGATGGTCCAACTCCATGAGAGTAAAATATGAGCTCTCTATCTGGGAAATAAAGGCCCTTAACTATTTTAATCCATAGAGTGGAAGCTGTAGTTTCAACTCTCCATGCTAATTTAGTTAACAAAGCTGCTAGTTTGAAAGAGTGAGGATCTTTAAAGCCCAAACCTCCATATTCTTTAGCCAAAGAAAGTTTATCCCAACTCTTCCAATGCATTCGATACTCTTCATGTTCTTGTCCTTGAAAAAATTTAGCTATAAGCGCATTCACTTCATTACACCACTTCATTGGATAGCAAAAACAAGACATTGAGAACATAAGATAGCTACCACTACTGTTTTAATTAAAATTTCTCTTCCAGCTTCCATTAAAAGATTTTCTTCTAGCCTTTAAGTTTCCTAACAATTTTCGCCTTAACAAAGCCTAAAGCTTCATATTTAGATTGGCTCCAAAGCATAGGTAGTCCAAAATACATATTAGGGCTATCTGTAATAGGAATGCCTAACATGCTTCCAATTTCTATTTCACCTTATCTTTTGTATTGCTACTAAAAGAGACACTATATTTCTCAAGGTTCACATTCTAGCATAACGCTTCACAATATCTATCCAAAATACCTGCAAACTTTCCTACCTCCTTTACTTTAACTTCCATGAAAAATAGTGAATCATCTGCAAAAAAAAAATGAGGAAGAGTAAGACAAGAGGGTTTCATTATCAAACCATAAAGATCACCACTTCTCACACTTTTTTATATACCCTGTGACAAGGCATTTGCGACCAAGATAAACAAATATAGTGATAATGGATCACCCTGACGTAATCCCCTATCAGGTTTAAAATGTGCCACTCTCTTGACATGTAATAAAATGTTAAACTCAACAGATGAGACACATGACATCACCCATTCAATCCATTTGCCATTAAAGCCATACTTCATAAGCACTTTTCTAATAAAATTCGATTGAATTCGATCATAAGCTTTATTCATGTCAATTTTAAAGAGCAAAAACCTTTCTTTCCTCTCTTTTTATTTTTTAGAAAGTGAAAAGACTCATGTGCAATGCTGATATTGTCATGAATCATTCTTCTCGATATAAACGCACTTTGATTTTCTGATATTAGATCCCATAGAAGGAGTTTTATCCTATTAACCATAATTTTTGAAATGATTTTATGGAAAAAATTGCAAAGACTAGTAGGATGGAAATGAGGGACATTTTGAGGATGATGAATTTTAAGAATTAGGACAAGATCAGTAACATCAAGATCAAAAGGAAGAATACTTGTGACAAAGAAATCTTTAACCACATCAATTACCATCTTCCTAATGATAGTCCAAAAATGTTGATAGAAGATTTCTGAAAATCTGTCTAGACTAATGCTTTTAGACCTCCCAACTAAAATGCAGCAGATCTTATTTCCTTATCCTCTATAATACTACAAAGAACCTTATTTATATCCTCACTTTCATTTTTGTCAATCCAATTCAAGCAAATATCATCTTCAGCTACTCCCTTAGAGGTGTATAGCTTGTTAAAAATGATGCATAAATTCCCGTGCAATCAATTTTTCATCCTACATCCACTTGCTATCCCTGTTCTCCAATTTCAACACTCTATTCTTATTCCTTCTTATCAAAGTTGATTGATGGAAAAAGGTGGTATTTCGGTCCCCAAATTTCAACCAATTATTCAGAGATCTTTGATGCCAATACTTCTCTTCTTCTCCCATAGATCATTAAGCTCACCAAATAACTTTTCCTCTTCATCCACATCCAGACCATTTGGATAGCTTTGAATATGAGACAGCTTTAGAAGCACTTTATCAATTTTTTTTCTGTTGTCAGGAAAGCACTTCAAATTCCAGCTAGCAAGATTTTCCTAGCAGCACTCTTACTTTTGCAACAAAGAATTCTAGTTATCAACACCATTCCTACAACTCCAAGATTTCTCAATCAACTCCTTACATTCATTTGAAAACAGCCATATATTTTCAAATTCGAAGCTTCTCAAACTTTTACAACCCTCATTACCTAACCGCATTAAAAGCACATCAGATCATAAGCAAAGGAAGGCACATGCTCTATACTACAATTAGGAAATTTTTCAATCCAACCAATTGTAGCCAGGGGTCAATTCTCTCCCTAACTGAATCAACTCCAATTCTTTTATTGCTCCATGTGTATTTTGGTCTGCTAACCTAAATCCTATAAAAGAGAATCTTCAAAAAACTCTCTAAAACCCGACATAGTCCTTCTATCAGCCCCTCTTCCTTCTTCCTTTTCATGATCGTATAAAATGGCATTAAAGTCTCCAATACATAGCCAAGCATCGCAACCCATTGACATGGCTTTTAGATGACCCCTTTGTGAAAAAACAGTAGCGAATGTATCCATGAAACAAAGCCAATTTTACTACTGTCAGACCAACAAACCTCAGCATCAATTAATCGAGCTAGTTTCAGGTCACTCCTAACAATACCTATGACCCGATGGGAATGGATCAATTCTGAGTCGATGCAAGCCCATGGCCATATATAACTATTTGTGCTTATAGGGTAATTTTTTTCTATAACTTATGTGCTTAATGATTCTGCTTAAACTTGGTTATTTATATTGTTGATGTGATGTTGCTTGGTTACCCTTAAATTATATTAATGACGAATTGACTTTTGTATTAAATTGGGTATAGGAGCATATTTTCATTTTGCATTCATCTCCCAATATTGACGTTTTGGATGAGGAAATCGTTTTTTCTTTTTCTAACCTAGTTGAACAAAGTGATAGGATAAATGGTCATGGTAGAAGATCAAAAGCTATCCTCATAGTGATCATCTTAATTGGTCTTTAGGATGACCAATTGGTCTATTTCATTCAACACACATAAACGTTAGGAATAATAAAATTACATACTAGTTCAAAATAAAGTTGGGAAAAAAAAAAAATTACCTATGTCGAGGGCCTACGAGGAGGAGGTTGAGACATGAAAGTTGATATCTCACTACTTGCATGACCTCTACATTTATTGCACTTGCCTCTATCTCCTTTATGTGTGCTTCCTCCTCTGCCTCTATTATTGCCTCCCATTGTCTGATTAATGAAAAACAACAATTATAGAAGTAATGTTCGAATAGCAAGTGGATATAATCGATAGACAATCATAGTTGCATTTCAATCATATAGTAATTGTTACAATCATATACACTTCATTTTCTCTCTAACATATAACTCATCTTTACCACATTATAGGCTTAGTGGTAATTGCATGACAAATGTGAGTCATGAGTAACACTAATGCATTTTCCTCATTGCTTGACCCTATTCCTTTAGTTAATAGTGTTAGGATTTATCAGCTCATTTTGCCCTTGTGTACATGCTTTCTTTAGCATACCCGGTTGAGGCTTAGATATAAAAGCTCCATTGTTGCATGGCTTGATTATGGCCACTGAGCTTTACTAGACATTATGAGGATAATCACCCTATAAACTACTAAATATGTAGCCTTCTCATAGCATACATGGACATACTGCTCTTGTTTCAAAATTTTAAAGAATTGTTGCAACACCATGTTATAAGGCAATCCTTGCAACTCCCATGCCTTACAAGTAAATGTACAAGCATTTAGGTCACTAACATATCGTTTAAACCCAATATCAACCTCTTATTTATTGGTGTCAGATGCATATCAAGACAGATTTCCTTCCCGTGCTTCCACATCTCTTTCCTTCTCGAATCAAATCGTTTCATCAAATATAATTCATACTACTCTGGAATCCATATTATTTGAATGACTTGTTTAATTTATTCACTAGCACAACACAATTAAGAAGATAGCTAAAATGTGGCTTACACAAATGAGATGTCATTGAAAATTCAAATGGGCAAATGCATTTACTACATATAGAAAATACAAAAGATATAATATGCATGCCTTTTACTTGTCCTAAATGAACACAAGTCCAAGCTGTCTTGAGTTCTCAATGCCATCCCTAAAGATCTTTAAGAACCAACACCATGAATCCTCACACTTTGACTCATCAACTAAAACGGTGATTGGAAATATGTTATCATTCACAACTCTACCAATGACTACAAACATATGCCTACCAAATGGTTTCTTTAGAAAAACAACCATCTAATCCCATAAATGGATGACATCCACTAAGAAAGTCAACCTTATACATTAAAACATACATAAATTATCTTTAAAATGGGTGGGGACTCCTCCAAGATTGAGTCACAATTGATCTTTACCTAACTCCCAACATCATGGGTTAACACCATATTAGCAAAACCATAAACCAAGTCATACTGCTCTGGATCATGACTATTTAGAATGGCTTGTGCCTTTCTCTTTGGGCATAGGCCATATGAGTAGGAATGTGCACTATGATATCCTTCATATGTGGCATTGGATTGCACCATCTCCTCTTTTGCCATTATCCTAAAATTCGTGTGAGCATTTCCATGCAAAAAAAAAAAAAAAAATGGAAGTAATATGTTTGTCTATGAAGATCTGAGGACAAGTATATATAGTGTAAAATGTTTTCACTTGGAATTTCTCCTCATCACTAAGGTTTGACCATATATTAGTTAACGTGTGGTTGACTAAGAGATAATCGATATTAACACAATGGGCAAACACTTTTTTTTATGGAAAATTAAGAGATAATCGATATTTTAAGCCATTCTTAACAATATAGGCAAAGAGACAGTGGCTGAGCGTTTTTGCATTTTGGAATTTTATTCTAAAAAGTAGCCAATGATGCTTTCCATCGACGTCTTCTCTATACGCAATGTGTTAATTTATTTCTTCTTCATTATCTCGTTAAGCCAAACTACATGAGTCATCATCATCAACAGTACCCTTGTCCCATTGATTTCCCCTCATTAGTTTTTGCTCAGCCTCATTTACCGACACTGGTACCCGATTATCATCTGCTTTGTCCTTAAGCGGAATTCCACAATCCTTTTAAATTTCATCATCTTCGTCTATGTAAGCACCATAGGCATTAGCATGCTCCATGACAGGTACATCACAAGGTTCATTACCATCCCTCAGTCTCGACTTGACCATAGGTAGTGCATTTAAAGCAAGTTAGTTCAGAACATACATCTCAAAAGGATGCTTATCTACTTACAACATAAATGTGCATGCTCCCACAAAATAATGCAACTCTAGCATTGTTACAACATTAGTGTCACTTTGAAGGAGCCTTAGACCGATATGAAATGACTGCATAATTACCACATGATATACAAATAACCTTGTAGACTCACATGTATCAATTAAAACATCTTCAAACTTGAGAAAACACATTACCTTCGGATCAATGTTTTTCCTTACTTCAATAGATACTCCATCATACAACCAATCAACTCTTTTTGATAAATCTCCCACCATAATGAATATGAAGGTTAATCAAATGTGGAATTACCATCCTTTCAACATTTCTATTAAACTTGTATGCCCACTGTATGTTTTGATGAGGAAATTGATTGTATAAATACACAATTAACTGAGTTTAATTACACTTAATTAGTAAAACAAGAATATATGATTTAATAAGAATACGTTTATGGTTTATTTATGTTATTTTTGTTTGTGTTTATCTCTTTGCAAGACCTAGTTAGACTGGAGCTAGTGTTCAAACGCTAAGGTGTGGCATTTGAATACTGGCATGACTAGAAGACTGATCATGTGAAACATAACTAACGTCCGAATAGTTGTGCTTAGTATATTAGTGAATTTGTTGTAATAGACACAACTTGTGTTCTTATATTTACATTGTGATGTATCTCCATTAGAGCATTATTTACTGTGTGAAATAAAGTGGGTAAAGTCCTCCATTAAGAGAGGTATTCGTGTGAATTGTGGAGGCTAGAGGGTGAACCAAACTACATATTAAAATTTGGGCTTGTTTTATCTTTCGTTATCTCTTTATTTATTGCAAATTATTCTTTGTTATTGTTCAGTAATTAATTTGCATCAATTAAGTATTAAAGTTGTAAACACAATTCACCCCCTACCCCTCTCTTGTGTTTGTCCAAGGTGTTACATAGATTTTATAATTTCAAAACTTGTGCTTAAAGAAAGAAAACGTCTTAGTTACTAATGAAATAAGGATGAAGGCACAAAACCTTTTACAAATAAATATACTATGAACTAATAATAACACACCTACCACCTATACTAATCAAACATTATATCAATACATAACCAATTGAATCTTAGAATTATGGCTTTTATGTGAAGTGATGCTATAAAGGAAGCATTGATGTGTTTAAGCATAGATTTCAAGGTGGGTCAAAGCACCATAAATGGTTTATTCATCAAATTGAAAATGAAGCTACGTTAAATAAGTTAGAATAGTGTAATCCATACTTTAGAAGTTTAATCACAAACATTACAAATTGTGGAACGGTTACCAATGTCCACAAAGTTAATTACAACATTTTTGAAGTATAGATTCATAATCAAATTACTTTTAAGAAGTAAGAAGTACTAAAACCCTATAACCACACTCATTTAGCTCCAAATAATTGACCACAAGATTTAAATTTATATTAAAAGAAGCATAAATTTGTAGGAAAGTTGTTGGCTTTTCAAAAAAAAAAAAGACATAAGTTTGCAATATGGGGGTTTTTCCTTTTGTTGCATCGTAAAAGAGTTGCAATATAAGTTTGTTTGACAATTAATATATCTGCTAATTGAAGTCCCACGATCAATTCTCTATATATGTGTGCACGTGAATAGGGCTCTACCAACAAAGAAAGATCTATGGAAGATAATGCGAAGGTTTTCCGAGGAAGCTCTATAGTAGAGTGAGATTATAGGTTAAACTTTTCTTTTAAGAGTGAGATATAGGGATTTAATGATTAAGTGTCATATCTAATGTCCTTGGATGATTGTAGATTTAGTTTTTTTTTTTCCATCTTTCATGAGGGGAAGTTGTTTTGGTTTTGAAAAGAAGAAATGGGAAAGGAATTTATGTTTTCTATTCTCTTTTTAGTAGGCATGTGAATTTCACATGACGACTTTAACTTCTGTTTTTTTTTTTTTTTTTTTTTTTTTTTTTTTCATGGAACACAACTGGGGGTGCAAATGAGCCGAACTACCGACGAGCTACTTGAGTTCAACTCATTTTGGCTTGGTTCTGCTCAAGCTTGTTTAGTAAACAAGTCAAGCATAAGTTCAAAATAAAACTCGTTTAACTAAATGAACCAAGCTTGAGCTCATATTGCAAACTTGTATAGACTTACAAGCTTATTCATGAGCTTTATATAATATATAATATTTTATATTATTTATCATAATATTTCATTTATTATTTTAAAGTTTTCATTTTAAATTTATTTTTAAAATATTAAATTTTATACATTAGATTTTATTTTATCATGTGAGCTAAAAAAAGGAACAATTATTATTTCACGAACAATTATTATTTCACAAACAAAAAGAAAAAAAAAATTTGATGGGTAAGGCATGCGTTGGCTTGTGTTGTTTTCCATGTGAGATACAAGACAAAAACTCTTCTGCTTATCTCCTTATTCTTGTCCCACATGGATTATTTAGGAAAAGAACTTTTCATTGATACTCTATAAAAGCCACACCACTTCCTCTTTGACTATGTGGTTTAGATTTATGGATACTCTATAAAAGCTATACCACTTCCTCTTTGAAAATGTGGTCTAGCTTTATGGTTGGATCATATGTGTATATTCCATGTGGGATATGCCACTACTTGTGTGTGAAAATGTATAAGTAATAAGTCCCACATTGCTTGACTTTCATGATTGAGAGGAAACCACTAACTATGATATGAGAGGCATAGTAATTTATAGTGCTTCATATGCTATAATTGAAGTTTATGGTATTTCTTCTTCTTCTTTTTTCTTTTCTCTTTTTTAAATTTACTCGATTGATTTTTGCGCTCATAAGTTTGTCAAATGAGCTCCTAATTGAGCTGAGGCTAAGCTTGAGCTTAAGATATTATAAACGATCCGAAATCGAGCTCAAGCTATTATACTTGAGTTCAAGGTTGAGATATCTTATTGAGCTTGAGCTTGATCTTAAGTATTTTAGGTTCAGTAAAATCTCACTCAGCTTGAGCTCATTGAAACTTTTAGTGAGTTAAAAGTTTTATAAAGCTTAGCTTGCCTTAACTCATTTGCAATCCTGAACACAATGGTGTGCAACGTAGATCAATTCTTTATTAAAATAGGTAAACTATTTGCGAAAGAGACAAAACAGAAATATAGGCTAAGTTTTATCCACAATACCTGAACTTTTTCGATTATAACAGAATTATACCTAAATAAATTTCTTATAGAGAAAGTACCTAAAATTTTTCAAAATTTCATATAAAGTATATTTGGATGGAAAACGACCATTTTTTCATCCATTGGCTAATATGGCGATAAAAAATGATTAAAAGTTTAATTTTTCATCCATGTTGTTCATTTTTTTTTTCACTTTCCTCTCTCTCTCTCCCCCCCCCCCCCCCCCCCCCCCCTATCTTTCCCTTTCTAAAAGAACAAACACCATTAATGGAGCTTAAAAGCTCCAGTTAACTCATAAAAATGTTAGTAAAAATTTTGACATATAAAATCCACCTTGTCTTTTACTAATTCAAAAAACTTATCGAAATTTCAACCTCTAAATTTTAGACTCACATCACTGACTCTGGAAACAAAAAGTTGAATGAAAATTAAACCCTACTATCTTTTCAGGGAAAAAGAATGGAAAAATGAAGGAGAAAAAAATCTTTACTTTTCTGAGAAACCAATAAGTAATTTTAAGAAATGATAATCAATTACTCAATCATGTCCAATCAAGAACTTTAAATTTTTTATTTCGAGACAAACTGAGAATATATATGTTCAACCTAGAATATAAAATGGCCATCAGGACCAAACCAAAAGAAAAAAAAAATTCTGACTTTCTTAAAAAAACAAAATAAGAAACTACCAAAATTTTAGAATCATATTCACATTTCATGTAATGGTTGTTTTTTGGTATTGAAGCAGGAAATGAGAGATAGAGAGAGAAAGACCGAATTTTAAGAGAGAGAGTCATGATGGCTGTGCTTGAAGTTTTAAAGAGATATAGAGAGCACGAAGAAGAAGATGATGGGGATGAAAGAATATGTAAAAGAGGGAGAGTTCTTCTTTGTCCTTGTCTCAATTTTCCTTTAGATCAAAAGTAAAGGAGAAGGGTTGAAGCTAATCGGACATTCATGATTGTTTTGAGGAGCTTGAAGGTTAGGGATGGTTGCGAAGGTGTTTATGGCTCATGTTGTTGGTTGGTGCTTTCAAGAGAGAGAAAATTTAGAAAAAGAAGGGATTGTGGTTAAATATGAGTCTTAAGAAGAAGAGAAAGAGAGAGAAGGGAAAGTTAAAAATATTTTTAAATGGGTTATGGTTTTGCGATTCAATGTTTTTGTTTTATTTGAATAAGAAGAAGAAAAAGAGGAAGAAGAAGAAGAAGAAGAGAAAAGAGAAAGGAAGGGGGAGTGAGAGAGAGAAGAAAGAGAGAAGGAAAGTTAGGAAAAAAAAAACTCTTTTTGAATAGTTTTTAAGTTTTACAATTGAAGATTCTTTTGTATGTTATAATTTTTTAGGACATTTTTTATGTGTTAACTAGAGCTTTCAAGGTTCACTAATGTCCCATTTGGTACGCAAGAATGATTTGGAATGGATTGGATTGGACTACATTGGAATAGAATGAGTTTAGGAATGACAAATTCATTCCTACGTTTGGAAGGTTGCATGAAATGGAACGGCTAGAAAGTACAATTGTCAAGAATATCCTTAATAGTAAATACAAAATAATTTAGGGCTGTGCAAAAAAAAAAAAAAAAAAAAAACCAACCGAACCGTGAACGGAACCAGATCGGACCGGACCGAACCGAACCGAATTTTTGGTTCTTTTTTGAAATGGTTCGGTTTACGGTTCGGTTCGTTGAAGAGCAAACGGTTCGCAGTTCTATTCGGGACCATGAATCAAACCGTATGGTTCGAACCGAACCGTTTTATATATTAAAAAAATTAAACATATTATTTTTACTCTTAATTGTTTTATTAATAGTACATATCTATGTCACAAATTTTAAAAATAATTAATTTTTTTAAATAAATGAATTGTTTTTAAAATTTTTTACTTAGATATGTGTTAGTCATTAGAATAAAATTAGATTTTTCATAATATGTTTCAATTGTTATGTTATCTATAAGTAAGATAGATTTTAGAATTTAAACTCTAGTATTCTAACTTAAAAAAATTAATTGTTGTAAAATTTTTTTACTTAGATATGTGTTATTCATTAGAATAAAATTAGATTTTTTATAATATGTTTTAATTGTGATGTTATCTACAAGTAAGGTAGATTTTAGAATTTAACCTCTAGTATTCTAACTTCTGCATATTTCTTTTCCATTTGTCTTATTAATTAATCTAGTTCTATTATTTAGTTACTTATTAATTTATATAATTGGTAATATGTTAGTTAGAAGCATACAACGAATTACATTTTATGTCTTATATTGAGATAAAGTCTAGTATATCATTATAGTTCAAGATAATTCAAAAAAATGAGACTAATTATAGTTATAATTTTATAATGGATGAAATATTTTCCTTCCTATAAGTTTTACATGTTTATTTGATAAATAATTAATTTTAAATATTATTATTTATATTTGCATTAGTGATAAGAAATATGTAATTGAACTTTTTCGATAGAATATATTTTTTATTTTATGAAAAAATGGTTCGAACCGCAATCCGAACCATACCGGACCGTTTTTTTTTTCGGCTCAAAAAAATTACGAACCGAACCGTATAATTAGGTTCGAATTTAAAAGAAAAACCGAACTGTAAATTATGGTGTGGTTCGGTTCGAGATACAAACCGAACCGAACCGTGCCGTGCACACCCCTATAAAATATAAATACATGATACGATAAAAAAGTAATTACACTATAAATAATTAATAAAGGTAGAATGGAAACGCAATTCCGCCTTCTCAAAGGCGAAACCAAATTTACCTTTAAAGCTGGAATCGTTGATTCCAAGAAATCATGATTCCAACTTCTAAAAATGCTTCCAAACACTAGGAAAGGGAATGAAAGCAGGAATCATGATTCTATTCCGGTCCATTCCTACGTACCAAACGTGCCATAATGGTGTCTGTTCTTATGGAGAAGAAGGAGGAGGAGAGAGAAGAGAAAGTGAAAAAAATGACAATGATGAAAAATTAATTTTTTAATAATTTTTTATTGCCACATCAGCCAATGGATGAAAAAATGGACATTTTCCGTCCAAATATACTTTATGTGAAATTTTGAAAAATTCAGGTAATTTTTCTATAAGAAAATTTCTTTAGATACACAATTCTATTACAATTAAAAAAAAAAAGTTCAAGTACCATGGATGAAACTTACCTCGCATATATGTATTTATGTTTTACCCAATTTGAAAAAAGTGGTGTATAAAAATAGTAAGATTGTTGTATTAGATCAATTGCATCCTAAAATTTAAAAATTCTTAATCTTTAGTAGAGGTGTAAAATGCTTAAAGATAGCAGGTTTACTTTATTTAACGTCCGCTAATTTTTCTTGTTTTTTCGAATTGTATTATCTAATAGGCTTTAGTTCATCTGAATAAAAAAAAATAAAAATAAAACCTACTATTTATTAGATATACAATTTTATTTAGAGTATACTACTTTAGAAAGTATCAACGTTTAAGGTACTAACTTTTTGAGTGGTTAAAAAGAGAAATTAATAATTCAGGTATCAACATTTTATAAAGTTTATTTAAGGTTTCAATGTTTGGATTAGTTTTTTATTAACTCTTTTTAATTTTCCCCATTAGTCAATTAGTAGTACCTTATTTGACTCACTTTGCAAAAAGTTTATTCTTTTTTCTTTTTTTTTAACTAGACAAAACAATGACAATTTACATAAGTTTACCCCCAAATATTAGTACCTTTTAATATAATCTATCCATTTTATTTATACTTAATTTTATCCGAGTCAACCATATAGCATATGTTGAAAACTCTCTCTCCCCCTCTCTTCTTGTGTGTGTGTGTGTTATTTTCAATTTTATCATGGTAACAATGTGGGGTCTTTACGGCAAAAAATTTGGGACGTATATACAATTGATGCTATATGTAACATATCTAATATTAAGAGTATATCGGTACCAAAATCAAAGTTTAGAAAGTTGGTTGCATTTCTCCCTTCATTTATTGCTAAATATAATAAACATACATAGGTACTTTTGTTTAATAAAAAATTGTAAGATAATGTGATTATTGGATGATTTTCCATGAAAAATGTGTCACTTGAAATAATTTATAATATTCCAAATTATATGAATGAAATATCATAAATACAAAGAGCTTTTTCTTTTTCTTTTTTCCCCCCAGGAAAATACAAAGAGTTATACCGTTTCAAACAGAATTGTTTTATCAATAATGTGGATCAAATTGTGACAAACACAAACAATATTTTAAGAAAGCCTTAAATGAAACTAAAATACCTTGTACCTAGGAGTATCGTATGGATAAGCACATTAGATATAAAATTTCAGTTCATAGTACATTCAACTTTACCACAGTTGTATCAAGGAAAACTCAAGTTATAGGATATTCATTTAATTAACAGTTCCCCCTTAATTAGCTGATAATGGTTCATTCATTTTGAATTTCAATATAGCTACTTAGCCTAAAAATGATCTAACCTAAAGTTTTGTTTCGGTTCAAATTTCAACCATATTAAATTCCTGGTATTTCATGTTTGAATATCATTCCTATTTTATTTGAACTTCGCCGAGTTGATTCGGCGATTATTTTTTCACATGGTCATTATCCAATAGTTACCTATCAGTTACTCACATCTTCAATTTATATTTTCTTTAGTGGGTAAATATTTGTTGTCCATCAAAATAGTGTCCTCATCCCGTTCCAACAGATGAATACTTACCACGTCTTAAATAAATTAAAAAAAATAAAATAAAATATCCCTAAAATAAAGTAGACAGTTATTATCACTTTATAAAGATGTGACAAGTGTTTATTCATCGAGACAGGATCCAAGATACCAAATTTCCATCCACTATAAGCTTTTCTCCATTATATGGTTATATCTTCATGCCATGTTTGCCTCTCTCTGTATTGCATTGACTTTGTTCATTTAATGTTTGTTTGGGGATGGGAATTTGTTATACCAAGATACTCTCCCATTTACGTTCACACGAACAAAGATTTTTCTCTTGTAAAATAAATTAGGAAAGTAAAAAAAAAAAAAAAAAAACCTAGAATAAAGGAAACAATAATTATTATTTCATGGTGCATGGCAAATAGGGATGCAGTAGAGTAGATTGTTATAGAGTTCCCGACTTGCTCAATCTGTTAAAAACCCTATACGATTTTAGAATCGAACTTAGATATGGAATAAAAACCCTATAGGGTTATAGACTCAGGTTTTGATATTATAAAATACATAATGGATACATGACTTGGTACTTAAAATTTTTAAAAAATTTGAAAATTAAAACAAGCACAACCTAACCCTATTGTGTATCCACTCCTCTCTTGTCTACTCACACTCACTCCATATAGTCACTCTCATTGCACAACAGGCATATACACCACACAGGCTAAAAAGAAAACCCTAGTCTCTTGACTCTTTTTGGTATCTCTAGTCTCCTATGCTTCCTTTGTTTATAGTCATGTAGCTTTTAAAGGAAGAGAAGGAGATGAAAAACACATAAATGAAGATGCAATAGAAATATTGTTAAAACCAGCTTCTTTCACAATTCTTCATGTAATTTACCAACCAAAATTCTCGATCACAACTATGTATAACATAGGAATTTTAATTAATTTGCGATTTCAGTCATATTTAAAATGAGAGATCAATTTTTTCAAGGAGAGGTCTTTGATTTGAGATTTTGGTTTTCATATGTCCAAGTTTCTATTTGTATAAATGAATAATCAACTTGTAATTTGGATGTGAAACATGTCATCTACTTTTGTACATGTAGATGGTTTATCTAACAAAGTGAAGTTATTAATTTTGTATATTAACTTCCTTAAGATCATTTCCCCTTAATATTATATATATGCAGTGTATATTATATTAGAAATAAAAAAAAAATGGGGAGGAAGTTCGATTTAGTCATTAGATTCCTAGTGATGATGGAGCTTCGTAGCAAACTATCCACTTCATGGAATCTGATTTGCTTTTCCCTTATTTTTTCTAAGTTTATTTATTTGTTTTTAATTTATGTTTTTACTTGATTTATGCGGTTTAAGTTTTAGGAAAAAAATTAGGGTTATAAGAACGGGTTTTGAGTTCTAAAATAAACCTTACAGGGTGGGTATAAATATAGGATAAAAGTCCTATAGTTTTTTTTTTTTTTTTTTTGCTGCAATCCTAAGGGGTAGCGGGTCAAGTTTTGAGTTCATATGATCTGTCCAAAACCCAATTCGATAACATCCCTAGTCACAATTGCTTTTTCATGAAGATAGGAATGGAACAACATATAAAGGATGACAAATTTTCATCCCTTATTTGGTCATTATAATATTGTTGTAATTGGCTTGCTTTTAAACTTAGTGCATTAAAAGTTAACACCAGGTCAATCAAATCATAAAGTATATAGGCTTAATCAAATTTTTTTTATCAACTAATGAACCATGATTGTTTATATTATCCTTTATTTTTTAATGTGCCCGATGATTTTCTTAAGTATTTCTTAAATTGTTTTCCTATAGATCCATCATAGATTCTTCATATTAAATGTTTGTTTCAATAATAATTTCTCTTTACATTCGTTTGCAATGAAGTTTATACATGCGTGTTTGTTAATGATTTTCAATAACCATCCATGATGTTCCATCCCCCACATAGTTTGGTTATGGTGGGATGCCTTGGGCTCTTAAGAAAATTTTTTTCTCTATTCTGGAAAATTCTATAGTTCCATAATAATTACAATAGTATAGTCCTATGAGGGGACTGCATCGTTGAAGTTCTCCCTCTATTTTAATGTTGTGTTAGTATATGAGGAGAAAACATTTTACGTTTGATTATATAAATCTATATTATTTAAAAGGAAAAGACATTAACATTACATTAAATAGTTATTGTATAACTTTTTCATAATTTAAATTTAGAACAAAAAATCACTAAAGTCTTTTGAGGTTTACATGTAATTGCATAACTTAAAATTTTAACATATTATAAAAATAAGAATAACTTATTACACCCGCAACGCATGTCACTCGTTTGCTAGCATTATATTAAGTGCGAATCCAACTCCACCTTTCAAGCATTTTCAATCAAAACAAACTTAATATTTTGCGCATTTTATATCGAGTTTATTCAAATAATATTTTACTATAAGTCGATTTCCAACTTTATTGCTGGGCTCAAAATTGTAATTCTAGTGAAATACTTATGGCCCGTTTTGGTTCCACCAGAAGACAATAAGAGCTCTGATGCTCCACCTCATCTGGACCGACTCCAACGTTATGGACCGTATATGTTTTGGTGGCTGACCAGACCAGACAACGGCAAATCATCGCTGGACAAAAAGCCGGCAGGTTGGACTGGGTTTCAATATTATCGATGTAGTTTTCAGGGACCAAAATGCACCATTAAGACAGAAGTAACGCAGCCCAAAGGCCTAGCGAAGCTACCTGGGATACTGTAACGGGCTCACGTAGCTATAATCCAAAACGGATGCAGGTTATGGCCATATAAGTGAGTTGTTACAGGATTAAATATATATTTATTGTTTTAAAAATGAAATATGATATCTAATAAATTATTTAAAAACTAATTGCTATATATAAATAATTAGAATAATAATAAAATAAATTGTTGATATATATAATACCCCATGAAATTTATTTATTTATTTTTAATGGTGTATATCTTGTTCATTTAGCATATATAGGCTAGATGGGTTAACTTCACCCATTTGATCTACAAAATACACAAGAAGGTTAAATAGGCCAAGTAAGTGTGCCGACCCATTTAACACATGAGAAAAATGAGCTGGCTAGGATCAAGAAATTTTGGCTTGTTTAAGAAATAAACAAGAATTTCTTGACTTATTTAACCTACAAGTCAAAGTGGACTGGTCCATTTCATCAACTTGCACACACTTAGATGGCCATATCCATATGTTTTTAGAATAAACTGCAAAATTTCACCATAGATTAAAAAAATACAATCTTCTACACTCTTCTTATTATTTTATGGCTTAGAAAAAGTCCCACATTATAACCAACAAGAAAATATTTCATAATATACTTCATTTATAATTTTAAATAGTTAATGAAGAATGTTGAAATTATGTTTTTCAATATTTATTGACTACATGGGACTTCAAAGAATGAAAATAATATAAATTAAATAAAATGACATTTTTTTTGACCAAAATAAAATGACATATTAATAAATTTAATTATTTGGCTTATCCTAGTGAATCCCTTTAACTCATATCCATCCCATGCAAATCAAAGCCTAGACCACTTCTAATAACACAAGAACATCAATGTAAATATAGTGCAAACGCATTACACGAGTCAATTCCACCATATCTCTTTTTAACTTATAAACCAAATTGTCTTGGCTCGTTTAATAAATAGGATGAAATTTTAGACTCAACCCACCCCATTGTGGATGAGAGACCCACCAATTTAACCTACTTTTATTCATTAATACATTTTGGTTAGTTGGATGAGTCAATCCAACCCACATAACCTATCTATATATATCAATGGATTATATGGCTAAACCACCAACCAATTGAGTTTTTTTTTTTTCTTCTTATAACACTAAAAAACTCAATATTATAAATATAACCATAAAAGATAATAGTTATATATTAAGCACGAGTTGTACAAAACGAAAATAGTTTTTATGGATGAGAAAAAAGTAAACAATCGCAACTTTTAATCAGGAATTGATATAGCTTCAAATTGAAAAATAGTTGAAGTCCTACTTTAATTAAGCTTACATTAGCATCTCACAACATATATGTGATAATAATCAAGTCATCCAACAATACAACATTAAAGAAGAATTAGTTAATGAATAACCATTATCATCATCACAAAGTTTTCTGTTTCCCATATCAATCTTTTTTTTACATTTTACTTTTTATTGGATTGGTTGGCTAACCTGTCTTATAATGACGACTTACTTTCATTTATGAATTAAATGGAGCAGGTTAAGTAACCCGCATTTTATTTGCGTTAAAAATTTTAATGCTAATTCACTTTCATCATTGAATTGAATTAACTCACTAATCCAATTATTTGTACAATTTTAAATGCTAATCTAAAATTTCTAGAATCCTTATGCATTGTAAAACTAATGTGCCTGTAAGTAATACAACCTGCCTCCTCCTAATCAAAAATTGGAGGCCCACTCAGTCCACAAAGTCACCTCTCTCACCTAATAAAGCAACAATCTACTTTGATTTATGTTTGTCATTATTCAAAAATTGAACAATTCAGTACTCTTTCGAGCTGCAAAGGTCTATAACTTTTGTGTTGGCTCCATTTCCTGACCCCTCTGGGAACATAATTATCAATAGTGCTTTAATTATTGGTCCACTTTTCATCCCCACACCCTTAAACCTTGCAAATCATATATGATGTTGATTCACTTTTTTCCCATAAAATACCTTAAAGTATCGCAACTCAGGAAGCATTAGCAATCTAAGATTCCATTTAAAGCAAAAAAGTATGAAAGAAAGAGAATCATTATGTGACATATTCGCACACATAACTTTTTGCTTTATATTACCCGTAGACAATGCATTATTTTAAGCCATGGAATTTAGATAAAGTGGGTAAATCAAAAACACATGTTTTATATTTGTTTTATATGCAATTATTATTATTATTTCTTTTTTTTTTTGTATTTGATATGCCTGAATATTTAAAATGCATTTTTTATGATATAAAAGTTTATTGATTTTAAAAATAGAAGGTTATAATCATACATAAGGCCAATATAATATGATATGTCCATTTAGTTGTGAATTTAAGAGATGTTTGCACCTTTTCTTCTTTTGACTTATTCTAGCTGATGCATTTAGTCACACTTTATTGCTTTACACTTTTGCTTCTAATTTCTACTTTATAATTAGATAACAGTCTATCCAATATGTTTGATGGATGCATATCCTCTGTAATAATTTCCTCTAGTATAATATATACCGCCACTTAATAATTTATAAAAATATATATTAAAACTTATACTTATCTAAACTTGTGTCATGGTCTATTTGGATTGTTGGATTTTTATATGTATTATATATGTATCTGATTGCATCTATAAGTTATTGTATCATATATATATGTATATATTATATCTATATCGTATCTATTTAGTATGTTTATAAGCAAAACTATTAGGTTTTCATCGATATCCATTTCTTGCTAAATTTGTTTGAAACTACCAAAATATGATACAAAAATAACCTGAATATGATGAAGCAAATAAACTATGCTCAACTAGTATGAATCATCTATTGCTGCTCATTTATAATATTAATAATTTATATAAGACATATATAGTGTGGGTAACGAGGTAAAAATGTATATACATATTATATCTATCTATAATATTTTGCATTCAAAATTAATATTCATCCATACTTTGATTTTATCTAACTTGTATATAGACCTGAGCATAGATCGGTTGGACCTGTGAACCAGCCGACAGGTCTAACACATCAACTTGGTCATATCTTCAAAATTAAAAAAAAAAAGAAGGTGAACGATAAAATAAAAATCAATAATAAATAATTATTTACCTATTTTCATGTGAATAGATAATACTTATTACTATTCATAGTATTAAATGTGTTGATATTATTCTTAATACTGTAATAAATATGCTTTATGAGGATGTCTACTTAGACTTTTATAAGTTGTAACAAATTCATTTTTTATTTCTTTACAGTGTGGACTTACTTATCTTTGTAGTTATTTGTCTTTAAAACAAATACATGTGGATGTTTCCATAGTCGAGCAGCATAATAATTACTCTTTCAATGAAACTCCTTAGCAAGATTCTTTTCCTTGACTATGAATTTAGAATAAGCTTTTTTTTTTCCTCATAAAATGTTCTTTAAGTAATTTTTATCAATGCTATAGTTCATAAAATAAGTATATAATGTTAATCAAGTGCAATTATGACTGTAAACAAATACATGTGGATTTCCGGCTACGTTGAGTAACATTAAATAAGTCAAAAACAAGGCAGCAAGCTACTATGGTTCTGAAGGAGCATTTGCAGTTAGGCTAGGAAATGAAGTTGTCATTGAGCAAAAAGTAAGGGTAATAAAGGACGAGTTTATTCCATTACCTTCAATGCTGCTCAAACATGTGCACAGGCGAAGTTGAAGCGTTTGGATTGTCTTATTTTTATTTATATCTTTTTATATGATTTGTATTTATGTCGTATCTACATTTGGTTAGTTTGATCTGTTTATAAGTAAAAATATTTATTATTTATATGTATATGTTTTTTAACAAATCTATTAAAAACAACAAAAATAAGATGCTAAAATGCAGAAATACATTAGTAAAAATATAAGCTTGTGAGACAAATTTTTTCTCCTCAGTAGGGTAAAATTTTGATTATAAGGCTACTAAACAAAATTTCACCTCAAATTTTCATCTAAAACACCACCATCTTAGGAAAGCGAAATTCGCTTCAATAAAAATTAGAGGCGAAAATCGCCTCATATAGCTCAAGTGAGGGAATTTTGCCTCACACATGGTTGGTTGCCATGTCATGCAGTGAGGGAGTTTAGCCTCATCAGAGTGACATGGCATCCGCCAAGTGTGAAGCGAAATTTGTCTCATGTTACATAAGTGAGGCAATTTTCGTCTCTTGTTTTTTTTTTTTAAATGTCGAATTTCAGTTTCAGCAAAATTAAAATTATTTGAATCATTATTTATAATTTGTAATTTATATTACAAATTTATTAATATTCATATTTTATTAGAAATATTATGATAATAATTATAATTAATCATTTTTTTCCTTAAATGTTACAAACAGTGAAAATATTATGATGCTATAAATATGTTTATATTTGTATAAATATTGTACATTTAAAATCATCGTATACCTGAAACATTAAATAAATTTTATTAATAAATAGTAAAAAAATAAAAATTATAAAGAAAAAAATTCATATTTTATATTATCTTGATTTTGATATTGTTAAAATTATAATAACGAATTTATTAAATGATCAAAACCTACAAAATTAATACAAATAAATAATTACTTATAAGGATCAGATATGAAAGTTAAATGACTATAAAAGAGATAGCAAATTAAACAGATTGGAGAATCAGGAATGAAGAAGGAGAGAAATCGAATGAATTGAGAGGAGAAAATGAAGACTTTGAGCACAGAAACAAATTGAGAGGAGAAAAGATAAAAGAGCTTGTATATAAGAAGAGATATGAGGCAAAATTTGCCTTTATGACTGGGATGGTGAGGTAAATTTTGCCTCATATGCCACGTATGAGGTGAAATTTGCCTTATTATCGAGATGTAAATTTCGCCTCTTAGCTGGCAAAATTTGCTTGCCTTTCATCTCGCACGATTTTCCAATAAATTTTTTACGTCTCACTCGTTTCTTTTATTGAGATTTATTGTATTTATTTAATTTTAATTTATTGAAAATAAATTATACATAATATTTACTTATGGTAATTTTTAAAATTTAAATAATTTATATAAATATAAAAATGTTTTATCCATCATTTGTCTTGTTAATAAAAATTAAAAAATTTGTATAATGAATTATTTACATCGATAAATTATTTTAAAAATAAAGTGATCTTAATATGATAAATTTTGTATTATTATATAGTTTCGTTTAGCCTTTTTTTTTTCACAAAAGTTTTTATAAAATTGAACACATCAAATTACATTTTGCACTTTTCTATAAAAAACTTGTTATTAAAATCTATTATTTATAATATCATAAATTAATTAATATATAATGTGTCAATTATATATTGATAGTAGTTTTTTATTTTAATTTATTGAAGATAAAAGTTGATAATATTTATTTCGTTTGATTAGTAAAGTTTTTAAATCATATATAAATATTACTAATAGAAATTAATTGTGATATGATGTGGAAATTATATATTGATAATAGTTTTTTGTGAATTGGAACATATTAACGTAAATTTTGCACATTTAACAAAAATCTTACAATTAAATTTGTTATTTATAATATTATAAATTAATTAACATGTGGTATGTAAATGATTTATTCATAGTAGTTTTTAGTTTTTTGTAAAATCAATCACAAACATAAATTTTGCATGTTTTATGAAAATCTTACAAATAAAATCCATTATTTATGTATTATAAATTAATTAATATAAAATGGGTAAATTATATATTACTAGTAGTTTTTTTTTTTCAAATTAAACACGCTAACCTAGATTTTACAAGTTTTCTATAAAATCATATTATCAGTTACATTATTTTTATAATAATCTAAATGTGGTTAACTTTATATTTACGATGTAAAGACCCGAATTAAATCCCAAGATTTAGAGTACTGAATCCCCAACCGCATATAACATTTTCACATTATTTGTAGTTGTCATAAAACTAATAGTTTATGAAAATTGTTTGATCAAATCTACTAAAACTTTATAAACAATATTTAACAAAACAAGATTGCTAATAAAAGCAATCTATACATATATGTGCATCATATGTACAAAGTTTAGTGTCAATAAAAGACACTACAAAAATTACAAGTTTTTCTTAGTATAAAAGATAATCTAAAGAGAGCTTAAGGTCTATTACACTTAAGCTTATCTAACAAGCCTTCTAAACAGAGAATTTTGCTTTAAACAAAAGCTTCTCCGAAATCCAAGGGTAATCTATTCCTTCTCATCCCACTCGTCTATGAATAGCTCAAAATCTGACCCATATCTTAGATTATCATATACCTCATCTTCATTACCTGCAAAGCAACAAAAGTGAGCCAAAGGCTTAGTACACAATAATAAACACAAGAACAATTTATCAAACAGACTTAAATCAAATGAAATGCATCAATGATTAATTCATTATCTTATTAAGTTTTCTTTTACAGAACAACAAGAGGATATTCGAACCCCGGGATCTTGCTTGGGGAATTTAGGGGTCCTGAATAACAGCAGCTGCTCAGGAGATTGATATAAGCAGTCTGAATACTATATCTCCTATATCTATTTCATAAAGAAATAGCTTCATTTAGGTTCAAAAGCCGTTACTTGACTCTACTTAAACTCAGTCCACAACATGAGTCTAGTTCACAAGTTCTCATAAACTTTGAACTAAACCATGGTATTTCCCCTTAAGTTTAAGCAAACGTTACTCGGATACTATTCTCCCCATCAGCTACCCACTTAATTAAAAAACAAATCACTATTGCATCATAGCGTACCATTGCATCATGGTAAAGTCATTGCATCATGACTTAGGTTAACGCCTAACTAACATGTCATTGCATCATGATAGGTTTACTGCTCCTCGGACCAGATTAAACAGCATAATATACATCCAGTTTCAAAGCATTAAGCAGAATTGAATTAAATCAATTTAAGAATGACTAGTCCGAGCATACAACAAACAAGCTATTGCATACTTGTACCCAACAATGTATTACTATATTCACTCAGAGAGGGAATAACTAAAGAATCTTTAACTGAAATAAGAATATCAAATAAATCAATAATAGAACGTAGAATATATATATATATATTTCACAATCCTAGGTTAACTATATAAGGAGATTCGATAAACTTAACATATAGTTTTAACATCTAATTCATACATAAAACATGTTTATTTAGCTTATATATTCATTAGAAGATCATATATGAAGTAAAGAATGACAATTGAAGAAGTTTGAATTTGTAAAACTCAGGAGCTACGCGGCTTTTCTACATAAGCAAAATTAGGCTAAACGCAGACAGCGTTGGAATTATACACCGGCGGCGTTAAGCCCGACATAAAACTTTTTTGATTCTGTTCGCATTCAACGCTGCCTCTACGCCGGCGGCGTTAAAGCCCTAGTGGCCGGCGTATGATTTGAAAAATAAACGCTGGCCAATTCCTTACAAAAGATGGCGGCGTATTAAGCGGTTTTAGTAAAATCGATTCTGATCACATTCAATACTGTTTCTACGCCGGCGGCGTTGAAGTACCAGATACCAGCGTATGTTCAAAAACATACCTATTCAAAAAGAATTTATTTCCCCTATTTTGCACTTTGCAAATTTATAAGATATAACAATTTAATCCTTCTTCAAACTCATATTTAGCTTCATACACTATCTTCTATCAACACTAATCAATTCTAGCAACTTTGAACATTAAAACAACACATTAAACTACTTCATTCTCATCAAATCCTCCTCCTCTTCACTTCAAACTTCAACTACTCAAATCAAATTCACTTCTCCTCAACACCTCTCACTACTTCTATATTACATAAACAAGTTCATATATCAATAACACACAACTTAACATATATATCAATGCATAAAACCATACAATTCAAAAGACATTAACTAATCCTACCATGGGTTTTATACTTATATTACAAGAAAGGAAATATAACAAGAGTTTATACTAGCTTTAACTTACATGTAGAGACTTTGGCTTGGAGAGATTTTTTTTTTTTTTAATCCAAAAGCTTGATGTTGGTATTTGGTTTAGGGTTTATAGTTTGAAGAAAAGGAAAAGAGAAATGAAAGAAAAAAGAGGAAAATTCGTATGGGAAATGAGGGCTGCCAAAAGAGGCAATATTTGATCAAATTTGTGACTCAATATTATCTTAAGTTTGACTTTTGAGGCATATAAGACTTAGGGTTAAATTTAGCTTAATTTGGAGCTCATTTGGGTTTAATTTAGGCTTGAAAATAGGTTTAACTTTGTAAAAAAATCTGTCAACAATTTCTTAAGTAGCATAAAAAAAGTTGTTTTGATAATTTTAAATATAACACATACATATTAATTCATAAAAGGCATAAATATTAATTACACTATACTCACATTAATATACATGAAACAATAACATTAATTTCATTACACATAATCACTTACATCAATAATTAACATTAATAAACATATTATATCAAACCTATTTCTACACGTTCATATTCATGAATCAAAATTGCTTCAAACTTAATATTTAGAACTAATATTGTATTCACATGAAATTTTAATTATTGAATAATTTAGATTATTTCATACGATATATGAAAGCTCAACGCAAAATAACGTGCACCATAAACATTATACAATATGTCTAGAGAAAAGGGAAATATAGAAAGGGATAGCGCTTGTGATGTTATCGTGGCGGAAGTTGAAACAAATTAGGTCAATAGTGGGAAAAAAGCTTTAGCATAATAGTGCTTATGATGATGAGACATATCCTCTAGGATATTATGTCGGGGCTTTAGGGTTTAATGTGGTAGAAGAACTCATTTATTTTGCTATCGGTCTATCACCGAAAGGAAAATGGAGGAACAACTGGTCTTGTGTTTGTTTATGGTTTGGACAAAGATGATATGCGATAAGCTACATACGTGAAGCACACTTATGAAATGGAAGAAGTCTTTAATACGAACCTTTTACTTGTGGCAATCGATATATTTGATTTATAACAAATGTAACGATGACTAGAATAGTTTTGGGCATGGATTGTTGTGTGTCCTCCATGGTGGATTTCTTTAGCATGAAGAAACGCAACATGAGCATCTAATTATCTACTACTTCCTAGTCTTAAAGGCTATTTTGTGTTTATTGATTCTTGACATGTATAGCAATGATGATGTAATTCATTATAGCAAATGAAGTGTCAAGTAGTTTCATTGGTCTTGGGGTCGTCCAATCACTTTCTTTTAATGATCCACATGATCTACATAGCAAGGTAAAAGTCCAGACAAAACAAAGATAACATAGTCTCAACATGGAAAACAACGAAAATATATCAGCCTATACATACTCCACTCGAATCCTCCTATACATATCTCCATGCCTCTCTTGCACCATGATGTCGGCCTCCTTCTACTCGGCCATTACTATGGCTTCATGATAAATAAATTCATCTTAGAGGATACACAACAATGAAATCCCAAAACTAATCCAATCATTAGTAGATTCGTGATAAATCAAATATATTGAGTGTGAAAAGTAAAATGTTCGTATATAAGACTTCTTTCATTTTATAGGTGTGCTTCACGTATGCAGCATGTCGCATATTATCTTTGTACAAACCATGACCACATAGAACACTTGTTGTCCCTCCATTTTTCATTTAGTGATAGACAAATAGCAAAACAAATGAGTTCTTCCACCACATTAAACCCTAATGCCCCGACATACTACCCAAGAGGATACATTTCTTCATCACAAGCACCATCTCTTTTTGGTCAAGCTTTTCCCTACTGTTACTCTAATATGTTTGAACCTCCATCACCACAACCATAACAAGAATTACCTCTTTCTACATTTCACTTTTCTCTTGATAAATTTATAGTAGTTTTTTTATAAAACCGAACATACCAACATAATAGAAATAAAATTAATGCTAATCATCATAGAATATGTCTGTACAAAATGACAATACGTAACACTAATCATGATGATCCATGGTATGTATAATGAAACGGATAAGTCCAGCGAAAACAAAAATGACATAGCCTAATCATAAAAAACGATGAAAATATGGAACACAACAATGCCTATTGCCTCTGCTACTGGCGCAAGCAAGCATGACCCAATCTTCTAATGGATGTCCTCTAAGACATTGCAGACGACGAAGTTGAAGCTAGTATAGAATGAAAAACAGAAAGCTGTGTAGGGGTATGTAGAAGCTGCTGAGATGAGGAAGAATGTGCAAATGGAGTGGCACCTGAGAATGCATACGATCTAAATGCAGGTGGTTGTGATGTAAACTGAGCAAAACCTGCCCCCCCAACCCATTGGGTGAAAACCAAATGATGGTGGCCTCTCTATTGTCTAGAGCTGCTAGATGACTCATAAGATAGATCGTGTGGTGCATTCATGAACATAGATGAGTGGCTTGGCATCCCATAAAAACCTTAGTAAGGATGCAAATGAGATGCTGCTAGTGTAAATTGTGCAAAGCTGGGCTAGCTGGGATCTAAGCCACTACCAAGAGTACCCATGTGTGGTACAACCTGCTAGTATAGAGGGTACTGCCCAAAGAAAAACATGAAAGAAGGATGGACATATTTTATCAACATATCAATTTACTGCTGCATCTTCATTTTTTCCTCCTGTCTAGTCTTATCATACTCAGAGTGCCCCAAATCCTCATCACAAGGTTGTTCATAGTATTCAATCCTATGCTGACCTATCGACATATCATATCCAAAACCACGACAACAGCCAGATATGTGCCCTAAAACCTCCTCCATAATGTCCTGATCCAATATAGATTGCTTACCTGTTGCAACAACAATATCATCCTCTTCCTTCCTTCTCTACACCATCCGTGCCTAGTTGAAATGAAGTCAACACAATGTCAATATAATCATACAAAACGATGGGTAGGGTATATTATCATTAAATATGAAAATCGAATATACTTACATAGTACTACATGGATACCTTTGACTCCCAATGATCAATCAATTGTCATTTCTCTTTCCTTAAGTAGGTATGTCTATAGTTCTATATTGGCTTAAGCTCCTGTAATACATAATTAGTGAAATTATGAAAAAAAACGTAGAAGATAAACTTACACACCATGTAGTTGTAATACTTACATTTGTAATTGCATGTTGAAGCACAGACTTTGTACAGCCCCTATGGATCAATTTCTGCTTCTTCCTGTTTTTCATATTAAATGTGGATTGAAGCTACACGATTGGAAAAAAAGTAAACAAACAGAATAGATCTTCTGGTTATATATTTTACCACATGCAAGATGATACCTTATAAGTTGGATCAGTCTCTGCGAAGTGGACGAAGCTTACTAGTAGCTTTCTCACCTCCGAATTTAGCTATGATGTATGCCTTCAGTCTATAGCAGAGCTGACTATACAATTTTTCACCAAATAGTTCAGCGTTACCCACCGTTTGTGCGCTTTCCGCTAATTCTTCGGTAGTTCGAATTTCCTCTACACATTACAAACAAGTTAAATGTGTTAGTGAATCGTCAAGGCTATGGAAATCACTTTCCATATATGTTTTTTAACTGAAAATAAACTTACCATAATTCTGTAGATAATTTCATGGCAATAAGCCTTTGAAAACACTGACCACGCCTTTCCTCAGGCTTCGGGAACAAACAACTTGGTTGATGCTCTATGGTAGAGCTTTCTCTAGCAGTTCATCCCATTATTGATGGGCCTATTTATTCTTGAGTCTATGTTCTCCAAATACAGTGAGCAAAATTGAATGCTCTCTCTCACAACATGACTCAGTAATGGAACCCTCTGGTCTTGCCTTGTTTCGCAAATCTCCCTTAAGAACTCCCATATATCTTTTAACATGATACATCCAACGATACTGGACAGAGCTACACATACGTGCTTCCTTTGGAAGATACATAGCTAAATGGATCATGATGTCAAAAATAGCAGGAAGAAATATCATCTCTAATTTGCAAAGAGTTAGGATTATTGTTTTTTCCAAGGACTCCGGTAAATTCACATGGAGTTCTTTAGCAGCCAATCCCTGAAGAAATGAACATCACATCCCCACGAATGGCTACTAGGAGGATCCATTCTAGTAGAATATGATAATCATAGCTCATTAAACCTCAAACTTACTTCATCAGCACCTAAGCAATACGATATATAAGCAGCATATCCATTTGGCATCTTCATCCTTAATTGAGTTATAGACCTCTCTTGTTTGTAAAGTTGATAGTGTATATGCACCTAGTGGCTTGAACATGCGTCCACCATGTTCCTATGGATATAGCTCGGAATGAAGACCCATTTTTTGGAGGGTGAGCCTCACCTTATCTGTGTCTTTTGACTTGCTCTTAAGATAAAAAATAGTCCCCATCAGGTTGTTACATATATTCTTCTCAATGTGCATCATGTTAAGGTTGTGTCATATGTATAATTCACTCTAATTTGTCAATTGGAAGAGTAGACTCTTTTTACACCAGTTTGTGCCATCTTCGCTCCTTCGACGACAGAGCCACTCTTCAATTTTTTCCAATATAACATGCTCATACCAACTCAACTAATCCATAATGTCTGCCTTAGTGAAATCCCTTGATCGGCTTTCGTTTCTACGATGCCATCAAAACTTGCAATGTCACAGCACCATCTATGTCTTGGAGGCAAGAATCGTCTATGTCTCATATAGTGAAACTTACTATTTGAATGCCCACTTATGCAGTCAACGTTACATATAGGACATGTCTTGTAACCCTTGGTCGTCCAGCCTGATATGTCATCATATATCAGGAAATCGTTGATGGTCCATAATAATGCAGCATGCATTCTAAATGTTTGTCCTTCCACCACATCTAGTGTTTTTTACCTTACTTGCCTACAGTTCTTTCAGCTCTTGTATAAGGGGTTGTAAGTACACATCAATGTTTTTACTTAGTGATTTCAACTTTGGTATTAAAAGGAACATCATGATATATGGCTCCTTCATCCATCTCCATGGTGGAACACTATATATAAAACAATAACAGGCCACATGCTATATAATGTGCTCATATTTGCATAGGGATTGAACCCATCGGTTGCAAGTCCTAGTCGCACACTTTACGGAACCAATGTGAATTAAGGGTAGTTTCCATCCAATTCCTTCTACTGTTCGGAAATCCACAAGATGCCTCAACACACCTCCACTAAAACATAATTTTCTTTATGCCACCTCATCTCTGGAGCCGTCTTTTGGCACATAAATAATCGTTGTAATCTTGGAATTAATGGAAAAATGCCACAAAACCTTAACCGGTATTGTTTTTTGTTTCCTTGAATGAAGCTTCCACCATCCTTCACCACATACTAAATAGTTATCAAGATTTTAGAATTCTTCCGAAATAGCACACAATCATTTTTGCCGCATGGATTGTGTTTGCATCCATGCCTAACTGTTTCAAAAACTTTCGCCCTTCGTAGTATGATAACGGTAACAAATTATCAGCCGGTAACAAAAATGTTTATTAAAGCAAGCTAATTGTTGATTAACTTCATTAATTGCTTACCGTTAACCTTTAGATTTATCATTTGAAATATTGCTGATTATAAAGAGAACTTTGTACAGTTTGGGTACACCAGACTCTTTGCTCTTTCAAACATTCTTGTCCACCGCTCTCCATCAAATGCACTACTTTCATATTCGCTATCAACATCATCTTCATTAAGATCACTCATGTTAGCGGCAATGTCTTCCAAAAGTTCTTGATCTGCTTCATCTTCAAATCCATGATGACATTATCATTTACCTCGTCTTCATGTACATCCTCACCATGAAAAGCTAAGACAAGTAGGTCCAAGCCATCTCCCTTCTAAAGAGGTAATACTCAATAATCTAAATAGACTGCCATGAACTATTGAGACAATCTCTATAAAGGCATCTAATCAATCCATCTACCTTCCTATAATTTATAGCAGCTTGTAAAAATTCTCTAACCTCGTTTCTGTATTGCATAGTTGTCAAATCACACGTCATATGCCAAGTTTGTGTAGACATCCTTAATTGGCATTTAATTAATTACCACATTTTATTCATATAAGATATTTCCATTGTAAGTATTCGAGTATCTAATATCATAACACTATCTTCTAAATTAACATTTTATTAAACTCTATACGTGCCATGCAATTAAACACAATAAGTATGTATTAGATAATAATATTTAATAGGTAAATTCTAAATATATATAATTTTTTGAATTACAAGGAAGAAATACAAGACTACAAATTAAATATGCATTAATTAATAAATATATAAATACTAGCATTTAAATAATCATACTTGATCTACGTGTCATGAAGTTAAACACAATAAGCATGTATTAAATAAAAATATATAATTGCTAGATCCTAAATATATATGATTTTTTTAACTACTAACAAGATATACATAACTATGAATAAAATGTACGTTAATTAATAAGTATATAAATGCTAGCATTTTAATAATTGTATTTATTCTATGTATCATGAAGTTAAACATAATAAATAAGTATTAAATAATAATATATAATTACTTAAACCTAAACATACATATATATATAATTTTTTGAATTACTAACAAGAAATACATTAATATAAATAAAATATACATTAATTAATAAATATATAAATACTGGCATTTCAATAATTGTATTTATTCTACGTGTCATGAAGTTAAACACAATAAACAAGTATTAAATAATATATAATTACTTAATTCTAAATATATATATAATTTTTTGAATTAGTAACAAGAAATACATAACTATAAATTCAATATACATTAATTAATAAATATGTAAACACTAGCATTTTAATAATTGTATCTATTCTACGTGTCATGAAGTTAAATACAATAGATAAGTATTAAATAATAATATATAATTATTTAATCCTAAATATATATAATTTTTTGAATTACTAACAAGAAATACATAACTACATATTCAATATACATTAATTAACAAATATATAAATAGTAACATTTAAACATTTGTATTTAATCTATGTGTCATGGTGTTAAACATAGTAAACATGTATTAAATAATAGTATATAATCGTTATATCCTAAACATATATAATTTTTAATTACTAACAAGAAATACATAATTATAAATTAAATATACATTAATTAATAGATATATAACTACTAGCATTTGAATAGTTATATTAAAATTATTATAAAAATTGAACTAGCCTTATGGTGATTGTTGTATTACAATATACTAGCAAAAAAAAGTAAAACAAAAGAGAGAGAGAGAGAGAGAGAGAGATTTACCGTATCTGTTTTTACAAGAGAGAGGATGGACATAATAATGTGTGTTTGTGTGTGAGTGAGAGAGAGAGGAGACAATGTTGTGTGTAGGTTTGTGTGTGTGCATCTATGTGCATGCATGTGTGTGTGTGCACGCGCGCGCACACATAAGAGCCAGAGTAGAGTGTTCTCTGGGATTGTGTCTATGTGTGACAGAGCAAAAGGAAGCAAAGAGAGGGCGGAAAAGTATGGATAAAGAGAATGTCTGTTGCGTCTGTGTTTGTGTGTGTGAGAGTGAGTCTGGGAGCTGCTCTACTTATAAAGCTTAAGGAAAGATGAATTTTGCCTCACCCATTTGCCTCTTCTTAATTGCTAAGAGGCCAAAATTGCCTTTAATTGTATAAGAGGCGAATTTGGCCTCAAAAAATCGCATCCCATTCCGAAAATTCTACTCACGATAAGGCAAATCAAACAAACCCTTAAATAATCAATGGCATTGTAGTCTAATGGTATCTCTATACTCTCTCAAGTGAGAGGTCCTAGGTTCGAATCTCCTCTCTCTCATTGTAATGGAAAAAAAACAAAAACTTAAATAACAAGGAGCCAAATAATTAAGGGATGCCTCTAATGCAAATAATGAATAAGAATGATGGATGGGATTTTTATACCTAGCAAGTGTCTTGGGTGTTTTAAAGTCTCACATTATCAATTTTATAAATATATTTGAATGTATCTGTATATAAATAAATATACACCTTAAACTATTTCTCCAACCAATGGGCTAAAGACCATTATTTTTTTTGCCTAATTTAGTTTCAAGTTAAAAATTTGTATTATTTAATTTTAAATTTTTTTAATAATTTAATTTTATGTTTATTTTGTTTTATACTAATTTTAATTTATATCATTAAAAATAACTTTTTTACAAATTTCATTTTAATTTTATAAAAATTAATACAGTCGGTTCAACAGACCGTAAACTGGCCCATGAGCTGACAAGTTGAATTGAACTAGCCCAACCCTAGTGTTGGTGAGCAGGTTCTAAGTCACCATGACCATGTCTCCTGACCCTCTAGATCTAGGTTGATTCGATGTCTACTTGTATGAGTCATTTGCCATGTAAATAAATAGTAACATAATGAAAAAATATAGGAGAAAATATCTTCTAAATTGGATAAAATTAAACTACAAGATGCCAGTATTTGGAATTAATTTAATTTAAGAAATTAACATCTAGGAATAAGTGTTTTAAAGGTAATCACTTAGAATAAGTTCTTTGGGTTAGAAAGAATAAGTGACATCTCATGATATAAGTTAAATAGGTTATCTATTAAGAAAAATTAAGAAAAATTATTAATAAAAAGATGTCTATAGATATTTTAAATGAACTTCATAAAAAGTTTACAGCATAGTTGAATCATTTTACGAAATATTGATTATTGTTTTAAATTTTAATTATTTAAAATACTGATACTTTAAATGAACTTATTTTAAAATATTAATACTTTTATATATAATTTACCATTTAAAATTTTACTGCATTGATGTTATCATTATTAGTGGGCGGCTTAGATTGATTGGCTTCAAATTTAATAATATATGAAATTGAGAGTATCTACTACATAAAAAGGTCACTTTTTATGTATCAAGGTCGTGGAAAAATTAACTTTCTCGTTAAGGACTTGTTTGGAAATGAATTCCGGCTTTATAGTTATGGTAGGAAAAATTTTAAGGTATGATTATTTATTTACATGGTCAATCCCATTTCTTAACAAGAGATGGAACTGCAAAATTTCTACTATAATATGCATAGAAATTGCAGAGAGAAAGTGTACTATTTTTTTTTTTTTTTTGGCTTAGAGAAAATGTATTGTTTATTTCATCATATTCTGGTCATTTTAACATTATATTTTGATTATTGTCAAATAAATGTTTATTAAAAAACAGATATCAATAAAAAATTAATAATTTTCTCATAAACTGATTAAATAGATATAATACAAATATGATATACAGATAAGTTATATATGCAGATCAGATATAAATATGATACAAATTTTTCTCTAACAATCCAAACATACCTTAAATTGTTTCCTTAAACTGATTTACGTCGCATGAACCTCACGTATACATTACCTAAGCAACAATCTTCATTTTTATCATAATTTGATGCTACATGTAACGTTAATTTAGAACCAAGACATACTTAATTTCTTATATATTGAAATTAGCCTGGAAGCTATATAATAAAAATATATAAATTTAAATGTTTTCTAAATTTTTTAACATGTGAGGTTTCTCTACGTTTCTGAAGTTATTATATTTTTAGTTATTCATACGACAAAGTTTATAAGAAATTGAATATTAATGCCGCTTGTTAAATGTAAATTATTGTAACAATAATACATATAACAAATTCCAATAAAACATGAATTGATGACAAAGCATAATCAACAATATACTCTAAATTTGACTATATAATGGAGCGTTTGCTTAAAATATTGGGTCATAAATTAGACTATCATTATTGGTGATTTCAATTATATTTTATCCAATAGAATTATATGTAATAGGCTAAAGTTCTACATAAGGATATATCAGGTTGGATTCCCCTTCTCTAATATTATAATATATGTGGAAACATTACACCTCGAAACTTGAACTTGCAAGGAAGTTTTAATAGTTGGCATTGTAATTTACATAAAATGTTCGGCAAAAAAAGAAAAAAATTACATGAAATGTAAACCCAACTCCTTAATTTTAAAATTGACAGTTATACAACCACCCTGACTAAAAGTTTAAAATAGACAACTCATAGTCAAAAAGAAATTATAAGGCATGGAAAAATAACAACCTTCTTCTCAATTTTCAACGAAAGCAGTTTGCCAATCCTTTACCACATCATAGCTATTAATAGTAACTAATAATCCCAATAACATTCGGTTCATAGTTGTTAAAGCGTTGGTCATAGCAAAACCCCGTTATATCATCTTTGATTAATAAAATAAATATGATATGAGACAAAACTCCTCCTATAATATTTGATTAAATTCAGAATTCAAAAGTTTTATCCATTTTATTTGATAGTGTAAAAATCTTGGAGCAAGATAAAAAAGATATAAATAAACTTTCTAAATTGATACTTCTAGATAATACTAAGAACATAATCATATGAGATTATTGACATGAGATCTTATCTAAAGACTTCACTTTTTAATATGCTGTAGGATTAAGGAGGTCCTTAAAATTTTTTAAGGTATTAAGGATCTAAAAGAATGAGATTCTTTTTGCCTTTTTATAGTTTTTTTTTTTTTTTTGTTAAGTGTATTATGTAAAAGTATATCATAATAAAATCCACAGGACCTAAGAACTGTGAAAACCCTTAATGATAAAATAATGGAGTTCTTTAATATATATATGTATATATTTTAAATACTTATGTGGAACTCCTTTAGAGTCCCAAGGATAGCTCTTCTACTATCTATCTTATTATCATCTCAGGATCTTTTACACTGCATTTGGCTAGCTTTTTGAAATAGGAATTAATTAAAGGAAAGAAATGAATGAAAATCAAGGGAAATAAAAATAAGTGAAATGTTTATTTCATGTTTGGTAAGTATTGAAGGAAAAGAAAGAAAATAGTGTTAGTGATTGATAAAATTATTCTAATAGTTTTTATAAAATATTAGTTAAAAAAAGTAAATAAGAGTATTTGAGTCATTTTCATCACTTTCTTTTAATTTCTCTTGCTTTCATTCAATCCTTAGAGGGAAATATATATAGCATTTTTTCTTTAATTTCTCTTTATATTACTTTATTTCCCACCACTAAACATACCCAAACTAACACATTTCATCCCATTTATCTCCTTTACCTTCCCTTTTCATGATTTCGAGCATTCCAAACACAGCAATAACCACCTCCAACGTTGTTATTCTCACCAACTCACCGCCGCCAGTCTCACTTTAAAAAATTTAAGATCTGGAACTTGACTTGCTTCAAAATCAATCAGCCTTAAAACTTTGTCTTTTTTAAAGCGGACGAAATTGAACGCAATGTCTACTAAAAATCGCAGGACCACTTCACAATTATAAAATGCGAATTGCTTAACGAAGTTTATGTGGTCACCATTCACTCACTATAATGGTGTTCGAAAATCAAACCCCTAGGAGATATTAATAGATCAAATTAATCCTCTACCGATAACGGTTTCACTTGAGAGTAACAGATATTGATTCTCTCGTCATTGTGTTTACTTTTGAAGAATCACGATTCATGGTAAATTATTATTACGTAAAGTAATGAATAATATTTCATAAACATGAGTTATTATTCAATTATTTATTTTTTAATCTTTATTATAAATATCTCTATATTGAAAATATCTTATATACATATATCATCTCTCTATACTAAAGATAAAGAGTATATACTAAAGATAAAAGAGTATTACAATATTTTATTTTTAATCCAATAATTACTTGTTTTATTTTATTTTATTTTTTTTATAGAAGGTGAACATTGTAATAGTCATTATACCTTTGTTACAATTTTATTAAATTGGAATTCAATTCACCCTTTTTCTATACATGAAAAATGAATGAGGCGTAAAAGTTATAGTCTATTAAAATCTGTATAATTCTTTTGGTCCAATTCATTAATAAAAAAATTTATCAATAGTAAGATGACATACATACATACATACATACATAGAGAGAGAGAGAGGAGTGCAATTAATCCTCTAAACTTTCAAATTTTGCAAATCACCTCCTTAAATTTCGATAAATCGACAAATAACCTCAAATAGCTGAAAATTATCTCCTAAATTTTGATTTTAACAAAAAAACACCACTCAAAATTATCAAAATATATTTTAATACCCCATCTCCTAAATTTTGATTTTAATGTGTTTTTATTAAATTAAAATATCAAGTGTCCATTATCTTGCTAATTTATCAAAACTTACGAGGATTACTAGTATTTGAAAGTTCAAGTGTGTATTCACACTTTAGTCAAAGTTTAGAGAGAAGGTGTCTTTAAAAAAAAAATTCTTTTTAAAGCCTATCCAACTGCTTCACCAGTGTAATTTTATCCTTGCATAATTCACGATTGTAATTTTGAAAATGACCAAATCTTTTTTTTTTTTTAATTTCCATTTCTCTGATCGAATCCAATAAGCAGTTATCTAATTTCTATCCTTCCCCTTTGTACAACTCACTGTAGCTCGTTTCTTTAGTTCTATCTATAGAAGAAAATTGGATTGTCCTGTATCTAAAAGGTATATCATAACTCATGTTCACCAACCACTTATTTAAAGAACAAAAGATTGGCAATCTCTTAAACTCCTACTTTAGCAATTTCTTTCATTGATGTGTGACACAAAGAAGGGTGGTCACACATGAAGTCTCAATATTGGGATTGCTCTTATACGTATCATATTTCCAGTGAAGAGAGCTATTTTATGACATGTAGTTTGAGAGTTACTTATTTTTTACCCATTGTTAGACCATCTTTATTCAAACATTCTTAATCTAGATTCTAAGACTAAGAATCATGACATTAGCGTTTCAAACCAATAAAATAAAGTCTTTAGCTAATGCTTATTCCTTAATTAAGAATTGGCACATAACTTTATCGGATAAATAATTTTTTATTCAATTTGAAAAATTTTCACAAACTCAATAAAAATGTTTGCACTAAGAAATACTTGACACCCTTTTATGATAAAATGTCAAATACTTAAAAGGAGAGGTTCTTTAAATTGTTTGTGTGGAAACCTAAAGATCCAATGAAGGTTTTTATGAAAAAAATGATATTAAGAATTCCTAAGAGAAATTCTTACAATTTTAATTATTAGTTATACATTAAATGAAAAATTAAATGGAAAAAAATAATTTTTTATTTAATATTGTAACAAGTATGTAGGCGGCACCAATTGACATTGTCATCTAATTATATCATACCTTAAATCTTTTCAATAATAATAAAAATTTAAAAAAAAAGGAAGAAGAAAAACAGAATCATATTACATGAGAAGAACGATAACGTCATCACCCAATCAGGAAAAGGAAAACCACGATATCGGAGTACGAAAAGTAATTCCAACTATAATGATTAGAATATAATTAAAACCCTAGTATGACAAGTGTAACCACAACAAAATATGAAACATCCGTCGTAGACTGTAAGTTAATAATTTAGTGTCAGATCGATCTCATTAGCTATATGACTAGGGGAGGTAAGCATGGACCAAGCCAAACTCCTATTGCATTGATGGAGGAAAGAGGCCTTGTTCTTTAAGTGCTTGAGAGAGACAACACTCAATCATAGAGCAACCCCTACTATCATAATTCATAACCTCTCACCTACTTTAATTTGAGTCCTTTTTTCCAAGCCCTAGTGTTGATTCCAGTCTTTACTCCTTATGCACGTTTTGATTGCATATATAGATATTATTTTTATTTTCATTAGTTATGCGTGTGAACTTTTATATCTCTAAGGATAATATCATAATTATTACCTAAATTTTGCATTTTTTTTATCGATTTTTACATATAAAATTTAATGTGGCTAAATATAATTTCTACTCAAAGTTTTACTTTGTGGAATTTTACAACTAAACCAAATTGTACATTTACTTAAGCAAATTTAATAGCACCTTTATATTGTGTTTGGCACGGAGGAATTAGGAGGGAGAGATTGAAAAATGGAGGAAATGAGGGGATTAAATACCATTTCCTGTTGTTTTAAAAAGGAAATGTAAGGGAAGGGAAATGAATAACATTTTTCATGAATCCCACAATTTTTTTTTGTCTTTTAAAAAATGGAGAGAATTATGAAGGAAAGAGGATTATTTTAACTGCTCTTATACTTTTCTACTACTTATTATCTTTTAAGGGCATATAAGTATTTACCATTACATCATATGTTGTTTTTATAATAATTAAAATTTCATACATTTTCTTCCTTTCATTAATTATCCAAACATTTGGAAAAATTCAAGTTCTCCAATAATTCCTCTCTTTTGTTTTCTTTCCTTTCAAAACCTTGCATTCATTCCATCGTGCAAACAAAGTGTTAAACAGGTGAGTAACTAAATAATAATTGATTAAAGCATAATTATAGACAAGGTATGTATGATATTTAATAATTTAAAATTTTAGGTGTAAAAACTTGAGGGATGAATTTTATTAAGGGTACCTTATCAATGATGCCAAAAGCTCACCTTTAACAATATTACATATACCTCTTACTTTTGATTACATGAAAATGTGTTAGGTCAACGTTATCATTAAATACTTATCTTACATAAATATTATATATATTAAGGGTTTGTTTATTTGATTATATTCTAATCATTTTGGCACCTTACTTTTATCTTTTTCAAATAGATATTTGTCAAGAAACAGATACCACAGAAAAATTAACAATTTTACTCATAAATAAACCAAACATATATGATACAGATAAACTATATTGTATATCTAATACAAATATAACACAGATAAAAACCAAATAATCCAAATTACATAATTTTTCTTATGGAAAAAAACTAAAACAATATATGATATAATATTTAATAAAAGGTAAATTACACTATAAAGTCACAACTTTTGGAAGTAAGTTCATTTGATATCATAACATTTCAAATGATTCAAAAGATGTCACAATGTTTGGAAAAGTGGTTTAATTAAGATCTCTGTTGACACATGTTAATAGGAAAAATATTTAATTAAAACTTAGAAGATCTGATACATTGTGACACATATTAATAGATACATCAATTGACTCACTTCTTTAAACATTATAAGCTTTTTTGAACCACTTGAAACGTTTGTAACCCAAAATGAACTTACTCCTAAACGTTGTGACTTCCAATGTAATTTATCTATTAATAAATAATATAAAAAGAAATAAAAGTAAAACATAAATACGTAAAATTTGTTTGTCTACCACCATTGGCATTAGGGCCATTTAACCCATCACAACCACTAATTCAATTGAAAGAGAGAGAAACTAGTAAAAAAGACCTATCGGTTTCACTTAGGTCATGCAACTCAAGTAAAACCCGATTGAGTTCTGCTTGTTTTTCTTTTCATTTTCCTTTATTTCTTTTAATAATTGTGCTACCCCCATCGTAAAGGGTCATGCCACCAAGATCCTCTTTCTAAATAGGTCACAACCTATTCCAGTATTTCTTCCTAATCGTGGATGACTAAAACCATTTTTTTTCTAGTTTTTCTTTTTCTTTTTCAAATATTTTTCTATTTTATACATAATATGATTAGTCTCTCTTCTTATTTTTTTTAAAGAAAAAAGCAACATCATTTTGTTTTCTTATGCTTCTTAATTTTATTTTATTTTATTTTTTAAGGTAAATGTCACAGATCGTGTCTAAACTTTAACAAAATATGTAATTAGTTACATGAACTTTAAAATTGATCAATTTAGTATTTGAAAGAACTTTTTGTGCATGCCAACGGTACCTTAATCAAGTTGTTTTAGGTACTAAATTAATCAATTTCAAATTTTTTCTAGTATTAAATTGATTAATTTTAAAGTTTAGGTACCTAATTGTAGATCTTGTCAAAGTTCAGGTAACATTTGTAACATTATCCTATTTGTTATTGTCTAAGTTAATTTATATATATATATATATGTAATTTAATATTGGGACAATGTCACGAACGCTATATGAATTTGATCTAAATATTCAATTAATTACCCAAACTTTAGTTTGATCAACTTACTACCTATATGTATTTTTCATGTCCAAAACACAACCTCCATTAAATCCATTACATCCGTTTGCACGGCTGTCACTAATGACCTACCATACGTTGACACATGTTTGTAGCCCACGTGAAACATATGCCACATAGATAATTCAACAGAAACTATAAAAAAAAAAAAAAACTAACCAAAGTCATTTTTAACCTCAATGTCGAGGCAACTTAGTCTTCTTCATCCTCTCCAGCTAAGCCTGCATCAAAACAAACATCACCAAAGTTCAAACACCACTGCACTTGACCTTCACTGAAACCGAAAATGCAATACCAACACCCAAAAAATATCTTACCTTGTTCCACTAAAACCCCACACTAGACATCTTAGTCATCAAGACCACCATCATAGCGTCCAATCTTGATCAACTCCCAGCCGCGTTACCCAAAAACCCCAACTAGCAGTTACTCCATCATAAAAAAACCTAACACCAAGACACAATCATGCCTTAATCACTTCCTTTACAAACCCATTTCCTTTTTTCCATCCCTCAACACACATCGACATCGAAAGTCCTATTCAATGAGCTAGCTCTAGGTGTGCCTAGTTCATTAAAGAAGAAGACCCATAGATTTGATATGCTTATGGATTCACACCAAGTCATGACCCTTCGAGGACCATTGAACCCTGACCAAAGTCATCATCTTTATCGCATGCAAGAGCTAACCGAACATCAATTGATGTTTGACGAGTTCTTCGAATGGGTATCTTTGTTCCCTCGCTCTCAATGGACATTAATCGAGTTTCAAATGTTTTCGGTTTGCACTGTCTAGAGTTTATGTTTGTAATGTTCCTATATGGTCTCCAATTGTTTTAGGATAACCAGGGTTAGTCTTTTGGATTTATTTTTATTTTTCTAGAATAATCTATGTGGAAAATAATTTTAGTAGGCTTGGTACACGTGTCATGTGATGATAGGTAAGTAATGCTAGCTGGATAGACGGTACTAACGGAGTTTAGCTAAGTACTATTTATGATTGCGAAAAGTTGAACAAGATAGTAAATTGAACAAATTAAAGCTAAGATAATTGATTGAATATTTAGACAAAGTAGAGATAGACTTCGTGACATTAACTCTTTTATATAGTTGAATAAAATAAGCACTTAATGACTATGACAATGACGTGAATATGGCACGTCGGCATTTAGGCCTCAACGTTTGCTTAAACAAAACCAGGATGTTATTTATCCAAATCAGATAAATATTTAATAAAGATGAAAGTTAGGATAATATTTTAGCGATATCACTAACAATAATACGTCGGTTTTCCTGTTGCATGCAGGGCGATGTATGACTACCATGTTCATAAAATTAATGTACTTAGTCATAATTAACCTTTTAAAGAAATTAGGACACTAATTCAAAGTTTCACACCACGTTAACTTTTGAAGTAATTATTAAAGTCACATGTCTTAAGAATAGGGCTTTTTTTTTTTTTTTTTGGCGGAAAAAAAGAGGGTTTAAAGTATCTTTTCTAAAGCTGTAAACAAAAATAATATAATATGCCTTTTCAAACAGCCCAAATTCCTTTATAATCAGCAATTAAAAAAGCAACTGTTCGTTGATGAATTTGAATGATAAAATAAAAGTTTTGCATAGAAAGTCTTTTATCCTTAAGAAAGAGTGGGTAAAAAAATTCAGTGCAATCCCGCCGTTATCATTTTATTAGTTTAAGTTACGATACTGCTTGCATTTCAAGCATATCTTTGAAACAGTCATTGATGACATGATGGGTCATAGCTACCTTAGGAGCTCTGAAATGCCCTTTACATTGGCATAATATCATGTTATATTTTAAGACTCTTGACTCTTTTTAGTGCCTTAGTCTTCATTGATACTCAATTATTTATTATTCAAGTATCATGCTACACCAAGTCCAGAACACTTTGGACGGTAAGTAAACAACTTTAAGATTGCTAGCTTCGGTTTTCAATTGAACTTTTCGATGTTAGTAGTATTGCTTGTGTTCTTTCCATTTTAGACTGTTTACTTAGGGGTTTTTTTTTTTTTTTTTCCTTAAACCAATAAATTGTCATGTATCCTAAATGATTATTTTAATGATGCTATCTCATTTAATTACATGTAAGTGATGGAAACAACATCTAACAAAATAAAATTAATACAGCTAATTGTTTATAATTGTAAAAGATAAAAGAGTCCTACATTTTAAGTAAAATATCTTCATCGAATTAATTGCTTGGACACAAGACTGTTCATAATTGATAAAAAAAGCCAATTTGATAAATTACCCAATATGAAGTTAATATAGATAGTGTAAATGGTCTTCAAAAGTTTAATTGGGCACTAGGACGATCTGAAAATATATGCAGTGAGCAATCCATCAAAATTCAATGTGACATTACCAAAAGGAAAAAACAAAATTATTAAGATAAACCAAAAAATAAAGTAAAAACACCCACACACACATTAAAAATACAGTTTTTCCTTTGTCCATTATTTTTTCACCATTCATTCTATTTGCATCTCAAGTGTAAATTCAAAACACATTCGAAAGATATTCATCCTCAAAAGGCTCAAAAGATAAACTTTTCTATATTTTCTAAAATTTCCTATACATTTTTTTTACACGAAGACAAGGGCACAATAATGCAAAATCGGTTTTCACTTGGTCTCATGTCAAAGAAACTAATTGACCATTTCCACATATAATAAAGGTGCACCCATCTTTGCTGCGGATTCCGTAATTGCCAATAAATAATGGGCAGGTAACACATTTATACGGCAGCTGGGGGCAAGTCTTTTAATTATTGATGCCTTATTTATGACTAGTAATTCCCCCATGAACCACGTGGATTTATTTATTCCATTAGGGAGTTTAGGAAAAACATGATATCTGTCTGCAGCATGGCATTATTCACGACACATGTGTAATGTTCGAATCACTTACAAGTTGAAGAGGAGTTAATTTTGATGGAACGAAACTGGGGTCAATCTTGAATTATTGACCTATGTTGTAGTATGTATTACTATCAACTAGAGCAAATGATAAAAAGCTTTAACCTTTTTTGGTTTATCTCAGCTATTGGTAATAATTACACGGCTCTTACTCCTTATTGATTGGGGATATTTATTCAATTCCCTTTTTTTTTTATATGGAATCACTAATTAGGATATTTAGTTACATTTTAATTATCAAATAATAATTTATGTACATTTCTATTATGAAAAATATTAAATAGAAATCCCTATCCTTTTACCCATAAATTGTTACTAATTATATTCTCATAAATATACCGTTGTGGAGATTCCACCACTATACTAGACCCCATCTATATATCTACCATAAAGAATCTAATTAATATTTTTTTTTCTTACAATAAAGATATAATGGATATTTTATTTTTATTCTAATAATCTGTTTCTCTATTTTTGTATCAATTAAACATTGTATTTAGGTATGAAAGAATTCTAACAACTTTATTACTTTTTCATCGATTACGTTTCAATTCCCTCTCTATTCCATATAATGAAGTGAATGGGTTGTTATTGTCCAATGATATGAACACTAATAATCTAATAAAATAAAATAGATTCAAATCCATGTCCCATTTATATAATATAGGATAAATTACACTAAAAGGTATCAACACTTAGAGGTTACTTCATTTAAAGTATCAATGTTTCGAATGGTTAAAAAGGGAAATTAGCGTTTTGCAAAGTGATCAAATGAGGTATCAACATTTCACAAAATTCATTAAGGTATTAATGTTTGGATTATTTTTTTATTGAGTTTCCTTAGTTTTCCTTAATAATCAATTATTGATAACCTATTAACTCACTTTACAAAATATTTCAAATTTTCTTTTTAACTCCATACCTTAAATGAATTTATTTCTCTTTTTAATCGCTCAAAACATTGATATCATAAATAAATTCACCTTAAACGTGATTTGTACAATATAATTTATCCACATAATATATAATAGTTGGTAAGGAGAGAGAAAATACTTCAAGAGGTAGTAAACTATCGCTGCCAAAAGTGGCATAATAGTAAGCATGGATCGCTGTCCATTAGAAGGATGTTATTTAATCCTTTACACAAAAACCATGTTGGCGAATAATTTATAAGTACCTTTCTAAGATGATTAGAAAATTTCAAAGTTATACTCTAATCCGTGATAGTGATAAATCAGAACTTATCATATACTAAAACTTCTATTACTAGGAGAAAATGTTCCAAAATTATTGTCATGGGCCGTAACACTCTTATCAACTCGTAACTTCATAAAAAGGATAACATGTAGGAATAAATCTTGTAGAATGATTTCAAGCTTCATGACATAAGAAATTTAAATGTTTATTTCATAAGTCATTGAATTAATATAACAAACACACAATGCGAATAAGTGTGAATACCCCACTAATCATAGCATATACTATTTTTTTTTTCCAAGAAAAGATGAAATTTCATTCAATATAACAATATTATATTAATCAAATAGATCAACATAAGAGAATTGACTGATAAAAAATTAAGGATATAAAGACTCATTTCAATTAAATATGCATATTTTTTCAAGTATCAAAATGTCACTTACAAACGATACGACCGACCACCTTAAAAAACAAATCCCATAGAAGGGATAATATAATCCCTGATAAGGATGGGAAAAGTAAAAAATACAGCAACTTTTGAAATGCTAAGAGAAGGAGCGAACAGCTTTATTTGAAACTTTAAGAGGAAAATCACAATCTTTCAAAATTTCAAAACAACACAACAGCAAAGTGAGCCTCCACGCCTGAATGTAGCCTATGAGGAAGAGGTTGAAGAACAGCACAGTTCAAGTGATTTGAAGAAGTATTACTCCCTTCGAAAGGGTTATTTGAAATATTATATTTTCTTAAAGAAATGCGTTCAACAAAAAACCGTACTTAACATATGCTCTATTCTCTTCGATTCAAAGTCCTCTAATTGAGGGGACCGGATCATGAATTTTGCGATCTTAATATTACTCAAAGGTATTTTAATTTTGATTCCGAGCACAAATAAATATTAAAACATTTTAGTTTACCCAATTATGAAATCAACAGAAGGGAGTATTTAGGTTTTTTTTTGCTAGCCCTAACAAGTATTGCAACAACATGAATCCTGACATGCATTAAAGAAAATGTATACATGGAATCAAAATACCAGATTCTTAAAATGACTAGTCATCTTAACCAACAAGATGAAGCCAATGCATCAAAACAATTATAAGTCTATGTGACTTGCATCTTTATTGCTCGGTTTAGAGATGCAAGACATATTTGTCTCCGGTTTCATTATTTAATTTAAGAAATTATCAAATTTGGTAATTGAATTTTGCATAAAAATTCAATATGATATTTAAACTTTGAAGTGTTCAACTTAAAAAATACATTAAATTTACTATTCTTAACATCATTTACTATATTTCCTGACATAAAAAAAAGCAGTATAACAATATTAGATGGTGTTAGAGGTATTATATAATAAAGATTTAATAATATGTTATCTATTCTACGTCTACAAATAAAGCAAATGATAATAAGAAAATAGTAAAAATAGTTATAAAATGTTTGATTGAATATTAAATTAATCACTAATTCAGTTAATAAGTTAAATTTTCATATAAAGTTCGAATACCAAATTTACTTTTATCCTTAAATTTTTTAAAGATCTCATCGTCACTTTATGTTCATACTGCTTGCCAACAAATAAGTCGCTTCAAGGTTCAGGTAATTTTGACATGGGAAGGTTCAGAATTGACAAATTTGCTTGCACTTTTGCCTATATGATAACAAAATTTACAACTTTCCGGAGCCACAGGACATGTGGAAAGGTTTCCCAGGTTTCCCATTTCTTGGTGCAATTTTCGTCTAGTTTCTACCTTTGGAGGCTAAGTTAATTAAGTTGGATGAGTCCCACATGTTAGCTGGAAAATGAAATCGCTTACCAACTACACAGACCACAAATTAATTATATAATTTCATGCTGTTTCTCGTTTTAAGTTTTAGAGCATCGAGTTAAGTAAGTGTCAAATATTGTCATCAGGCTTCCCTCCAAAAGTTATCTGTCGACCTGGTCACCATTGATGCTTGGCCAGCCCCACGAGGATCCTTGTTATATGTACACAATCTATGCCATCTCATTATAATAATTTCGTCATTTGCAAAATGGCCGACATCCGTACTCCTGTTTAATAATTAAAATATATTACCGGGTGATCTTCTGTGATTTTGCCAAATTTCACCGATCTAAATCGATAATTTATGGTTACAGAAAGTAAATTTCATTAAGTGAATTACATCAATATACAATTACATATGTATGAGACCAAATGGCATTGGACTTTTGAAAACCAATCTATAAACTGACACTATCTCAATTATTCAAATCCGGGTGGCAGAAACTTAGAAGAAATCCAGCAAAATTGCAAAATGAAGGCTAGGACTCTAGCAGGAAAGGTACCACATAGGATGACGAACAAATAATAGCAAAACCTATTGGAAAAACCTATATCTAATAATAAAACTTCGAGATATCTCTCACTTATTGATATAAGGATGGTTGTGGAGCTACAAATACGAATTAAAACTATACTACTTATTGTAGCAAACCTTTTAAAAAAAAATGGTGGTGAAATCTGGATCCGAGATAGGCGGCCAAAGTGTAATGGTTGTTGTCCTATGCTTATATTGGAACAATAACCAGAAGAGAGAAAGGGAATCGACATGAAGTTAGGATAATAGGTAACAAATTTGAGGTTTAACAAAGGGTTTAAGTTTTAAAAACTTTGGACTTTTCCTTGGGAGAGCCAAATTGGGTTGACTGATTTTTTTTATTTTTCTTTTCCTTTTTGTTTTTCTGTTTTGGGAGTTTGAATTTGGTGCTAAGTATAGTTTGGTTTAGTTAGGTACAATTTCAATTAATAATACTACATATAGTTAAACATGAAATGTTTAAGCACTAAGTTTAGTCACTGATAAACCAACAGAGGTCAACCTTACTATGTCATTTGTTATTTATTTGGAAGTGAGGATTATGTGCTATCTTATGATGAAAATTTGATTGAAATTCATTGTCAATTGTCCTAGGGTTTGCTTTATCTTTTTTTGTCATTTTGTCATCTTATTTTAGTTATTTTCAAATAGATGTTTGTTAAAAAATAAATAACAGACATTTTTACTAATAAATATCAGATATAAATAAGATGCAAATAAATTACGGATGCATATTAAATACAGATAAAATAAAGATAAGATACATATGAAAATTAGGCAATCCAAACAAACCACTTGATCAATTGTAATCACTAGTAAAAATATCCATATAAGAGGCATTGCAATGAGGCGAGACTGCCTCCCTTATTGTTAGGGTGCAAATGTGAGAACCACATGGGAAATATGGGACTTGTGTGAAGAGTTTACAAGATGGAAGACTCATTAACTCATTGCGTTAACATTTTGGGTTATAGATGGTGTCAAAAGCCTAATTGTGTTATCCTTCACAAAGCCCATTGGATTTTTCCCATTGAAGGCATATTCCAGACCCTAACAAGTGGTATCAGAGTGCCAGGTTCTCAAAGAAAATTAGGGTTTTGCTGCACTAAGGTTAGGGTTTCTTGATTCCCGACATGGCTGAATCTTCAGGTACAATGATCAAACTTAATTCTTCAATTACTCTATTTGGAAATCTATGATGGAAGACCTTTTATATTATAAAGATCTGTATTTGCCTTTAAGGGGTGATACTGCAAAACCCCAAGATAAATCTGATGCAGAATGGACAATATACATAGGAAGACTGTTGGTTATATCCGACTGTGGGTTGATCAAAGCATTTATCATCATGTTGCTTAGGAGATTGGCGCTGATGTTTTGTGAAAGAAGTTAGAATCTATGTATGAAAGGCAAACAGCCTTGAACAAAACCTTCTTGATTAAGAGAGTGATTAATTTGAAATGTAAGGAAGGTTCTAACATAACTGAGTATTTAAATGATTTTCAAAGCATTTAAAGAACTTTTGTTTTTAAGTTCATTACTTGAAAGTTGGAAAACCTTGTAGTATCAGTTAGTAATTCTGCTCCAGATGGAATCTTGACACTTGCCATGGTCAAGGATAGTTTGATCAATGAAAGAGGCTAGAAAGAAAGATATGGGTATTGGTTTAGATTCAAGGGCTCTTGTTGCAAATAAACCTGAAAGGAATGGTAGAAGCAAGCATAGAGGGAAAAATGATAAATATGACAGATCTGACAAGTCAAGGGGTAAGAGAAACCTCAAGTGTTTCTATTGTGACAAGCAGATCATTTCAAGAAGGACTGTAGACTATGGAAGAAAAAACAAGGTAAGGGTAAAGATGATGATTCAAATGAAGACACCACTGCTGCAGCAGCAAATGGTGAGGTAGTGATTACATGGGATGAGAATTGTATCAGTCTTGCAGGTCATGATAGTGACTGGGTGGTCGATTCTGGTGTCTCCTCTCATGTGACTGCACATGGTGAGTTATTCTCATCTTACATTGCTGGTGATTATGGTAATGTTAAGATGGGAAATAATGAAACTTCAAATATTATAGGCATTAGAAATATTGTTTTTCAAACTAACACAAGTTGTAGACTCATTCTCAAAGATGTGGGACATGTACCAGATATCCGCCTGAACATGATTTCAACAGCAAAGCTAGATGATGAAGGCTACCACAGTCAATTTGGCGATGGTAAAAGGAAGCTCACCAAAGACTCCTTGATTGTAGCTAAGGGAAGGAAGTGTAACACCCTTTACTTAATGCCAGTAAAGCTAAATAAAGGAGATCTGAATTTGACAAATGATGCTACTATGGAGCTGTGGTACAGATAGCATGGTCACATGAGTGAAAAGAGGCTCCAGATGCTTGTGAAGAAGCAACTTCTACCTGATTTCAAAGGTACTCCATTAAAACTGTCTTGCTGGTAAACAACATAGGGTTGCTTTTCAGAGAAATCCACTTAGTAGGAGATCTCATATATTGGATTTGATCCACACTGATGTGTGTTATATGAAAGACATGACAATAGGTGGTGCATTGTACTTTACATTTATTGATGATCACTCTAGAAAGCTTTGGACATATGCCTTGAAGTCCAAAGATCAGGTGTTGACTGTATTCAAACAGTTTCATTCTATAGTGGAGCGTGAAACAAGCAGAAAGTTAATTTGTGTCAGGGATGATAATGATGGGGAGTATAGAGGACCATTTGAGCAGCATTGCATAGATCATGGGATAAAACTAAAGAAGACAGTTCCCAAGGCCCCACAGCAGAATGGTGTTGCAGAGAAAATGAATTGCACCATCACAGATAGAGTGAAGTGCATGTTATCTCATGCTAAGCTGCCTAAGTCATTTTGGGGCGAAGCCATGAGAATAGCTGTGGATGTGATAAACCTTTCTCCCTGATATGCTCTGGATAGAGATATCCCAGAGAAGGTCTGGACAGGTAAAGATATTTCTTATAATCACTTACGTGTATTTGAATGCAGGGCCTTTGTGCATATTCCAAAGGATGAGAGAGCGAAGCTTAATTCTAACTCCAAGCAGTGTATTTTTCTTGGATATGCACATGATGAATATGGATACAGATTGTGGGATCCTGTTGACAAGAAGGTCATCAGGAGTAGGGATGTAGTCTTTCTTGAAGGCCAACAATTGAAGATATTGAGAAGGCTGAGACGTCATCATCCTTAGGCCAGATTCCAAATGTAGATCATGTACCTTTACTGATATTACTGATAGAAGAACTGTAGTAGACACAGGTGAAGAGATCTAAGAGCCTCAACAATAGGTTAAGTTGAGGGGATCTTCAAGAGACAGAAGACCATCAGTTAGGTATAGTCTAGATGAGTTTGTGATGATCACTGACGGGGGAGAACCTGAATGTTATGAGGAAGCCATGACTCATGAATGGTTAAAATCCATGCAAGAAGAAATCAATTCCTTGCATGAGAATAAAACTTATGATTTGATTCAGCTGCCTAAGTGTAAGAGGCCCTTGAGAAATAAATGGGTTTATAAACTGAAGATAGATAAGAACAGCTCACAGCCAAGGTACAAGGCAAGACTGGTTGTGAAAGGATTCAATCAGAAGAAGGGGTTAATTTTGAAGAAATTTTCTCACATGTGGTGAAGATGTCATCCATCAGAGTTGTGCTCAGCATTGCAGCTGGTTTAGATCTGGAGATTGAATAGATGGATGTAAAGACAGTGTTCCTTTATGGTGATTTGGAGGAAGAGATCTATATGGTGCAACATGAAGGGTTCAAGATCAAGAGGAAGGAGAATCTTGTATGCAGATTGAAGAAAAGTTTATATGGGCTGAAACAAGCTCCAAGGCAATGGTACAAGAAGTTTGACTCCTTCATGTTTGATCAGGGTTGCACCAGTACTACCACAAATCATTGTGTCTTCATCAAACGATTTTCCAGTAATGAGTTCATTATCGTTTTACTTTATGTTGATGATATGCTGATTATTGGCAGGAATGCCAAGAGGATTAAAGAATTAAGGATTGCCTTGAGTAAATCTTTCTCCATGAAAGCTTTAAGACCTGATAGCCACATTCTTGGTATGAAGATTATCAGAGACAGGAAGAGCCAGAAGTTGTGGTTGTCACGGGAGAGGTATATTGAGAAGTGCTAGAGAGATTCAACGTAAGCAAAGCGAAATCTGTTTGCTTTCCACTTTTGGGACATTTCAAACTGAGTTCATTTCAGTGTCCTAAAAGCGAGGCAAACAATAAGGATATGAAAAAGGTCCCATACGCGTCAGTGGTTGGGAGTCTAATGTATGCCATGGTATTCACTAGACCTGATATTGCTCATACTGTTGGTGTTGTGAGTTGGTATCTCTTAAATCCAGGTAAGGAGCACTGCTTTATAGTGAAATGGATTCTCAGATATCTCAGGGGCACTTCCAGGTTTTGTCTGTAATTTGGTGGTAGCAGTAAGCTTATGTTAGAAGAGTTTTCAAATGCTGATATGGCTAGAGATTTGGATTCCAGGAAGTCCACATCAAGTTATCTGATCACTTTTGCAGGGGGGAGCAGTGTCTTGGTAATCAAATTTGCAAAAATGTGTTACAATTTCCACCACTGAGCAAAGTATATTGCTGTAACAGAAGCCTGCAAGGAAATCTTGAGGATGAAAAAGTTTTTGGAAGAACTGGGTCAAGAGCAAGAAGACTTGAAGCTGTTTTGTGACAACCTAAGCGCCATTCATCTCAGCAATAATCCAATGTTTCAATCCAAATCTAAACATATTGATGTCAGGTACCATTGGATTAGAGATGTGTTAGAGTCCAAGTAGTTGAAGCTTGAGAAGATCTGTACTGATGACAATGCATCAGATATGATGACCAAAGCTCTACCAAGGAGAAGATTGTTTGCTGCAGGAAGATTGCAGGAGTGATAGAACTCCCCATATGAGTTGGAGGGGGAGTTCGTTGGGATATAGATCCAACTCATATGGGTCTATACCCAAGGACATCCTAAATATACATTGGATATATTTAGAAGAAGACTTGAAGTTAAGGAAGTATTTATAAAAGTCAAAGTTGGTCAACATAGAAATTAATGGTAGAATAATGAGAATTTAATACAGCTTTGAAACTGCCGGTTTTTTGAGTTTCGTTTTGTAATACTCCTTATGATAGTCTTGTAATTATAAATTGATTGAGAGAGAGAAAGAAAACGACACAATTTTATACATTTTTTTATAAACCTAGAGAGAGATCTAGAGAGGGAATTGTTATAAATCCACCGGTTTGTGGTGAGATTGTGTGATCCGCTAGTGGGGCTAGTGAAGATTGTGTTGTATTCCATTATTTCAGTTAGTGGATGATTTTAGTGCGGCGGCGGTCGTGATTTTTCCCTACATTGAGGTTTTCCACGTTAAATCCTGGTGTTGATTGTTTTATTTTTGTTTGAATTATTTGTTAATCGCTTCGGCAAAGAAAAGGATCAAGCTTTTCCTAACAAAGTGGTATCAGAGCCTAACAACTGGTATCAAAGTCGATGGCTAGGCTAGGAATCTCCCATGGTTGGCCCATCATGTGGAAAGAAGAGCTTTGTAACATGATTCGTCTGTGAAACCATGGTGAATAGGTGGGACCATTCACAAATCGGGTTTAGGAGTCAATTTGACAAGCTCTTATTGAGGCGAAATATGGCCTACCCCATTGTGGAGACTCATACTTGAGGGGGAGATTATTAGGGTGCAAGTGTGAGAATCCACATGGGAAATATGAAACTTGTGTGAAGAGTTTATAAGAGGGAAGACTTATTAACTCATTACCTTAAGATTTAGGGTTATAGATGTGTCAAAAGCCTAATTGTGCTATCCTTCACAAAGCCCATTGGATTTCTCCCTATTGAAGGCATACTCCAAACCCTAACACTTGTCTATAAATATGAGACAAGGATACTGCGACAAGTTTTACTATTGATTAGCCTCACTATCTTAATCAATAGTGAAACCTACGTGTTTTTCTTTTGTTTGCACATGACTCACTTTTTAGTCTAATTAGCAACAAGGCTCACCTCAAATAAGAAGGCAAAAAATTTCTTTCACCTTTTAAAAATTTTTGAAGAGGCAAGATTTGCCTCTTTCACCCCCTATATATACCACTCACGCCTCTCTCTTTTGTCTTATGACTCATTTTGCACTGTAAGTCTCTCCTTCGCCCTCTATCAAGATTCTTCCTCTCTCTCAAAATTTGGTTGGTTCCTTTCTTTTATTTTTACTAATGAATTTTATTTTTTTTTATTTTGTAGGTATTTAATAGCAATATTTGCCCTACACTTACAAGTTTTCAGTGTGTTTTCTTCTATTTAAGGTTAGTAAAATTTTTTATTTATTTTAAATTTATATACTATGTTTCATATGTAGGTTAGTTTGTAGTACATAAATATTATTGTTGTTGAATTGCTTAGTGAATAAATAAATGTGTATTCAAATTATATAATATAATATTTATATTAGCATGTCTTGCTATAGGTTGCGATAAATTCCTAGAAAATGTGTTTTGTATGTTATATGTGGATATCTTGTGTTGTTTATGTAGTTTTACATATACTAGAATACAACAAAATTATATTTTAATTAATATTTTCTATTATAAGGCATACTTGTATATGTAGAATATAATAGCAGTGTTATTTTTGTAACAATTTTTATTGAATAAGTCAATGTGTTGTCAAATTTTTAATTATTTAATCCATGTCAATGGTTTTTCTTTAAGGAATCTAATTAATATGTATAAATCATGAAACATTAGAATTTTCATAAAGATGTATAATAGGTTTTTTTCTTCCTAACGTTATAACCTTTTTACAATATGGTCGAATTATAAATTAGTACTTTGATTAGTAAAAAATTAGTAACTATAGGAGACAAATTACTATAGTGAGGTGATGCCCTTTAGTAAATTGAAGCGTAAGATATTGGAATGGAGTTGACACACGATGCATAAACTATATATGGGCACAATATGGATATCAATGAGGAATGAGATATGATGCCCTAATTATTGTGAGTAAGCATGACTATTATGAGTAGCCACGAAATAAGTCCAATGTTAATACCAATTGTGTTGATGACCAGGAGACTCAGCAGTCTTGCAAAATGGAGCATCAACTTTAGGGGTTGATCGCATGACCTCCCATGCCATACTATTTATTCATATCCACCTTATTCTTAACCACCATCACCCACAGGGACCCTAGCTAGCGACATCAATCTAAGCCAGCTACATCATCTCCTGCATCATCTACACCAGCATCTCTTTACCATTTTGGCACCGGCTAATAATTCTTCTTTCACGTGTAATGTTATTATTTCTTAGAATTTTTGTTTGCGATGGGAAGATGTAATTCGTTTGAACTTCGCAAGAAATGCGGGGAGATGGAGAAGGTCTTAACTCTGCTCATCTTTAGTATTCATATTAATATGTATTACTGATTATTTATATAATCCATTTTAAATAAAATTGAGAATGTAAACATACTTCTTTACATATATATATATATATATATTTTCTTTTTGTAAGCATACTTAGTTCTATTAGTATTGAGATTGAGTAGTTCAGCTTCTAATTTAAAAAAAAATTAAAATTATCTCTTTTTCAATACTTTTTTTTATTTAATGTCAAGCGAGAATAGTTATATAAAAATTTGAAACTACTAGAGATCGAAAGCTCCATTTAATTATAGAAGGGGCTAATAAGCACTTGTAATATACTTAAGATAGGCAATGTGCTCATCAATATTTTTAAGGGATAATAGCAGACTAAGTGTCTATATTTTCAATTTTTGATAATTTAATATCTCATCTTTAAATTTTAGAAAATTAGTGCTCATACTTTTAATATATGTGTAATTCGTTACCTCTATTAAATAATATTAGACAAATGTTTATTTTGGTGAAATGATAAGGATAGATCAAGCGTTGTACTTTTAATTTATGATAATTATTTATTAGTTTAGTATCGTATATTTAGATTTTGATAATTTTTTTGTCAAATATATACCATTATCATATTATCAAAATAAATATTTATTAAATATAATTTAATAGGGATATTTACTCATATATACTTTAAAAGTACGATCACTAATTTACTAAGATCTAAATTGCCAAAATTCAGACGTACATACCCTCAACTTGGTTTTATCCTGTATTTTTATCAAAATGAGGAAGGAACTTTAAGACCAAGAAATTTTCGCAATAGTACATTAGAATAGACAATCAATTCTCAACATATTAAGTTCTTTTCTTTTACCCACATAGTACACGAATCATACTGCTAAAACTGACACGCTTTGACTACGACTAAGATCCTGTGCTGTCAGCTTGGACTTAGAGGAGACTTTTTTTTTTTTTACTTGTTAGAGTTTTTATACATGGCAGTAATTATCACTGCCATGCTGTACCTGCAGTGAATTAGTGTGATTTTTCTCACACGTTTGCACAACATTTTTCAACGATGCAAACAAATAGCTGCCCTCCAACCCCCACAAACCCCACCCTCCCAAAAAAAAAAATAAAAATAAAAACAAAGACAAAAAAACAAAAGTTTAGGACGACCCAACAACCTCGAAAGGCATTTCATTTATATTCCAATGTTGCCCCACCTTATTATGCTCTTTAATTTCTTTTGTCGGTTCGTATTCTCGCCTAAAAATCCAGATTTAAAATTGTTACTCTACCCTCCTTACTTAGCGGTCTAAGAAAAATAAAAGAAAAAGACTCTTTACAACAAAATAATATGAATTAATTATTAATTAGCTATCCATATATTTTTTTGATCAATTAGCTATATATATATATCTATATATATATATATTAGCTCCATTTATTAAGGAGTGGAAGCATTAAGGGTTGGGAAAGCGGAATTAAAGTTTTAGGGGTTTGGGTTTTCTTTTTATTTTCTATATTAAGAGTTGTAGGTTTGGATCCATTTAGTGATATTCAAAATCAATATTATATATATATATATATGTGTGCCTTTTCTTTAAGTAGGTTCTAAATTGAACGTAAATCTTTTTTACCTTGTATAAACCATAAATAAATAAAATTACAAGATAATCACATTTTGTAATTTAGGTTGGCTCGATTTGGTTTTAAGAACAGCCGTAACACAATATGATTTCAATTTTTTATATGTGGCTTTAAATTCCGAAACACAACATCTGCAAAGGAAAAATATACACAAAAAATATTGAACCGTTCAACTTACCTTTCCCTTTTTCTTTTCAGGTGAGTTTATGCATCTCCTAGGAGGTAAAAATAAAACCTTTTACTTTATGCTTTTCTTGTATACATCTGTTAGCGACTGGAACAAGAAAAGAGATAAAATTGCGGTTTCAAAAGGAATAGAAACAAAGAAGCAATAATAATTATATTAATTATACTTAAATACCATTAGTAATGTAATAAAATATAGGTACCTAATGAAAATAAAGTATATATACATATTAAAAAAAAAAACCAAATGGTAGCTATTTATTTAGTGCTAAAAACGAAAATTGCAATTTTTATAAGTTGGGTTTTTGCTTGATAAAAGCTAAAGTTCGTGCTGTTACGTCTTCATTTATAAGACGTTACGTTTGTGGAATTGGCATCCAAATTCATAATGATTTGTGGAAAGACTGTCCTTCTACATTTTCGAAATAATAATTCATTAGTGATATTTATATATATATATATATATATATATAAATGTGTGTGTGTGCTTTTGTCCCTCTCGAACCATTCTAAATAAATATCTACTTTAATTAATTGCGTTTATTTGACCCAAGTGTCTACACAATTATTAAGTTCGAAACCATATACGTATCGAAAAAACTAAGATTTTCTTTTTTCTTTTTTTTTTTTTTGCTCTATCTTGCAGTCCTTTTTATTATCAACATGAACCAGAAGACAGGAAAACATAATCACTAAACAAAAACATAAAAAAAAAACACCTAAAAATGCAAATATCAATTAAACAAAAGTCCTCACGTCCTCCTTACTCTTGTCGGGAAAGCGAGCAATATCAATTTGTCTCCTAAACCCTTCTTTCACCAAAAGGAATTATAATTCTTCACTTGATCCATAAGCAAAGTGCGGGTTGAAGCTCGAACTTGACTGGACTTGATAAGATAGCCAGAGATTTCACGGCTGACGAGGGGTTAATTGTAATTCGCTTCAAAAACCCTAATGATTAATGGATGATTAGTTTGGTTCTTTTAGGACAGCTCATTTTTCATTATTTCATTTTCTCATTTAATTTTTCATCGGCCCCATGTCCCATAGTAAGGTGAGTCTAGTCCAACCATGCTTTTTTGCAACTTGAGGTCCTTGTAAAACTTCTTAATAAACTCCTCAGCTGCCACATCTACTTCACCATTCTCCCTCATCTTTCAATGGGAAAGGAGAATCCGTTATTCTCAATTGCCTCACCATTGGACTCTTCCCGAATCCCGGCAACAGAATGGGGATGGCGCCGCCGTAGCGGTTGCCTCCGCCGCCGCCTCCGCGTTTAGCATCTCTAGCACCTTTTGTGCTGAGATGGTAGCCGCTTCATCGTACTGTACGATGATTTCGCAAGCTGGCGGTGGTAGTTGTGGTAGTTATGGTTGTGCTTGTTTCGCTTGTAACCTGTTAAAACAATTCAATATTTAACGTTGGTAAGTTACACCAACAATGTATAACCTTACAAAAACAGATCACTTTCTTTCTCAAATCATCCACCCAAGATGATTAAAAAGGTTTAATTGACATATGAGAAATTATTTTATAACAAGCTTCTTGTTAACAAGTATTTCGAGATGCACGTGAAAAGTAATTACCGAACTTTGCATGGGCGTTGGTGAAGGGAAGGTAGGCGGGGCTATTGCTGCAGCTGAATTCATATTCTCTGGGGGAGATGAAGGACACGTGTGGATCACTAGAACGGCAAGTGAAGGAAGCATAGTGGTGGTGCATGAGTTCACCAATGGCTTTGCTAGCGAGCTTGCCTCGTTTCAACATCAGATGAAGATCAAAGATGAACTTGCTCTTACAGAATCCTTTCCACATCATATACAACACCGCACGTACCAACCCCGTAGCTTCTTTGCTACTTCCGGTTTACTTTGCACCATTTCCATTTTATTACTGAAAATTTTTAAGAGAGAGAGCGCGAGCGTGTGTGTGTGAGAGAGAGAGAGAGAGAGAGAGGTTATGTATGTGTTATTTTGTAAGGTAAATTTGGCAGGTTGCAGAGAGGGGAGTTGAGAGCTATTTAAAGGGGAGAGGAAAATAATAATTTAATACATGAAAAATTATAGTGGTGGGAAGCTTTTTGGAATTTTTAGCTTTTTTTTTTAAATATTTGGGTGATACTTTTTGAGTTTTTGATGATTTTTCAAGATTACTAAAAAGTCCCTAAGGAAATAGTTAATTACTTAAGGATGTCACTGAGGACACAACACAATGATTACGGGGAATCTCGGATTTCGATGTGTTCCAAATGTCAAAAACTACTGTAGCGTATATGTAAAACGAGATTACAGCACCAACTCATGACTTTTCAGTGGCGCTTTTGCCTTGTAATCAGGATGATTATCATCAATAACATTTGGACAACCTAAATTCATCATCATAAGTCAATGAGTTTAGTAGAAAGCACTGTACACTGTGTTTGGGATGACGAAAGAAAAGGATAGGAAGCCGGGAAAGAAATAATTATTTTACTGTCAGATAAAAACAAAGGAAAATAAAGAGAAGCAATTTTTTTGTATAAAATTTTTGAGGAGTCCCGCATTGAATCAATCACTTCAATTTAAAAAGAATTTAGGTGAAAAATATATTGCAAATAACACAAATATACTTATACTAAAAAGAAATTTTGCGATTTAAGATCATTTAGATATTTAACTAGTTTAATAAAATATGTAATTAATTTTGTAACCACAAATTTCTTTCAATTTCTTCTAAATCCCATCGAACCGTTTAATCAGTCATCTATCGGTTAAACTAAATATTGTAATTAGAATATTAGATTTTTAATAGTACAATCACAGTTGGGTATGGTATAAGCCATTAGATAACCGACAAGACCAATCCTGTTAAAATTAATAATAAAACCATAAAATTTTCTCTTTTTATTAGAATAAGTATTTTTTTTCTCTTTTTTCTTTAGTTTTTATTTCTTTTTGTCCACTTTTTTCCTTCGAGTTTCTTTGTCTTATTCCAACATAGTATTAGGATTGATAATTTTTAAGAAGCAGTAGGCATTAAGAATAAAACCATAAAATTTGCAGTGTTAAATAAGATAATACCCCGATGTGTTTATTTTGAATTCTTCCATCTTATAATCAAAATAATTCTTTTAGTAGGATATAATTGGCTAAGTTTCTACACTACCCTGATAAAGAAATTGTTTACATAAATAATTCAAACAAAATTATCAAAATCATGATTTTACTATTCATTAAAATATATAGAATAGAACAAAATCATGTGTATTGTAGGTGGAAAATCGCTCGAAAAGTTCTAGGGTTGTGCAAAAAAAAATACGGTAGTGGTGTTGAGGGATGGTCCAAGGCAGCCATTCTGATACTTAAGTTGGTAGTGTGTTGAGAGAGAGAGTAGGAAAGTGTAAATGAAGAAGTAAAATAAGATCAGGTACCAATTTCTCCTCTTATGCCTTATAACTTTGGGTTCTATTTATAGGTGATAATCATGCCAAAATGGGGGCCAACAAAATATTCCTAGTTCACGTGATGATTCCTAATGGAGAGAAATAAGCGATATGAATCCCTTCACTGGCAGCTGACCTAGATCCAAGCTAGTAGTGTTGAGATTATTGGTGATTTTTTGAAATTGTCAAAGGTTAAATATCAATTAATGTTATTTCATTATAAATGTGTGAACATGTCATAGACATTGAATAGAAGGTTGAATAGGCAAATTTCTAGGGAACTAATTGGGAATTCTAACCCTATATGACTTTGTACGTTTCAGCCTATAATGAATAATAAAAAAATATACATTAGTTTATCATTGTTTTCATGGTACCAGAGCCATGTGAGTTTCTGAAAACCTTTGCCACCCAAATCTAGAAATTCATCAAAATTCTATTAAAAAAAATAACTTGAAGCTTCTGCCGTGGTATCCTACCATCGACATAGTTAGATGTCCATAGACCAAAAAGCCACCAATAAAAAAAAACCTTAATAGTTCAAACAAACCTATATATAAATGCATTAAGTGCAATCAAACAGGTCATTCAAAAAGTCATTGCTTTAAACTGATTGGATATCCAGATTAGTGGGACCCAACACGACATTGGAATTCCAAGCGTTCTTCCATTGCTGCAGTTATTCAAACAAAGGAAGACGATACCTCTTCCACATCAGCAGCATTGCTTACTACTACAAACATTGGAAGTAAGGTCTTCACCACTTCTATACCTGTTTTGAATAGTACATGGATAATTGATTCTAGTGCTACTGATCATATGACATTTGATGTTAGACAAGCAAAAAATCTTAACCCATGCTCTCAAAATTATGTCTTTACGGCCAATGGTAATACCACCCTGGTTGTTGGGGAAAGGTCATCACATCTTACTAATACTTTACATCTTGATTATGTGTTAGTTGTTCCCTCCTTAAATTATAAACCATTGTTAGTCGCTCAGATCACTACTACTTTATCTTGTGTTGTTATTTTCTAGCCTGATCATTGTGTGCTTAAGGACAGACTAGGCAAACGATTGGTTATGGTGTTAAGAGAGGGAAGCTATATTACTTGGACTTGAAGTCAGAAAATTCCAATAGATTACCACAAGCTTTAGTTGTAGAAAGAATTGGTTCTCCAAAGAAGATAATTGAGATTTTACTTTGGCATCGACATTTAGAACATGCCTCATTTGGTTATTTAAAAAGGTTGTTTCCTAGTTTGTTTACGAATTTGGATATTTCTATTTTCAAATGTGATGTATGTGAACGTGCAAAAAGCCATCGTACTTCATTTCCTTTGATTTTAAATAAAAGTCTTGTTCCTTTCATGGTTATTCACTATGATATTTGGGGATCATCTAAAGTTCCCACATTGGAAGGGTCACATTGGTTTGTCACCTTTATAGATGATTGTACTCGGATGATTTGGTTGTGTTTGATGAAATCCAAATCAAAAGTTAACTTGCTATTTTAGAAATTTTATAATACCATTTGTACACAGTACAATGCTCGAATCCAAGTGCTACATGGTGATAATGGCAGAGAATACCACCATTCTGAACTTAGAAATTTTTGGACTCTCATGGCTTAATCCATCAAACCACTTGTCTAAATACACCTCAACAGAATGGTTTGGCTAAACGCAAAAATAGACACTTATTGGAGGTTGTTCGTGCTTCCCTCATCAAAGCTTACATGCCTTTATGTTATTGGGGTGAAGCTTTTCTTTTTGCAGCATATCAATTGTGTTCCATCTCAGCCTATCAACTTCAAGAAACCCTTCCAAGCACTTGCAGAAGCTGTTGTTGTGCCAACAATCTCAAATCTTCCACCTCGTGTCTTCAGATGTGTTGCCTATGTTCATCTCCCCAAACACCAACGCAAGAGGTTAATGCCTTGAGCCTTGAAATATGTATTTGTTGGATATGCTTTTTATCAAAAGGTATACGGGTGCTACCATCCCCCTCCTAAACACTTGTTTATCACTATAGATATTGTTTTTCATGAAGATACTATGTATTTCTCTAAGTCTGACTTTCAGGGAAAGAATATTGAGGAAATCCAGACTCTTATATACAACCTTAAGGAAGATGTTTTGATAGTATTTGATCAAGATGTAGGTGGCCCTAGTGGCCAATACTTGGATTTAAGTGGTGATACCCTACATAATGAAACAATAAGGATAGAAGTGGATGAGTCGGAGCCTAATTATCAAACGTTGGATCAAAGCAAAAATGAGCCTCTCTTAATTGATAAACCAAACCAAAGTAAGATCTTATGAACCATTATATGTCTACACATCACTTGTCACAAACAAATCAGTTATTTGTCAACCAATTATCTATTGTATCTATACCTACCAGTATATAGGAATCCTTATTGATCCAAGATGGAAAGCTGTGATAAATGAAGAGATGGCCTCCTTGCAAAAGAACCAAACTTAGGAGCTAGTTGACCGACCCACAAGAAAAAAACCAGTTAGGAGCCGATGGATCTTTACTATGAAATAAAAAGATAAAGGTGTGATCGAATGTCTTAAGGCAAGATTGGTGGCAAAAAGATATACCTAAACTTACAGAATTGACTATACTGTGACATTTGCACCTGTAGCCAAAATCAATACAGTCGGGTTTTGTTATCTTTAGCTGCAAATTTTGATTAGCCATTACAAGAGTTTGATGTAAAAAAATGTATTCCTCTATAGTGAACTCTCTGAAGAAGTCTATATGGATCTCTCACCAGCATGCTTGGTAACAGAAAGATGAAAATAGAAGGTGTGTAGGTTGAACAAATCACTTTATGGATTAAAACATTCTCCTAGAGCATGGTTTGGAAGATTCACTAAATCCATGACAATCTTTAGTTACAAACAAAGCAATTCAGATCACACATTATTTTTAAAGAGACGATGGGAAAATTATTACACTCATTATATATGTAGATGACATGATCATCATAGGCAACGACCTAAAAGAAATGAAAGCTTTAAGGGAGTACTTATCCAAGGAATTTGAAATGAAAGACTTAGGCCCTTCAAAATACTTTATGGGAATTGAAGTATCTCAAACAAATAAAGGTATCTTCCTATCTAAGAGAAAGTATGCCTTGGATTTACTTCATGAAACCGGTATGTTAACCTACCAACCAGTTGACACTCCAATGGAAGAGGGCCTAAAGTTATGTATTGAGATAAGTCGAACACCTGTGGACAAGGGGAGATACCAAAGACTCATTGGAAGACTAATGTACTTAGCTCACACAAGACCAGATCTCGCCTATGCTCTAAGTGTCGTTAGTCAGTTCATGCATAATCCAAGTGAACAACATATGAATGCAGTCATGTGCATTTTAAGGTGTTGGGATATAGATCCAACTCATATGGGCCTATATCTAAGGACATCCTAAATATACATTGGATATATTTAGACGAAGACTTGAAGATAAGAAAGTATTTATAAAAGTCAAAGTTGGTCAATATAGGAATTAATGGCAGAATAATGAGAATTTAATACAGTTTTGAAACTGCCAATTTTTTGAATGCCAACTTTAAAGGCCAATTTATGTGGCCTTTGAATTTCCTTTTGTAATACTCCTTATGATAGTCTTATAAATTGATTGAGAGAGAGATAGAAAAACAACACAATTTTATATATTTTTCCTAAACCTAGAGAGAGATTTAAAGAAGGAATTGTTGCAAATCCACCAGTTTGTGGTGAGATTATGTGATCCACTAGTGGAACCAGTGAAGATTTTGTTGTATTCCATTATTTCATATAGTGGAGGATTTTAGTGCGGCGGTGGTCCCGTGGTTTTTCCCAATATTAAGGTTTTCCACGTTAAATCCTGGTGTTGATTGTTTTATTTTTGTTTGAATTATTTGTTAATCGCTTCGGCAAAAGGAAAATGATCAAGCTTTTCCTAACAAAGTGGTATCAGAGCGCCAGGTTCTCAAAGAAAACTAAGGTTTTACTGTACTGAAGTTAGGGTTTCTTGATTCCAGACATGGCTGAATCTTCAGGTACAATGATCAAACTTAATTCTTCAAATTACTCTATTTGGAAATCTATGATGGAAGATCTTTTATATTGTAAAGATCTGTATTTGCCTTTGGGGTGATACCGCAAAACCCCAAGATAAATCTGATGCAGAATGGACAATACTACATAGGAAGACTGTTGGTTATATCCGATAATGGGTTGATCAGAGCGTTTATCATCATGTTGCTTAGGAGACTAGAGCTGATGTTTTGTGGAAGAAGTTAGAATCTATGTATGAAAGGCAAACAGCCTTGAGCAAAACCTCATTTAGGAGAGTGGTTAATTTGAAATATAAGGAACGTTCTAACATGATTGAGCATTTGAATGATTTTCACGGGCTTGTAAATCAACTGACAGCGATGAAGCTTGTGCTTGAGGTGAGATTCAGGCACTTTTGTTGCTGAGTTCATTACCTGAGAGTTGGGAAACCCTTGTAGTATCACTTAGTAATTCTACTCTAAATGGAACCTTGACACTTGCCATGTTCAAGGATAGTTTGATCAATGAAGAAGCCAGAAGGAAAGATCTGGGCATTGGTTTAGATTCAAGGGCTCTTGTTGCAAATAAACCTGAAAGGAAGGGTAGAAGCAAGCATAGAGGACAGAATGATAATATGACAGAGCTGACAAGTCAAGGGGAAGATCCAAGTCAACCGGTAAGAGAAACCTCAAGTGTTTTTATTGTGACGAGCCAGGTCATTTCAAGAAGGACTGTAGACTGTGAAAGAAACAGCAGGGTAATGGTAAAGGTGATGATTCAGATGAAGAGACCACTGCTGCAACAGTAGATGGTGAGGTAGTGGTTACATGAGATGAGGGTTGTATTAGTCTTACAGGTCATGATAGTGACTAGGTGGTTGATTGTGGTGCCACCTTTGATGTGACTGCACATGGTAAGTTATTCTCATCTTACATTGCTGGTGATTATGGCAATGTTAGGATGGGAAATAATGAAACTTCAAAGATTATAGGCATTATTGGAAATATTGTTTTGCAAACTAATACAGGTTGCAGAATCATTCTCAAAGATGTAGACATGTACCAGATATCCGCCTGAACCTGATTTCAACAGGAAAGCTAGATGATGAATGCTACCATAGTCAGTTTGTGATGGTGAATGGAAGCTCACCAAAGGCTCATTGATTGTATCTAAGGGAAGGGAGTGTAACACCCTTTACTTAATGCTAGCAAAGCTAAGTAAAAGAGATCTGAATTTGACAAATGATGTTACTATGGAGCTATGGCACAGACGGCTTGGTCACATGAGTGAAAAGGGGCTCTAGATGCTCATGAAGAAGCAACTTCTACCTGATTTCAAAGATACTCCATTAAAACCTTGCACTGATTGTTTTGCTAGTAAGTAACATAGGGTTGCTTTTCGGAGAAATCCACTTAGTAGGAGATCTCATATATTGGATTTGATCCACACTGATGTGCGTTATATGAAAGACATGACAATAGGTGGTGCATTGTACTTTGTTACATTTATTGATGATCACTCTAGAAAACTTTGGACATATGCCTTGAAGTCCAAAGATCAGGTGTTGACTGTATTCAAATAGTTTCATTCTAGAGTAGAGCGTGAAACTAGCAGAAAGTTAATTTGTGTTAGGACTGATAATGGTGGGGAGTATAGAGGACCATTTGAGCAGTATTGCATAGATCATGGAATAAAACTGGAGAAGACAGTTCCTAAGACCCCATAGCAGAATGGTGTTGCAAAGAGAATGAATCGCACCATCACTGAGAGAGTGAAGTGCATGTTATCTCATGCTAAGCTGCCTAAGTCATTTTGGGGCAAAGCCATGAAAACAGCTGTGGATGTAATAAACCTTTCTCCCTCATATGCTCTGGATAGAGATATCCCAGAGAAGGTCTGGACAGATAAAGATATTTCTTATAATCACTTACATGTCTTTAGGTGCAAGGCCTTTGTGTATATTCCAAAGGATGAGAGAGCGGATCTTAATGCTAACTCTAAGCAGTGTATTTTTTTTAGGCATGCACATGATGAATATAGGTACAGATTGTGGGATCCTATTGACAGGAAGGTCATCAGGAGCAGGGATGTAGTCTTTTTTAAAGACCAAATAGTTGAAGATATTGATAAGGCTAAGAGTCATCATCCTCAGGCCAGATTCCTAAAAATGTAGATCATGTACCTTCTACCGATACTACTAATAGAAGAACTGTAGAAGACACAGGTGAAGAGATCCAAGAGCCTCAACAGCAGGTTGAGTTGAGGAGATCTTCAAGAGATAGAAGGCCATCAGTCAAGTATAGTCCAGATGAGTTTGTGATGATCACTAACGAAGGAGAACCTAAATGTTATAAGGAAGCCATGACTCATGACAAGAAGAAAGAATGGTTAAAAGCTACGCAAGAAGAAATCAATTCCTTGCATGAGAATAAAACTTATGATTTGTTTCAACTACCTAAGGGCAAGAGGCCCCTGAGAAATAAATTGGTTTATAGACTAAAGACAAATGAGAACAGCTCACAGCCAAGGTACAAGGCAAGACTGGTTGTGAAAGGGTTCAATCAGAAGAAGGGGGTTGATTTTGAAGAAACTTTCTCACCTGTGGTGAAGATGTCATCCATTAGAATTGTGCTCAGCATTGCAACTAGTTTGGATCTGAAGATTGAGTAGATGGATGTAAAGACAATGTTCCTTCATGGTGATTTGGAGGAAAAGATCTATATAGAGCAACCTGAAGGGTTCAAGATCAAGGGGAAGGAGAATCTTGTATGCAGATTGAAGAAAAGTTTATATGGCCTGAAATAAGCTCCAATGCAGTGATACAAGAAGTTTGACTCTTTCATGTTTGATCAGGGTTACACAAGGACTACCACAAATCATTGTGTCTTCATCAAACGGTTTTCCAGTAGTGAGTTCATTATCCTTTAAATTTATGTTGATGATATGCTGATTATTAGTAGGAATGCTATGAGGATTAAAGAATTGAAGATTGCCTTGAGTAAATCTTTCTCCATGAAAGATTTAGGACCTGCTAGCCACATTCTTGGTATGAAAATTATTAGAGACAGGAAGAGCCAGAAGCTGTGGTTGTCACAGGAGAGGTATATTGAGAAAGTGCTGGAGAGATTCAACATGAGCAAAGCGAAATTTGTTTGTTCTCCACTTTCGAGACATTTCAAACTGAGTTCATTTAAGTGTCCTAAAAGTAAAGCAGACAATGAGGATATGTAAAAGGTCCCATACGCTTCAGCTGTTAGAAGTCTATGGTGTGCACTAGACCTGATATTGCACATGCTGTTGGTGTTGTGAGCCGATCTCTCTTAAATCCAAGTAAAGAGCATTGGTCTGTAGTGAAATGGATTCTCAGATATCTAAGAGGCACTTCTAGGTTTTGTCTGCAGTTTGGTGGTAACAGTAAGCCTGTGTTAGAAGGGTTTTCAGATGCTAATATGACTGGTGATTTGGATTCCAAGAAGTCCACATCAAGTTATCTGATCACTTTTGCAGGGGGAGTAGTGTCTTGGCAATCAAAGTTACAAAAATGTGTTGCACTTTCCACCACTAAAGCAGAGTATGTTACTGTAACAGAAGTTTGCAAGGAAATCTTGTGGATGAAAAAGTTTTTGGAATAACTGAGTCAAGAGCAGGAAGACTTGAAGTTGTTTTGTGACAGCCAGAGCGCCATTCATCTCAGCAAAAATCCAATGTTTCATTCCAGATCCAAACATATTGATGTTAGGTACCATTGGATTAGAGATGTGTTAGAATCCAAGCAGTTGAAGCTTGAGAAGATCCGTACCGATGACAATGTATCATATATGATGACCAAAGCTCTACCCAAGGAGAAGATTGTTTGCTGCAGGAAGATTGCGGGAGTGATGAAAATGCCCATATGAGTTGGAGGGGGAGTTTGTTGGGATATAGATCCAACTCATAAGGGTCTATATCCAAGGACATCCTAAATATACATTGGATATATTTAGAAGAAGACTTGAAGATAAGGAAGTATTTATAAAAGTCAAAGTCGGTCAACATAGAAATTAATAGCAGAATAATGAGAATTTAATGCAACTTTGAAACTGCTGGTTTTTTTTAATGCCAGCTTTAAATGTCAACTTATGTGGCCGTTGAATTTCCTTTTGTAATACTCCTTACGATAGTTTTATAATTGATTGAGAGAGAGAAAGAAAAACAACACAATTTTATATATTTTTCCTAAACCTAGAGAGAGATCTAGAGAGAGAATTGTTGTAAATTCATCGGTTTGTGGTGAGATTGTGTGATCCACTAGTTGGAGTAGTGAAGATTGTATTGTATTCTATTATTTCAGATAGTGGAGGATTTTAGTGTGGCGGCGGTCCCGTGATTTTTCCCCACATTGAGGTTTTCCACGTTAAATCATGGTGTTGATTGTTTTATTTTTGTATGAATTATTTCTTAATTGCTTTGGTAAGAGGAAAAGGATCAAGCTTTTCCTAACAAAAGGATCTGCTCCTAGAAAGGGGATTCTATTCTCTAAAAACACAAACAAGCAAAATATTGAGGCATATACAGATGCTAACGGGCCAGAGCGATTGATGATAGGCAATCAACTTCGGGATACTTGACCTTTGTAGGTGGAAACTTGGTCACATGGAGGAGCAAGAAACAGAATGTTATTACAAGATCTAATGTAGAAGCTAAGTACAATGGAATGGCTTTAGGAATTTGTGAAGTACAATGGTTAAAATTTATCTTACAGGATTAGGCTATCCTTTAAAGCAACCAATTCAGCTTTACTGTGACAATAAAGCAGCATGTGATATAGCCTATAATCCAGTTTAACATGACTATACAAAGCATGTCGAGGTAGATAGGTTCTTCATTAAGGAGAAACTGGATGGAAAAGTTGTGGAATTACCAAAGATCCAGTCAGAAGATCATTTAGCTAATATCCTTACCAAAGCAGTATCCAATCGAATGTTCTCAAAATTTTTAGATAAGTTGGACATGTGTGACATATATATACCAACTTAAGGGGAAGGGTTGAGATAATTGATGATTTGTTGAAATTGTCAAAGGTTGAATACTAATTAATGTTATTTCGTTATAAATGTGTGAACAGGTCATAGACATTAAATAGAAGATTGAATAGGCAGATTTCTAGGGAACTAATTGGGAATTCTAACCCTATATATACTTTGTATATTTCAACCTCTAATGAATAATAAAATATATATATCAGTTTATCATATTTGTTTTCAAGTGGTAGTGATTATTTAAGGAGAGTGGCCTAGCAAGTACAAAGCAATTTCTTCATAGTGCCCTTGAGGAAGTACAACAGGCCAGGAAGGTCTAAAGTACCTCCAAGGAGATACGAGGGACCAAGGAGATATTATTGGATTTGTGACTATTTAGAGGAGAACGAGCTTGAAGGAGGAGAACCTCAATTTGGGTCCTTATGTGCACAAAAGGAAGGAGACTGACTTCTAGACCGGTGAGTGACTGGAACCCATGGCCAAGGTAGTCTAGGGTACTTGATGGGCTACATGGATCCTGTCGTTAGTCCTATTTGCTAGTGTTGGGCTTATTAGCTCATAATCAAGTAAAGCCTACCAACATCAAGCAAAATCAGTTAAATCATAAACATGCATAACCATAAACCTAAACTCATAATCCTACTTAAAATCTGTATATAAACAAATTTACATTTATTTTAATAAAGAAAAGACAATAAAAATTATAAACCCGTATGATCATATACTTGACTCGCAATTTTGTTAATTATGCAAAAAAACCACTAACTTTCTCTTAATCTAAATTCACTTCTTGTAAAATGTATACCTAATATTCCAGAAATATGCTGGCCTTCCATTCTGCACTTAATTTAAGTAAATTCACAATAGAATATACAAAGCTATGTAGTTTGGATATCAACTGTTTATGAATTTATATCATGTTTAACCTTAGGTGGTTCTCATGTGATAATAATCTATAAAGTAATTACCAAGGGACTATCTCTACATTTTTAAGTCCGTGTGTGTGTGGTGTGTGTGTGTGGTGTGTTGGGGGGGGGGGGGGGGGGGGGGGGGTGGGACGTTTAATAGTCATCTCAACTTTTCGCTAATATTAGCATCTTTGATTCTTCATGAATATATATATATATGTGATGTTTACGCATCAATTCAGTTAAGTATTATATATTTCAATGGAAATGGAGGAATTTAAGTGAGACGAACAATATAGGTAATAGGCACGTACTCTAACGAAAACCATCGGTTCCCCTTAGGCTTTCTACAACATGACCTTGGGTTTGGTTGTACAACTATACATTGTAAATTATTTGGTATGTTTTTGGAAAGTACTCAACCATATATGTAGAGGTTTGAGAACGCTACAGAGGTTAAAAAATGTTGAATCATTAAATAATTAAGTCCCTTATGAGATTATTTTAAAAATTATAGTTTTTCTTCACATTGTTAGTGTTATTTATGAAGAATAAATAGATACATATTCTTCGAAAACAAGCCCTGACTTTTTCTTTAAATAATTTCTCTCACCATAATTATTTATCGAGTAACTTCTCTTTGCTTACTTGTAAGGACTTTATAAACTACTTCTTCTCAAGAGCCTAACCATAATATCCATAAGATCTTTTAAATGGATTTTTTTTTTGTAAGTCATATTTACTTTTACACAACATCTTGATTTTTATATTAAAAAATAAAATATTTTGAATAACTCACTTTTTAAGATTAGAAATTGAAGAACTTCTTCATATCTATAAGAACATTAAAAAGTAAAGTTCTTAACTTAGAAACCCATGTCAATAACCTTAGATGTGGATGATCTTCTTTACTTTATATTTATTTATTTACCACTAAAATTAGACATCTCCTTAGGTCGGTTTGAACCAAGACCCGCGAACTAGCCACAGTAGGTCTAACATTAGTCCCATCTTGTCGGGGCAATTTGGAACTGCTAAGGAGACCTACCGGCTTAGTAGGTCCTACACAGGTCCATCTCATACAACCATCCGAACCGGCGGGTCCAAAAGGGTCTAACCAAATTAAAAAATATATATTTTGTTTTTTAGAAGGTGGAAATTTTAAAAAAAGAAAAGAGTTGGCCCATTTTGACCCATCTTGTGAACCGGCTAGTCCATAGATCCAAACCGATCTGCCATCAAGACTGGGCGGTTCTGAATACATGTTTTGAGGACCTAGTGGGTCAGGTCCACAGGTCGAACTTGACCTTTCCTCAGGAAGATATCTAACTATAATAAATATATAAGATTCAAACTCCTTCCACATGTTTCCTTTTATTTTTATTTATTTATTGTCGATTATTGTGTTTACATTTCTCCTTCCACATCATTACCTTCTCAAGTTTAGTGCTTATTACTATTTATAACAACCAAAGCAAAATCAAATTTTGGCTGGGGACATAGTAGGATACCCAATCGGCACTAAACTAGTTAATGGAACTGATCGGCGAGTTTTTCTATAGTCTCTTCCTTAATTATGTTGCTAATTTAATGCTACTTCCTACTTCATTGACTCGATCTCAACCATAAAGGAGACTTAAAAATAGTTATTAAGTTAGTTAATATACTAATAATCATATTTATTGAACTTGATGGTCCCATTAACACTATAGGAGTTCCCACTGACTTGGCTGCCTTAGTATGAAATTGTACGAGAATTTTTCAGTGGAAAGTTATAAGGCCATTAGTTTTGTAATATCTTTATATAATTATTTCTTATTGTGATTGTAATAAATTGTCATGCTTTTGTGGTTTCTTGGCCTAAGTGAGGATTTCCATGTAAAGTTACTAGTATCAACCTCTTTCCTGATACCTCCTAGATCTCATTTCCATTGTGTTTCCGTTTTAACATGATCTTGGAATTTTTATTATCTCTTTATATCTTCACAAGTAAGCTTGGATCGGATGATAAAGAAAAAGAATAAAAAAGAAAAAGAAAATAAAAGAAAAGGCTTACGTTTATGTGTTTTTTTTTTTTTAGAATCCAAAGATACACGAGTCTTTTAAAGTCGCACATAACATGTAAGATTAGATTGTCAAATAGATATCAATGTTGCACTTGATTGGCATAAAAACATTATTGGAAGCTGCACTCGCATACAAAATTGAAAAATCAAATCAACTAAAGGTGTGAATAGATAATTAACATTAAATGTTGATTTTTTTTTATGGTCAAATAATTTCTTTAAAGAATGGTATATGTGGGAGGTTTAGCAAATCCTTCATGTATTTATTCTAACCTTTTAGAATATCTAATTATTTAATATACATTAGCTATTTTTTAAACTAAGTATTCTTATTAAACTAGGAAAACTATACATTATAACCAAATTATAAGTATATTAAATTTGTGTGTACGTATTTTCTTTATTATTTGAGACTAAGATTAATTAAGGAAAAGATTGAACTAGTCATATTCCAAATTTCACGGTCATCTTGAAATTAAGTAGAAATATGATTGGTAACGGTTAGGGAAAGTAAAAAAAAAAAAAAGGATTATTTTCTTGGAGTTATATAACTTAGTTAAGAGTCGAGAAGGATTAAAAACATGTAATTAATTGGAAAAGTGATACTACATTATTAGATTTTATATAAAATATATTTAAAAGGATTAGAATTCACTAAAAATTCTCTTTTTTTGGTCAATATACCGGAAATGAGTAAATTATATTGCAATATCATAATGCTTAGGGGTAAATACATTTAAGGTCATAACATTTCAAATGATTTATTTGAAGTCACAACAATTAGAACAGTGGATCAATTGATATCACTATTGATATGTGTCACAAGGTGATGGGTTTTTTGAGTTTTAATTCAACTTTCCTCTTATTGACACGTGTCAATGATAACCTTAATTGACCCACTTCTCTAAACGTTACTCAAAACGTTTTTTATCTTAAATAAACTTATATCCAAACGTTGTAATCTTCTAGTGTAATTTATCTTATTGGAATGAAAAATTTAAATCTAACCCATTATATTTGAAAGACCAATAATAATACCACTAGCACTCGACTGTAAGGTCATAAAAAAGAAAAAAAAATCATTTCCTTATTAATAGAGATTTTTAGTTTTTATATTTTCAACCACAATAGCTTGAGATACCTCATAGATGGAAACACCACACATATATTTATGATCGCCTATTTTTTCCCAAATCTAGCAAAGTCGATCGCATTTAATATCATGAATGTGTATGTGGAATATCTCTTATTCAAACATTCCCCCATTTCTTGTATCATAATTCTCATCCATAATCATCAATCCATTCCCAATCGAGCTATAAAAAGTTGTCTAGCAGACCAGTTTTTTAATAACCAAAATCATTAATATTTATAGCAAATATAATTTGAAGAATTTTAATATTTATCATGTATCATGGGGTTGCAGTAGGGATGCAAACGAGACGGGTTCAAGACGGATTTTTTTAAATCCAAACCCGACCCGCTAGGGTTTTAAGGAACTCATAACCCGACCCGACCCGACTACATGATTTTCAACTTTTTTTCTTAAAAAAAAAGTAAAAGAAAGAATTTTGTTTTAAGTTATTAATGATACAACACTTATATTGAAAGAATGAATTTTAGATAATGATATCATATAAAATTATGCAAACACTTTATTTCCACTTACTTTCACATACATAGAATATAAATGGGTTCCTTGCTTTAATAACTTAATATTTTTAATTTTTTAATATTTTGAATTTATGCCAGGTTGGGTTTTCCCAATGGGTTACATAATAAACCAAAAACCCGACCTGATAACTTATCAGGTTTTTTTTTTAATCTCAAAACCCGCCCCAAAACCCTATAGGGTTTTTAACAGGTTGGGCGGTCGGATACCCTATAACGATCCGCCCTGCTTGCATCCGTTGGTTGTATACGGTTCGCATTTATGAAAAATTCTAAAACTCAAACCGTTGATTGTTGAAAGCTTGCCTACGTGCAACTAAATAAACGGCACAATTTATCTCTTTTGTATATCCCATTCCTGCTTTTTTGTTATGTGGATGCAAGGTTGACATGAGTCTAGGAATTTTCTGCTTGCGACTTATCAGAGTAAATGCGATAGGATATACATGTACATACATAAAAGAATGTGAATGTAGAAATCTTGAAAATTGCCAAAAAGATTGCAATAGGAGTTAAGAAAGGACGATGATAGAAATGAGGAAGAGAGTGATATAGCAAGAGAATGGAAAGAGATTATGAATTATGAAGGAAGAATGATTAATGGAAAAAGGTTGAAAAGGGGTTGAAAGGATACTAGATAGTGCATGTTGAGATATAGGAATTATAGAAATAGACTAGATCTTAAGCTCTTTTAAAAAGGAAGAAATTTTTGGGAAAAATCCAACAAAATTATGGGGAAAAAAAAGATCACATGTAAGCTAGATATAATAAATCATAATATAGAATTTACTCAAAAGCAATGGAATGTGATAATATAGACAAGTTTTTTAGGAACACATAAAAGAACTACTGCAGTTATGAATCGTAGATCTCTGACAACAAAAATAAAGTCCAGTGTTTATAGTAAAAAAACATAGTGAGATATTAAGAGAGAAGTCAAGAATGGTCATAGATTATAGAAAATTAAATGAAAACACAAGGGTTGATACATATAATTTCCCATATAAAACAAAATTAGTCAATAGGTTATAAAAATGCAATGTGTTTAATAAGTTTAATTGCAAATAAGGATTTTTGCAAGTAAAGATGGATGAAGAATTATGACCATGGACAGTATTCACCTGCCCACAAGGACATTTCCAGTGGAAGGTAATGCCATTCAGATTAAAAAATGCACCATCTGTCTTTCAAAGGAAAATGGACATTACATTTCAAAACATGAAAGAATTAACTGCTATATATATGGATGCACATTTATTTTCTCCAAAAATGAATAGAAGGACACGGGACATTTAAGAATGGTTCTTTTAAAATTGAGAAGACAAGGAATTGTGGTTAACACAAAGAAGGCACAGTTCTATAGGAAAAATATAGAGTTCTTAGGAGTAGAAACGGGATATGGAAGAATTAAGTTACAAGACTACATCATCAAGACATTGTACTTGACTTGAACAGATGGACAAAAAACAGTTGCAAGCCCTCTTAGGACAGCTAAATTATGCTAGACCTTTTATAAAGGACCTTAATTCTTTTGTAAGACCTTTTTATAACAAATTGTCTAGTTTTAAAAAACTCAACCTAGGATGACTTGAAACAAATTAGAAGAATAAAAGAGGAAGTGAAAAAATTGCCAAAATTAAGATTACCTCTTGACACAAATTTCTTAATAATAAAATATGATGGATATGACATAGGATAGGGGGAATACTTATAAGAAAACCTCACAAGTATCCAGAAAAGAGTATAGAAGAAATATGCAGGTTCACCATCAGAAAATATAAGGAAAGAAATTTACCCAACATAGATAGAGAAGTAATTGCGGTCATAAATTCTTTAGAAAATTTCAAGTTATTTATTTTAAATAAAAAAAGAGATGTTAGTTAGGACAGATTGTGAAGCAACAATAAAGTTTCATAAGAACACGAGAAACAATAAGATGAGTAGAAGAAGATGGCTAAAGTTTCAAGACAAAATAATAAATCAGGCCTACAAGATAGATTTTGAACACATCAAAGGAAAAAATAATACTGCTGCAAACGAGTTATCTCACTTCTAATATAATTTGATTGTGTTTCAGGGAATGGATACATGAAGGAATACAGAAATTAGCCTGAGGCCACAAAAAAAGCAAAACTTAAGCCAAGCAAGAAGCTTGTCACAGATAATACAGGCAAGATACATAGGGAAAGATCTGGACAATATATGCATGAAACAAGATTATCCCTTAGCGAAGGACCACAAGTTATGGTAGGAGATATATCTTTACCTTACCCAGTAACTTAATATCTGTTAAAAAGGAAGTACACCAAGCTTTTATTCATGGGGTATGGTTATTAACTAGCTAGGATAAATTTAAATATGTAATTTATTGTGCACTGGCAATATACTTTCGACAAACAGAAGCACAAGAAAAATTTACAGGAAAACAGGCTGAACAGGAAGACAATTTTAAAAACAAACAAACATACAAGAAAAATTTTTGAAATATATGGAGTAGCAAGAGAATATTGGGGAGATGTACTTGCCCAAGTTAAAAATTATTCGAGTCCCACATGGAGGGTTTTTAATGATATTGAAAAGGGAAGAAATTAGGTAAAAGAAATATTGAGAAGACAAAACATATATTTAGCCCGTGCATTTAATAACTTTGGTAGTTTTGAGGCAACAACAAGAAAAATGGAATTATAGGCAATTGTGCTACATTTCAAGACCTAAATCATTAAATTAGATGCTTTAATATATACATGAAGTACATCTAATATGATAGACGAAAGAATTGCACCACAAAAGAAGTTGAGAAAATTGAAGTATGTTGGATAAGCTCAGATATTCTGGAAACGCAACAAAAGAATATAGGCACAAAAAGAATCATAAGATTAGTTTTTTCTTAGGAGAACAGTGGGGAACCCAATACATAGTAACACAATACAAGTATGGAATTTTGGAAAATCTAGAGTTAGATGTATTATATGCTTAGACTTCCTACCATCCACCCATCATGGTTTATTACTTACTAGATACAGTGTAAATATATTAGGACAATAAGTCATGGGATTTTTGCCATATTTAAACAAGACAGAACCAGACATTAGAGTGCTACATGAGCGTGATGAATTAGGAGAAAAGAATCTGACTGCAGAAACCTTGGAGATTGCAAAAGAGGTTATAACAAAATGTAAATACAGGAGTTAAGAAAGGAAGATGATAGAAATAAAGAAGATAGTGATATTCTCTATATCCTAGGATATTAAAACTGATTAAATGTACTTTAAGTTACTATTAGGAATTTATGTTACTATATCATGCTTCATAACTCAATCTGTTCATTAATCGTGTATGAAAGTTTAAACTTGTAACCCAGTCCATTTGATAATTGTGTCTCATATTTAGGTAGGAGAACTTATTTATATCAAAAAGAAAAGTCTATAATGGATTCCATCTTAATCATATTACCTAATAAAATAATTAGAACAAAGGTCCTTGCAAAATTAAAGACTAAAAGAGAAAATAACTTAAACTTTTAAACATGACAAATTATAATACAACAAACCTTAAACTTAAATTAAGTAAGTCTAGTTAAATATAACAACATGAATCATTTAATTATTGCTATATCATATTAATTTGTTTAGCTGAGCCATGACTTAATCTGATATTAGTGATAATATTAAAAAAAGAAAAACCACTTTCCTTCGCTCGATCTCTAAAAGGGATCGTTGAAGAATTTATATCGAAAAGGGGAAAAAAAAAAAGGTTCAATAATATGTTGCTAAAAATAATAATAGGTTATCATCTTTTTTATCTTCTTTAGTAATTCGATTTCACAAACCCAATGGTTGTGTTTAAAGATCATGATGTCCAAAAGGTAGATTTAAGTCTTTTAAATCCATCTATATACTCAGCAAAAGTAAGTGCATTTATCACATAGTGCATTTTTTTAATATCTCAAACGCTAGAATATTTTGAATATATAGAAAACAACATCTTGCAATATAAACATCTTAAAAGAATATGCTTAATACTATGAAAAAAAAAAGACCAACTTTTAATAGGGTTATCAAAGATATGAACATCACAAAATAGAATATGTATATTATATCAACAAGGATACCATGAATCATACTTACGGCATTTACAATTTAATCATTATACATGTAACATCCCTGCGATTCTATAAGTAAAGTGAAGTCCCCATTTTCAGCAAAGTATTGAAGTCTTTGAGTTTCCACTTGAAATGCCATTAATAGAAGTGTCCCAAAACATAGATATGAAGTAAGGGACCAAACTATTAGTTACTTAGTATAACATCCCTACAAGAGTTAGTTAGAACTTAGTGGAAGACCTTATCTGACCTTTATAATGTTTGAGCTTTTTTTTTTTTTTTCCTCTTTTTATTGTCACAAATTTGTTTACAATAGTGCCTTATTGTGTCTAGGTTAGCAAGTCATGTACAAAATTAGCTCTGATAGTCAGGAATCGATACGTGAACCCAAACACGATAAAACACAATTATAAAAAAGTTTTATTAAGGAAGAATCCATAGAAATAATAAACAATTCAAACCCAAAAATGACAAATTTAATCATGTCAAGATCTAAGTTTGGGTCCCAAATACGTTTATGAACCCTTTTTTTTAATTAAACAAACCAAGGTTACCACAATGGGTTCCATCCCGAGCTCGTCAAATAATATTATTATTGTTTTATTATTCTACTTTTTATTAAATAAAAATGGACAAATAAGATTGCAATGGTGATTGAGATTAGATTACTTAACCTTGAGCTTCTCTACTTGCTACTTGATGCGCCATTTCTTGTTAGATTTCTCTCTCGTTTTTTTATCAATCATATAATGTGACTATTGACACTAAGTTTGGTTGGGTTTCTATTTATGAAGCCTAATCATATTTGTATTCATAAAGTTTTTATTTTTGTGTAACACTTGGTGGTTGTTGATGTTTATTTAGGATATTGAAGTAGTTCCTGTGGTTTTTTTTTTTTTTTTAACTATGTTCTAAGGGCTAAAATTATATTCAATTAAGTTCTTTGATGAAAATTTTTCTTAAGTTGATTTTTTTTTTTTATATGGGTTGATTTTTTCCAATCAGCACCACATGTTCTGGGCAAATTTCTATGCATGATAGCATCCTATTAAGTGATTTCCTCAAGTGATTTTATATCCTAAAAAGCTTTACACTCTAGGGCCGTTGGAGGCAAGAAGGGGATCTTCAAAGTTTTTCCGTGAGTATAGCTTTTTTAGGAATATTTATAGCATCTGTTTTACTTTTAATCTTCCATGACTATATATTATCATCATGGCTACTTGAGTATATAAATATTTCCAACTAGAAATATATAATTTTTCTTCATGTAGTTTGAAAGATAAAGTTATCTTTAATTGTATATATTTCTCGAAGTACACAATATAATTTACTATATATGATATAGCTTATTACAACATCTCCTTGATAACATAATAACTTCTTGTGTAACCTTAAGATAATGATTGGTTTTAATAGCAAGATATAATATCTATTGATTAACAACATAGGATCCTATCATTTTTTAGTTATGATAATTATGATCTTCCCATATCATGCCTATTTAACATTACATTAAGTCTTCAATATTTTCATCAAGTGTCAGTATTCTATAGTAATATTATAATCTCTTCAATTTAATTATATAGATATAATATACCATACATAATTTACTAACAACATATACCTAGGGTAATATCTATTTTAAATATTAACTACCAAGATAATACAAAATATTTAAATTTTAGTAAAATTTATATGTTTTTATGTCTTCTTAATCAATACATAGATCGACTTGAGATAGGAGACACAGTATAAATGAATTGGATTACGGTTTTAGATTTTTATACATGATTAATAAACTAGTTCAGCTATGAGTTGAGGTTTTTAAATGAGAATCCATTTGAATATGGATATGAAATATGACGTGATAGCATAAGTTGCCAACATCATGCCACATTGTGAGCCCTATCAAACATAATAAGTTGAAGGTTAGAAAAGGAAGTGTGAGAGTTCTATTATTATATCAAGGAGCACTAGAATGTAAAAGTTATAAAGAAAAAATATGATTATTGTATCTGTATTAACTATGAAATAATTTCTCTTTTTAATAAGTCGAATCTTATTTGACAGACAAGACTATATCTATTGAATCATTTACAATAGACATAGGCTAAAAATAAATATTTTAAGTAGACATCGGATTAATATCAGTTTATGTTATTAAAAATAAAATTAAAATTGGAGATTTCTTTTATGGGCTCCAAACATTAGACGGCAAAGTTTTTAGCTCTTTAGTTTGGCACCTACCTCATAATATAATTCGAGCACTTTCTCAATCAAACCGCAATAGACAGTCGGGATCATGATTTGGCTGATCTATCGTTCAGGATGAAATTAGGGATGCAATCGGGGGCGGGTCATTATAGGGTACTCGCCCCGCCCGAACAGTTAAAAACCCTATAGGGTCACGGGACGGGTTTGGAAAATTACTTGCCGACCCTATAGGGTTTCGGGGCAGGTTCGGGTCACAAAAAAAAACCCTATGGGTAGCCCGAACCCGTCATTATATAAATAATTTAAAAAATTAAATTTGAAATTTAAAATTCACAATTATGTAATATTTTTCTTCATGGACTTCTGTTCAGATAGATTTTTGAAAACGATGCATCCACTATGATTCCTTGTGTTTGTTTTCCGTAGCACATGGAATACGAAAAGATGCAAAATCAACTTTCCCTGATAAGTTTATACCTATGGACGTGTAGTTTCACTATTTTCTCTCATGGATTCATCGCATTTTCTCGTAGGTTCCACATTTTAATATCTTTTTTCCGCACTATATTCCCAATAACCGATTCCTCCAATTTCCTGAAATGTATAATTAGATGGGTTGTTCAATTCAAAATTATTTGTATTTCGATCTATTTGGGTGCTAGCTTTTTTTTTTCTCGTAATTTTCACCTGGTTACTGAACCAAAGTTTAAAGTAATTTATAAAATTTATTTTATTTGATTTCGTAACAAGTTTATCAGTTAAACATCTTTCTTTGGGTTCACTAAACTAAGTAATTGATTAATAGTGCTCAGTGATGATCGTATTTGCTTTAACAACACCGAAGAGTGACAAGAGAGATATTCGGCATCGATCATCGGGTTAGAGAAAGCGTCGTTTTACTGGAAGTGTTTCGATGGTGCGTGATGACTCTATTCTCTGTTTGGAGATTAGACGAGCACGCTGTCAGGAACTGAAAGTGGGGATTTTTAAGTTAAATTTTGATAGAATGCTATAAGCATTATTCAAACTATTAGGTCTTTTTTTTTTTTTCCTAGTTTTACATTTACAGTTGTTGATAAATGTATCCAAATTTTCATCTAAATTTTGAAATTTATAATCTTATACCAAATATGATTTTAATTCACCAAAAATTATTAATCATTAGAAAGATATTGTGACAAATATTTATCTGTAACTTGTTGAAATGTGAGGTAGATAATAAATCTAAATAGTTGAGTATAGAAAATTAAGCGGGTCGCGGGGCGGGGCGGGTCAGGGTCAAAACCCTATAGGGGCGGGTTTGGGAATTGAATAGAAAACCATGCAGGGTCGCGGGACGGGTTTGGGAAACCCTATTGGGAAGCAGGGCGGGTTCGGGTTTTATATGACCCGTCCCAAACCCGCCCCGGTTGCATCCCTAGATGAAATGTACTAAAATGGAAAATCTATGATTCATGGTTTTACCATAGTACACGACATCTTTGGACAAAACAAATGTCTAATTATTCAGCTAAAAAGAAACTAAATTTAAAAACGTTAAACTTTTGTTGAGATCGTTTGCGTTTCGATGGACTCTTATGTTGCTGGAGTAAATGCCCACTTGCCTATCGTATCGTTGGTGAAGGGCTTCTTCTATGGGTAGGCACTAATCGGTAAGAATTCTGTTTATTCTTTCCTACCATCCACGGTAAACATGTATTGTATTCCAGCCATTGCCAATAGTGCAATGAGAGCGACAAAGGTTTATGCGATATAAATCAGCATAAATACTGGGTAAGACGGTGGGGTATATTGTCCTATCTATGGTAAAGATCTTTCAAAATTTAAAACTGTATCCTACCTTACAATTATCAAGAATAAATCCTACATAACATAGTATATCCTATGGAATCTATAATTTTTTGTTATATTATTATAAAAATATTTTTTAAGGTAAACTAAATCACATGATATCTTGTTCACTTAAGACTCATATGACTCGGCTCGAGTTAAAAAAGAATTAAAAGAGGTAGAATATAGAAACACAGAAAGGTGGAAGAAATGAAGTAATTGATATTGTAGAGTTCTTTATGGATGATGTATACTGGGTATAGCTTATGTGTTTATTATTTTTCCTCTTTTTTGGTAGGAGGTGCAATTCAAAAATATAATATTTTTGTGTATTTATTAATAATAATAAATATTTTTTACAAAATAGGTATAAGATATTTTGAACATATATTGGTATGAAAACACCATACTCATGCACATTTTATAAGAACAGGTTCTAGAAAATTACACATAAATTCTACTTTATGACTTTTAATACATCTATAACCTAGCAAGAAGACTAGAGTGTTCTATTATATTAAGTCTAACAAGATAGCTTTTATATTCACATAATAAAAATAATAAATTGAAATAAGCCTTAAGCACAATATAGTATGTTAGTTGACTCGTAAATTTTAATTATAATTGGTTTGTAATATATAGGTGTCTTGGCTCGATGCAACTGATCACATCCATGTTGTGCGCATATCTCACTACATATGGCTTGAGAGAAGTGATGCGTAGCATGTAAATGATGATTAAAAGGGAAAATGATAAGAATATAGAATAGGTAGTCTCAATTAGCCAAAATGCACTTATCATAGAAAAATAGTTATGAAGCATCATACCCTGCTAGTAATGATGAACCAAGATGTGTTACTTATTACAAATGAGCATTTAAAATTTATGAGATGGAATTCCAGCAACATGATGGTGTTTGTATAGAATTTTGGATCCTCCAAATAAAAAGGGACTAAGGTTTTTATAAAGTTTACCCATTGATATTGCTTGTCGAACCATAGTAACAATCAATGACCGAGATAAGTTCTTTTTATATAAGATCGTAAACAAGTCAAATCATGGCAATGCAATATTGGGTTTGTGCTTGAGTAAGATCAAGCTTAGAAATTTCAGCTTAAGCCCAACGCGAAGTGGTGTTGTACAAATTTAAGCTTGACTTGATTAAGCCTATTTGAGCTCAATTTATTAAAAGAATATTTTCAATTCTAGTGAAAAATATTAATATCTAAATTCAATTTGCACTCATTCAACATTTATGTTAGGCTTGAACTTAATTAAACTTCGACTTAATCAAGCTAAACACTTTGATAGACATCATCAAGGGTCGGTTCTGAACAGAGAACCGATCCGACCCATCGCCGATGGCTCATGAATTGGGAGCCGGCTTATGAAAGGTGGGTCTGAACCGACTAAGGACTCTCAGATTCTAGCGGGTCTTGGCAATTCCACCCTCCAAAACCGCTTGACTTGGCAATTTGGGAATCATCGGTTCAAGAGCTGGCTGAACCGGTGAGCCTTGCAGTTCCTCATCATAAAAATTAAAAAAAAAAAAAGAAGGAAAGAAAATTAAAAAATAATTATAATTAAAAAACAAATATTTAATCTATTTTTATGTGAAAAAATAAAAATTTATTTCCTATTTACAATATTTAATGTATTATTATTAACAATACAAATAATAAATATACTTGAAATTATGTGTTGTTGAGTTTATATAGACTTCTAACCTAAATAAACTTTTATTTCTTAATAACATGGGATTTGTTTTGATATTTGTGGAAATTTTGTTGTATCTTAAATATTTTATAGTCTCACATTACTAACATAGTAACTAAAAGTACAAGTGATTGTATATAAATAAATGCACAACTCTAAATTTTTTTTAACTAATGGGCTATAAACAATTAAGGCAAATTGCATTTCAAATTAAAAAGTTAATTTTGCACTTTTTCTTACTTAAATTAAGTAAAAATTGTTTAATTAATTTTTTTAACTTTTTTAATTTCACGGTTTTCCGGTTCCAAAGGAATCGAAATCGAAATGTGAAACCGGCGGTTCCCAAGAACCAAGAACTGGGCCAGCTCCTATGGGTCCAGTTTCGGTTCCACCAATTTTGGAACCGAGAACCAGATCGTGATGACATCTACACTATGAAGCTCAAACTCAACTTTATAAACTACTCAAGTAACTCAACTCGATTATTCTCGAATTAAGTTCAAGTAAAAATCGAGATAAACTCGAGTAGTCTGTAAATCAATTTAATTCATTTGCACCTACTTTTATGTATGGGTCCACCATGGCTTCTGTAGGATCTAAGCCTAGTAAATACGTTGTCAAGTATATAATACCTTTTTTTTTTTAAAGCTTAATATATAATACGTATTGAGAAAGGTTAAAATTAAACCGACCAATTTCAATAGACTTTAATCTAAGTCCATCATACCAATTTCTCTTTATTATTCCAAATTTTATAGACCCAACTCGTTAAATTTTATCATTTTAGCCAAGAACATTAAGTTAGGGTATTACTAGATTTAAAGCAGCCAATCAAATTTAGCCTTTACGGAGGGTATGTTTGAAATAAAGAAGGCACTACAGCAAAAATTTATCTTTGGTTTCACTTCATTATCATGATTTTATTTATATATATGTATATTAAATAAAATATTAAAAGAAAAGAAAAAAAAAAAAGATCCATTAGCTCGATTGTTCTGTAGAATTTCCTATCTAACCAGATATAGGCATGCGCATGGCACGTGCTCTAGGACCTGTTTCTCCATACAACTAAGTGGGCATACCTAAAGTCATTCGTCAAGCTTTCTTCTTCAACTCATAATTGCTGAAAGCAGACATGAACTACCATTTCCAAATGATGGAGATCCATATATAAAGCGATGAAGCTTTAAAATTTTCGTGGTGGAACTTCCGTAGATGGGGTTACAAATTTTAGAGAAAAATTGCGATTGATTTTATGAAGTGGGGATTGGTCCGTCCCGTCACCAATTGATGGAGATTCACACAAAGAAAGATTCATAAAGTATAAACAAAAAATTAATAGGACTAAAGCCAGTTCTTTTAGGCACGGGGATCTTATAAAATCGGTTTTGAAGGAAAAAGAAAAACAAAATATATATTTTAAGGTATGGAAAATGTGTATCACATTAACTTGATATAAATTGATAAATTATAGAGATAACCTTTTAAAGTTTAGGTATTGCAAAAACATCTCCAAATTAAAAAAATTCAATTCACCTTTTCGTAAACTTTAAATATTACAAAAATACCCTAAATTTAAAAGAAAATCAATATTTACACCCTTTAACAAAAGCAAAAGTCCTAAAGCTTTTCCTGAGTGCTTTTATAGAGTATGCCATTAATTTGACAAAAAGACTACCGATTCATTTATTTAACGAACATGGACCTGGACACCTTATAATGAAAAATTCAACTCATTAAAACAATTCAATTAAAGGCAACCGAAAGAAATAAGTGGGTAAAAACATAACTCATTGTTCTCCTATGTCAAACTAAGCAAAGGAGTTGGTATTGTTTATATAATTATATTTAGTCATCTACCAGCTAGACAAAAACTATTAAAATACGAGTATTGAGTTTTTTAAATTCACGTGTATTTATAATATCTAAAATTTGCAATGGATTTTTTTATAAATTACCTTTTAAATTTTTATCCAAGTCTTGAGTTTCTTTTTTCTTTTCACTTGCCTTTAGGAGTAATGCAACAAGTCAAAACTTTTAATATCTGCAGCATTCTTTAAAACGGGGTTGTGGTGGTGGAAGAAGGGTGAGCCAAATAGATGAAATTGGAGTTCTTATCACCTAATAATTAGCTAATTGGGTATAAGCAGTTCGGACCATATTTCTGTTAACAATTATTAGTGTAGAATATTTTAATTCGAGATGTCGTTATATGATCTAAATTTGTCAGCAGTGTCTCCATGACATATTAATAGTGCAAATATTGAATTTTTAAAATTTGAAGTGTCTCTATAACATTTAAATTTTATGGAGGATATTTTCATAAACTATCCTCTACGGTTTGAACCCACTAAAATATAAGAATAAGTTGTGGAATGAAAATATATAAACAAATTTTTATTAAAATTATGAGGATTACCTCCACTTACAATATATATACACACATATATATTTTTCCTAGTAACTAACAAAATAGTTAATTTAGTCATCTATTTACATAAATATGCTTCTGCATTTCAAGTTGTTGCACGAGCTAATTTTTGCCAAGAGAGGTGGCTCCTATGAACACAGAAAAAGCAATTAAAAGAGTGCTAAGAGATCACCCGGCATGGCCACTTCAATGCTTAAGGCAGTCCATGAATAAGAGTACTATGTTTGCAATAAGGTGATAGACATCCTTCCCTTTTTCTCCAAGGCAAAAGGGATATTTATAGTGTTTTGGGTCATACCAAGGTAGGCTTCTTCTTAGCAACTAATTAGATACTCGAGGTGATAGGGGTACCCAAACTGTGAAGCTATGCTTTTAGGAGTGTAGCCAAGCTGATTGTGTCCCCTTGGTCACTAGGTATGACTAGAGCACTTGCTTTGTTCAAAGATCATGAGATCATCAAGTTGAGCTTGCCAGTTAACTGAGTTGGCAAGCTTGGCTAGCCTTTTCGGGATGAAGATTCCTACGGAGATCTCTTGTTATCTCTTCTAATGGGAATTTATATCTTCTTGCTATTTCAGAAGGTCAGGGTGTCACCAGCAGCAGGCTTCCTTTGAGCCTGTTAGCATCATTGGGCCTCGAAGCCCAACCAGATCAAGTGGACCAATGGCTACATTCCACTGTCAACACAAAAGTTGTAAAATGGTAAACAATTAAATAAATAAAAACCTAAAGTTTTTTTTAATGTTTATTTTTATTCATACGATAACTACTCTTTACGAGGGAAGACTTATTAACATGACTACCTCAATTCCGTATTTCTGCAAAACTGCACCGCTCTCAACTTTTCTATCTAATATTTCTAATTACAAATCCTATATCTTTTTATATATTAATAATATTTATCTACATTTTTTTTATTACCTTATTTTCCTTAACATGATAGATATCGAAAGTGCTCCCTTGATTCTAGAAGCCACTTTGATATTTAAAGGTGAACTCATATCTTAAAGGAGAATGATTAGCCATCGTTATACGTATCCTTAGTCCAATTAAAGATTACTTATTTATTTATTTACTTCTAGTGCTGCCCATTGGCCTTTGAGTGCCCCTTTTTTAGTGGGCCAATCCTCTTTTTATTAATGGGGCTAGTGGGGTTGACAAACCTTGTACATGTAATAAGGATCCTAGCGACTGGAAACATCGTGCCACTTTTCAAGAAATAACTGGATCAATGTTTTCATAGTTGGATTCATACGTAAAGGGTTAAGTTGAATAATCAGCTTTTCATGCATAACTAATTGGATATTCGGTTCTTATAGGAATAGCTATCATTATGCGGTAATTATTAGTTAAGAATACCTATTATCGGTATGAATATATCAAAATAAATTGTAAATATACTTCCATTTGAAACTAAACGTTTCATCCCAAAATCTCTATAAGAAGGGCATTGATATTTAATTATATGAGTTTTTTGAGTTAAAATATTTCGTGTTAGTTTATTTGAGGGCAAAAAAGTGAAAATTGATTTAAATGCAAAACTTTAAACGATAGAGAGACTAATACTTGCAAAGCAAATATAAGAAACTTTATTTGCAATTTCTTTGAAATGGTATCAAGAAATGTCTATTACAATATTTAATCCACTATGTCTCCGCATAAAATCCAAGCAAATGCTAAAATACCACTAAATAAATTAGTAAACTTAGACATGACAAATGAGGGATAGCATCTATGCAATATCTTTACAACTTCCAAATCCCATTTCCAAGATGGTATGGATAACCCATTGACCATCCTATGAATGGCAATTCCTTTCAACCAAACAAAAGAATAATAAGCTTGTGAAGGAAATGCACATTTCCTGCTTATTTCCTCTAACTAAATACCACATAAACATTTATCACTTTATACACTCAATCAAGTAACTTTTAATCTTTTATCAATGATTCTTATAGAACACTTTGAAACTAGAAAGATAATTTATGAATGTTATAAATTATAGTATAAATCTTGAACCACATCTATAGCGATCATAGAACTTCATTTCAAATGTCTATAGATATTCTACATAAATTGTTTAGTAAGCAGATTATGTCATATTTCAGTTCTCAAGAATACCCAGAACACAAATTAGCCAGTTTAACAGTGATGCATAGCTGAATGATGTGATCCTTAGCAGGAATAAAGATAATATGCCCCGCGTGATCGACACATCAACTAGAAAAACTTTACTAAAATTGATATATTAATTTTCCTAACATAGAACAATAAATTATATCTAACTCTTTTTTATTCTTTACTTAACACCAAATTTTATAGATGGCATATTTTTCTATAAAATTGACAACCTTATTGTTTAGAATATACCATTATGGCATTCTTTTTTTTTGGGTTCGACAACATATTGACCCAAATGCCATTATTCCGGGAACTTATCGTCATGCCACTGTAGACACATATTTCAAGTCAGACAGAGGTTAACATGCAATGTCAAAATTTTCAAAAGTAAAAGCTCTCGGGACAACTGTATATCCTTTTTAAAAAAAAAAAAAAAATCTGCCGAGAATCTTTTGGTGGTGTCTCAAACATAAAGGAATACCAAAGTGGATTAATTCATAATAACACCAGCTGAAACTAAGAATGGATGCAGAGCCATGGGATTGGGATTGGGATTGGGATTGGGATGCAGAGCCATTGGATTGGAAGGGTCACCTATGGGTTTTTTCCTTTTTTTCTAATTAAAGTTTTAATTAAAACTGATTTTCTAAGTGTACGGCATGTAACCGTTAAAATGAATATAGTAATTAGAATATTAATTATTTTGATTACGGATAGATATTGTGTAAGCCGTCGAATAGTGACGGAATCAATTCTATCAAAATTAATAATGAAGCCTTAAAATTCTCCCTTCTAAATATATATTTCTCATTTGGAGGTAGAGATGGGGCTTTATATCTACCCACTCCTTCGATTCCGCCTAGGACAATAGAAACACTATGCATGTATCAAACATTAATATATTAAAATCGAAATATAGCTGGTATAAATTAAGTTTGCTTACTTCTTCAAATTTATATGTGAAGAATGATTTGTGTTAAGATATAATTCACAAAAGACATAAAGAGCAATCATAGAAAAAGGATCTCTTCATTTTCTTTGTCATTAATTTCTTTAATTTAAATATTGTTATATGTAATTATGGGTTGATATTATAAAGTTATGAAAGCAAATATGGCTAATTCATGGTTGGCTATGACCCATTAGCCGTGACAAAGGTCTCCAAGGGGCAAGTCTTATTCACGACTCTTCCTATTCCGGTGGGTCTCAGCCTAGACTAGTCTAGGACTGTAAGTAAGTCGAGCCTAGTGGAGATTTATTAGAGTTTGACTTATTTTCATTCTCCTTTTTCTTTTCTTTTTTTTAGTATTTATTATTTTAATACCAAGTTAACTTAAAACCCTATTTAATTCACAATTCCCAATTTATTTTTAAATTAATTAACTTTTATAAGAATAATCGAGTTTAATCGAGTCGAACTTAAGCTAATCAAGTATCAATTTAAGTCGAATTTGAGATTAAAAATTAAATCTCGATCATGCTCAAATCAAGCTCAAGTTTTGAGTTTTTTTATTCAAGTCAAGTTCAAGCTTAGCACTGTATCATTTCAACTCAACTAGTTTACAAGCCTAGACCAAGCTCGTCTGACCAAGCTTGAATCGTAGCTAGACCCACCTTAGTCCATAAGACAAAGCCAATTCGATCGGCTTACATCTTGAACCCAACGAGTCCTACCCCATTTAAGAGAAAATTTTTTTAATAAATAAAAATTAAAACTAACGGTAAAATTTAAAAAAAAAAAAGTGAATAACATCTAATATTTTGACTATTTTCCTTGCTAGTATAAATAAATTATAATTTGTTCGACGAATTTTATGTATTGTTGATAACAACACAATAATGGTTTGCTATATAAAGAGTTCTATCAAAACAACAATCTCATTTCTTGATAACATCGGACTACTATTTTCTTTTGTAATTTTTTTTAGAACCTCTAGAGTGTACAATAGCTCCACATCATTGATACTACAACTTGAATAGGATATGATCATTTATAAATAAAGACATATTGCTTACACTTGTTTATGAAAATATTCTAAATGAAAATATCTTTAGTCCCAATTTTGATTTTATCTGTTCAAAATTTTATACTTTTGAATTTGTTAAAATTGAAAAAAAAAAAAATTGATAACAGGCTTATTTGAGTCGGAATTGTTCCATTAACTGGTGGGTCCATGGTTGATGAACCGACCCGCCATTTCATTGCATGGTCCCATGCTTTACTTCCCAAACCGCGGTTTGATCCGAACCGGCCGACGGAGGCATTTGGTGTGATGTTAATTTCCTGGGTACATCTGTACTTGAGTTATACGGATAAAATATCATTTAGAACGCCATGATCTCGATAACCATAATGATGAGAATGTTCCACGGTGTGCTATAGACCATAAATGAAACGTTCTGGGTTTTTTTTTTCTCCCAAATAATCGAGGATTGAGTAAAAAGAATAGGTTCAAATCCCCCCTCTCCTTATAATGAAAAAAAAAATATATATATATATATATATAAAACAAGGGAAACGTAAATGAACAAATAAATAATAGTGAAGTGTTATTCTTATCTTCGTGGACAAGGTGGGAAAGAGTGCCGCGTTATAATTACTTAAGATCTTGTTCCAAAAAAGCGACGAGGCTACTATGGGGTGTTTTTTTTTTTGACCCAAGAGGCTACTATGGGGTTTGCTTCCACACATTAGCTCTGATTTTCGTATATATATAACTATATTTCCAATATAAAGCAATGCATATTATGAAATTCGTATAAGATATTATTGTTTTAGCATAATTACCATTTAGGTGCTTTAAAAATTAAAAATAAAAGTACTATGATCTATTTAGATTATCGGATTTTTATTTGTATCGTACATATATCTTATCTATATCTGTATCATATCCGTATCGTATTTATTTAGTCTATTTATAAGTAAAATTATTAGTTTGTCATTGATATCCGTTTCTTCACAAGCATCCATTTAAAAATGATAAAAATATAATGCCAAAAAAATTAATATATAATGAAACAAATAGACCAAATAAGATAAAAGTAATCTAGTTAAATTTCAAAAACTTTTTATCCCATGTAATATTTGTGCATGATTGCTTAAAAAATAAGAAAAAAGGTGAACGTAAATAATGAAGCAAAAGAACTTGTCTATATCTATAATATAAACTTGTCATTAGTAAGGTCCATCTTCATTAGGCCGAGTCCCTTTTTATCAATAAAGTTCGATATTACAAAAAGCAAGACCATCAACATCGGTCGGGGGGGCACCTTATGTTTTTTCCTTCTTTTAATAAATCATGTTGAGGGTTTGCTTTTTGTAGGTCTATCTTTTAAGCACGTATAACGTAAGGGTTGGAAACGATTATTCAAATGAATCCCTTTAGACTTTAGTCGTCCTTTGGTTGGACCTTGCGTGAGCTGCTTTTAGGATAGGTAGGGTCCGGTCCTAGTATTAGATAGAAAAAACAATAGGACATTTGCTTTTTCGTTCCTGGCTTAATTCCGAGTCATATAGCAACAAAAGTATAGCACAAACAATTTAAAAAAAAAAATTAGATAATAACTAGTTGAGAAAAGGGGATAGAATAGAGTAGCAAGATATATGAAGGGGGGGGAAAAAAAAACCCCACAAGTGAAATGACGTAAAATCTCTACGTAAAAGAGGAGAATAAGATTGAGTAATACTATAAAATATAGCTTTAAAAGAAGAAAAAATTGCCCTCATGAAAAGTATCTTTCAACCATAGAAAAACCCTGCCGGCCAAAAAAAAAAAAAAAAAAAAAATCTATTTACCCTTGACATCAACATAACTAGCTATCACATGAAGGAAATCAATAGGCTGGACAAATAGGTTAAATCTGATTGACCTGAGTCTAAACCAGGTCCATCTAATCCTCACTAATTCATACTTATTAGTCTACTTAACTGAGTCTCTATCTGCAATTTCTTGACACTTCGTGGCCTTTCACGGTCTTGTATTATTGTGTCTTGGACCATGAGGCTTACATGTCCTCATGGCTTGAAAAATTTAGCCCTTGAGCTTGTACTATTTAGCTTTGAAACTCTACTTTTGCTTTATCTGAAAAAATATGAGACAATAAAACTCTCTTTCCCTTTTTTATTTGCCTAAGGCGATATGATTCCACTCAACCTCTTATGAACTCATGGGCAATAATATAAGAGCAAGGGTTCCATACTCCAGGGTCTCTACAATAGCATACGTGTAGCTCTTATATAGATTATATCGTAGTTAATTTCATCACATTTTTCATATAGTCAATGAAACATGCACTTGCTTGTAAACTGATGTCTTTAATCATGATGCTCGTAAGGATACAGAATAGGAAAAGAACATACGCATCCTTCTATAGTCATCCATTAAATTAGGCCTAAAACTTCAGTTAATAAATCATCCCTACTCTTGTATGGATCCATAAAATATTAAAAGCAAAGAAGAGAATTAAGAAAACTATATGTTAATATTTTAAATAAATTTGTGAAACATTGATACTTTATTTAATTCACTTTAAAAAAACTTTTATTTTTCTTTTTAACTACTTAAAATGTTTATACATTAAATAAACTTATCCCGCATAATAACATCTTCTAATATAATTTATCTTACTAAAATATAATGGAGAGGCCTATCTAGATGAAATCATTGACTACTTTATTCTTCTTGTAATTTGTGTCTGAGTCTTCAACTTCCCCAACCTCATCCAACCTGACAACCCTACCAAATGACAAACTATTTGTGTGCACCTTTTTCATCCACAACCTTATCTTAAACTCTTTCAGTGATTTTTCAATTTCAATCAACTCCTTATCAAAAAAATCCCCTCTCTCAAACTCACTTCTTCGTTTAAACTATCACAATGTGCATCCAATCCATCATCATCCTCATTGTCACCCCCTTTTTTAAACCATTTCAAACTCAAATCTTGTATTTCTTCCACCCTTAAAACAATCTTGATCTATAGAAGACCCATCTACATGATTAGCATGTTCAACATATATACTTACTTCTGTAACTACAATAAAGTCAACATTTTAGAACCTCAGTCTCTTTATTTAGGACTCTAAAATTGTAAACTAAAAATGTATTAGTAATGTGATATCTCCTTAATGCCATCATATCTAAATTTTGTAATCAATCCTACTATTCAAAATCAAGAGAAAACTCAATGAGATCTAGGCTACAAAATCTGTTACTAGGATGTTTACGAAGCATTTCAAGGTGAAGATAAGGATTTGCTCAAATATTTGGGATGGATTTCAAGGATTTTAGAGCATTGTTGAAGAGTGCAAATTCTGCATAAATGGCAACTCAATTGTGTTGAAGGTTGTTTTGAGAACAAAGGTGAAGAAGCAAAGGAAGTTCATGTGCTAAACATGACCTAAGTACATGACTCATGTTCTCAACCATGTAGACCTTCTAATCTCAACACGAGAGAAGTACACCTGTGTTTAAAGTGATGTACAAGCCGAAATCATATGTTTCTTCTTACACATAGAGTACACGAATGAACTATACGACCCATATTGGGAGTCATGTTGAACACAGAGACACTAAATTTTTCTTATTTTATTTATTTCATTAAGTCTTCTGATTAGGATATCTATTAAGGTTATTTTAGTAATTTATTGGTATTTCATTAGTTTTTTTGGACTACTACAAATGATCCTTTCACTTATCATAAACTCAAGATCGGTATTTGAATAAATTTATCTCTTTGATATTTTTACTCTTGAAACCCTATTCTTATCAATCAAGCTTCTTGATTGTGGTTGAGTGCAAATATGAGTGAGTTATTGTGCATAATATCAATTAGTTATGAAGGTCCTTAAAATCTTTGCTTTATTGGTGTATAATATCCAAGCTAGGTAAAGGTTTTACTTATCTATCAACGAAACTCTAATTCTCATCTTAAGATTTGGGATTCATATTTATCATGCCTCAAATTGAGTCAAGGCTATTCAACCGCCACATATAATACTTACACACTCTATGTTAAGGCTAATCTAATCTGTAGTTTATCATGATCATTGCTAAACAAATTTTATATTTAAAATCGTTAAATTGGATTATAGAAACAACTAAGATTTTGCAACAAAAAAATAAATTCCTCAAAATAATTTCCAAACATGCTACTTCTATGAGTAGACCATAGTATCATACCATCAATATCTCAAAATACATAGTGTCTAGTATCTCTAAATACAAACCATGAGCTCATAAATATGCCATCATGAAAACATAAGGTTTAAAACGTAAGTTTAAAAAGATGATTAATAACTTCCGTTAACAGCATAAATGATTCAACATTCCTACACACTCCACTAGTTAATAAGCTCCTTTAGAGTCATCCCATACCCGGAATCATAAGCATCCAAATCATTACTTGAAAAAGAAAGGAACAATCAACAATTTATATCTTTAAATTTAAGTGTAGCAAAATAACAGTGAGCACTCATACTCCAGCAACATGCTAGGATCCTAAGTAGCAACAATTGCTTAAGGATTAATATAAGCATTTGAATACCTATATCTCTTTCTTCTATAAGAATAGTCTCGTTTAGGGGTCACAGTCGTTACGCACCTCTATTCATATTAGTCCATTGTGATTAAGCAAAGTAGCACAGCCTATATATTAAACTACTTAATGCAACTTCTTTCCAATATGAATAGACATTATCCCGCTACCGTTCTCCTAATCAATTACCTACCGAGCCACCTATGATAGCCTAAGCGCTTAACTACCATACTAGCAATGTTGTTGCCCCTTGGAACAGGTCTTAAAAACGGCCCACACAAGCAAAAAACAATTATTAAAGTCATCTTTAAATATTAATTTATTTAAAATACCTATTCTTGCAAGCAACATACAAGTCACTGCGTACCTGATACAATATCTGTACTCTAACAGAAGATAAACCAGAAGAAAAATGGGAGGCATACTCCTAACAAATATCTATTTCAAAGATAATTCGTACAAGCATTTAAATTAATTATTAACTTATATTAAACTCATATTAAATATTCATTTTTCTAGTAAGTATACATCTGAAACAACAAACTCCTCTTATTATTCATGGTCTAATCCATCATATTACAATTATATCTAAGTCATTTATAACTTATTAAATCTATATTAATTTAACTTGGCCAAGTTGGGTAGGCTTAATTATTCATGTTCATTTTAGTTTATTAAAGTTCCTAAGTCAAGTTAAACTTGAATTTATCATCTAAGTCCATTTTATATTTAAAATCCATTTTAAACTTAATTAATTATTAAGTTTATCGTTACACTCTATAATTTCAATAATATATTTATTATAATATAGACTTAATTCATTCCTATTTATACAAGTACTAATATGTATATCACTTCTTATTTATTTTACTTGTTTACTTATTCATTTATTTTGTTTTTGTTTTTATTATCTTTTATGAACAATATCGGGGATGAATCACACCCGTGACAATGGATGTGATACTGATCATTAGCTTTGTCACACCCGTGATGAAGGCTTTGATCAACATCACAGGTACCATCAGGCTCGTGAGCAAGGCGTCTCAACTTTTATAAAAGATATAGAGGAGATCACACTCCTGATAACGGCCATAATATAAGTCGTGATATGAATCGCAGCTTGGATCAAGTCCATGATTAGGAGTAAGGAAAAGATCAGTGTATATCACACCTTTAATCACGCTCTTGATTGGCCATTTTTCACTTTTTAACATTTTTTGTTATCCTATTATTTTGTAATGTCATATTTATACCTACTTTATTAAATAAATTCTTCAAATCGTAATAATTAATTATTCATCTTAAAATCCATATTTCATTATGAAAAAAAATTATTTAAATTTATTTCATATTTATTTGATTAGATTTAATTACCTTTAATTCTAATATTTCATTTCCTATAGAAAATTAGTGTACCCTAACTTTAATAAATTGGCTCATTATCTTAAACACGAGTTCTTAACCTTAAATTTTTATGTAGCATTGTTTTACATGTTCATAAGTTAATTTGGCCTAAATTAATTAGTTAATTAGGGTATTAAATTCAATTACATCTAATCTGGTCGGAACAAGGATAGCATTGACAGCCGATTGGTTTGATCAAAATTGACCTTTAAGATGACTGGTGCTTGGCTTGTTTTTTATACCATATTAAAATAAAAGTCTTAATCTTTCAAACCGTTATAATTTCACCCTAAAAGAACAAAAACAAAAAAAGTTACTGGTTCAGCCCTATACATTTACACCACCACTGGTGGTTGAAATGTTATTTTGCTTTGTTAATTTAATTTTTTTAAATAGTAATTGTGTTTCAAATATCAAGAAAATTTCAAATTCATATATAGACATGTTTAACTATCATTTTATAAATTTCATCCAAAAATAAATTCATTTGATATTTTATTTAAATTTGATAACCTAAACTGTCCAGATTACCTAAATATGCATATAAATTGATTTTTCAGCATATTTAAATCATCTAAAACATATTTATTCTATATTATCTTATCCAATATATACGTGGATTTATATTTTACAATTAAAATCATAAATCATTATTCAAATCATCATCATCTACACTAATTTTCCTAATTTCCAGCATATAATCAATTTAAACATACATAAGTTTCTGCGAAATTTATATTTAATGTATACTATATTTATGTGATGATTTCATTTTAATAAAAACACATCAATTCAACATATATCACACATGTATTCATACATACATATGCAAAAATTTCAAATACTTAAATTTCTAACACACGTGACTATTCACATATATACTTCGGTTTTCGTGCATGCATATATTAATCTATACTTAAATCTAAGTTAATATTTAGTAAGTTTCTTGATTTATGTGTCATTAACATACTCAAACATATTCATTCCAATTACTTACTTGAATTAGCAATTAATCCCTAGGAATCTCTACTACCACTACTACTTCTCTAATAGATTGATGATGCTTCTAACGCTAATCCCCAATTTAATCCTTGATTTTGTTTTTAAAATTCACCTAATAATCAATTAAAATAGAGATTAGACTTTAGGGAGGATTTCCTTACTTATTGGAAGCTTGATTTGAAGTGAAATTATTGTAGAATTTTTGTACTTGAGAATTTGAGGGATTTGGGGCCTACTATAAGAGAGAAAGATTATGGTTTTCTAAAGGGGCATATTCATATTATTTTTTTGTTTTATAATTTTTCTTTTAAGGATTAAAGGCATTTTGGTTACTTTGCTTGAATAGTTTAAGGGCATTTTGGTCCTTTCATAGGTATAGAATTCTCTAGAATTAGTTTAGGTCATTATGGTCTTTCCACATGTTGGAGTTCTCTAGACTTGAGGGCATTATATGGTATGTGATGGAGTATGGTAATGCATGGTCTTTATAGGCTTTTGATTCATGGGCTTTTGGGCTTTAACTTTCAATTGTGGACTTCTTGAATATGGGCTTGAACTTAGGTTAATGAGCTTGGACTTAAATTCCATGGATTAGGCTTTTAGATTATGGCCTTGAACATTTAGATTATGGACTTAAAGAATTGGAAAAGAATAAAGGAAACGAGAAATGGAGTTCTTGCTAAATTGAATTAGAAGTTCAATCAGGAATTTTGATTAGAGAGGAATTAATACTTCACTTAAATTTAAGAGTTAGATTTAAATTCCTACGATTTAAGGAGTTAGAATTTAGGCTAAAATGTCTAGATCGGATATTTAAGGATTTAGGCAATTAAACTTGATGAATAGAGTTCAATTGATAATTGAAAAGGATTGATCAATTTGAATTCGTTAAATTAGGTAATTGAAGTAGTTTAATACATTGAAGTGGGTATTTATGGCATATTAGAAGGGGCCAGGGATAGTTTAGTAATTATGTTTGATTAGTGAAAATAATTTAGATAGACTAATATGCCTTTGGATATTTTGTAAGTGAGGGAAATTTAGTCTTTTGGTATAGAAAAGGATGAGGGGTAAATTAGGGATTAGAAGAGAAATTTAATTTATACAAGTAACTTTGAAAATGACCAATAAGAAGGAGAAGTTCAACTTCTACAAGTAATCTTGAAAATGACATATGAAATGGAGAAATGCAAATTGTACAAGAAATCTTGAAATGAGGATGAGGAATTCAAATTATGCAAGAAATCTTGAAAATGACTTGGATTAGTGAGGATTTTTTTTGTGATTTTTGCTAAATTCTTCTAGGAGATAATAGTTCTCCATTTACTTCTTCAATAATAAAAGTTTGATTCGGTTCAATTTTTGTGAATTAAGATTTTATATAATTAATGTAACGCCCTAAAAATAAGCCATTACAACCCGCCATGTGTCCTCTCTTGAATAGGACACGCTAAGGCTCTAATATCCACAAATTTTCAAATATCACCTGTAAACACACATAAGGTATCTCATAATGTACTCAACACAACCTGTATAACCTGGAATACAGCTTCTGAACAAACTTCTAATTTAAAACAATCATACAAGTTGGCAATACCAGGCCAACTAAACCAAACCACCAATTCATAATGAAAACCTTCTTTACATCCTAGAACTTCCTACAACATAAAATCCTAAAGCTTTAACATAAAATATAAACAGATAATTTCCAAGTCATCAATATATCTAAACACTTCTCTCCTTTCATGAACCTGTAAACTGCAAATCTAACTCTCAACTGGGTAGTCAGGTCTACTATCACCGTCTCTCTTATCAAAGATCAAATCATAACCCAAAAGATCATATACAATGTCTTCATCACCTACACCTAAAATTTTAAAAAGTGAGTTGCGAAGCCTAGTACGATAACTCCAATCCTTTAAAGCAAATGCAAATGCACACGCAACAGGTATATATATCAAATGCACTTAGTCTAATGCAAGTAATCAATTTGTTATCTTTTTATAGTCAGCAAATCAACACAGTTTAGAACTATGTATACTCTAGTCTCGAACTCGAAGTAACTCAGACTCCTCTTTAAAAATAACCAACTCTTTGAAAATAAGGTAATTATATACATATATGGATGAGTGGGTACTCCCCAAACATCCTTGTTTCCTCCTAATTCTACCGAAATCATCTCTATGCTCGAATCCACTCGAGACAACCTCATACATAAATCATCAGGGTGCCTCACCAGTATCACTGTCTGCCAGGTCTTTACTGGTCAAAGCCAAACACAACCAAGCAGACAATTATTAAACCGAATAAAATTAAGTTCATTATAAAGTTCTATCCCTACAACCAATCAAGCAATACTGATCTTACAAGCAAAAACAACAAGCAAAGATTGGTCGTACCTGGAATGGCTTCAACTCCAGTCTCACCAACAGAACTTCTATTAGAAAAGAATTCCTAATCTTATAAGAATTCCTGATTCACAACATATCTCAATCAATTTCGATTTCATGCACATAATAAAATCCTAACCCTAAATTCCATAAATTTGACTCCTAATCACAGATCTATAAAAGATCAACACACATGTTCTTTTTGTTCACAATTCAGTAAAACCTTCAAACACATCTTTCACCAAAATTCTTAGTTATCTCCACAATTCCTTCAATATATAGATTCTCAATTAATAAAACAATTACTATAAAAGACTATAATTTTAGAACCACAAAGATTTGTTTAGATCCATACTTATTAGACGTGCGAATCTCACTTGAACAGAACCTTTAATTGATCCGAGATTCTATTAGATCTCCAAAAACCAGATGTTGAATCAGAATAGGGTTTTCTCGAAAGCTCCTGAACCAAGATCTTGATCTCCTCTTGATGAAAAACTCACAATAGATCTTTTTAGAGAGGTTTCTAGGTTTAGAAAGAAGAGGAATAGGGTAAAGATATAAATAAACTTTTGTGACCCTTCAATTTCCATAACAGTACTTTGGAAACAAAAAGACAAGAATTCCTTCAATTCTTGTAACAGCACAGGAAAAGAAAAGACACGAAACCCTTCAATTCTTGTAACAGCACAGGAAACGACAAGGCACCTCATGTATTATATGCCTGCCATATAATACACATAAATAAAACTTATAAGGATGTACTATAAAACCCTCTTATTTTTCAACATATGACAACTTTTGCCCTTTGTCATAATTTATTGAAGATTTATTATTTTTAAAGACTTGTTAACCATCATCAATGTAAGGGATGATTATTATATATCTCATTTATTAAGAATGACCAAAATTTCCCTCTCCCTAATTAACAAATGACATTCCTTTGCTCTTCTTTATAAAATATTTTCCCTATATTATAATTAATCTTGAGAAATTCGTTTTAAATCAATAATTGAAAGGGATTGAGTAGTTTGGTATGTCAAAGATAGCAAATTGAAGTAATTTGCTAAGTTGAAATGAGTATTTGTGATATTGGAATCTCTATTTTAATTAAATCCATGTACTAATTTAATTATGTTAAATCATCTAATTATATTCTATGGTTTATAAAATTCAATTAACTAAACTATCTAAATTCAATTACTAAGTTAAATTTAAAATAAGATTCAAAACTACTTACATTTTTATAATATTTAATTATCAGATTCCTAATTTAAGTTGGTAAAATTGGATATTTCAATATCAATTAATTAGTGGCAATTATTATTCATACACTAGTGATAATATTCCTGTGTGTATTACATTTATTGATACCATGTCCATCTTGAGTTATCTAATAAGTTGTAGTTATTATTCTCCTAGATACATCATATTTTGGTATAATGCATTTTAGACACATCAAAACTCATTAATGTCAATCCATATGCTATCATGCATGATGCATATGTACCCAACATTAGGGATATCTTTTATCAAGTTAACATATTTAAGCCTCTCCATCATATTTTAGCAAGGTAAATTAAAGTAAAATGTATCAACATTTGAAGATAAGTTCTTTTAAAGCATGAACGCTATTAATGGTTAAAAAGCAGAATCAACGTTTGATAAAGTGAATCAAACAGGTTATTAATATTTCACAAAATTCATTAAACCTTGCCATAAACCATATTTCTACAATACTCCAAGGTCTTGACAATTGCATACATGTAGCTCTTATATAGACTATATAGTAGATGATTTCACCACATAAGTTCAAATAGTCAATAAAACAACATGCACTTTCTTGTAAATTGATGTCTTTAACCATGATGCTCATCAGGATACAAGGTAGGAAAAGAACATATGCATGCTTTCACATTCATCCAGTAAATTAGGCCTATTTCTTCAGTTAACAAATCATCCCCTCTTGTATGGATCCATAAAAATATTAAAAGAAACAAAACAAATAAGAAAACTATTTTTCTCATAATTAATTATTTACTATCATTCCAAAGAGAAGAAGAATTAAAGGCAATCAATTACTAAGTATAAAGTGTCAGATTATCCTCATGTTAAATTGCACTAGGTCCATTACCCAATAGACTTATTACTTAGATTAAGTCATATGGTCTATTTAATTAGACTCAAACCTTCATAAAACTAAAGAAAATTTACTTTAGTGAATCAAAACAAAGATGGTTAAGGTCCGCTGAATCAATCTTACCTTATCTTCAATAGGTTCAAGGACTTAGTAGGATCAAACTATTATATATTTGGACACTCCAAAGCCTATGAAAGAACAATTATAGTTTTTATTATTGAAGCAATTCACCGTAGTCATTAAGACTAAACTTTATAAATATCCCTCAATCCTTCACCTTGAGTTGAGGATTCTCATAAACAATTACAAAGATTACAAAATCAAATTTTTTCTGTCAAGCAGTTGAACTCAAGGATCAGACAAAGGTTAAAAGACAAGAAATTTGCAATTATTCAAGTTATTGTTGTGTTTATCTGTCGAATTGGTGTTCCCAAGTTCTTTTCCCATTACAAGTGTATAACCTATTGATATTTTATGTTTCTTCTCCAATAGACCTCTTAAAATAATTTCTCCATTACAAGTTAAGAAAGTCTTTATTTGTAAAATAATTTAAAAACTCAAGTAGGAAAAAAATATACGTCCATGTCGTATTAACTGTAAAATTAAGTTGTGCTTCACCGAATCTCTTCTAAATTATGTGAATAAACATATTGTACTATATTTATTTTTCTTATATGTATATATAGACACACACATATTCTCTTCTTAAGCCCTGTAATGTACAAATGGGCGTGTAACGACGTCCACAAATCGGGGAATGCTGATATGAAATGTCTAACTGGCATCGAACAACTACATCAAATTTAATGTTGAGTATCCTTATCATTTGATATAGCTAGCAATTTCAAAATTGAAAAGGACTTGAGCAAAAAATGCTGGAAACCAAGGTCAGTTAATAAGGTTTTTCAATAGAGTGTTTTTGGTTCATTGGTTTTACATCTATTTTATGTTTGTTTCAATCAAACTATTTATCAAAAACAAATATAAAAATAAAAAACAAAAATTTTAATTCATAAACAGACCATACAGATCATATACAAATACAAATCAAATATAAATAATAAATAGATAAAAAATATACCATTCAAATAGACTATTAATGACTTTAAATAATAGACTTTGTATAGTTGTTAAGGTGTGAAAAGTTCGATTCAGCCCTAGAATGAGCCACTAATTTCCATTTCCTCACCTAACTTTATGAACTTTCTTTGGCCCACTTTAAGGACCTCAAATTATTTTTTTTAGATATTTGCATTATGAATTATTGGTGGTCCAAAATTTGGACGTTTGTATCATGTCTAACAGCTCATGTAAATTTCAAGTACTTTTCCTTGTCTTGATTTGTACTTTCTATACTTAGGTATTGTTCTTTGCATCGGCATCATTATTCGTGTCAAAAACCCTAACAAATATATTCACAACGAAAGCACTATAGATAAGAGTTAACATTTTAATTAGATGATATTACTACACATGTGGAAATGCACCAAAACCGAAATTTTTTAACAAAACAACTAGATTTATTGTAATAAATGATAAGTGATTATGAAAGGTGACAATAATATTTTTATTTTTTTTAGCCAAATATTATCAGCTACACCAATTAAAGTCGAAGGGAGGAATCGAAGCCAAGTTTATTCCATAAGGAGCTTGGTCTTCATGTCAATTGATTACAAAGACCTTGGAAATGATATCCTTAAATAACAAATAACAAACCTAAATTGATTCAATTTCAAACTATTTAAGTTGCTTTATCTAATTAACTAGAGCCTAAATATTCAATTAGATGGGTTTGCTAATATAATTAACTTACCTTTAAATTTTTGCTCAAGTTTAAGTTGCAATTGAGCTCTACTTGAAGCTTCCGTGTAAGCTATTTATCAAAGCAAACAAGTAATTATTGACAATGCTACTCAAACTCATCAACTATGGTTTGATCAAGCCAAATTCAAAAGCAATGCATTGGTTCCCTTTCCAATCTAATGCCTATGATGAAGTACTGAAACAAATTTAATCCTACCTTAATGGCTTGTTCACTTCACCATCAGAAATAAATAGAGAATTAATGAATTGCAATCTAATGAGAATATAAATAGAGATGTAATAAAAATTTTATGTCTATTATTTTATTTAATTAACATAAATCAAATGAAACAACCATGAGAAGATAAAGATATTCATCATAAGATAGTAAGTAATCCATTGAACAGGATTGGATAGAGGATGAATCTATTAAAATTGATATATTTGGTGTTTAAAATTCAATCAAATACCTTAATAACAACTTCCTATAAATTGATGGGAGAATTGAATAATATTCATTAAGGGAATGTGTAATATATTTCGCTTTTTAGATAAACACTATTTTTACCTATTTCTAATTTGCACTACTACCATACTTATTCCAATTTCTAAAATATAGCAGTTATAGATCTTAGAATCCTATCTTAATGGTGTGTTCACTTCACTATCAGAAATAAATAGGGAATTAATGAATCGTAATCTAACTGAAATATAATAGAGACGTAATAACAATTTTGCTCTGTTATTTTATTTAATTAACATAAAATTAGATGAAACAACTATTAGAAGATAATGATATGCAGGATAAGATAATAAATAATCCGTCAAATAGGATTGGATAGAGGATGAATCTATTAGGGAATTGGTATATTTGATGTTTAAAATTCAATCAAATACCTTAATAACAACTTACTATTAGTTGATGGGAGAATTGAATAATATTCATTAAGAGAACATGTAATATATATATATATATTATTAAACACTATTTTTACCTATTCCTAATTTGCACTACTGCTATACTATTCCAATTTATGGAATATAGCAGTTACAGATCTTAGAATCTTATCCTAATGACTTGTCTACTTCGGGAATTAATAAATTGCAATCTAATTGGAATATGATAGAGATGTAATAACAATTTTATGTCTATTATTTTATTTAATTAACATAAAATTAGATAAAACAACTATTAGAAGATAAAGATATCCATAATAAGATAATAAGTAATCATTTAATAGGATTGGATGGAGGATGATGCTATTAGGGAATTGATATATTTTGTGTTTAAAATTCAATTAAACACCTTCACAACAACTTTCTATCGGTTGATGGGAGAATTGAGTAGTTATTCATTAGGGGAACAAGTAATATATTTCACCTTTTTTATAAACACTAGTTTCACCTACTACTAATTTGCACTATTACCATACTTATTCCGATTTCTGGAATTCAGCAGTTCCTCCCAGAGTCGGAGGAATCCGCATCTGATGCATATACCCTCTCGGATTGTCAATATAACATCTTCTACAGGCTTTGTTAACAAACTAAAACTAGGTTCTTGTTACCTCCATGTGGCATGAAACGCGGGGCCCTCTCCACGAGGGGGCTGCTTGCTCTGTCCATTTTGCAGCCATGAAGAAGAAGACATTTGTCTTCACATTAATTATGTGAAACTGGAACGTCGATTTCACAGGTTAACGAGAATTTTGGTACTAGTAATCCATTCTGCACTACATATGTATTTCGGCCTTAAAAAATTAAAAATAAATAAAAGGGGCTAGGCTAAATTCATTTTCCAATTCGAGTGGCCGTAGAAGAACATGACATTACATTCAAAGTGTGCGTTTATTTGACAGAAGGTATGAATAAATGAAGAAAGAAAAATGTATTCGGTACGCGTACACCGGGATAAATTACATATTTGCTCGCATGTTAAATGAATAGTTTATTTATTTTTATTAGGGTTATTCATAGTTAGATTTAGCTTGGTTCGGTAGTCAAACCGAATCAAACACATTTAATGGTTTGGAGGTTTGTATTGAACCGTTTCAAATGTGGATCAATTTGATTCAGTTTGATTTAAATTGTTTTTAAAAACATTTAGTTTTAATAAATAATATTAATAATCATTCGAATTCTAAAATATATATATATTTTTAGATTATGTAAAATATATAATACAAAATATACATACAATATTTATATTATAAATAACATTATGTAGTTCAAAATTTAATTTACATTTCATAAGTTGGAACAGAACCAAAAGTTCCCCTAACAAATTTATAAAATAATATCTTACTCAATTCCCCTTCAAAGATGCATCTAAACACGAGAATAGTATTAAAATTCAAAATTGCAATTTCATTTCAAGTCTATTCTAACATACATACACGATATTATAGTGAAATGTCACATATGATACTAATATCTAATGTTTAAGAGTTATAAATAAATTGGTAATTATTTTTTATTTCTTTTAATGTGAAGTAATTATGTTCGAGTTCAAAGTGTTTGGTTCAATTCGACCCCTTAAACTGAATCGTAACCTTCTATGCTCTTCAGTCTTCACGAACCGAACGAAATATAGAAAACAACATTTTGCAAGTTTGGTTCAAATCACTTTTCGATATAGTTAGGTTGGATTCAATGAACGACCCTAATTTTGATGTTTTTCATTTTGGAAAAGTGTAGAACTAATATTGGAAGGGTAAAGCTATATATTAAACCTTTAATATTTATTGTTGCAAAATAAAACTAACATATATTGATTTTTCTATTTGAATCTTGATATTTTCTTCTCCTTTTTTTTTGTAATTTGAGTCTTAAACGCCTTTCAGATTTTACGAATTTACATCAAGTCTAATGAAGAATAAAATACCTACATTTGGTTTACTGGAATAAACTAAGACAAAAAAAGAATAACAATTTCTCTAATTATGGGAATATTACAATAAAATATATATTCCCTTATTTTATTTGTAAAAAATTGTACTATAATGAATGTTTATTCAATTATTCTACGTGATGTAAAATATATTAAAAAAAAATCTTTATTCCTCACCATTAATCATAAAATAAAAGAATTATTATTCTTTTTCAATATTATGCTACTTCAGTAAATCAAGCGTAACATATGATCAAGTAGATTATGGAATCTACAATGTTGTTACTTATGAATTTGATAAGTGTTGTATTGCCTTGGTCGATTACTAGCCCTAAACTTACTTATTTTATAGCTAAAGATGAGGACATAAAATGGTCTTTTGATTTTTTTTTTCCCCCCATAAAACGATCTTTTGATTGACTCTATAGTATGCTTTGTATTCATCATTAGCCTAAAATCGCACCGTAGCTTTCATGCATGAATGTTCAGCATTTTAAATAGGAGCTTAGCTACTATTTGCCTCTTTTCTTTACTTTTTACAATTTTTATTAACTTTCATTAACATATTATTTACTTTCAATATATTTTAATAATGTGAATCTAGTAAAAGCTGAGTAGCGAAAACATATTGGCAGGTGGCACATAAGAGTTTCCTTAATGGGATTAATATAGAAGCTCGAATAGAAAAATTTTAAATCATTAATGACTTAAAATATAAAAAAGGAAAGAAAAGAAAGATGAAGAACTTGAATTGAAGAAACAACAAAACATTGAATAATAAACAATTAGCTTTCCCACTGATGAGAACTCTTAATAGCGACAACTTTTGATTGTTATCATAGTATTTGAGAATGATAAAGGTTACTTGTAACAATAGTACAAGAAAATACTTGGAAAACTGCTTATGGTTTAAATGACTTCATGTAGTATTCCCCTCAATAATGGAGCAAACATAAATGCATTCTTGACGAAAGCTCACCCACCCTTAAATATCTCAAAGACCATGCCTCTTGAGCAAGGATGCGGGAGGATGAAATCACATTCAATCTTAATCTTCTAACCACATTGGTCCCTCTTGATTCCACACTAATGATTAGTACCGATAAGACTTTCCTTTTTGTATGGGGCGAATATTAATTATTATATTAATTGATTTTCATAGAGTGAACTAACTGACATGCATCAATAAGAGTAACCTAAAATTTTTTATGTTATAGAATAGAAATAGGTTATAGAATAAAAATAGGGAAAATTTAAACTACCAACTCTTGTTATTTTTGGCTTGGGTTTGTCTTCATTATTCAATATAATTCTTCTTTGAATGAGGGAAGAAACCTCCAAAACTTCCAAATGGTAATAAAACTTCCCCTTATTTTTAAAAATATAAATATATCCTCAACAATAGTTAATACACCAAAAATATCCTATATATGGTAATTTTAAAGATGGTTTTAGGGTTACTGACAATGCTGCAATGTTACATATAAAATTAAAACACGAAATATAAAATCATGCTTTTTGAAGGGACCTTTTACAACTAATAAATAATTTTAGGATATATATATATATACACACACAATTACCTATGAGCTATGATTAATCATTTATAAACTCCATCTTATTGGTACAACATGTCCCAAGATAGAATTATATCCTCTCCATTTACCTTTTTAATTTTCCTTGATTTATACTCTCAAGTCTCAACCATCACGTGTAATCAATAGTTAAAGTTAGAGAAAAAAAAAAGATGCGATAATAATATCATAAAGTATTATAAAAATTTAGATAATTTAATTACTAGTTTATAAATCAAGAAACATTTAATAAATAAAAATTGAAGCATCCAAATGCCCCATGATGCCATTGCAGTGAAGAAACAATCAAGTATCCACTGCATGGTTCCTTTCAAAGTGCAGCTTTTCCACATTATTACCTTCCCACAAAACAACAAGCAATGTCCACAGCCTTACCAGTGACCATCCATCATACGCTTCGATAAATTAATAGACCTTAGATTTTCTTCGAAGTTGCGATGAAATAGTGAAAAGGACGGAGAAGAAAATTTCAAGGTTTTTGAAGGCTGTTGATGGACATTTAATAAGGACTACGTACAAATATCATGAACAATAATTAAATGGTGATAAACATGTGGCTTCTAAGACATAAACTCATTAAATGTAATGTCGACATTGTGTATGATAATTAAGTCTCAATAAGAGAGAACCATAAAATTAAAATCGAAATAGTAAAAGTTTTAGTTGTTTCTTCTTTGTCATAATCATTGAATGCAGAGGCTGGCCACACTGGTTACGGCCAAGCATTTGAGGGAGATCATAATTGCATAATTCCAGCTCCTCTTGGCAAGACCGAATTATAATGCCTAATCCCTCTCTAAGAGTAAAAACCAACCCCCTACAGACATGCCTCTTGCATATGAGATCCCTTTGAAACATTTTTTGTTTATACCTATGAAATAGGTAATAGGGAACAAAGTGAGTCTAACAAATAATGAAAACATGGACTTTTTGAGTCCCAAGATGTTGATCCCACGAACATGGTATCTAACATTAGACAATAGATAGTAGTAGTACCTCATATATTATCTTTCTTCCTTCACTCTTAAAACGATACCGTGTCATTTCCCACTATAAAAGCTTTCTTAAAACAAAACCCTAACTTTTCCTTCTACACTCTTTTTTTCTCGCAGCTAGATTAAAACCCTAATCATCTATCTTTCTTTACTTTCACTATAATCTTTCTCATGTTGGTTATTAATTAATGTGTTTCTTGTTTTTTGTCTGCAAGATGATGAATGCAAGATTGATTTCAAGCTAGCTACATTTCAAATTGTACATAGTACGATTTCAAGGATCAAATCTGACATGCCTTCTTTGTTATTTGATTCCGTCATTTGTACATCTATGATTCTATTAGTTTATGTTATATTTGTTATTTTGTGGCTATGTATCTCTTTTATCTATCACTATTTTTTGTACATGCATACTTTACAATGATTATCTACTCTATTACAAAGTTTAAGACAAAATAAAATCTCTTGGTTATTCTGGCAACTTCGTAGATCTCGTGCTTCCTCCCGTATCATAATATCTTTTCAATCAAACGCTATTTAATTTTATTTAAACCAAAATAAAAACATGCATCAACGAATCAATCTCAATCTAAATTATAATTATCTAAACTAATAGCATAAAGACTTCATCTTGAGATTTGTTTAATGAACTCACTTAATCTCCAATTAATTATAAAAATTTGATAATTAACTAAATTATCTTAAAACAAATTTTCCAAAGCAATAGGGAATCTATTCAAATATTATGATATCCTATTTTTCAATGGTTATCGACATTAGACACATGTTAGATACCCTTTAAAACAACTACTACATAACTCGAAATAAATTTTTTCCTTCTCTCTAATTTGCTAAAAGTTGTTCAAATGGCTAGATTAATTGCATATTAACACAGCAAAATGCACATCTGCTATTATGGAAAAAAAAAAAAAAAAAAAGTACTTAGCACGATTCAATTAATAAGAAAGTGTAGTAATTCCATTGTTGCCTTAATTAATAACTAGTTGAATATTAGAACAGATGTTAAAACAAATCATTTGAAGAACACGTAAAGACTATTTAACCTTAGATAGAGAAATTTAACCTTAGGACTCTTTATTTGTCCACTGTATTTGGGAAATGAGGAAGCCAATTCTGGTTTTGCTTCTTAATCCCCACCTCTGAGACGTGCAAACCCGGAAGCACTCTCATGGCTTCTCATTTCTTTTTTCACATGGCCCATTATGTACTCAGGATTTCCTAGCTGGCTCAATCAATTAGAAAAAGCCCACTTGCTCTTGAATTTCATATCTTTTACCAATCTATTTGGGCCAAATAAATAAAACCCCAAGACATATCATGAGGCTTTTTATTTTATCAATTTTGCATCAATGCTCTCGTAAATTTGATTTGTTGAGTTATTGTCAGATTCTGTTATTTTTATCCGTTGAATAATCAAATTTTATGATTACAAGTATTAAAGCTTGAGCAAAAATGTTCATTTAATGATTTCATTAATAACCTTGAACACTTTTTAAACCATCACGCTAAAAAGCCCAGTTTCTTTCTTATTGTAATTTATCCGTAACTATTACAACCAGACAATAACGCCCAATTTACAAAAAAGATGGTTCGTGTAGGTTCAAAATAGTACTTGTTTGTTTGGCTTTTTTCGACAGATACAAATAATTTTTTAAAATTTTTTTCTAGTAAATTATTTATGAAGAAATAGATATAGATAAAAAAAAAATTTGGCAGTTTTCATCAAAAGATTGAATATAGATAAAATATAGATGCAAATCAGACATATTTACACATATCATTTTGAAAAAGATATAAATACAGATAAAAAACAGACCATCTAAACAGATAAAACCCCTATATAGCCGCATGAGCCTAAACTGGTTTAGTCCTAGCCCAGACTCCTAGGTCTCAGCTTCCATTAAGAGCGATCCAGAATCAACCTGATTTAAAGCAGCCAAGACTTGTTTTAGGTCGCCCCATCAATTTGCGAGCCAGTTTATTGCTCATTGAATTGCCTAATTCAAAAAATAAAATAATAATTTTTGAAATTTTTAAAATAATAATTTTAAAATAAAGATAAATTAAAAAATTAAAATTAACCAAAAAAATTTTTGACTTGGAATAAGATTAAGCCTAAGAACAATTAGCCTATTAATTAAAAGATTTGTTAAAAAAATTGCATTTATTTATACTTAAGCACATCACTTTTACCTGTAAAATCAGCAATATGGGACTATAAAACACTCAAGGCGTAAAACAACACCCACTTTATTAAGAAACAAAAAAAACGCTTTGGTTAGAAATCGATATAAATTCAACTAGATATACTTTTGACCATATTTATCACTTGTATTATTAATCAAACACATTCAATGTTGTGAATAATAATAAATGTTTACTATTCACATGAAAGAGTTTAACTATTTTTTTTATAGTAAATTCCACTAGAAAGTATAAACATTTTGGATAAGTTCATTTAAGGCATCAACATTTCAAATTATTAAAAAGATGAATCAACATTTTGCAAAGAGAATCAAATAAGGTATCAACATTTTGCAAAGTTCATTTAAGATATCAACATTTAGATTAGTTTTTAATTAAATTTCCTCAATTTTCAATAATGGTCAATAATCAATAAATTTTTTTACTCACTTTGTGAAACATTGATACCTATTTTTAACCACCTAAATCGTTGATACTTTAAATATGCCTAACTATAAATGTTGAAATCTTAAATAAACTTTGTGAAATGTTAATACCTTTGAGTATGCAGATAGTTTCAAGCATAAATAATAAAAACCCATTGTAATCCTGTGATCTAGTCTAGTAAAGGCAAGTGCACTTATCTTGTAGTATAGAATTAATTCCAGGTGTCGTCCTCAAAGATCTATAAGCAAATACTAATATTTACCTTTTACTACTATCTAACCTAAATTATTAAGGTAATTATATTAATTCTAAATTGCTAACTCAACTAATAACTAACAGACCCTAATTAATGATATGAGTGTTTTTCTTGATTTAAAAAAAAAATCAATTCACAATGATGCCCTAGCTTTGATCCACCCTAACCCCAACAACTTATGATACGATTAATTAACAATCAGTTAAGTCTTGAACTACATCGTTTATTAATTAAATCAGTTACTCTCTTCAAGTTAATTGACTCCTAATCTTACATAAATAGTGGGAATGTCTTTCTTCACCGACGCTAATGTAAAATTGCATGAAACTCATAAACTCTAATTAAAGAATTAATTTTTATTGTAGAAATTCAAACTCTCTCTATGTCTAGGTAAAACATGCAAACTCTTTATTCATGAATAATCTATGCTACTAGTTGAAATCTCTTTCTAACTAACAAAAATCAAACATGTAATAATTTTGATCAGAAATTACTACAAGAACAATTAAAATCACATGAATAAATTCAAGACATAAACTTTTTATTAACTAGCAAAGATTTAGAACATGGGTTAGGATTTCACAATACCTACGGCATACAAATTTACTCTTCCATAGAATAAACAATGAAAATAAAAAATCTAAAAGAGTTTAGAGAGAATATGATTTGATAAAACTCTTCGAAACAATCATTATGAATCTTAGATGTTGATCAAAAGTTCTCCCTTGAAAAGCTCTTCAAGATGTGTGCTCTAGGGCTTAGGAATGAAATAAATCTGTCTCTTCTTTTTTTTTTTTTTCATAATGAAATAGAGCACTATATATATAATGTCATTATACACGACCCATATAGGTAGGTAATGTACATTAGAACAACCATGCAAAATTCTCACTCAGCATTCCTACACTACCCAATGTACACGACCCGTGTATACTAGTCATGTACTCGTGTAACTAAATATTTTTCTCGTTATTTGCTCCAAAAATTGTACACTGGTTGTGTACTTCTTTAGTGTATTCCTGATATCACAGTGATAGCTTCAAAACTTCATCAAATCTTTACTCTTTTCATTGTAAATCCTTCAAAAAGCTTAATTACTCCTTATTTACCCCTGAAATGAATAATTTATCCAATAAGTATCATTTTCTTTAGAAGATTAGCTAAATAGTGCATAAAATATGATCAAACAAAGCACAATTATTAAGGGTCTTTGGACAGTTGTTAAACTTCCCTACACTAACCGTTTGCTTACCCTTAAGTAAACAACCAAGGACAATGAAAATCCTTCATCAAATACACTAAAAATTTTCCACAAGTTTGAAGCACTCATAGCATTTATTAATTCTTTCATATCATAGTAACTCACTTTGTACCTACTGTTCAAACCTATCATGTAAATGTACTTAGCATATTAGAATCAAAATTCTAAGGCTAATCTAAGTAAGTCAAACTTTACCCTCACCATTTAATAGCAGATTCCAAAGTTATAAAGTAAAAGCAAAGTCAAACAATAGCAAAAGAACCCAATTGCACTTCACAACCCACTAACAAGTATATAAACCCTTCAACCACTTCTCTAAACATAATAATCTAGAGTAAAAGTAATTTGAATCCATCTTACCCCTGGATTTTATTATATTATCTAAACCTCTTGGAAAAAAAAAATTAAAGCCTTTAGAAAGGGAGGTTTTGGCCTCCATCTTTTTCCTTTTTCTCTAAACGGTTTTTTCTTGTTTCTTTTCAACTCATTTCATCATTTTTTTTTAGATAAATAAGATATTGGTATAATTAATAGCAGGGTCAAACTTTGCTCTTCTAAGAGACCAAAGCCTACCCATATCAACCCAACTCTTTATTATTCAATTTAGCACATAAATTTTTAAAGTTGTTCTAAGAGAATCATCAAGTGATAAATACCATATACTCTTTCACTGGTCTCAAAGTTTTCGAAAAAAGAATATACAAGTCAACAAACTTAGAGATATAACCGTTTAAATTTCAACTACAAACTTCAATCCACTTCTAGACTCTAGATTATATTACTAAATAGCAAATAAGATTACCCTACCTAGATTTTATCTTACAATTTTCAACTAAGTATACTAATCACAAAATAGGTGAGTAAAGTACTATGTAAGTTACTTTTACCTTAATATGAATGTTAATTCTAGACAAGCTTTTGAGTATATTTTCAAGATTCATTCTATTCATATTCTACTGTAAAAGCACAATTGCAAACTTGTAAATGGGAGACTTTTGATCAAGTTTAAGTTCAAAAATTCATATTCAATACAAAATAATATGATCAATTAAGTGCATAAAAGACATGTATCACTCAAGACCCTAATGTTTCTTTTAAAGTTACCCCTTCCTTATACTTAATTGAGACATTATCCTCAATGTCTTCTAATTCAATCACAAAAAGGGAAAGAAGGAAAGGAATGAAATAAAAGAAAAGGGAAGTAAGAACTTCCCCAATTTTAGATTGAGGCCAAATTTCAAGAACAACTGGTGAAAAAAAAAATACGGTGACATCATTAGATTTGTGGCCCAAAAGAGTTTTGAATCAGTACGACCTAGAAGAAAAACTAAAAAAGAAAAAGAAAACCTAGCTTAAGTGTCCACAATAAGCATCAAACACAAGAGATAAAGAGTTTTCCCATTGGGAAAAATCAAAGACAATCCATAAAAGATAGAAGAGAATCACATACCTATTGTTGATGAAGATGATATGGAGATGTGAAGGCGCAAGCAGTATGTTTATGAGTGGGTGAGTAGAAAAGATAGAAAAAGTGTCATGTATGGATAAGAGAAAAAGAATGAAGAAGTGTAGTAAGAGTAGAATCGTGTATGGTATTTATATTCATGTATACACTACACTACTCATGTACACAAGTTGTGTATTCTAACTCATGATTGCTCAAATATGGATTTTTTTAGAAACCCAATTATACACGACTTGTGTATGTTATGGTCATGACTCCACAAAAAGAAAGTTTCTTTTTTTTGCACTAGGGTATACACTACTCATATACACGGCTTGTGTGTGTCTACTTATGACTTCCTAAAAACCTTGCAAACAAGAAAACAAGTACACAATATTCATGGCCTTTATACATGGATCGTGTACTTTTACCAGTGACTTCACCATATGTCTAAAATTTTTACACTACTCAAGTACACAAGCATGTACTCTAGTAGTGTATACTAAAAAATTCAAATGTGAAAAATTCCTCTAAGTGTCGTATCACGTGAAAGTGCATGATAAAATATACTTATCTTGAACACTTAAAAAGTGTATTTATGCCTCAAATCTTACTTATGGATGCTCTTCCCCACACTTAGCTTGAAGGCATAAATTCCTCTCCTAACTGCTACTCTACTATCTAAAACATTAGGTGGAGTTAGGATAGAAAGAAAAAGAAAAGAAAACTACCTATCTATCTCAAACATAGGCTGCTTCCTATAAAATGCTATTGTTTTACGTCATTGGCTCAACATTCTTCAGCTGCTTTAAAATCGAGGAGGGTCAAACTAAAGGTTCCTTGAACTACAAAGGCTTTCGTCAGTTTTCTTGACCCACCTTCCACGTTGTACACATGTAATAGCCCTCAGTTGGGCTAAAGTTTTCAAATTTGCAAAATTTGTAGCATTCTCTTTCCCTTCCCTCTATGGAGACCATGAATTGTGGGACATCTTTGCACTTGGTTTCAACTGGGATATATATCAAGCAGTTAAATATCATCACCTAAGTACTGGTTGTTAGTGTCATTTGTTGCTTGACTAACCGCATCTGGACTCTTTAAGACTTATTCCTCAAACTTGCTACTGGAATTTTGACAACAATTTTCTCATCTTTAACTTGAAGTACCAAATTGACCCCTTCTGCATCAATTAGTGCTCCAGCCGTGGTAAGGAATAGTCTCCTAAGAATTAAGGGTATATCCTCGTCTTCATCCATGTCAAGTATCACGAAGTCCATGGGTAGATAAAGTTTCTTACCTTCACCAAGGCATCTTCAATGATTCCTCTAGGGATCTTTATCGAACAATTAGTCAACTAAAGACTCATGCGTATAGGGCGGGGTTCGGTTAAGCCCAGTTTCTTGAAAAAGGAGTAGGGCATAAGATTGGCACTTGCTCTAAGATCGATGAAGGTCTTGTCCATAAATAATTCTCCTACCATACATGGAATGGCGAAGCTCCTAGGATTCTTTAACTTTAGAGGCAATTTATTCTGAATGATTGAGAAGTGATTTGCTCCCACTTCAATTCTGGATATATCCTCCAGTTTCCTTTTGTTAGATGGGAGTTCGTTGAGGAAATTTGCATACTTGGGCATTTGAGAGAGTGCTTCAACAAATGGTATATTTATATAGAGTTGTTTAAACAGATCTAGAAATTTATTAAACTACTCCTTATCTTTACTTAGTGAAGCCGACCAAGCACATACTCTCTCACTACTGGAGGTTATCTCTTCTCTGATTCTTTTTTCTCAAGTTCCATCATCTCCTTCTCAAAATACAAATCCTCCTCTTTCTCTTGTTCAGGTTCCTTCCCAAATTGTAACTCCTTCCCACTCCTCAAGTTTATGGCATTCTAGGGAGTGAACCTAGTTGTCACTCAGAAAGCATTTTAGCCAATTGGCCAATTTGCATGAATTGATACCTGTTGATTCCAATGATGTGCATCAGAGCTCTGGATAAACTATGTTAGCAAGTCCTCTAGATTGGACATCTTTTCTTGCTGAGGAGGTGGATTGGAAAACCATGGCATGTGTTGATATCGTGGAAACTATGGCTTCTGAAACCCAGGTGAAAAATTTAATCTTTATGTGTTTTGATTGCCCCAGGAAAAATTAGGATGATTTCTCCATCCTGGGTTATACGTGTTGTTGTATAAATTATCCTGCTGCTTATATTAATTGCCCAAATAATCTACCTACTCAATCTGCTCTTGATAGAAACTACTACCTCCGAGCTCTTCATACTGAAACAGTGATTTTAGATTCTTGATGCTCATAACTTGCTTACTTAATGCATCCATATTGGCAACTAAAGCAATCAAAACATCTACCTCGTATAACCCTGTAGCTTTTATTTTAGCTTATTATTATCCCACTGGTAGTTGTTTCTTGTCATGTCTTTAAATCACTTAACAGATTCCTCTAGGGTCTTAGAGTTTAGGATGTCACCAGCTGACGCATCAACCAATTGTCTGGTGATTTAGTTGAGGCCATTGTAAAATGTTTGTACCTACATCCATGGTGGTAGATGGTGATGTGGGCACTTCCTTAGCAACTCCTTCCATTTTTTCCAAGCATCATATAAGGTTTCGGCATCATTATGAACAAAGTATGCTATGTCGTTTCAGATCTTAGTAGTCTTGCATGGTGGGAAAAAATTGTCAAAAAATTGCTCAACGATATCATCCCATGTTGTCAAAGCTCTAGAACGTAGTGATATCAGCCAATTCCTTGCTTTCCCTCTTAGTGTGCAAGGGAACAATCTAGTGCGTAATGCATGTTCTGGCACCCTGTTATTCTTGCAAGTCTCACAAATTTCTAGGAATGTTTGAATGTAAGCATGGGGGTCTTTCATATGGTAAACCATTGAATTGATAGTACTGCTGTAATAGTTAAATCAATACCCACTTTATCTCGAAGCTGCTTGCATCAATTGGTGATTTAACAATTGTAGGAGTTATGCCTTCCAGTGTAGGCCTTGCATAATACATGTTTGTCTTTAGTGGATCCTGCTCCACTATGATTACTTCCTGGATTTCCTCTTTACTACCTTCTGATGACTTTAATTCAGTACTCTTTTGTTCAAAATCCTCTTCTTTTAACTTGTCTTTAGTCTTTAGATCCAGTGCTTCCTTTTCAATACCCAACTACCTAAACATACCAGTAATTACACTTCTTAATCTCTTGTGAAATGTCTTCTCAATCTTAGGATTTAGATCAAAAAGTTTCAATGAAGAACTTCTAGTCATGCACTATAAGACATAACAAGTGGATTAGGGTTATGCAAATAATCTGGAGCAGAAAGAGATAAATTGCAATATAAAATAAATGAATAAAGTAGCTGCTATTTAGGCTTTCCTAATATTGATAGATCTTCAGCAACGGCACCAAAACTTGATGTACACAGATCGTACCAAGAATATATAATAAAAACTCATCATAATCCTACGATCTAGTAAAGGCAAGCTCACCTATCTTGTGGTATATAATTAATCTCGGGTGTCATCCTTAATGATCTGAGCAAGTATTAGTATTTCCCTTTTACTACTATCTAGCCTAAATTATCAAGGTGATTATACTAATTCTAAATTGCTAACTAAACTAATAACTAGCAAACCTTAATTAATGATATGAGTGCTTTTCTTGGTTTTAAAAATAAAATAAAATTTACAACGATGCCCCTAGCTTTGATCGACCCTAACCTTTATGACTTATGATAGGATTAATTAGGGGTAAATTTCATTCACAATACATAAAAAAAATAAATTTGTAACGCAAAAATAACTAAACTTTTAAAATCTTTCACCTAAAATACATGTAGCTGGATTCTGACTTTTTTTCCTACTAAAAGCTGACGTAGCCATCCAGAATGATCAAAATGATATTTTTTTTCTGCAACATTGGAATTTTTATTTAATTTTTTATTCTTTCTCTCCTCTCTCTTCTCCTTCCTCTCTCTCTTCTTCTTCTTCTTCCCTCCTCCTCTTCTTTCTTCTTAAAAAAAATTGAAATGAAAAGAAAGAAAGCTTAGATAAAAAAATATCTCTTTTCTCTCTCTCTCTCTTCTTCTTCTTCTTCTTCTCTTCCTCCTCCTTCAAGTAAAAAATCTTAAACAAAAAAAAAAACTTGGATTAATTTTCATTTTCTCTCGTCTTCTTCTTCTTCAAATAAAAAAAATCTCTTGAAACGGTAAAAAGAAAAAGAAAACTTGCATTCATCTCTCTTCTTCTTCTTCCTCTTCTTCTTCTCCTTCTCCTTCAAGTAAAAAAATATCTTCAACTAAAAAAAAAGCTTGGAATCTCTCTCTTCTCTCTCCTCTCTCTCTCCCCACTTTTTCTCTCTTCTTTTTATTCTTCTTAAAAAAAAAAAAGCTTGAATCACTACAATAACACAAACCTAGAAAAAAAAAAGACCACAAATGTTTTTTCTCCTAATTTCTAGAGCTCCAATGGAGCTCCCATGTTTGGAGCTTGATTGGGAAGAAAAGACAATATCTTTTATTTTTTTTATTTGAAGAAGAAAAACAAGGAGGAGGGGGAGGAGGGAAGAAGAGAAGAAGAGGGAGAGAAAGAGAGGAGAGAGGAGAGAGATAAATCTAAGCTTTTTTCATCAAGATTTTTTTTAATTAAAGAATAAGAAAAATAGGGGAAAAAGAAGAAGAAGGAGAGAGAGAAAGGAAAGGAAAACGAGAGGAGAGAGAGAGAGGAAGTAAAAAAATCAAAAAATTCCAACGTGGCATAAAAAATATTATTTCAATCATTCTAGGTTACGACGTCAACTTTTGGCCGGGAAAAAGATCGGAATCCGGTTGCAAGTATTTTAGATGAAAGATTTTAAAAGTTTAGGTATTTTTGTATTATAAAATTTTTCTTAGGTGTATTTTTGTTACAAATGAAAAAGTTTATGTATCGTGAATGAAACTTACCTGATTAATTAGCGATTAGTTAAGTTTTGAACGGCAGTATTTATTAATTAAACCAATTACTCTCTTCAAATTAATTGATTCCTAATTTTATATAAGATAGTGAGAATGTCTTTCTTTACTGACGTTGATGTAAAACTACATGAAACTCATAAACCCTAATTAAAGATTAAATATTTATTGTAGAAATTCTAACTCTCCCTATGTCTAGATGAAACATGAAAACTCATTATTCATGGATGATCTATTCTACTAGTTGAAATCTCTTTCTAACTAACAAAAATCAACACATGCAATAATCTTGATAAGAAATTACTACAAAAACAATTAAAATCACATGAATAAATTCAAGACATAAATTTTTCATTAATTAACAAAGATTTAGAATGTGGGTTAGGGTTTCACAAAACCTAAGGGATACAAATCTAATCTTCCATAGAATAAACAATGAAAATAAAAAATCTAGTAAAGTTTAGAGATAATATGATTGATAAAACCTTTCGAAACAATCATTATGAATCCTGGATGTTAATCAGAAGTTCTCTCTTGAAAAGCTCTCCAAGATGTGTACTTTAGGGCTTAGGAACAAAACAAATCTCTCTTTTTTTTTCATAACGAAATAGAGCGCCTATATATATACTATCATTATGTAAGACTCCCTACACGACCTGTGTAGGTAAGTAGTGTACACAGGAACAATCGTGCAAAATTCTCGCTCAACATCCATGCACTACTTGACGTACACAACCCGTGTATACTAGTCGTATACTCCTAGAATTAAATATTTTTCTCATTATTTACTATGGAAATTGTACACTGGTCGTGTACTTCTATAGTGTACCCTTGATATCGCAGTAATAGCTCCATAACTTCATCAAATCTTTTCTCTTTTCGTTATAAATCCTTTAAAAAAAGCTCAGTCACTCCTTATTTACCCTTGAAATGAATAATTTATCCAACAAGGATCCCTTTCTTTAGAAGATTAGCTAAATACTACATAAAATATGATCAATAAGGCACAATTATTTAGTTTTTTTATACACTTATCAACCTCAAATAAACTTACCCTCAAACATTAATATATTTCAATATAATTTGCCTATTTTTTACTTATATTTTATCCTTTTCTTTTATTTTTCACTTTTTATTTTTTATTTTTAGGGGTTGTTTGAGTTATCTTGCCGAGTTAATGGGTTTAAACTACAATCGATTTGTGATTTAGCAATTTATCAGGCCATGACCAACACAATTTGACTTGCCAGTAACAGTTCAAGTTAGGTCATGAGACAGATCCAACTCATGCCCATGTCTATGCTTATGACACATTTGGTACGCAGGAATGGATCGGAATAGAATCATAATTCCATATTCTATTACTTTTCCCAATGTTTGGAAGCACTTTTAGAAGCCGGAATTGCAATTCTTTGGAATCGATGATTCTGGCTTTGAAGAAAAATTTGGTTCTACCTTCGAGAAGGTGGCATTGCGATTCTATTCCACTCTTATTAATTATATGTATGATTACTCTTTTATCCTATCATATATTCATATTTTGCATTTATTACTTAGGACAATCCCGATAATTACATTTTTTAGTCATTCCATTCCTTAATCTTTCAAATATAGGAATAGATTTGTATTCTTAAACTCATTCTATTCCAATCAAATCTATTATATTTCAAATCATTCATGCATACCAAACATGATATTATAGTATTGTTATCTATTAGAGTTATTTAGTATTTGTAGGCATTATATCTTTTTTCTTAAGAACCATTCCAACTTAAGGACCTTTTCACTTTCATTTTAGGTCGTTCGTTTTTGTATTTGTAAGTACCATTTAATAACTTAAATATTATTTATTTATTTTTCTATTGATTTACCTTGATTTGTCAAAAATCTACAAAACAGAATAAACTCTTTTGATCCTTCAAAAAGGACCCAAAAAGTTGAAGAACCTTATTATAATGGTGAAGAATTAGCAAAAAGAAGAAGAAGAAGAAGAAGCTAGATCCTTAGCATATGGAATGGTGTGAGGACATCCATTGAGCGTACTTTTGATACGATATTATATAAATGAGTAAATATTAAATTACAAATGATTACAGGCATTCAAAAGTATAAACATAAAATATACTACATGGATAAAAAAAATTGTAAACTAATAAAAAACATTTTTTAGAAATTCAGTTATTAAGATTGCATCTCAATATTGACCCATTGTGTCACTAAATAATTTCTCAAATTTTAGTGTAGGAAAATTTAAACCAGTTGAATCCTTAGCTTAAGAATCAAATTAAGTATCAAATTTTAGTGTAGGAAAATTTGGTTAAGTATCACTAATGCTAAATCATATTTTCTTTTAACCAACTTGACTTAATGTGCCAAAAACACATATAAACACCTATCATTTCCCTTCCAAAAGAAGTAATACATTTTCATTACTCACATATATTAATATAGGAAATAGGGTGGTAAGTACAATATAAGGATAAGTGACCTACTAAGAAAAAAGAATTTCACATCTAAGTATGCTTAATTTAGAGTATTGATAGAATCTAGAGCATTTTAGATGGTAAGGAAAGAGAAATATCCATTACTAAGGGATAATGGAGATGCAAGTACATCTACAAGTTTCATTTTCTTTTATAATTAAATACTTATACTTTCAAATGAAGTTTGGTTTAACATCTTAAGGATATTAAATCGAATCCTATTTCAAAGCAAAATAGACCAATTTCAGACTAAAAACTTCGCTCATAGTCCATAAAAAAAATCACCTATTTTGATAGGTTATAGTCTTACACTTTAGGCATTTGTGGTTACTCTAAAAATTATTTCTTTTTTGTCAAATGATAGGAATTGCTAAGGTGGGATCAATAATTTTGTTACAAAATCAGTTGATTTGAGCCTTCAAAATTCACCAATAGTAATTTCTTACTTTTTACCAAAAATGGAGAAATTAATAGATTATAAATAATGAATTTTAGATTTCTAGAGCTATGTTGTGAAATTTCTTTGTCATATAGGAGACCATTTATTTAGGTGTGATTAGTTATTTGGGAGCAAAACTAGTTAATTGGAGGCCTTCAAAGGCAATAAGTAGTTATTTTATTTTTTCCCCTGAAATTCATAATTCACTAACTTTATAGACTATAAATCTCAAATTTGAGGCTTTTAAGGTCACCCTGTAAAACTTCCATTTTTCTTAATTTACTCTTTTTGTTTTTTAAGGGAAATAGTTTATAGGTTGTCTTGAGAGAATATTTTAACAAAGATCTTCCAAGATACATGAGTACTGATTTTTCACTATTCACAAAAGAGATTAAGGATTTTATGTTTCCAAGGTCATATTATTGATTTCTTTTATTACGTTTGTTATTAGTTAGTGAGTATTGTTAGAACATTTTGATGCAACACTAACCAATCTATGATTGTGAAAATTCATAAGTGGTGATTTCTTCACTTTAGTTGATCCCCAAAAAAAAAAAAAAACAATGAACAGATTTCTAGCAAGTATACTGGTCGATCAAGTAATATAGAAACGAATAGAGTTATCATTCCCACAAGAATTATTTCAAGTACTAGATTAGTATCAATTCTATTATTATCCAATTAATCATTATAAAAATAAAATTACTTTAAATTAATTAAACTACCAAATACTATCAATAAATCATGAAAAAATCTTTTTAAATCCAACCATATAAGATGTGGGAAATATCAAATCGACCATAAGTACTAATCATATTGTTAACTAAATTATAATTATACTTAGCTAATAGGTTATTCTTGTGAATTTGCTAAAACTTTTATTTCCCTTTCGAATCCTAAAGTTTTTTTTATCAAACCACATCAAATTTTTAAATTGTTATGATTAAATTAATATGTATTCAAATTTACAATTATCAATATTCCATTTTATAACTGTCTAGTGTCTTAATTATTATTTCCTAAATTCCTTTAATAAAAAATTAACAAGAACACTACATTAAAATCTATAGGCAAATTCAATTTATAGGTCCTAATTAATAAACAAGAGGAGATTGGTGAATTGTTTTTTATAGAAAATTTTGCAAATTTTTTATTTTTACGTACATAAATAATGAATGCAATAAAATAACAATAAATTAAAGTGAGTAAAATAAAAGAGGCATGAGATTTTATAGAGGTTCTTTCTTATGAGTCAGTCCTCTCTTTCAGCTTTGATACTATCCTACTTTATTTCACAAGCCTCACACATAAGCTAATCATAAAACTATAAGATATTAAGAGTAATTCTCTCATACTAACTCTTAAAGTATAGAGCAAATATAATTTCAAAGAGGTACAATGGGTTCCCAAAATTTAAGTGCAAAGAGAAATGTAAAGTAATTGATGTAAGCAGCTTTTAATGAGGGTTCTAAAAGATGTTCTAGCAAATGAGAATATAGTAGTTTTGAGCTTAAAAATTAAGTGTGCAAGAGTATCTTCAAATTCAAATTTCATCTTCTTATAGATTCTTGAGTGTAATGGCTTCCTTAAAAGAATCTTGACTTATTGAATAAATTTCTTCTAAGAAACACCTTATCCATTGAAGATCTTGAACATTTGAAAACTTGAAATATCTCCCTAAAATTTCGCATATGTTGTTATCCTATGAAAGTTGAGTAAAAGATTTTTATCCATACTTGAATCCGTTGCTGCCTTTAGCGTTCACGAATACTTCAATTTTAAAACCTCTGAAAATATCTTGAAGATGTTGAAACCATATAATATGAAGCTCAAAAAATCTAGAATTTTGTTGTAGCACAATCTTATCCATATCTTTATTAGTAACTCTCGTGATAATACTAATCCATGTCTCTAAAGGTTCATTTGATAATTTTATGTCCAAATAGATGTTTTCTCAAAAATATCTTCATTAAAACCAAAATAACAAGATTTTTCGAAAGTCTTGTAGAAACTGAGGTGCTTAATCAAACTTAAATCTAATCCCCATAGATTTTTAAATCCTCCCTAAGAGGAACATATTAAATGCATTGTCTAAATATATCGAATGAGTGAAATCAGATCTTTATTATTAAAACTTGTTCTTAAAAGAAAGTAAGTTATCTGATAAATTCTTGTAAAAACTTTAGGTTCTTGCAATGTTTCTAACATAGAATCTAACAGAACTTCTTATAGTATCTGCGCACTTAGTCAAATTGATTATATATTTTTATTTTCTTTTTATTGTCATTGAAACCAATAAGGAGATATCTTAACACAGTTTAATTAAAATTAGCAAATCTTCCAATTTTACCAATTCAATTAATTATGAATTTTTGAAAAATCCTAAATCCCCTTCTAATTCATTAAAATATCCAAGAAAATAATGTCTTGAAAACCAAGAATATAAAATTATAATATCGAGATTCAAACAAGAATAATCCAATCTTCTAAACATATTATAATATAAAAACAATAATCAATTTAGTAATTAGGCTTCATCAATTTTCCCACATAAAAAGATTTAAAGCATGATTGAATTAAAAAGGCACAAAAATGTATATAAACAATTCATAAAATAATCCATTGATATCAAGAACTATTAAAAGAATATTTTTTAAAGTATTACGCAAAAAATAATCAAAGAAAATAAAGAAATTTCCTAACACAATTTATTGCACTCTGTCTCAAATACTCTGTTTGTGAAATTCTTTCCCATGTGCATCTTAGCTCTGTTCTTGTCTTTTCTCTCCAAGTCTCTCCTTGTGTGTTTATCAAAATTCTTTTTGTCCATTTCACCCCATCTATTTAAATATAAATATATATATATATAAGTAGCTTTATGTGTATGGCAGTTGTTCTCTCTCTATCCTCCCCTTTTTGAATGGTAGATATATTATATATCCTTCAAAACTTGTCCCAAGTCTATGTGTTCTCCAAGATAGTCTCTCAAATAACTTCTTTTGTAATTTTAATTATGCACATGAGCTTATATTAGCATGTGTGAACTTTTTCAATAATTGGTAGAGATTGCACATGATGAAACTGTGAGCCCCTTTGATTGAATTATGAAGTGGGCTTTATAAATAGTTGGACCAAGGACATGAATTTCCCATTGGACTAGACTATGCATCAAATTGCATTCATCAAACGTTGATAGGTGGATTTCAATATTTAATGTTCTCCTTAGCTTGGAACATACATTATATTTCTGCTCATTCAAGTGCATTAGAAAATGAACTAAAATTAATTCCTTCAAATTGTGACTTAGCCTCTTCAATGTTGCATAACATGGCCTCAAAACATAATTTATATAATGTGCCTAGTTTGACTCTAAACTAGTATTTAATAGAAAACTTTTATTCCCTTTTCACATATTCATGTATTCAAATAGCTCTTATATATATATATATATATATATAAATTTATTCTTAGAATTTGCTCTTTTTTTCTCACAGATATATAAAAACACACATAAGTGTAAAATATATAAAATTATAATCTATCATTAGTCAATATATTACGGGCTTTTATAATCTATATACCATAGATTTTGGACATTCAATATCGCACTATACAATTCGTTTATTTCAAACAAAGTCACTTGGCAAGTGTTATGAGTTGATTCTATAATAAAGCTCATTGAAATAAGTTCCAACAAAATCACCAATTTTAATTGATTATATGAAATGGCCTAACTCTCAATGCATAATTATTTAATAAATAAGTTGATTTAATTAAATTATGCAATTTTGTTAAGTGTTTGGTTGGTGAGAATTTAACGTGATAGTGTAAAGTAATATATGATATGTTTGCTTGAAATATAGAAACTATAGTAAATAATTAGTTAATAAAATATGGTGTTATAGTATGATTTAGTGATAATAGTGTATAAGATATATATGTTTTACTTGTTTGAAATACGAAAATTTTATGAATATATTTTAATTGATAAATTATACATGTTAAAATATAACGTGTTAGTGTAATTTGATAATTTTGTTGATAGTTATTTTAATGCATGATAAATTCAAGTTTTACTAAAACAAACTCAAACCAAACCAAACTAAGCCATAGCAAACTTTTTAGCCAAATCCAAGCCCAAAAATAAGCTAAAACCTAAGCCCAAGTCTCTTTGTTTTCTCTAAAAATTTGCTACACAAAGTCAACATTAAAGGACAAATATCAAAGTTCATTTTGTCAAAATTACAAAGCCAAAACAGACCAACCCAATGGTGCCTTTCTCCTCTTCCATTCCATCTTTTTCTTCAAATTTTTCTTACTCAATTTGCCAAAAACTCTTACAACAATTCATCTTTGAGTTAAAGAGAGTTTAAGGTAAGTTTGTATGTCTTTTGTGATGATTTGTTATCCTTTTCTTTCATGCATGAGTTAATGAAAGTTTTATGATGCTTGTATAGTGTTTTGGTTGAGGTAAGATAAGTGAAAAATGTGTAAAAAATGAAGCTTAAAATAGGTGAACTCGTTACAGCCCAAATACCCTATTAAACGACCAATTTGAATGGGTATATGGGCCAAATGGCCCATATGAATGGGTGTTGCAAGTTCTAGATTTTTTGCATATTTTCACTAGGTCCAAACGGCTTTGGAAACAGCTCATTTGGAGGGGTGTTGTGCTTTCTGATCATTTTGAGTAAAATTCCTTGGTTGAAACAACCTTTTTTTTTTTTTTATGGGAGGGGGTGTTTGAACCCAAACAACCTTGCATACAAGCCCATTTGGAAAGGTGTTTGGTTTTCTAATTTTGTTCAAAAATTTATACAACCCTCTAAACAGCCCTACATGAGCTATACAATCTCTCAAACGGCTCTATATGGCATGAACAGTACTGTAGATTCCTACCCCGGGGTAGTCACTAATGGAGGCAACCGACACGCTCCTCCACTGCTGGGGTGGTGGGCCAGGGATGATAATCGGTTCTTAGGATTAAAATCGAAGTTTGAATACTCTGGTGTTGTTTTTTTTACTTAAATAAAGAGAAATAATTTATGATTTTTGCCTTGGATTAGTTCAGGATTGTATATCATATCGTATTTGTTTTTGTTACTGTGTACTAGGCTTCTAGCTCACTTTTTCTCTTTCGAGTAGTAAAGAAGATGAGTTTCATGATTCCTTTGACTATGGGACGGACTTTAATGACTTTTTGGATGAGTGTGACAATTAAGACTCCTGGACCGACCTTGTTGTTTTCTTTGCAAGAGAGATCAAACCAAGTTTTGTTTTAAAATATAATAGTATAGATATGACTTGCTTATAAGCTAAGTTTGTAATATAAAGTGTACTTTTAAGTTTCCTTATATTATATGTAATATTTGATTTTGTAAGCTTTGAGATACCAAGCTATAAGTATCTATATATTGTTATATCAAAATATCTACTCAATGATGAGTAGTTTTTGTTAAAGTTTTGTATTTTTAAACAGGTTAAATAGGCAATCCACATAAACATCTCCTTTTTCAGACGGCCTTACTTGTAGTACTTAAGTATTATGCGTGGCCGGGAGATTTGGCATGCTTAATCTATGGGATTAAGTAGGTCGGGTCCTTATATTATATATCGAGTTTATAAGGTAACCCTATGGAATTCTTTTTATATTCCTTTTTCTTTTCAAGAGGGTATGGTAGGTAATTTTTTTTTTTTTTTGGATAATGTGGTAGGTAGGTAAGTTGTCTTTAAATGATTTTGGAGAAAAACAAACCAATTTAGAACTCCTAAAATTAGAGTATTGTGATTTTGAATTTTCGTCGAATGTCATAGTAACGCCCAAAACATAGGGTCATTTACAATCTACTTAGCCTTAAAAATAAACTAGTTAAGGCTCAGAACTTGCTAATATTTATAATCAAATACATATAATATCATTAACTCCAATTTATGCACAAAATTTAGGTGTCACGACATACATAGGTCGCATGCAATCTACATAATAAACCATGTTAAGCATACATCTATACAGACTGGAGATGGCTTGTAAAGGAGTCCATCTACTATAAGCTATGTGTAAACTCCTGAAATTTTCATAATTCTTAGAAAATAATCCTAGAAGTCTAACACCAAAATCGAAACCCTGAAAATTGACCCAAGTTAAAACCAAATTCTAAATAAGGTCAAACACTAGAATTCTTAATCTTGAGAAAAAAAGAACCCTCAAAACAAAATAGAAAATCCAACTATCGGTAGATTCAATATCCGTACACCAATCAAATCACCTATCCTATTCCTAAAACACAAATCAAGACGATATATTCAAATAACGCTCGATAACGAAATACTAAGATCTTAAATCCTTTGGCGAATTTTAGAATCAAAAGTTTCAAATTTCATCAAAAGTCAAACTAAGTCAACCCTTAACCCTAGACTCGGTTAACGATCCCAACAACAGAAAAATGTTAAATAATCACAAATAAAATGAAATAAACCATAGACATTGAACTAAAAATATAATACGGGCAAAACCCCAAAATTTTATGATCTTACGAATAACTTAACAAAACCGGAAGTCAAACCGGAACCCTAAAAGTCAACAAAGCTAACAACAAATTCTAGTGTTTAAGATCCAGCATTCCGCGCTCTTAAACCTTAAACAACGAAATGGAAATAATTGTTGATAATAGTTCGTAATAATATAGGGAAGCTTAAAAATATTAGATTCGCAAAATTCTAATGTCCTTCTGATCCGAATGGGATCAATCTTCAAAAATTGTGCCTTGGTACACCGGACGAAAAAAATATTCCGTTAATACCAATAAACTCATAAAAATATAAGGTTTTGAAAAATATCAGTTTTAGAATTTTTTGGTAGCTAAAAATCAATGTTGTCAGAACCAGACCGGGGTTTGACCCAGACAGGCTAGGGGGTCAGGGGTCGAGGGGTAGGATCGGGTTCAACCGGGGGTCGAACCAGGGTCACAGAAAATAAAAATATAAGGGATGATTTAATTATAAAAGACCAATATATGTGTAATCACTCAATTAAATCTATATTTGGATCAAATTCATCAATTAATTATTAAATAAATATGATTTAATGATTATATTTTATAAATTTATAATAAAGTATGAATAAATATTTAAATTTCTAATTTATTTATTTATTTTTTATCCCAGTCAACCGGTCCGGGTCGACCGGTTCAACCCGGTTCGATCTCCCGGGTTGACCGGGTTAGTCCGATTTTCGTCAAAAAGGAGCTAACTGTCGAACCCTGCCCGCCTTCATTGTCGGTTCCGATCGAACCGGTACGAACCGACTGGTCCGGGCCAGTTCTGACAACCTTGTTAAAAATTACAGATATCACTTTTATACACATATTTTTATTACTACCGGTATTTTATTTGTCTAGTTTACTATTCATAGTACTTTTCTACTATTCATTACTATTCCTCTATCTCTACTTTTTCTTACTATATTTTCTTACACCTACATAATTATTTCTTACAATTTTCTTTTTCCATAAAAATTCTACATCACATATTACTAAACTTCTTTAACACTTTTCTTTTAAAATTAATTTTTAATCAATTTTCTCTTTCTCCCTTCTTCATTGCCATCCACCTCTCTCTCTCTTCCCTCTTCAATTTTTTTTAATTAATTTAATTACATCTAATTTTCACTCCAAAATTCTATAAATACCTCATTCCTCCTTCATTCTTTCACACAACTCATTCTACTATCAAAACTCTCTCAAATTCTCTACACAAACACTCTCCACAAAATTTTCCTCTACCAAAACTCTCTTTCACCAAATACTCACAAAAATTTCTCTCTATACACAATCCAACTACCATTTCTCAATAACCACATAACCATACATTCACTACCATCTTCATACCACATAAACACTTTAGGTAAAATTTCTTCCAACCATTTAGTTTATCCATGTCATGTAACTTAACATTATTATGGTATTGTTTTAAAACTCACATAAGTAGTAAAAACAACAACATGTTCGTATTTTGTTCTTGCACATGAAAATCCTATTTTATTATATTGATATTATATAGTTGTTATTATTCGTTATTATCATTTTTATTATTATGCTAACTTCTTATTCATATCTAACTAAATATATTTATATATTTATATATAATCTTTAGAGCATATAAGCTCACTTGTTATTATTTAATTCATGCATTGCAATTTATTTATTTCATGTTATTTTAAGATTAATCTTTCTAGTCTTAGACTTGTCCATATCAACTCAAAACAATATTTTCTTTATTATTTTGGGACTAGTCTATTCTTAGTCCTGTGATGCTTTAATAAAGCTAAGGCTCCCAATACTTGATCGGGATACCTTGATGAAGCTAAGGTTCCTAATACTTGATATTTTTATTATCTTACTTATTATTATTTGTTTCTACTATTTTCTCATATTCTCATTATTTTACATGCTCATAATACTTGCATCTACATAATGATATTATCTCAACTAAATTTAAAAGTAGAATTTTACTTTATTAAAAGAACTCAAAACTAAATTTTCTATTATGTGACTTGTCATTAAATAATAGAGTTGGTATCAATAACATAGAAATAAAGTAATACAAGTTTTCTCAAATAATAAAGATAGCTTTACCAAGGAAACATAAGAAAATAAATACTTTCTTTATATAATATGGTAACATAAGTTTTAGTAAAATAATTTGTTAGTTTTCAAAGTTTTCACAAAAAGCTTAAAATCAAACTCTTTTCAACTCCATAACAAAACTAAGAAACAAACTAGTTTTCAACTCATAAAGTTATAAACCCACTTAGAAAAATAATGATTTTCAAGTTTCTAAAGAAGGAACTTATTTTCAAAGAATACAATTGTGATAAGATAAAAAACTAAAGGATTTTATCGATAAAAAGGATTCTTTTCAAATAAAATTTGTAGAGGAAATTAAATACCAAGTTTTAGAAAACTAAAACTTATATTTTAAACAAGAAATATAAAAGGAAAAGACTCATTTTCTAAAATCATTCTAAATGCAAATTTATAAATAGGTTATTAACAACTTAATAAACTTTTGATAACTTTGATCTTTTATCACTAGAAGTAGAAATTATAAAAGACGAAAGTTAAAAGAAAAATTAACTTGTTTTGGAAAAGGAATGAAAAAAATAAAATAAAAATATACTCATTTATAATAACCTAAGAAAATATAAAGTTTCTTTAGAATACTTGAAAAGGAATTTGTCAAGATAAGTTTTAACACTTCAAAATGAATTGTTTTATGAAATACATTGTTGAGATACTACCATTAGAATTTTTGCATATAAAGTGAGCTTATCTATATACTAAAGGGATTTATCAATCATATATATTGCTATGAAAAGATTTTTGAATGAAGTTGAGTTGGGAAATTATTTCGTAAATCTAGAAATATTCGTTTTAAATCTGTACCCTACTTTTTCGGAACCCAAATGACCTTATATGACAAAGATAACCTTAGAAATGGATAGATATTTTCGAATAGGTAGAAAACGTTATATTATATGCGAAATTTCGAGTTAAAATGAGCAAGTTATGACCATTTTTAAATTGGAATTTCATTCCAAGCGATTTTGACGAAAATAGTGACATAGAATTAGAAAGTTTAAATAAAATTTCTACGAAATACTCATCCCGGATATTTCTTTTGTCTAGGTGATGAAGGATACAAGATTACCCTTCCTGAGAATTTCTACGACTAAGAATATTGCGAAATGGACAAATAAGTTATTCCTCTTAATTTCGTTACCTTACTTGTGCTTGTAAAATAATGACATTAGTATACTAAGGAAAAATAAAATGGATATGTATGGAGAATTCAGGGATATGTATATATGTGATTCTATGCTTATGTGTGAAATGAGAATTAAGAATATCGCAACTTCAAATTACCTTTTTAAGTGTTTTGTTTACTTACTTATATGATTGCTTATTGCTTGCCAAATTGATTGATCGCCCTCTAATAAACCTTAATAAGGTTTGGCTGAAGAAAAATAAAATACTCATGCATAGCATCCATTGAGTCATATCTCTTTCGGAAGGCTGCTACTCCTACGAGTAGAGTTGGATTGGCTATTATCGTGGTGGGTCACCGGCCATGTTCCTTCCTATAAAATCCAAATCGCCCAGGGAATGCGACTCTAGGTTTGGAGCCGAGCCAACCAAACGCTTTGGGTGAGGTCCTAAGGACTAGCAGTAGAAGGTCGCAGATCTTCAACACCGATTCTCTAACCTTCAATATGGATGGGTAAATCTGTTCTATATATGGTTTCCAGATAACTATATATATTTGTGTAATCATGTGATTATTGCATTGTATGCATAACATATGTGTGAAAATTTAAATGAACTTGTTTGAAACCATGGTATGAATGAAAATGAATACCTCACTAAGCTAGTTGTAAGTTTATACCCCCATAGATTTTGTTGAAACAAGTATACTCGTGGCTTAAATCGAAGATCATGACATTAAGGAAGTCATTGAAGGATGTTAAACTTTTACGAAGGCAATGGGAACATAAGATGGAGTTATTTGTAAGATTCCTTATATGTAATGTATGATGTGTTAGTGTTTTAAATATTTCAAGAAGTGTATTTATTTTGACTTGAAAACAATAGAGGGATATGCCCCTAAGAATTGTAATTTACCGTGTTTATATTTTATGATAAGTATTCTCCTTGCCTTGTTACTTAATTATTATCAATGCAAATTGCGCTACTCCGATGTATTCCCTTGGTTATGATGTATGTCTTATATATGATATGGAAGCCTCTGCATGACCGAGGTAGTCATTCTTAATCTTTAGTATTGTGTACGGCGAACTGCCACGTTTAGGGTACCCCTTGGGGCGTGACACTATGGGTCCATGTCCTGAGTAGCCAATCTGCATCACATTTACTTAACACATCACAAAGTAAATTTAAGGAGTCCCTATCTCCAAAGATGAGTGATTATTCTACTTGTTTGCTGGATAGTCATCATCACTGGCATAACCCTGATAGTTTACAATCACGTTATATCCTAAAAGATCAAATATGGCATGAGTGCTACTTGAACCTACAAAAAGAGAAGGAGAGTGAGTTGGAACCTGATATGATACTATTGCAAGCACAAACGCATGACCAAACACAATTAATTCATATACAAGCATATATTTGATGTATCAACCAATAAGTTATTATCTTTACTTTAAGTCCAACAATCAACATGGAGATAAATTGAAATTCTGAAAACACACACATATATAGTACATGAATAAATGATTTTGGTATTCTCCAATATCCAAGAGTAATAAACCTAGATCTACCCTCAATCATTCCCAGGTGTGACTCCAGACACAGGCAACGCCTCATAAAGATTATCAAGGTGTTGCGTTGATATCACCATTACTCTCGATCCACCAACCACACCTAAACAAACACAACATACAATGTTTATAGTCGGATATAATATTAGTCAAGTTATTAATCTGTTATAAACATCAAATAAGGTAATATATATACCTAGAATGCTGATCTATCTTAGAATAGTAGAATTCCTCTAACCTAAATTACACACAGTGAAGTTACTTAAAATCACTTTATACATCTAACCCGTCTTTTATTTACATTCTCATAACCCTTGTCCTTACTAATTATTATCTAAGTTGCTAAGATCTTAAAATAAACTTTAATATTATAGGAATATAATTAAATTGATTACCAGTTCTTTTAGGTAAGAAAAAGGTGATTTATAGGGTGTTTGTAATGTGCATAGACTAGTGTGCAGGCTTATATAAGGTTGGGTATCACTTAGGAGAATTAAACAAGTTACAGAAAAAGGTGCATGGAGTGTCTATGGGTTAGTGCATTTTTAAACTTGAAATTTTAAGTCACTAAAGGTATACTATAATCACCCAAATTTATACAATTTGAATATGAAAATCATTAAGTAAATAATACAAAAAATTTTAAAAGGTTTAAAGAAAGGTCATAAGAATCACTTTTGATATTTCATGATTAAGAATAGTAAAATATGAACAGTTTAGCGGTCGTTGAAGAATTTGAATTGTTATCAATAAAAATTTTAAGATACAATTTTCCATAACTTTTCAGTAATACCTCGCAAATATAAAAAGATAAATTCAATATATATGTAAATGGAAAAAATGAGACATCTTGATTACGATCCTATCAAGATGATCACTTATTGGTGTTATTTACTTGGAATTTATAGGCTTATTAAGTCCAATACAATCTTCATTTATGGAATTTTATTGAGAATTGGTAGTCAAAGTTGTAATGTTTCCATTTCGGGTAACATTAGAACAAGTAAATGGCATTTATCAACATTTAAGCAAAAGAATCAAGCCAATTCAAACAATCATGTGAGTTATCAAGGAGTTATGAACTTTATAGAAGGATCAAAGATCAAACACAAGCATGATGAGGGATAAAATGAAGATTAGTAATGATCATTGGATGCATCATTCCCATGAACAAGCTGAGAAAAAAGTGATTAATGACCATTACCTGATGCATCACACCGTTATGGGGAAAATTTTTTGAATAGAGACGATCACTCACTCCATCACCCTTATGATGAAGGGTATTATCGGCCTTGTTTACTAATTTTTAAAGACCGAACCGATTTCTTTGAAGGAAAACATAGTGAAACATTTCCATGGAGATTTACATCTGAATGGGCATCCTATTAAGAGTATAAATTCCTTGCACCACTTAAGACAAGAAATCAATTCATACACGTTATCACGCCCTCTTATCTTTCCGTTGTGTTCATAGTGAGTATTATGTTCGCCCATGTGTTTAGATTCGTAATTGTTGTCCTGAAGAACTCAAGAGAGTCCAGGAAATGTGTCATTCGTGTTGTTCGATTGAAAATACTTCAGCTCTCAATTCAAATTCATTTAAAAGGGGTTTTTCTTCTCTACTCTTGTTGTCCCTTATAAATATGTTTTCGTTTTTATTAGTTGTTTTTGTTTACTATTTTTGTATTATGTCTAAGTAGAGAAGTAGGATTTGTTCCATTACCTTAACATGAATTGATCTTAAATCTGCCAATTGTCTAATAATTATTTAGATTCAATAAATTAAACTTAACAAATTCAAGGAGTGGCGTAAGCACACAACACATTTCTTGACTAAATTTCAATGGAAAACATCGAGAGATGATTCCATTAAATAGATCTAATTTTTTGAATGAGTTGCTCATAATAATAGATATATCACAATGAGACCTGCATTTCTTTATGGGAATTTAATAATTACTAGACTTAAAGCAATTTTAATTGGCTGTAAAATTATGAGAGATCATTATAGACTCAAGTAAAGTTAGATTTGAATGATTTTAAGAAGAACATTCATATACCGAATGAATTCCTGCAAATAATTAATTGTTAGAACACCAATTATTTTTAGATTATGTTAAGGGGAGGAGTAAGTCTATTGTTGAATCTTGTATTGTGCATCGTGTTGTATCATTTTGTGTCAAGTAAAGTAATTTTTGGTAAATTAGGAATAATAGCTCATAAATAATCTATAAATTGACCAACTAGGTAATAGGAGGCTTAGAGATTATTAATGTTCATAAAGTTCCCTATAGAGATGATCCTATACTCTATCATATGTTATAAAACAGTAGGTGCACTTGCCTATACAATCCGAGTTAGGAGTAGAACTATAGGATTATAAATTATTAAAACTCGACAGCTTATAAAATATCCGATCAATCACGCTAATGAAAGTTATAAAACATGAAATCTTTAACGATTAAAAGAATATGAGCACGCTATATTTTATATGCGCATTGTCATATATATTCAAATATGGATGGAGTAGCGAGCTTATAATCTTTAATTGTTGAGTTTGTCATGTTGTGTGTGTCAATATTATGTCATTATGTGCCATCTTGGATCTTGTGATAAGTTGAGACAAGTCTAGTCAAGTCGTCAGTCGTTTGTTGTCTTTACTGAGTCCAAATCTTCTTCAAAAATTGAGTAGTCGAAGGCTAAAATCATTAAACCAATTCTTATTATTTTATATGTGCTATATTGCATAGAATATCAACTGTGTAAAGTTAAAGAAACATTTAAAAGTTCAAATTATGAAATTAAGAAATAAATATCGAATAAAATAGATTTTTATAAAGAAATAATCCTAAATCTAAATAACATCGGATTCCAAGATGTTTCACGAAAATGAAAATAGTAAGAAACACCAAACTAATGTAATAAAAGGATAAAATGATGTGATCATACAAAACATGTAATAAACAAAATCTAAAACATGAAATGATTATAAAATAATACTAAGTTTTGATACTCTTTACAATAATGAAAATAGTGAACAATATCAAATAAATGTGATAGAAAAACAAAACAATGTAACCATAATACCTGCATATATATAAACTTAATATATATGAATGTTTGACAAACGAATCAAAATTTCTCTAGAAATGAAAAGTAATAACAAAACTAGAATTATAATTTAATTTAAAAATTAAACTTAGATAACTTAATTAAGTCAAGTAAAGTAAAATATAGGATAAAATTAGATAGATTGACATAATTGAGTTAGTAAATAGATTAAGAGAAATTGAGATTTCAAATGTTCCGTTCATTAACATATCTGTTTTAACAATCATTTTCAACAAACTAAATTTTAATATCTTTTGTAATTTTTAAACTAAACCCCATTTCTTTCAAATTCAAATCTCCAAACTCTAGAAATTCAATTTAAATATTTAGTAAATTTGTAAAACCTAAGCTTTAGTCCATTTTATGAATTGAATTATTAAATTCTTTGTAATCATTAATTTGAAACCTTTTTTTTTTTGTAATTTATAAATGACCCAAATTTCTAAGTTCAACTGTATGAATTTATAAAAAAGTCTTAAATTAGTTATTTTAACCCAAATTCTATTTTCTTAATCCTCATAAATTTTTAGTTCAATTGCTTATATATATATATATATATATATATATATATAAGTTTTTAAGCCTAAACTCAAACTAAATATCAAATTTCTATAGATTAACTTCCTAAGCTAGATTCAAGTAATAAGTTTTTGTTTTATAAATCCTCATATTTCTTTCTAATTGTTTTTAGAACTTGATATAATCATCTAAAAGATTTAAACTGAATTTGTTACCCATAAATATCTTTAATTATTTTCTCCTTATCATTTTCTTCCTTTTTTTCTTTCCCTTTTGTTGCATTATTTCTTCTTCTTCCTCATTTCTCTTCTTTTTTCCTACAACAAATCTCAAATTTAAGAAGATCATAAAGAGAAATTGAAGATAGAAAATAAGATAGAAGAGGGAGAACATGCATGAAGAAGTTACATCAACTTGGGAGGAGTAGTAATAGCGAAGATCAAGTAGTATAAGTTTGCCAAATGAGAAAGTTAAGTGGTATTCTTGTTTTGATTATTATTTATGCAAAAATATGATATATTAGAGCTAAATATGAGTCGTGTTTGTGATAAAATTGATAGATAAGAAATATATAAACATATAGATATAAATCAAGTTTGTTTATGCATGAATACAGAAGGAGTTTGATGAAATGATTTGGAGATGTTTGATGAAGTAGTACGAGTATAAGAATGTTAAAAGTTATGAAAATGAGTTTGTATGTTGATCTTATGATGTTTTAGTTAAAGTATGATGGAAGCAAGTAGTTAAAATTGGAGAAAAGAAACAGGAAAAAACTCGACAAGGGAATGACAAGAATCACGGGCGTGATTCTTCCTTTAGTAGCCTCGGATCTTTCAAAATTTTGTGAATCAAGGGCATGATTGTGCCCATGAAATTCAGCATGGCTTTTTGCACAGTCGTGTGCCCTGGCCATGCAACCCTATTTTGCCTAGTTTAAGATAAATAAATAAAAATAAATGAATGAATGAATTAAATAAATAATTGATAAAAGATATGATACATTAGTATTTGTATTATTAGAAATGTGTTAAGTGAATTAATAGGTTTAGTAATTAATTTAGATTAATATAGAACTTAAGCTTATAAAATGAACTTAGTTAATAAATATAAGTTTAACTTAACTTAATATAACTTAGTAAATAAATTAGACTTAATATGGCTTTTGAATATCAAGTGGACTATTTAATAGACGCAAGTTTAATTTAACTTGAAAGATTATAAGAAGCTAAAATGAAATTGATTTAAAATAGAATATTTAAATTAATTAAGGTCCTAATAAATACATGATAATTATTTAGTAAGAGGATTGATTATGGTTTAATAACTGGATTAAGTGGTTAAGTCAGATTAATATAGATTTAATATGTGAATGACTTAAATGTAATTGTAATATGTTAAACTTTAAATAATAGAGGGAATATGTTGTTTCAAATGTTGTTTACTTAGATAAATGAGTATTTTCATGAAGGTTAATAATTTATTTAAAACTTGAAAGTGAATAATAAATAATAATGTTTTTATAGTGAATGACTTATAGACAAAAGAAAAGAAATAATTTGACTAACTATGGAGAACTATCCGTATGTTGGTAGGATGATTTTTGCAGCAATGGTAGGTTCTTAATTAATGTCTGATTAAATAGGTTTTAATATAAGTCTTTGTTTCAATCAAATGTAACATGATGAATTAAAAGCGAGTTTGGATACTAAAATGTGATGTAATATAGTTTAAGAAGATTGATGAGAGATTATTATTATTCCTTTTCATAAGAGAATGAAATAAATAAACCTTTAGAAGTATTAGAAGATTTTTACAGCTTGGCCAAGAAGATAGGTAGGTAATTTTAACCTTATCACCTTGTTCGTGTTTGTAATGTAGTTACACATATATTAAAACAAATATAACTGGTTGTGTGTGGGAATTGGGTACCCGTTTGTTGTTTGATGATTGCTTGGTTGATAAGCTACTAAAGTAAAAGATATCATACATTGCTTGTAAGAGTTGTTATTGTTAATGAGTATTTGTAATGGAATGATCGCTTTAATGATTGAACCTAATACTATTTAGTTTATTAATTAAATAAACATGCATTGCACAACAATATACTTATATTAGCATGGTATTTACGTCATATATTAATATTTTGATTTTGTGGTATTGCTTTGGTGAGTCCAGTTAATTTGTTTAAGATTACCATTGGGTTGTTAGTTTCAAATGAACTAAGTAAGCACCGAAAGACGTCGCTTGTGTTGGGTTGACTTTAGGGTATATATTAATACTTAGGGAGTTTCTGAGGTTCTAAGATGAAGTTGAGTTTATGTTTATAATAATTAATATATATAAACAAATGAGTTTCAAAAGAAATCCTCCTTCCTTAGTTCTTTTCAAGTGTAGTTGAGGTTATATTAATAATATATATATAAATAACAAATGAGTTCCAAGAAGAAATCCTCCTTCCTTAATTCTCAGTCTCTTATAGGCATGAATGACTTGAACTGGTTCTTCAATCCCTAAAAGAGAACGTAAATATCCATTAATTTGGATTTTGGTCTTCTAAACTGTGCATGTCATATGGTTAAGTATTGTATTTCATATGCTTACTAATAAAATTGCTTGGCATTTGTTTGATGTGTGGTCTGGTATTCATTGAGCTATGGTTTAGCTCATGCCCCCATAGTTCTCGTGCAGGAAAGCATCGGGAATGAGTTAAGGATATGTGGAGAGAGATCTTCCTCAGTGATGTCCTAAAAGATAGGAAGATGATCTTAAAGTGTAATCCATATGTTTAATATTTAAGTTTGAAATAGTGTAATGTAGAAGATAAACTTAGAATTTGATTACTTGTATAATGATTGAAATTTTGTAATATGTAAGTTATCTATCTTATTTTGTTGTTTGGTAGGGAATACTGATTCTTTGTGGCTTTTATGGACTGTAGGAATCCGTATTTCCTTAGTTATCAAAATGTTTTTATATAATTAAAAGTTTTATAATAGATAATAAGTAAAGTTTTGTAATTCTCTGACTTGCAAAACAGTTCTCGTATTATGGATATATACATGATATGATTACTTCAAGTTAATCCCACTAGGATGCTTTTGAGGCGTGATATACACAAGTAGGTGAATTTTAGAGTTCTTATTCCTTGGAAAACAAAGAAAGATACACAATATGATGCCCAAACTCATGCATGGCCAAGCACTTCCAACTTCCATATGTTTTTACCATTTTACCATAAAGAAGTACGTGACTTAATGCACGACCCTGTACTAGGTCATGTACTTTTTTTTTTTTTTAGGCCATTGGTCATGTACTTCTAAAAATCCCCTATTTCGTATAATTTTCTTTCTTTGTCATTTAAAAATGTTTTTACATCATTATGGTGTCTATAAAACATCCCACATCGAAAAGTACACCATCAAACATATATTTTTGCAAAAGTAACACACACGAAAGATAGAATACATATCAAAACCATATTACCTTTTCTGTAATCCTTCATTATTTCTTCTATTAAAATTGTTTAACTTTCTTTTTATGGGATTTCTCTTGAAGTCTCTCTTAAGTTCCTCATTATTAACACTGGAAAAACTAAATCATCGTCACCTCTTTTGTGTTTTTCGTTGGAAATGGTAAGAAAGCATAAAGAAATCATTACTTACCTTATTATTTCATTGAAATTTTTCAAAAATAGTAGAGGAGAGTTGAGAGAGAGAAAAGGAGTTGTTTATAACATATTATGAAAGAAGAAGAAGAAGAAGAAGAAGCAGTTATTCATGGGATTTTCAAGCATTTTTTTCAATGAAATGACCCAAATCTCCATATATATTAGAAATTCAGTTTAGATAGATTTGGATAAGTTAAATGAATTATAGAATAATTAGACAAGTTGACAAAATAAGGTTAGTAATTAAATAAGTTGAAATTTGAGATTTTAATTCCTAAAATCTCTAAACATGTCATTAAAATATTTAGAGGATTCCTAAACCTTCAATCTATAGCCAAAATATCAATTCCTAAATCTTTGTAAAATTTGAGTTCATTTGCTTGTCTAAAATTAACAGTTCTTGAACCTGAACTCAAACTAAATACCTTTTTATTCAAAATAAATTCATAAATTAAGTTCTTATTTTAAGTTCTTAATTTGTAACCTATCGATTTAGAAATCATCTTCTAAATATTTCTAAAATAAAAGGTATTGATCTGATCGTTCTAAATCTATATCTATATTCCAAAATATTAAATTTAACCTTCTCTTATTCTTTTATTTCTATTCCTACTCTGCCTTCCCTTTCTTCTTTCCATTCTCTCCACCGTCTCTCTCTTTCCCTTATATTTCTTCTCACTTTTCTTCTTCTTTTCTTCAAATTCTTCAAGAAATCTCTAGTCCCAAATCATCTATAAGCTAAATCATGGCCACGAAAGAAATAGAAGAAGGAAATCAAAGCTAGGAGTGCAAGAAAGAGCTTAAGTGTGCATGTGTTCTTAGAGAGTTAAGTTCTCTATATCTATTTCTCTTTATTTTACTTGTTATTTACAATTGTCATTGATGTAATTAATGATGATATGGGTTGAGAGTGCTGTTTATTTATATATTTGTTGGTATATGTTGATGTAAATTGGGTTTGAGAAGAAGAAGATGAATAATGGGGTTGGAATTTGTTGAAGTAGTTTGGTTGTGTTTGGTGTTGTTAATGAGTGTAGAAGTGTTGTTTAGACATGATATGAGTTGTATATAGCTTTTATGAGGTTTTGATTGAAGTAGAATGTGTAAAAATTTGATAAAATGAAGTTTGAAAAACAAGAAAATTCGTAACTCAGGAGAAACCACCAATTACGGGAATGATTAAGACTTTGGTAGGCTTGGGTTAAATAATTTTAGGCAATCACGGTCGTGATTTTTGACTTAGAAGTGATTTTTTGCAGACTTTCCATCAATCACGGCCGTGATCCATGCCTTACTAGCCTTGGGTTGGTCACAAAACTTTGAAACTCAACAATCACGAGCGTGATTCATAACTCAGAAGTTATTTTATAACAGCTTTCCAAGAATCACGGTCGTGACCCAGGTATGGTTAGCCTTGGGTATGAAATTCCCTACTGCAATGATGTTTTGTAATTTAATCATAACTTTTTCATCCGAACTTGGATTTAGGTGATTTAAATTGTGTTGAAAAGCTTAAAAAGGGATGTACAATTTCATGTTTTAATTTTTTGCAAAATAAAAAACTATCAATAATTAAATTTTACTTCTTTTCAGCTGATATATTTTCCAAACAAAGTCAAAACTTGTATTTGCTTTTTAAATGTTTGTTGTTAAGTGTAAATGAATCTTTTTAAGTTAAAATGAGATAGATAAGTGATATTTGATGTGTTATGTGAGTTAATTGATGTAATTAAACGTGAGTTAAGTAGATTTATAAATTTAACAAATAATTAGATTAAATCTAAAAGTTAGTTATAAAATGAACTTAGTTAACAAACCTAGGTCCAACTTGACTAAATGAATTTGAATGAACTAAAATGGATGAGATTGTTTAAGTTTAATTAACTTGACTTAGTAAATGACTTAAATGAGTAACTCTAATCAATTTAGCTAGGATTTACTTAAAAGGAGTTAATGGTTAATAATTGGTTTAAGTTAATGAGATAGGATAATCTTAGATTAACATGGTGAATATGTTGTTTCAAAAGTGTGTTTGCTTAAGAAATAGATGTTTTGTGAATGAATGCCTTGATTAAACTTTTGTTGATAAAAGACCATAAACAAAGTGAAAAGAAACACTTTGACAGACAAATAAGAACTCTCCGTATTTTGGCGGGACGATCTTTGTAGTCATAGCAGGGTTCCAATTTAGTGTCTGCTCAAATAGGATTTTAATAAAAGTTGATATAAGTAAATAAATGAGTTATGTCTTAAGTTCTTATAAGAATTCGATTTCTTGAAACAGATGTTTAAATCTGATTTGTGGATTCTCCTGGATTTTCTTCTGATTTTTTTGAGTTATGGGTGTCATTTAAAGGTACGCAGTAACTTACTTGGTGATTATTAGTTAGGATAGGCATCTTAAATGGACTAAGAACTTAAACTCGACCTAATAATTGTTTGAATTGGTTATCTAATCCGCTATTTAAATTCGTATCTTGCTCGGTATGGCAGATCGGTATCCAACTTGGGGAGCAGCACATTTCTCTTATTGGAGGCACGGTAGATTAGGCGCTTAGGCCACCCTTGTCTTTGATAAGACTTGCCTAAGTGGTATGGCGGGTAACTGATGGGAAAGACGGTATCGGCGTAACGTTTGCTTACGCTTAGAATGAAGTGGCATGATTTAGTTCAAATGTTTATGGGAACAGTTGGGCTAGGTGATGTTATGGACTAAGATAAGCGAAGTCGTGTAACGGCTTTCAACCCTAGATGAAGTTATTTTCTCTTTATCGGGTATATCATATAGGAGATATAAATATCCGAGCTACTTATATCAACCCCCTGAGCATCGAGGTCGTTAGTTAAGACCCCAGTTACCCCTATTGTCCGGAGTTTGAATACTCCTCGTGCCGTTTGTTTACTTTAAAGAAAAGATAATAACTTGTTGTTTGATGCATTCCATTAGCTAAGTTTGTGTGCCACATTGCTTGTGAGTGCATTACTGTGTACTAGGCTTCGGCTCATTATTGTTGTTTCTTTTCTCCAGGTGATATATTAAGGATGATGATGATGATGACTGATGATGATAATGTTGGTGATGATGATGTTAATGATGATTTGATGAATATGATGATGGATGATGCTTGACTTGGGTTTTGGGCGCTTATGATGATTCAGAGAGAATTTGTGGATGAGTGAAGTGAGTAGGAGCATGGATGTAGTATAGTTATTTTATTTCTTTTTTATTTATTTAGTGAGAACTGGATTTATTTACAAATTGTAATTCTTTTAATGGGGCTTGTTAATACCCATATGTTTTGTAAATGAAAATCTAACCCTAAGAGTAGATTAATAAATGTTTTTATAAATTTTATTTTCTTAGAAAGTTGGTTTACTCTTAAGAGAGTAGAGTATTATTAAATTGTTTTTATAAAGTTATTTCTTCGCTGCTAAATCCGGTATTTGAAAATCTAATTAAGCGATTTCACAATTCTAAAAATCGAGTAGCAATATTAAACATAAACAAAATCTTTTAAAGAAAGCTTTAGCTTTAGCATGTAATACTTTAGAGTATTATACGTGGCAGTAGCACCTTAAGTTATTTAATTAATCGAATTAAATTTTTGGGGCGTTACAAATCATCTTATATACCTTCTGAAATCTCTTCTGGATAATCTTCTAAATAACTGTTAAAAACTCCTATTCTTGATTTTCACTTATATAACCTTATGTAGTATCTTCTAAATGTCCTTTTGGATGTCTGCTAGAACTTTTATTCTATTTTTTTGCCGATACAATCTTCTTGTAATAACTTATGGATTACTTTCTTTATATAAAGCACTTGTGACGTATTATGGTTCAGTTAAGATTATGCGTAATCCTCTGGATCTTAATTTCTTACATAATCCTTGAATATATATGTTATTACTCTATTTTAAGAACTTAAAATAATCTTGTGTACTTAATAAATTAATTAGTTTTCTTTAACTATTTTGTTATCATCAAAACTTAATTTATAGAGAATACCAAAACTGTTGAGGGGTAAGCTACATCTAACTTAGTAAGATATTTCCTATCATTTGCACCATATACAGACAAAGACAAGTAAGTTTATTATTTTCAAGCATATGCTATGCAACAAATAAATAAATTAAACAAGTATACATGAGTATCCATAAGCCATGTTTTATACTCTTTATGACAAAGGTTAAGAAATACTCTTGCAGGTTTCCGTGACCTTTATTGCTGGTTCTCAAGCACCTACCTATAGCGATTGATCTGGCGCGGCTACCCAAGGCCATATTCCGCGAATGAAGTAGTTCCTCAAGAAGGAGCAGGACCTGTACTATTTTTACGGTTAGCAGTTCATTCAATCCTATGTGTAAGAGTAACAGCTTTCAACTATGACTCAACAGAATGCAATGCATGTTTGTTTATTTCACTAAAGCCAATTACAATTACGATTCTTATATGGGGTAATCAAGTAAACCATCATACACATACTACTTGAAATGAAAAATATATAGCACATTTAAAAAGTCGCAATGATAGTTTTGATAGGGTTAACTTCCTTTTATCACATACATCGAAACACAAGCAATTTCCCATTAACCCCACACTTATTTATTTATCTTTATCTTATCATACATAGTACAACTAACTACAAACACAAGCAAGATAGTGAAATCATAAGCAATAACTCACTCATCCATAATATAATCCTTAATGGAAGTGGTCTTTGGAAAACATAACTTTAGGATTCTCGTCACCTGAACAAAGAAAAACCTGAAATGAGTGTTTTGGATCAACTTCATCTAAACTTCTACTTCTATGGTCACTATTCTCACTATATCTTTCGGTAACCTAGTTTAGACCTTAAAATAACCATATATAAGTCATTTTAAGCTCGATTTTTGTATATAAGTAGCCAATTTCTATCTACTTTGAATGTTATATGCATTTCCAAGGTTATTTTGATCATATAAGTTCATTTAGGTCACGAATCAAGGAGGTCAAATTATGTTCAAACTTTAACGTAGCTTCATTTTGATATTTTTCAAAAGCTTCACTCTATGTAGACTCTTTGAAACATGTATTTATTATTAAAACATAAGAATAATTCATTATACATTCATAATCCTAGTGATATTGCTCAAAATAAGTCCTTTAAAAATGACCTTTGAAATATAACTAAAATAATTTAATTACACGGGTAGGAAAACTGAAACATTTGTAATAAAAATTTATTTCCATGATCTTCAAAATGAGTCAATCAAGATTGAAGAAAAAAAAAAAAAAGAGGTTCTATACTTGATTCATACTTTAAAAATTTTGATACAATAGAGGTTGATGACGGAGTTCCATTTGGTCATTTATCTTTAAAACCTTAAACTCATGTGTTTTAAGAAATGAATTTCAAATTTTTTTTTCTAAAATTTTCCTTAAATTTCGGCTCTTTAACAAAATGGGGTGTATGGCTTGTTATTTGGTTTGATCATTTTCAAAACACATTAAAATCAAGTTGGTTTGAAAGCAAAATTAAAGTTTCATATCCTTATTGGTTTCATGTTTGTCACAACATTCAAGAAAATTTAGGGAATAGGTTTTGTTTTCCAAATTTTCTTTTACTAGATGGTTTTGTTTGCATTTGAAAATGAGTTTTTGAAAATATTTTACATGATAAAGAATTATCAATATGTAGAAGTTCATAACTTCACGAATCTCCCATCTTATGCTAAGCCCTCTAAATTAGTAAGTGGATATAATGACAATTTCAAGATCATTATGTTGTTCTTGCTTTCAAATTTAGAGACTTTTTTGCCATCATAGCATTTAAGTTAAAAAAAAGATCATTTCACAATTATCATCAATATCACTATGAGCATAATATGTTCGTGATCATAAAAATAAATTCTTCATCAATAAAATTGGAACAAGAACATAAAGATAACATAAAGTAAAATGGGAGTCTTAGGATTAGGATAAGGCTCATCGGGATTTGAAATGGACAAGTTATCATAAGACTTGATTATGAATAAGTCTAAGACTAAATTTAGGATTAGTCTTCTTAAGACTTGAAGTAGCCAAGTCTTAAATATGAAAATAAACTTTGCAAGAAATGTAAAAAACATGAAAGTAAATAAATTGCATGGTTAAATTAGTGAGTAATATACTCTAACAGTTATACTTATACATAGATAAAGACTTATATAAGAAGTAGAAATGAACATTAATAGAACCAAAGTCAAGCATGATAACATACATTTCCATCTCTAGCATTGAGCATCATAGGGAGAGTTTTTCCGTGGGAATATGCATGAAAGCTTATGCAAGACTTATATGATCATAAGTTATGGGAGATGTTTGGAGTATTTACTTAAGAAAGAGGATGATCAAATGGGTGTGTGTATGGGAAGAGAGAGACTGAGAATGGGAAGGAAGAGGGGATGGTAGTGGCAGTAATAGATGGGGGAATTCAGAGAGGATTTAGGAGAGTTTTTGAAGTATAAGGAAAGTGTAAGAGGTTTATGAAATAAAGTGTGGAAATGAATGAGTAAAAAGGGTATTATAAAAATGAAAGAGCAAGGAAAAGTGAAAGAGAATTGAGAGAGAATTGGTGGGGGGCGGAGAGAGAGAGAGAGAAGAGAAGAAAGCAAAGAAGGAAAGAAGAAAGAGTATAAGGTTTGCGAATTGGGAAAATGTGAGGTGAATGGGGTATTTATAGAGAAGGAGATGAAATATGGGAAGGGTTACTTCTTAGAGAGAGGCAAGAGGCTAGAGAAGATGAATGTGATATAAAGTTGACTTGATGTGACAATTTTCTTTCTAGTAGAGATCAAGATATGCATAAAACTTTGTTGAACTAGCGATTTTATAATATGATAAATTAATATATGATATTAGAAAGATAATTTAATATTATTTTATCATTAAAATTATCCGGTTTGTTATCCTGGTTTGTGTATTAGCAATTAGATACAGTAATTATTTGGTTTAACTGATGAAATTTTGACTTGATAATTTAATACTATATTATCAGAAATTGTTTCATATTATTTCATTATTAAATATTATTTAAATATATTGTCTTGATTTTCGTGTTAGTGATTAGATATATGAATAGTTTAGCGTAAAGTTTCCAGATCAATTGGGTTATCGTATTTTTGGATCGTTTTGATGGTGACACGTTTTTGCTAAACGATTTAACTTTAGGGTTTCAAGCTTTACCTAATTCATCTTATACCCCAAGGTTATTGAATTTTTATCAAATCTCGTTTAGGGTTTTGAATTGATTCGAATTAGTTTTAGAGTTTAGAGTTTAACTTAATTTATATGATATTCTAGAGTTATAAGATTTATTTGGTTTGATCTAGGGTTTTTAAGGTTTAGGTCTAATTTGACACGGTTTTGGTTTTTAGTTTCGATGCGAATTTTAGAGTTTATGATGTGTTTGTTTTTTTACATTTCGGTCTACATCATTAAATTAATGTTATTATTTTTCTTGATTTGCTTGTTTGCTATTTGATACTGCAATCATCTGATACAGTATATGTTGTACCAAATGATTGGTTGGATACATATTTCGTGATGACAGTTGCATGCTTTCCTAGGTAATTGGCTCTGGGTTTCGTTAGCTAACTTTACATGACTTGTATTTTTAAGTATATTGAGTATTCGACTCGTGTCTAAAATTCTTAGCATTTCTAATCGAATTGACACAAATTAGGGTTTATTAACACTAAGACTTGTTCTTGAACTTTTTTGAAAATGTTAAGGTCTACATCTATAAATGTCGCCTAGGGTTTCCCATAAACATTTAGGATTTTAGAATCTCTCGAACCAGGTCCAAACTTTATAAACTAGGGTTTGACTTTAAGGATTTTGGGTTTTGTAGTCTAATTCCAGTCATCACTTTCAATGACCCTCTTAGTTGGTAACTAAGGTTTTAGGGTTTTCTTATCCTTTATCTTAACTTTTTTTTTTCATTGTTAATTCAACAACGCCTCATTTCTTTCATTAAGATCATAACTTGGATATTTCTAAATAGACATGGTAGCTTCCATTCACTAGCTAATCGTCTCCATTGGTGAATAACTATTGATCTAGCTATGCTTATCAAGATCTAATGATCAACAACTTAGTACTTAACTTTAATCCTATATAACTCAACTACATGGATTGGAGCTTTGTTTAGTTTGTTTGATTTCTCCTTTATAGATGAATTGTTTATCACCTCATTTGATGATTTTTTCCGATTAAATAACTTTTATCATATGTAATCATAAGATAATCGATTTCTTATTTTCCTTTGCTTATTCCAACACCTTTACATAATCAAATTTTCATCTATGCTTACATCTAATTAGATGTCAATTTCAAACATAATATCTACTAATCAACTCGGAGCACTTCTATAGTCATCTCTTAATTGATAACCTAATTCAAAGAATAATTAACATTCTATCAACTTGATATATTCCTCTTAATCAAACAATTATACTACAATCTCCCATGTATGAATAAACTTATACATTTTTCTCTTCATAATCATAAGTATAACATTCATTACTCTCAAACTTTCATTTATTCATTAATTTGTTCATTTGAGATCTATACCTTAGGGGTTTGAATTACTTTTTTCTAGATGAACGAAATTTGTTCTTGATACTATCACTACATCCTTGTGACTTCTTACTTGCAGTCGCTAGACTTCTCTTCGGGTAAATGTGGTATTGTATATTTATTTTAAGTTTTCAGGATCCATAACAATTGGTTTATTATCGATTGTTAATTGTACGATGTTATAGGAATTATATTTTGTCTCTTGGAGTTTTATTGGTAGGGATTCTAATCTCCAAACTATAATTAAGTTGTTCCTATTTTAAGAATCTTAAATTGCAAAAATCGAGAGTGATCTTTGTGATGTTTTCTCAAAGTTTTGTTAGAATTTTATATTATATTCTTGATAATTATCAAAATCAGGTTGTATAAAATTATATAAAGGCATATCGTAAAAACAACCACAAGGACTATGTTTCTAAGTAGAATTATAAACATAATTGTTCTTATCTATTTTTGCAACAAAAATATGGTTTAATAGTTACAACAACATAACAACATAAGAGATCTAATAGATTTGGAAAAGCTAAGTAACATATTGAGATTGAGAATATAAATACAAGAAAGAAAAGTAGAAAAATGATATCTTTTCCCTTGCAAAATCTAATGTTTCTTGGAGTTTGATGGAGCTCGAATTTGACCATTAGTTTCATCTTGCATATATACATAAACATGGAGTAGTGAGGAATCTATAATGAAACAAATGAGAGAGAGAGGTACCTAAAACCTTAGTGCACAGACAGAAGAGGGAATGATTCAAGGGAGTTTGTAATAAAAGTCAAGATAGGGTTATTTGATAATTTAGGGTAGGGTGGGGTAGGGGGTAGGGGGAGGGGCAGGGTGGGGGGAGGAGAGATAGAGAGGTACTTGAAACCTTAGCACGAGAGAAGAGGGAAGGATTCAAGGGAGTTTGTAATAAAAGTTAGAATAGGGTTATTTGATAATAGGCTAGACCAAATAGTGGGTTTGAAGTAACCATTATTTCGAATAATATTACATTTTACAATTTATAGAAACACAAAATCTATCGAAAAGGAATACTCGACTAAATTATAACAGGCTTAACATTAAGCTAGTAAGCTAGTTAATAGACCCGTCAAAAGCCTCATCAAGAACCTTGACTAAGGAGCTCCTTGAGGGCCTCGACGAAGAAGCTCCATGAGGACCTTGGCCAAGAAGCATAATGAGGAACTTGACCATAAAGACTTCAACTAGAAGCTTCATGAGGGCCTTGATCCTACAAGGAACTCAACCCCTCATCATTCTTGTTGCAACTCTACACTTTGAGTCCCATGACGTTGCTTTTCATTTATATTTCCTTAGAGGAACAAACATAAGCTTGGTCACCTCCATCTTATGTAGGGACCACCTCGGTTATGAGGTCATCTCCCTCTTTTTGGGCATAAACCTGTGAGAATTGAGCAACAAGACTATGAGTCTTCATTTGTGGAATGATAAAAATCTATAAAAGACCCTCACTCCTAAGGGTAAGGGCATCAAATCTAGTGACACGTGTACTTTTTACATACTTGTTATTCTCTCAAATCCACTACTAATTTAAACATTGTAGTGTTTGTGCCAAATAGCCTTGATGCACCTCTAACCATATATTGTTTGTAGGTCTATCGAGTTTCCTCATCATCTTTACTGACAATTTAGCACCTACAATAAAAACCCTTGATGATAATGATTAGTTAGGTGGTGAGAAATTTTTTTTTTTCCAAAAGTTGAGAGTACATTATGAGGATTTTGTAACTAATAATGTTTGGGTTATCAATTTTTTTTATAATTTGCTTATAATGTTAAAATTGGAACTTTTGCAAAAAGTTCAATCAGGTATCTAAAGTTTAATTTTGAACAATTTAGTATTTGAAATAAGTTTTCATGTACATTTTCTTATCTGAAGTTTAGTTTTGAATAATTTGGTATCTGAAATGATTTTTTACATACATTTTTTCTACCTAATTAAACTTGCTTCAAGTAAGAAACATATACATGAAACTTGCTTCAATAACAAATTGTTCAAAACTAAACTTCAGGTATTTGATTGAACTTTTTGAGAAAGTTCAGGTATCACTTTTTATAGTAAACCTGTCTTAAAATAATAATTTTAAAATCAAGCTTAAAATACCTTCAAACCATGGTTAAAGTGTAACTTAATCATGCACTAAAGACATGGTTTAACTATAATATTCTTAAAAATTATTTTTAAAAGTTCAAATTTTTTAAAAAATATTTTTTCTCTTTTCCCTTCTACATAACTTGTCAACATGGTCAAAAACCATAAATTAAAGTTGTTTTATTCCAAAATTCTTTCTAGGTCAAAGAATATGATTGAGATTTTTTTTTTTTGTTTTTAGAAGAAACACAGAAAAAAATCAATACAATCTTTTACAAATGGCATTCATTTTCTTGCTACATATAGTGGCACCGAGAAAGAATTTAGTGTGTATTATATGTTACGTGTAATATACACGTTATGTGTAATTAGTAATGATATTCTAATATATGGTTGCATGAGTGGTTGTTACTTTAAAAATTACTGAGTACTTTATTTGTATGTTAACGTATCAATATATTAACATATAATTGATAGTTATATATTATATGTGTGCATATGTATATATGTATATATAATGTGTACTAACCAGCAAATCATTTTCCCCTAAAACCTCACTAGCAGATGGCCAAAAAAAAAATAAAAAACCTCACTAGCTGCTCACATGACTCCAACTATGCAGTCCACACGTCTGAGACCAATCACAATCCACTTTCATACAACACTCTTGCCACGTCATAAATCCAAGGGCTAAATTCAGCATTAACTCTGACATGTAAGAGCCATTTTCGTAATTTCACAGGGAGCTAAAATCCTCAGCGTCTCCGTCTGCTGTAACAGTGTAACTACATACGCAAACCAAAATTCCAAAGTCTTCCCCTGAGAAATTTTAAGTCAGTCTCTCCCCCCCCACTCTCTCTCTATCGTATCCATTTCTACATCGGAGCTCGGTGGTTTTACTTTGGCCGTCAATGGCGGCCGCCGACACATCTAACGGCAATAGTCTTCGATTCGCTTTTGGAAACGTCCTTGCATTCTTCATTCTCATCTTGATCGGCGTTCTCGCTTTCTCGATCCGTCTCTTCTCCGTACGACACTTCGATTTCTTTTGAATTTTCCAAAAAAATATACGAATCACATCGTCTTTGATTGCTGCAAGACCTGATTTCATAACAGTTTTATTTCATAGAGTTAAAGATTTTGGTATACGTTGATTGGATTGAACTGATTTAACTGTTGTATGAAATTGCAGGTTATTAAGTATGAGAGTGTTATTCACGAGTTTGATCCGTACTTCAATTACAGAGTAACTCAGGTTATTATAATTTTTGGCTATTTGTGTATGCAAGTGCTTAGATATTTTTGCTGCTTCGAAATTTAACCGAGAAAGAGATCTGTTTTAGGTTAATTAGTATAATCCACTAGTTTTAAGACTTTTAATCCGCTGATTTCTCGCATGTGTCTAATGACTGAATTATTTCTGATAATGTTTGGTTAAAATTTTAAAATTAGGCCATTTTTGTTTGATATGAACATCTTACATGGACATCTGATGATTTCTCGCACCTGTGTAATTTGCAAAAATCAGTGGATTACTAGGCTCCAATGGCGGTCCATGTGGTGCAGTGCACAATCAAGAAAATAAATAAATATTGAGTGTATCTACAATGTCGAAAACATACAAGTTGTCAATGAAATTATCCGGCCTCATCTGGTTTATTCCAAGAAACAGGATTCTATAAAATCCAATTCACTGTTGTTTTAATGATAATTTTCTGAGAATGTATGGGTGAGATCATGATATGCAGCCTCGCCTGGTATACTAATTTTTAGAATTTCAAGGAGTTGATAGTTTAAGGAAAATTTTTAAGCATGGAGCTTATATTTTTATCTAGACTTCACTCTATGGAGTCCTCTTCCGTGAAATAAACCAAATGAGTCTTAAATTGCAAAAGGGATGGAAGTTTAGATGCTTGTTGCTGTACTTACTCCTCGGCTTTTGCTATTCTGCTATGTCAGCTGATAAGCTTGAATGGTGATAATTTGTTTATTGATCTCAGTTTCTGACAAGAGGGGATATATGACTTCTGGAACTGGTTTGATGATCGGACATGGTAAAGTTTTTTAAACTAGAAGCTTGGTTTCATGCAATTATGTTTTAATTTACATGCAGTTCATGGAGAAATTATTGTCTTTTATGATTTAGTATCCTCTCGGTCGTGTTATAGGTGGAACTGTTTATCCTGGATTGACATTGACTGCAGGCACATTATGGTGGTATGTACTTAAAATTTTACAGCAGAATTCTGAATTTCACCGTAGAAACTCTTCTGTCTTTTCTATTTTTTGTATTCTTATTGTCCATTAGGGAAAGTAATTTATGCTATTTGATATTTGATTATGTACTCTCGAATGTCAGGATTCTGAACTCCTTGAATATTCCATGTCTGTGGAAACCGTTGCGTTTTTACTGCACCTATATTCTCTGCATTTGCATCATGGGCAACATACCTTTTAACAAAGGTTTGAGGTTTCTACTCTATATTTATCTTTAATCACTAAATTAGCTTAAGCTCCCTGGATATTATTAAGATTCAATGGACATACTTTCAGGAAGTGAAAGGTGCTGGGGCTGGATTGACAGCTGCAGCTCTTTTGGCAATGGTAAGTTACATGTTGACCTTGCCAAAAAATTAATAATGGTAAAACTAGCTGTGCCTGATCTGAGACAGTGCTTTTTTATTTCTATATAACTTGTCCTCACATATTATGTAAAGCTGGAGTAATCTCCCTGTAATGGAAGGTAGTAGCTTTTTATTTCTATATAACTTGTCCTCACATATTATGTAAAGCTGGAGCAATCTCCCTGTAATGGAAGGTAGTAGCTTGCCCTGTCATATTATATTATTACTACAGCTACCAAACAAGTGACTGTTTTAAGAGTGAGTTAATTTGAAGAAAAAGTTTCAAAGGTCTGCTCAGGTTTATAAAGTGGTGATTGGTTTTGTTAGGTTGCAGAAACATATTTACTTTTGTATCTTATAGAAAACCTGTTAAGAAAATCAAAACAAAGGGAAAAATCAGAAACAAGTTTCAAGTAGAGTCTCCAAAAAGCAAGCATATATTCAAAGTTCCTCTTCCAACTACACTGTTGTCTGACTCTTGTTCAATTCTTCCATTCCTGTTTTATGATATTTTCATAATAACATAATGAGGCGTGGTTACTGGTTTGGGAATTGGGACAGAGGCTTGAACAGTCGTTTCACATATCATAGTGAGGATAATTCTTGACAAAATTAGCACTTGTGTGGTGTGCCTTCATTCTTTGAAGTACCGAAATCTGTGGAGATTCAAATCTATAGGTGTACTCTGGCTTATCACCTGAATGAGGAAAGGAAATGCACTGATAACTTTGAAGCAGTTACAGTGGAATGAACTTTGCTTCACAAATGAAACATCCTCTACTATACACAGAAGAAATCTGAAACCAGTACCACGAATTATGAGTTTGCTTTGAATCACTACTAGAATAGGAACCTCTAGACAAATTAGAAAGTCTCTCCCTATGGGACTGACTCTAGTTCCTTTGGACATAAATTTACTTGCATCTTGCAAGTTTTGTTGTTCTCTCCCCCCCCCTCCTCTTTATAATTCTATTTTGCTCTAAAAGAACATACTATTCATTCATTATAGTATAATAGTAATTCTATTATAGCTTTATTACTTTTGAAGAACTATTACACCGTTTAGGAAACTGTAAAAGTAATTCCATGAGAATTTCTTATTACAAAAAATACTGAATAACCATTCTTTATTCAACTCTATGAATGACAATTCAATGCTTGCATTGTTTTTTTCCTAGAACATTTTTATTTATATAAAAAATTTACAAATGAAAATCTAATTACAGCTTTATTCTTTGTTTTAATAATATCAATTTTATTATAGTCTTATTTATTCAGTAAAGTGAACGGGTAGTTGGTGGTAAATTTGTGGCTAGGAACACTTTGAAGACGTCCCCTGCCCACCACCACAAAAAAAAAAAAAAAAAAAAAGAAAAAAACACTGGCTGGGGCACATTATACCACCCAAGATGTACTACTAGCTCTCTGCATGTGGGCTGATGTGGAGGCTAAAAGCAAACTTTTTGAATGCAAATGTTTTTCATTATTTGAATGATAGGCTTGTAAAAAGTCTAGAACCATCAGTTCATCATCTGAAATTATGTTAAACGTAAAAAGTTGTATTAACCATCCATCTGTTACCCTCTCTATCATTCCACTCAAAACGTGAGTAGACCTTGTCTCGAACCACATGTGGAAAAAAAAAAAAAGCTGCTTCACATCTATAGATCAAAAAATTATTCGAATGTTGAAATATTATAGTAAGGCTGTTTGAGGCTGACATTCTCATAGAATGCATTGATTAAAAAATAGTGATCGACTACTGTAGTCCACTTGGATTCCCTTTCATCAATGTGGTCAGTCATTAATTTCCAATCAACGAAGCATATCTTAAAGTTTACTATGGGACAAACTGGTACATCATATCATTCGACTATATCAGTCAACTTCTATCAAGGATGTCTTGGGAGTCTACTTTTCTTGATCTGGACATCCGCAAATGTATTATTGTTTATTCAGCTACAGCCTTAGTAGGTTGCTACATATCAATCAGCTTGCAGGTCTAAAACTTTTCTGTAGCATCAGCTTATCAGTTTTGGCATGTTCATATTCACTTATGGTATAGAATTACTCAAATTTAATGCAATGTCTTCTTGAAGGAAGGACTAGTCACAATCTAGAAAGCCACACCAGAAGTCAATACCATCTGGTGGCATCCATATATCCACCAAAAAGACATAATTTTATAGTCCATTACCTGCAACGTTTCTAGTGTGAGCAGTACAATTACATGCCAGTTGAAGAATGTGGTCATTACTTCTTTGTTAAAATAAACTGCTTCCCCACATTTCTGCAAACTGACCTTGGAAATTTCTGTAGCTGAACCTTTAGAAATTATATGTTTGTGAACCGGTTATTGGATTGAATTTAATCGGTAATTTTTGTGCTTAGAGCTTGATTAAAGAGAGAACCTACTTGAACACTTTAAGTTCTCAAATTTTTTAGGAGAAAAACTGGGGTTCCTTTCTTTCCATTCCATATCAATATAAATACAGGTGCCAAGAGGCAGTTACCAAATGATAACTGCTGTTCCCAACCCCCCCCAACCACCACCCCCCCCACTTTTAATTATTTTTTATTCCTTTCACATTTCTGATGCCGCTGTAGTCACAATTTGTCCACTGTATACCAAACAGTGACCCACTGTTGCTACATTATGCGCACAGAAACAACTGCCCACTGCTTACAACACTGATGTCTAAAGCAACGGCACATAATTGAAATGACAACATGAACAAGGTGTTACAACGACATGAATAACATAACAGACATGGAAAAGTAAAAGGACCAGCCTATTTGACCAACTTGCTTCTTCCTTTGTGAAAAAAAAAAGGGCGATAACATCACCTTGTACAGATGAAGTAATTTCAAAGTGTCTTCAGTCAGCATATTTAGATATGCAATTTTGCTTGTGATCAAGCTGAGTCTTGACCGGCCATGTAATATCAGGGAAAAAGTCCCTGTCTTGGTCATTGTGCTTGGACTGTACTTTTCAACCCCTTAAGCTTACTCAAGGCCGATTGTTAAATTTGGATTTTTGGAGTATCTGCTTCTAATTACAAGGTCACAGCAAGACTGACACCACTTTTCTTTCCAATGCAAGAATTATTATGTCTTGATATTGAGTGAAATGCTTTTGTGTATCTTTTTTCATTTCATTGGCAAGGCTAGTACTTTGCATCATTTGGTCATTATAAGGAAGTTTTGCAAGTATATTCTCCAATACAAGTATATACTTTTTCTGGAAAATTTGCTCGTGGCAGCAGAATTGCTAGCTTTGATCAATGTATTTTTCGTTCTTCAATTAAATGAGGCTTTCATTGCAGGTTCCTTCATATATTTCACGTTCTGTTGCTGGTAGTTATGATAATGAAGCTGTGGCTATATTTGCTCTGATCTTCACATTCTATCTCTATATAAAGGTTGGATGTTGCTCCAATACAACTCTTCATGGTTTTATTTGTCATTAGATTGTTTCCCAATTATTCATGCTCTATCAAAACGCTGTAGTTTTTTTCATGTGTTTTTCTTTCTCATTCTACTTTCCACCATGCAGACTCTGAATACTGGATCCCTTTTTTATGCTACTTTGAATGCCGTGGCCTACTTCTACATGGTAAGTATTCTCTTTTTGCAACTGCATAAGACCATGAATGTGGTTCTCTCAACAGATGTGTTTTTCTCCAGGTTTGCTCTTGGGGAGGGTACACCTTTATCATTAACCTCATTCCCATGCATGTGCTGCTGTGCATTGTAACGGGCCGGTATTCTTCTCGGCTGTACGTTGCTTATGCTCCCCTTGTAAGTATCTACTTCACCAGGATTCTTAAAGAGTTTGCCTACAAATAATCAGGAAAACCATGGGAAGATTTTATGGATTTATATGATTAAAAATTACAGAATTTGTTTCTGTTTAGTGGGATGTAGTTTAATTGCTTACAAGTTCTAAATTTGCTTTTTTACATTTAAAAAATGCTAGGTTAAAATCAACATAATACTAGCTTTTCCACTTCAGTGACTTTTATCTCCATCTTGGCTGGTCATGCTTTGAATAATTTATCTCTGCCTCTGACTAGTTATCATTGAAATGAGGTGCTTTGTTATCTCATGGAACTAGCAATAGCAGCCTTATTTATGGAAGGGAAAAGCATTATTTTGAAAATTTAATTTGAGTTTTGTATTTGCTTTTCTACTTTTGAAAAATCCTAAGTTGAGATCAACATAACACTAACATTTTTTGGTTAGATAGATCTCTTTTGATGTAATCGCTAGGATCTCGACCGTAGCACCGTTTTTTTTTTTTTTAGGTGTTTTTTGGTTGAGGGTTTAGTGTTTTGTTCTCTAGATAGGGTTTCTAAGCTAGTTTTTATCATATCTTGTACAGGGCTTTTACCCTTTTTCAATGAAAATTAGAGAGAAGGGGGGGACTAACTTACTTTACTCACCCCCCACCCCCCAACACAAAAAAAAAAAAAAAAAAAAAAAAAGAAGAAAAAAAGAAAAAAGGAGAACCATAACACTGTCATTTCTTACTTAAGCAACTTTATCTCCATGTTGGCTGGTCAAGCTTTTAGTGATTTATATTTGTGTATAACTAGTTACCAATGTGATTGGGTGCTTCATTATGTCGGAACTAGCAGTAGCAGCCTTGGTTATGAAATGGGAAAGCATTATTTTGTGTGATTGAATTGCTTCAATACGCCCATGGATGCTTTTGGAAATTTTAACAACACGAGGTAGTGGGCGATAGGTGTCATCTGAGGATGTCAGTTGACCTGAAATGGTATGGGAATAATCTGGAATAAATGAAGTTTCTGATTACACTTAAAATATAGGTTTCTTATCTAATTAATCCATGGAGTTGATTACCTCATTTAAGGACTGTTTTTAATCCAATAAGAACCAATTAAAAAGGCAAATAGAAATTGGCATACTTTTTCCTGTAACGATTTTAAATTTAACTTGAGGAACATGCTAGGATCAGTTGAATTTTGAGGGACATCTTGTAGAAATCATTCTGCATGTTTTAATCAGCATTGGGTTTTGGGAACATCCACACACCCCAACCCCCCCCCCCCCCCCCCCCCAAAAAAAAACCCACCCGAAATCTCTCTCTAATTCTGAAAAGGATAAAACAAACTGCTACACAATTTCTTTATAGGGTGTTGATTTCTGTTACAATTACATTTGCAAATGCAGGTTGTCTTGGGAACATTGTTAGCTGCTTGGTGCCTGTTGTTGGATTCAATGCTGTCATGACATCTGAACATTTTGCATCATTTTTGGTGAGCCTAATGGACATTCTCCTGCTTTATCCCCTTTTTTTCTGTTTGTTTTAGCTGTAATTCTTTTTCTTTTTGGGTTGCTTTTTTTTTTCTTCCTTTCCAATGTTGTCTTTTATGAATGTATGGTGGTGTTGTAACCAGATATCCTCCCTTATTGGCCCAAAAGCAAATGCATACACCTGTTGTCTTCCCTTTATTTGTCTTTTCTGACATCCACTTTACCCCTATTTTGCTATTATTTTTCATTTAAACAACCTTAGCTTAAGGCATTTGATTTTTAAAACATCAGTCAGCACATACCTTGAGAATGGAGGTAAACTCATGCTTACGTAAAATAGAAGTGCAAGTGCTTGGACAATACATCTTTCAATTATATCTTGAAAAATGTGTTCTTTGTTTGCTTGGCTTTGCTAATTCAATCTTAAACATCCTTATAATTTTTTGTTGCTACATGTTGTCAGGTTTTTATTATCCTTCATGTGGTAGCTTTTGTGTATTACATCAAAGGAATTCTCTCTCCAAAAATGTTCAAAGTTGCTGTAACCCTTGTCCTGTCAGTTGGCCTGTAAGCTTTCTTCCTAATTCTTCTTTTCTGTTTGCAAATAATTGTATTTTATAGTTCCAAGGAGACTAGATGGAAAAAGTTACATGCCTTCTTTCAGTGAGCAACTGACCCCATCTAATGGGATTAAGGTTTGACTTTGAGTGTTGTTTAATGTCTTTTTATGGGCAGAAGATCTAGGGTCATTCCCCACTGGGTGTTGATGATATATATACTTGGGAGGTGGAACTTGGAGGGAGAAGAGATTATAATAAGGGGATTGAGTTTTTTCTGTCCTTTTCTTAACCCCCTGCCTCCTCCCCTTTTAGTTTTTGTGTGTGTGTGTTTGGAAGGACAGGGATGGAAGTAGCTTGGAAGAGAAACTAATGATTTCCGTAAGTGTGGTTTTACGAAACAAAGAAAATAGTGCTTCTAGTGGTTTGTGGTTCAAGGTAGAGTTTGGTCCTTGTATGGAATCTGGAAGTTATCTTGTAGAGGTCGATATAAATTTCTAAGGTTCGAAAACCTATCCACCATATGGAATGGCTGGGAAACAAACTGACTGCTTCCATGCCTATTCTCATGTGGAATTGGGAATTCATACAAGTTGGCTCCATGCAGAAATTTACTAAGGCAATGATACAATTTAGACATAAAAAATTGTATTGAAAGAGTGTGAATGTGTGAAAATTACATCAGTATTTTTGTTGTTTTTGTTAATATGGGCACATAATAATTAAACATAGAAGAAAAACAGGGATTTTATGGTATGCAGATTTGCATTTATCTTATAAATAGCAATTTTTTTATTTTGGCCAAAAACAAGGATTTACATAGCAAGTTAAATAAAAAAATTGCTTTCATGTTCACCAAGAGAGCTTTAGATTGCAAATATTCTCAGCGATGAAAGTAGATCAACTCAAGAGGTCCAGTTCTACTTGGTAGTTTGGATGGGTGTACACCTAAACTGGAGGACTGTATTCACAAGTCCCTGTTTTAGAAGCTTGGATTTGAGAATGGGATTTTGTTCCAATCATACTGGTCTTGTACCTTCTTTGCATGGCTGGCCCTAGTCAATTCACTGGGTTGAAATGCATGGTTGCTTAACAGTGCTTCTCTACTCTAGCAGCATCCTATTCTAAGAAATCGTTCTTGTCTTCTCCATTAATATAATTCTTATCTACTGTTGAACCAAGTCTTTGAGCCCTCCATTATATTTAGGCCTTGACATTTTCCTCCTTTGTTCAAATATAACTTGTCAGACCTATATAATAATAAATGAATATTTAAATCTGAAGATGTTAAAAATGGAGGTTTTATCTTTTTTATTTTAGGGTTTAATATTCTTGCAAAAGAATAACTCTATAAAGTTAAATGCAACTTCAAAGTGGTTCTTGTTTTGGGCTTTTGAGTAAATTGTATTAATAGAGGACTATGTTGCATCCACTGCCGCTGTTATCCTTATCATTAAATTGTAGGATGCATAGAATGAATTACCCATTACAAATGAATCTTGCAATACTACCAGAATGCCAAATTTTCAAGCTAAACACAGAGACTATGTAGTTGATTGTTCTTGCAATATCTTCCTGTGTGAGCCACCAGTTCATCTATCATTCGTTTTCTGCCATACGTAATAACACCCAAAAAATATAATAATATAAACATCTGCTTAAAAAAAAAAAAAAAGAATTCTGAATTTAAGGTTAAAATTTCCTATATAGTCAAAGGCATCCAACTTCATCAAGTATGTTGAGAGTTCAATTTTCCATGATGAATTAAATCAATTTCTTGTATGTAATTTTCAGGGTTTTGTGTTGTGCCATGGTAGCGATACTCATAGCATTGGTTGCATCGAGCCCAACAAAGGGATGGAGTGGACGGAGTTTGAGTCTACTGGATCCGTAAGTATTGTGTTTTCTAAGTGGATTTGTAATATGCATCTTCATTGTCTTTTGTTGTACATGTAGAAAAAGGCAAACAGAATTTTTGTAGTTATTTCTTACTGTCTATTTTTCTGAATGCTATTTGTTTGACAGAACATATGCAAGCAAGTATATACCAATTATTGCAAGTGTTAGCGAACATCAGCCTCCTACGTGGCCGTCATATTTCATGGATATTAATGTCTTGGCATTCTTGGTTCCAGCAGGCATCATTGTGAGCCAAAATATGATGCCACTTTCATGTTATGGATCAGTTTGAATCAGTTATTGCTCATTGATATTCCTTCTTTTTTGGCAGGCTTGCTTTCTACCGTTATCTGATGCCAGTTCCTTTGCTGTTCTTTATATTAACAGCAGTTTATTTTTCTGGAGTCATGGTAAGGTCTCAGAAGAGAACTGCTCAATGCTGTTTCTATCTAGACATTTCTCTGGTACATGCGTTGTTTTTGTTACAGGTACGGCTTATGCTTGTGCTTGCTCCAGCAGCTTGCATTATGTCTGGATTGCTCTTTCTGAAGCTTTTGATACTCTCACACGGTCAATCAAATTTCAGCTTCCTGGATTGTTAGGCAGTTCAGAAGTTGATGTAAGAATTACTAATATTGAATGAATTATCTGTTTTCTTGGCATTGCCATGTTAAAATCAGAAGTAAAGTCATGCCTTTTTCCCTTTGTTGATAAGGCAGGGATGCTGGTCCTGCTAGCAATATTCCAGCAAGTGATGCAAAACCTGAAAAGAGTGAGGGAACTGTAAAGGAAAGACCATCAAGAAAGAACAAGAAAAAGGAAAAGGAGCAGGTGGAAAAGCCTTCTGTTAAGCCCCAGACTGGGAAAAAGAAGTCGCTAGTTCTTCCGTTTGAATCATCAATCATTGGAATTTTCTTACTTGTTCTGCTCGGTGCTTTCTACGTGGTAATTAAATATCCCTTCTTCTGTTCTTGCTGAATTTGCAACATACTCAATCTCTATCTGACTAGGATGCACAGTTTGTTGTGAGCTTATAAGTCCCAGGTGTGGTTGCATGCTAACTCTATTGAAAATGCGTTCTCAACAGGGGTTTTTAATACTATATTTAAAAAAAAAAAAAAGGAAAAAGAGGTTAAGAGCTTTTATCATCTTTTATTTTCTTGAGAGTGAATGACAACTGTCAATGACAAGAATTTATGGGAGGAAATGCCTCCTTTATAGATGTCATATGGCTGTTCTAAAGGTTGATTTATCTTTTCGTTATTCAGGATCTCATTTATTTGTTAACAATAATTTCATGTACACAATGCTCTCAAAGTTCTGTAATAGATGTAGCTGGTGATATAATTTCAAGATCCATTGCCATGAAATAATGCCACTAATTTCACCAAGTGAATGAAGGGGATAGATCTTGATGATAGGATGTGCATAGTGCAAGAGGTTATACATGCAGCATCTGAGGAGGGTTGGAACTGCTTATTTTCCCTCTGATTAGGATGGCCTCTGCAATCCCAAAATTGAACTCCCAACACTTCCATGAGGTGCACCAATCATAAGCAAAGCTGAAAGGAATAAAATGAGAAACTAGTTTATATTTTCAGGATAAAAGAGAAATCCAACCTTGCAGGCTAATTAATAAATTGCTCTTTATGGCTCTGATCTTGATTTATACATCCTAAAAATATGGGATTGCTGTAAAAAACATAAATTATTAAGTTCTGTGCTTGCTCTATTTATCTTTTATAGGTTAGCCTCAATTCAGAAAATTTGCTGCTCTAATCTGCTCTAGGAAACTCACGAAAATGAAGAACCACGCTCTGGTGTTTACTGTTTTGTGTGGCAAGTTTTTCAAATTGTTGTTTTCTAAAGCAGTTATGATAGCTTTATCAATAAGGTACCAAAAGAATGATTTCGTGTTTAGATTTCTTCCTCTTCATCTTCTCCCCCTGCTCGTGCCCCCACCTTTTGTTACCCCCCCCCCCCCCCAAAAAAAAAAAAAAAATCCCAACTGATGCATTGTTGATTTGGTGGCAAGCACAATTATGAAAATTGTCCTTTTATAGATCTGTATAGATTTACTTTGTCTTTTTACATCCTTCTATCACTAATGAGACTGTCTTTTCTAATAAAAACACCTGCTGCAGATACATTGTGTTTGGGCAGCAGCAGAAGCATATTCAGCCCCTTCCATCGTTTTGACGTCTCATTCACATGATGGTTTACATGTTTTTGACGATTTCAGGGAGGCTTATGCCTGGTTACGCCATAACACAGAAGTTGATGATAAGGTGAGTTTTTTCATCTAGGTCCTGACTTGCCATGCTACAGGGCCATCACATTCAGATATAGCATCCACCTAAACATGCATAGGCAGGCCTTGATACAATTTTTTGTACTATTGTGCTATAATCAGGATTATTATTCATAGCATATAAATGAACTGTTAAATAGAAATTCATAACAATAAGTAGAAGATTGAGAAACACCTTATTGGTTTTTGACGGTCTGCTTCTTTTTGTATCTGTGTGATATGCTTAAGTGTTGCTGATAAAAGGATCCATGTGCTCTGTTGATGTGCCGTTCACATCCAATATTTTGCTCTTCTTAATCCTTTGTTATATGATAATTCTATCAATTACCCTAACTAAATCCATTAGTATTGACCATTACATACATCAGACTGCTAGTGTAGTTTGGACTTGTTTTGGTGATGTTGATGTTTGGTCCTCTGAAGCACAGGTACACTTTAGCCTACATTATATTTTTGACAATATTAGCAAGTTGGAGCTGTGAGTTGGGTGCTTTTATTGAGGATATTTTCTGTAGCTTGACTACATGAATAAGGCCCTAAATATATTGATAATGTGCAATTTGGCTCTGAAACTTGATCTTGTACTTTTTTATCATTACAAAATGAAGAAATCACCAATGACTTCAGCAAAATTGAAAGAATATCATTAAAATTTTGGCTAATTGACATGTATGCCCGGTAGAATGCCAGGCATATATGGATGACAATGTTTTTGCTACTGGATGACAACGTGGAGTTAAATTGGTGTAGAAGCCAGGCATATATGCCCGGTAGAATGCCATCATAAAATCGCAATGAATGATTTGTGCTTTTAATTTCTTTTTCACAATCTGCATCTATGCTGGCAATTAGATAATAATTTAATTTTTCTTAAATGATGTTCTCCCAATTATCTTAATAGAAGGATTTAATCATCAAATTGCATAGAAAGTTTTTGGACTTTCTTTAGTTACACAAGACCAAAGTCCTGGGGCTAAATACCAGTGGCCAAAAGTTGAGATGCGTATTTCTTCACCATCACTGTAAAAGTGGTGGAATTAATTTCTATGATCTGCAAAATAATCAAAATGCATACAGATAATATTTGTGTCATATTTACCAATGTAGTCAAACCCGGATCGGCCTGGCCTGGCCAGTTAAATCTGGTTCAACTGGAACCGGACACCACACCGGGCCTGTCCTTCAAAAAGGACTGGAATGACCAAAACCTGGCAGAAACCAGACGGCCTGGGTGGTTTGACCATGAACCGCATGACCTGGATGAGTCTTCCGAAAAATTTTAAAAATTTTGAACTTTTCCTACTCCTCACTAGAGAGGCCCACTGCAGCATTGACAAAGTTGACATAGATGTCATGTCTACAGCACATGCCAATGGGGGATGGCATGTGATGGTTATAGCCATGATTTCCTTGAAAGGATTTTTATTTTGCCGATGTGGGACTGGGAGTTTAGCTTTGTCAATCTAGTCAAATGAAATCTACTGCAAGAAGATAAAAAAGGCCATGCAATTTTAATGTGGGACTTCATCATTGCTGCATTTGTAAGTTGTAACTTAATATATATGTATTTGCATGGAGTGACCAAATTTTTTCTTAAGGACTTATTGTAATAAATTATCAAACATTAGATATAATCAAATGGAATAAAATACATGAAAGATGTTATATCTATTAGACCACTTGTTAAAAAAGTAAGAAAAAATGCAAAAAATCCATATATGTGACCTTCTTGCATAATACTTTATAACTTTCAAAAGTTGTAAATGCCCATTCCATAATTGATTATTCATATGAGATGTATGTTTTGTATGAAAATATTTACCAGGTATTGTTTTGTATGCTTGTGTTTTTATTTTTACTGCTTTAATACATTTTACTCCATCATGTGAGATGTGACTATTATTTACCATTGAAAAACTATGGAAAAAAGAGTTATATTTTATTTTCATTGACTCTAGTTCAACTCCTCAACTCCTGACCCGTAGCATGTCCGAATCAACTTTCGGTCTGAGTTTGACAACATTGATATTTACAGTTTTTGGCTTATTTTGTTCTTTATATAGGTTATTCACACTATTGTTTTAGTGTATAGAATATGATTTGCATGCATGCAATATTTTGGACAATAAATCTTGAGCATGCTAGCATCTGTTTGTCTTCTTCACTGCAAGTTCAATTTAGAGATGTCTTTGAACTTCAATATGTCCTCTTGTCTTCCTCATTATAAAACTGTCCTTTTGATTCTTGTGGAGTTACTTATAAGCTTAGTGGATCATATGAGATCTGAAAAAGCTTTGCAAGTTATTTTTGTCTAGATGTGGTGAGTAGTGACTTTGATGAGATCAATATACTTATGCTGCTTTTGCTTCAGGTTGCATCATGGTGGGATTATGGTTATCAAACAACTGCAATGGCTAATCGCACTGTCATTGTTGACAATAATACCTGGAACAATACACACATTGCAACTGTTGGTACGGCCATGTCTTCTCCTGAGAAGGCGGCTTGGGAGATCTTCAACTCTCTGGATGTAAAATATGTCCTCGTTGTTTTTGGAGGTCTGAGTCTTTCCTGCTTGTCTTTGTTGCTTGATTTAGTATGTTATGTTCTTAGTAGGAAGTTCTTTACATTCCAGGTCTTGTGGGCTACCCTAGTGATGACATCAATAAATTCTTATGGATGGTCCGTATAGGAGGGGGTGTATTTCCACATATCAAGGAACCTGATTATTTGGTAAGGACTTTCTTCCATGACTATCATGATTGACAACTAAATTGTCTGCGCATGGTTGTCATGTGATTACCCTAGTTGATATTTTGTTGTTCCTTCTGTTTCTATGGAAAGCGAGATGGCCAATATCGGATTGATTCCCAAGCAACACCAACTATGCTCAATTGTCTCATGTACAAACTCTGTTATTATAGGTATATCACTCCACGTGTTGGTCTTCATTGTCTCTCGTGGGTTCATGTTCAGTTGTGATAAAATTTTCACATATTTATCTGTTACAGATTTGTTGAAACAGATGGTAAAGCCTTTGACAGAGTCAGACGAACAGAAATTGGGAAGAAATATTTTAAACTCACTCATTTTGAGGAGGTTAGTTTAATCTTAAATTTATGTGTGAAAGATAATCGAACATCCATTTTATTGGGGTTAAGTATTAACTTCCAAGGAATTTTATGCCTTTCCGGATCATATTATGGGGGATATTAGAAGTTAAAAGATACAGACTGAAGTTTTTGGTAAATGCATCCATGCCTTAGAAGTTCGAAAGAATTCTTCTGTAGGATTTTCAGATTTTCAGATTTGCTTCCAACAGCTTTTGGATGTTAGGAACATATTATGAGCAGCTAATATGATATTGCAGTTGCTGGTCTCCGTCAAATCTTTCTGACTGTGAAGAGATAGAAAACTATACTATTGAACCTTATTTGATTCAATTTGTATGTTTTTTCCTAGGTGTTCACTACTCACCATTGGATGGTTCGAATATACAAACTAAAGCCTCCAAAGAACAGAATTCGTGGAAAAATTAAAAAATCAAAGGCGGTATGCATTTTCCACAGCCATGCCCCTTTTTTTTTAATTTTTTTTATTGGTTTACTTACGTTGCAATTTCTCATTCATGCAGAAAACAATCTCATCGTCTTCAAACTCTAAAAGAAGTGGAAAAAGAAAGATCAACCCATGGAATTGAAGAAAATTTTAGACTTTAGGGGCTAATTAATTGCTTGGGTAATTGCAGTCATACACTCTTAGGCTTAAATACTTTGCAAGAGCTTTTTGGGATGAATATGATCGAGATTTTACCCGTTCCCTTGTTCGGCCTTTGTAAGTTGGAAGTACTGCGGTGATTCCGTTTTGGGGAAAGGAAGAGAACATTTTAGGCAGTATTCAAGCTTTTGTGAAGTTCCATAGAGATCATTCCAGCTCAAAGGATTTATTTGAAGCTTGTTTATTTACTATTAAACCACCATACTAGTTTCAAAATTTTGCAATATGTAGAGAAATTCTTTTCTCTCTTTTTACTTTATATTATTTTTATAATTTATGGGACTCGTGATATGATTTAACCAACTCTAATTCGTTTTGCCATTTGGTGCATGCATTATCTTCACCTAAACAAACAACCTCAAAAATTATTTTCTTTCATTATATTTATTAGTTTCACACTCTAAACCTGCCTTTCGATATTTGAATAGATGATCGACGGATTATTCGGATGTGATCTCTGTCATATTGGTATAAGAACTGTGGCGATGATTTTATCCACGGAATAGATTCATATGTGGAGTAATCTTCGCCTCGTGGTAAAAAAAAAAAAAAAAAAAAAAAAGGAGGGTAATTAAAAGAAGTTGATTATGTTATCCTCTCTGTGACCGTGAGAAGCGGTATGGTCAAATGGATGAGAATCTGTGGGAAAGGCCATGTTGGGAGAAAAAGAGAACGATTGCATCGTGGCGGTGCACATGATTAAGCGAAGTGGCGTGATCATCTGGAAAATCTGTTCAGTAATTGCAATTTATGTTGAACGCAGTAATCATACAATTGGGGTTGAAAACACTGAAAGTTTAGAAAACCCTCATGAAAAATATCAATTCCTGTAGTGGAAAAAAACAGGATATAAAAGTGAATGAGTGAGGTCTTTGAGATTGAGAATGAGGTGGAGCCTAGAGGGCAAGCCTGAGGTAGTAGAGACTTAGGAAAATGCCATTGATGAGGATGAAAGTTTTAGTACGGTGGAGGTTGTAAAGGAGATAGCCAAGAAAAATAGAATGCCAGGCTAACAAAGTTAACTGACCGAGTCATTGAAATAGAAAGTGCAGAAGTGGTAACAAATGATAAACCCACTGTAACTCGGATAACTAATTGATGGGTTTGCCAATATGGCACATGTGAATGAGAGCGAGCCTGATAAATCTAGCGCCGACTATGTTTTCATATGAAAAATCACACTCTGATTAGGTGCCACTTTTCAAGAAAAAAATAAAGTATGCTATGCTATTGTATAAGCCATTGTTTTTGAGCTTCCAGAGTCATCTTATCAAAAATCCTTTTTCCACTTCATAGGATACTCAAAAAAATGTAACAAAGTGGTTTTAGTGAAAATTTGTGAGTTCTGAATCTTGAAAAGTTGACCTATGCCAATTTTGGTAAAAATGATTGATTTTAATGGACTACAAACTATTGATTTTGAGCTTTTAAGGTCGCTATGTGAAAATTCATTTATTTTTTCATAAGACATCTGTACAAGTGCAATGAAGTGATTTTGATGGAAATTTGTGAGCTTTAAGCCTTAAAAATTTAACCAATCTCAATTCTGCTAAAAATGGTTTATTTCGATGGAGCTATGGATTTTGAACTTTTGGGGTTATCTTGTGTAAATCCATTTTCTTCTTCATAAGATATCTGTACAAGTGCAACAAAATGATTTTGATAGAAGTTTGTGAATTACAGGCCTCAAGAAGTCAGTGGATCTAATTTATGCTTAAAAAGGTTGATTTCGGTAGATTGTATTGGTCATAATTTTTGAGCTTTCAAATCACCATGTGCAAATCCTTCTCCTTCTTCACTGGGTATCCAAACAAGTGCAAAGTGATCTTGGTGAAAATTTGGAAATTTTTGGTTTCAAGAATTCAACAAATCCCAGTTTTAGTAAAATTGGACAATTTCGATGAAATATAGGCCACAGATTTTAAGCTTCCAAGATCACCCAGTAAAAATCTCTTTTCATCTCCACAAGACATTTGTACAAGTGAGACAAAGTGATTTTGGTGGAAATTTATGAGTTATATGCCTCGACATATCAACTAATCCTACTTCTCTAAAAGTAGTTGATTTTGATGGATTATAGGCCATGAATTTTAAGCTTCTAAGGCCACCTAGTAAAAATTTCTTTTCTTCTTGACATGAAATCCATGCAAGTACAACAAAGTGATTTTGGCGAAAATTTGTAAGTTTTAGGTCTCAAAAAATTAGCAAATCCCAATTATGCTAAAACTGGTGGATTTTAGTGGCCTATAGACTAAGGATTTTGAGCTTCTAGGGCTATTATGTGAAAATTGCTTTTTTTCTTCGTAGGACATCCATACAAGTGCAAGAAGGTGCTTTTGGTGGAAATTTGCAAGTTCTTAGCCTTAGAAATTCAGTTAATCCCAATTATGCTTAAAATGGCCAATTTCAGTGGTTTATAAGTCATAGATTTTGAGCTTTTGGGGCCACCTTAGGAAGATCCCTTTTGTTCTTTTAAGGACATTTGTATAAGTGTAACAAAGTGATTTTGAATAAAATTTGTGATTTTTGGCCTCGAAAGTCAACAAATCTAAATTCTGTTAGAAATGATCGATTTCAGTATAATATAGACCATGGTTTTGAGCTTCCAGGGTCACCCCATGCAAATCCCTTTTCTTCTTCACAAGTTATCCATACAAGTCCAACAAAGTGATTTGGGTGAAAATTTGCGAGTTCAAGGCCTTGAAAAATCAACTAATCCCAATTTTGCTAAAAATGGCACATTTCGATGAACTATAGGCCTTTGATTTTGATCTTTTGGGGTCACCCAATGTGAATCCGTTTTCTTCTTTACAAGACATCTGTACAAGTGTGAAAACATGATTTTAGGAGAAATTTGAGAGTTATAGGCCTCAAAATTAACTAATCCAATTTTGCTAAAAATGGTTAAATTTAGTTGATTATTGGTTATGAATTTTGAGCTTCCAAGGTTACCTAGTGCAAATCTATTTTCTTTTGTACAAGTGCAACAAAGTGATTTTGATGAAAATTGTGAGTTATAAACCTTAAAAAGTTAACACATTCCAATTATGCTAACATTGGTTGATTTTGATGGACTTAAAATCGTGAGTTTTGAGCATTTGAGGTCACTCTGTGAAAATACCTTTTCTTCATCACATGACATCCTAACAACTACAATAAAGTGATTTTGATAGAAATTTATGAGTTATAGATTTTAAAAAGTCAATTGATCCCATTTATCCTAAAAGTAGCTAATTTCGATGGACTATAAGCAATTGATAAGACATTTGTATAAGTGTAACAAAGTGATTTTAGTAGAAATTTATGAGTTATAGGCCTCGAAATGCCAATTGATCCCTATTGATCTAGTAATGATCAATTTTCGTGGACTATAGGCCTTGAATTTTTAGCATATGGTGTCACCTTGTAAAAATTCTATTTTTGCTTCATAGGAAATTTGAACAAGTGTAACAAAGTGATTTTAGTGAAAATTTGCAAGTTCTAGGCTTTAAAAAATCAACCAATCACAGTTTTGATAAAAATGATCAATTTCGATGGACTTTTCATTCTTCACAAGATATTTGTACATGTGTAAAGAAATGATTTTTGTGGAAATTTGCGAGTTTTAGGCCATGAAAAGTTAATTAATTCCAATTTTGCTAAAAATGGTTGATTTTGAAAGACTACATGCCGTGGATTTTGAGCTTTTAGAGTCATCTAATGTAAACCCATTTTCTTCTTCACAGATCATTTATACAAGTGCAACAAAGTGAATTTTGTTGAAATTTGTGGGTTCCATGCCTTGAAAAGTTTACCAATCCCAATTTTGCTAAAATGACCGATTGTGGTAGATTATAGGCCTTAGATTTTGAGCTTCTAAGGTCACTCAATGAAAATTCATCTTCATAGGACATTCTAACAAGTGTAACAAAGTGATTTTGGCAGAAATTTGTGAGCTATAGGCTTCAAAATGTCAACTATTCTTGGTTTGGTAAAAATAGTTGATTTATGAGTTTGAGCTTTTGGGGTTACCTTGTAAAAATCCCTTTTCTTATTTACAAGACATTGGTATAAGTGCAACTGAGCAATTTTGGTAGAAATTTGTGAATTATATGCCTCGAAAGGTTAACATATCCCAATTCTGTTATAAATAACTTATTTTGATGGATTTTAGACTATGATTTTAAGCTTTCGAGGTCATTCTGTGTAAATCCCTTTTCTGCTTCACAGGTGATCCATAAAGTGCAACAAAATGTTTTTTTTTTTTCTTATGGAAATTTGCAAGCTTTAGGCAATGAAATGTCAACAAATCTCAATTTTGCTAAAGTGGACGATTTCAGTGGACTATATAGGCCATGAAATTTGAGATTCTAAGGTAATCCTATGAAAATCCATTTTTTTCTCTATTGAATATCCATACAAAGTGTAATGAAGTGATTTTGGTGGAAATTTGTGAATTTTAGGCATAAAAAATTTAATTAATCCAAGATTGCTAATAATGATCAATTTTGGTAGATTATAGGCCACGAGATTTGAGCTTTTGGGTTACCTAGTGAAATTTCATTATCTTCTTCATAGGTGATTCATATAAGTGCAACAGAGTGATGTTTAATGGAAATTTGTGAATTCTAGACATCGAAAAGTCAATTGATCCCAGTTTAACAATAATGACTGATTTTGGTGGATATGCCATGGATTTTTGAACGTCCAGAGTTACCTTGTGAAAATTCCTTTTCTTTTTCACATGACATTTGAAGAAGTTCAACGAAGTGACTTTGATGAAAATTTACCAGTTCTAGCCTCGAAAAGTCATCTAATTCCAGATTTGGAAAAAAATGGTCAATTTCGTGGACTATATAGGCCATGAATTTTGAGTTTCCGGGTCACTCTTAAAAATCCCTTTTCTTTTCACAGGACATATATACAAGTCCAACATTTTGTGAAAATTTGAGATTGCTAGGCGTTGAAAAGTGAACCAATTCTAATTTTGCCAAAAGTGGCCGATTTTGATGAACATAACCAGGGAATTTGAGCTTTCGAGGTCATCCTTTGAAAATACCATTTCTTGTTCACTAGTATCCATACAATAGCAACAAAATGATTTTGGTGGAATGCAGCTTCTAGGCTTAAAAAAAAATTAATCCCAATTTTACTAAAAAATCAATTTTGGTGAATTATAGGCCATGGATTTTAAGCTTTCGAGGTCATCTAGTGAAAATCCCATTTCCCCTTCATAGAACATCCATATAAATGCAACAAAGTGATTTTTGTTGAAATTTGCAATTTTTAGACCTTGAAAAGTCCATTAACCCATTCTACTAAAAGATCATCGATGTTGTGGACTATAAACCGTGTTGTTTTGCTTCTAGGGTCACCTGTATAAGTAAAACAAAGTGCTTTGGTGGAAATTTGGGAGCTTTAGGCCTTGGAAATTCAATTAATCCCAATTTTGTTAAAAATGGCTAATTTCAACTGACTGAAGCCATGAATTTTGAGCTTTTCGAGGTTACCCTATCAGAATTCATTTTCTTCTTCATAGGACATTCATATGATGCAACAAATTGAACTTTTTTTTTTTTTTGGTGAAATATGTGACTTTTTGCTTCAAAAAGTCTACCAATTCTAACTTTGCTAAAAATGATGATTTTGGTGAACTATGGGCTATGGATTGTAAGCTTCAGGACTCACCCTGTGGAAATAGTTTTACTTCTTCATTAAACATTCGTACAAGTACAAAAAACTGATTATGGTAGAAATTTGTGAGTTCTGGCATCGAAAAGTCAACTAATACTACTTTTACTAAAACTTGTTGATTTTAGTCAAACTATAGGGCATGATTTGAGCTTCCGGGTTCTCTCTATTCGAATCTCTTTTCTTCATCACAGGACATCTATACATGTAGAGCAAATGCTATTGGTGGAAATTTGCATGTTCTTGGACTTTTAGAGTCAACAATGATAATTCCTTTTAAAAGTAGCCATTTCAATAGACTATAGGCCATGGATTTAAGCTTTCGGGGTCATCCAATGCAAAATCCTTTCTTCTTCATAGGACATCTACTGGTGTAATGAAGTGATGTTGGTGAAAACTTGCATATTATAGGCCTTGAAAAGCTAACTAATCTCAATTCTACTAAAAATGGCCGATTTTGGTGGTTTATAAGTCATGTATTTTGAGCCTTTTGGTCAACCCTGCTAATCCCATTTCTTATACACGAGACATTAATACAATTGCGATAATATGATTTTGGTGGAAATTTTTGAGTTACAGGCCTTGAAAAGTCAACCAATCTCATTTTTGTTAAAATTCGCCAATTTTATAGGAGCATGGATTTTGAGTTTTCTAGGGTCACATTCTGCAAATACCTTTTCTTCTTCTTCACATAATGTCCTTACAAGTGCAACAAAATGATTTTGTTGTAAAGCTACAAGTTCTAGGCCTTGAAAAACCATCCAAGCCAAATTTGCTAACAATGGTTGATTTCAATGGATTGTAAGCCATGGATTTTGACTTTTTGTGTTAGCATTGCAAATCCCTTTTCTTCTTTACAAGACATCCATTCATGTAAATTTTGTGGAAATTTGTGGGTTCAAGACCTCAAAAAAATCAACAAATCTTAGTTATGCTAAAAGTGGATTTCGGTTGATAATAAACTATGATTATGAGCTTTTGGCTCACCTTGTGAAATTTCTTTTTCTTCTTCACAAGACAACTACAAGTGTAACAAAGTGATTTGGTGGACACTTGCCAGTTTCTAGGCTTTCAGTAGCTATGAGCTATGAATTTTGAGCTTCCAAAGTCATTCTGTGAAGATCCTTATTTTTCCTTGCAGGACATCTATACAAGTGTAGCAAGGTGATTTTGGTGGAAATTTTTGAGTTGTAGGCCTCGAAAGGTCAACATTATCCGAATTTTGCTAAAATGGTCAACATCAGCAGGCTATAGGACATAGACTTTGAGCTTTCGTTGTCACCAAGGTGAAAATCCCTTTTCTTCTACATAAAACATTCGTACTAAGTGCAACAATGTGATTTTTGTAGGATTTTGGGTTCTATGGATCAAATAATCAATTAATTCCATTTCTCTAAAAAATGGATGATGTTAGTATAGGTCATGGATTTCGAGCTTTCGGGACACCTGCAAAAATATTTTTT